>JALPQI010000126.1:0-700266 GCA_025490895.1 Thaumatotibia leucotreta
CTATTTCCCAGTCTAACGAGTGATTTATGACACATATTCGAAAAAAAGTATCTAGTAATCTAGGGAGGTAAGTACGGTAATATTTCTAAGGAGAGTGTTAGAAGACTCGACTTTTCATGACTCGAGTTTGAATTTAATTCAGCTTACCGACCATGATGCATACAATGTTTTTCATCACACTTAAGGACAGAAAATAAGTTTTAAGATAAAATATTATTAAATGACGTACTAACATTTCTATCTAGGGAATTTGACTTTTCTATAATTCCCAAGATGCATGCAAGCAATGGCGCACTTAGAAAGCAGGTGTGATGAAAATCATATAACATATCAACTGTCAATGCATAAGGAACTTGTAATATCTATGATAACATACTTCTCATAATGTATGAATATACAAACCAGCTTCAAGCATAAATACAAAAGAGCCCCAACATCCTTATGTAACACGCGGCGGTTATGTACTCGCTAAATTCCGCGCGTGTACTGCAGGCCACACGTTACATAATTTATGAGGGAAGTGTTGTGTGCTCTGCTCCAAGAATATTAAACCAATGGATGTTCCGTCTAGTGAGCAGTTTTGGGGCAAGAAAATGTGTGTGAGTTGTGACATTTGTCTTTATTTCTTAGATGGCCAGACAAGCATACATATTATTACTTATTAGGTACATACCTATTTGTTTTCCTGGAAATATGTTTTTTAATTATTACTCATCACACTTGAGTTCTCATATTGGCATCCCGCTCCAACTCATGCAATCGCTCGCCGCTGGTCGCCTTAGACCAATGTCGTGGCCGGGCCTTAATTGCCTAATTCGACACTATTATTCTCCATTCTATAAAAATCATATTATAGAAACAATATACCGTCGTTCACTTAACTAGTTAGATTTACGTACCGATCGATATACCTAAGGTAGATTACCTACTCAGTTCATAAAGAGACTTTTTAGAGAGTGTTAGAACGTCCTTTTTTATATATGTCTATAAAAAAGTACGTTTCTAACACTCTTTAAAAATCACTCTCACATTTCCTTCCTTTATTTTTAAAACATGGCACGTATTAGATTGATACCTAAACCTGATTTCATTATTTAAAGTTAGGGAAGTTTCTTTTAGAGATTTCAGGTGAATATTAAGTAAGTTTTCTGAAACATTTTAAATACTACGATAACTTGAGTTCATATACATTTTTATTTAAATTTTAGTATTTTTTATATTTTAGTTTATTTTTGTTTTAGTTTTTAGTATTAACGTAAAAATATATCTGCGAACGTGCTTCACGATATGTGTCAAAGTCAGCCAGTTTTTAAGATTCTACTGATGATTCGTATACACAAGGATTTGACGAGACAGAAAAAACTATGGGACTATAATAAACTTAACATAACTCGAGAAAATCTGCCCCAGTCGAGTCTGAGTATGTTAAAATAAATTCTAACCGTACACTGGTAAAAACATATGGCTCGGTTAATATATCTAAGTATATTCACAGAGTATAAAGTACAGTCGGCCGTCGGGGGACATGAGACTTTTACTATTTATTAGTTATCACGCTACGAGGTAGGTCCCGACTACAAGGATTTGACGCCTACGACAGACAAAAACTATGGGACTACCATAAACCATAACATAACTCGAGAAAATCTGCCCCAGTCGAGTCTGAGAATGTAAAAATAAATTCTAACCGTACACTGGTAAAAACATATGGCTCGGTTAATATATCTAAGTATATTCACGGAGTATACCCGGTACAGTCGGCCGTCGGGGGACATGACACTTTTACTATTTATTAGTTATCAAGCTACGAGATCGGTACCGACCGACTACAAGGATTTGACGGCTACCACAGACAAAAACTATGGGACTGTCATAAACCTTAACATAACTCGAGAAAATCTGCCCCAGTCGAGTCTGAGAATGTAAAAATAAATTCCAACGGTACACTGGTAAAAACATATGGCTCGGTTAATATATCTAAGTATATTCACGGAGTATAAAGTACAGTCGGCCGTCGGGGGGCGTGTCCGCGCGACGCCCAGCGACGGAGGCGGGCCCGCAGTCCCTAGATATTTGAATTTGGACTAGACTGTCTATCTACTTGTATGAGAATGTGTTTTGTGTAATTTGTGTATGTGTACATAGTAAGTGTGATGCTATCTGGGTTTGTTCTGAGAACATTGCGAAGTTGTATTTCTTCAATTAGTTCTTGTTTTTTACCAACGTAAAGTAGTAGTACTACCTATATCTTCTTTTATGGCCTACGAAACTGGAGTTTGAATTCCGGTAAAGACATATCTTTGCGTGCTTATCACAAATAATATTTACGAGTACCTATAGGTAGGTACCAATTCATTTATTACACAATATGTCGCTTGGTATTCACAACTCAATAATTGAATTTACCTTTAGACTAAGTCGATTTGTTAAAAACAATAGAATAGACGAGCAATGAAATTTTCGGATGCAATTTAGGATATATTGTGTTTGCCCAAGCACGCACATGTTAATTTGCGGCTATCCAAAAAAAAAACATTTATTTCAGAAATATAGCAGTCCAAAATGGGATAGGGAGCATACACTGAAAAAGATAAATAAGTACTATGCTTTAAGCTTATGACTCTTATGAGGAAAAAAACAAAATTTTGACATAATATTCAGCCATTCTCGCAAACTTGGTGTTCTACTTTTTACGGTTTTCAAAAGGTGCGTTCTAACCCAAAGAGCATTCGCTATTCTAACCTCCCACTCTACGAAATTCGATCGTTACACAAAACGTGATTGGTTGATTTCGTTGAACGGGGGATAGAACAGCGAATGCTCTTTTAGTTTGAACGCACCTTACTTAGCATCCCGAGCTCATTCGATCCTAATGGTGAATTTTATAACCCTGCATTGAATTTTGCCGAAAATAATTTGCCAACTAACTTTTTCCAGATTATTCACATAGCATACCAAATTAATTATTTTCCAACATTTAATAAACCGTTGAACTTTCACTTGCCATCTAGGTTAGGTTAGGAGAGGAGAGAAGGGTCACGATTCTGAAAAGAAATACCTACCTACTACAAAACCACTTTTCAGAGAATGGCCCATTCAATGTGTCCATTAACATTGTGTAGATATGCATATAAAAAATATTTAAGCGGCGTATTACCTAGATCTTTAAACCTATGTAATCTATATTAGTCTCTTCAAGCTAGGAGTTCTCTTCAGCAGAGAATTCAAATCAGGAAAATTTTCATAGATATCAGATTTTCCCAAATAGGTACCTACCTACGTCACACTTGTCTCTCAACTCTTTTTTCTATCATATAAGTTAATACCTTGGCTTGAATACGATTCTTATTTTATCTATGCTTCAGTTTGTAGTTATTTTCTGGTAGGTTTTGCTATTCCCATTCATTTGTCTAATTACAGACAATTCCCACACTTATCACTATCTTGACTTATCACTTATGTACTTCTAAAGATATTAAGGCCCTGAGTCGCGTTTTATAAAGTTACAATTTGCAATTTTGCTGTTTGCCTCTCTTTCTAGCCAATATGTGCGTGCGTTAGAGCGGCAAACAGCGAAATTGTAAAATGTTCCTAACTAATATTTTATTGGGGAATGGTATGGCTTCATGGTCAATTAGGGTCGCGTTTTATACCCTGATTGACCAATCCCGAATAAAATATATAATGTTAGATAAATGCTAGCTTTCCTTTTATTTTATACTGTGTAAAAGGATAGTAATAACTTTATGTGACAAATATATTTATCCGAAGATTGTTAAACAGTAATTTGTCATATATACCTACGTAATAAATTGAGGGTAGTTTTCACAATGCTTAAAAAATTAATCCACTTTGGCGTGTGCCAATGGTATTAAACTAAAAAAATAAAAAAATAAGCAGAATCGTCACATCAAAAACACGTTGGACAGTAGTAAATATTGGAACCAACTTACTTTTCAATTCAAACAGTCTCACACTTACAGTCAACACAACTTCTTCAAAGTCATTTTAACTATCACAACACTTCACTGTAAACACTTCCTCGAAACAAATCCACTGAGTTCGATGTCGTGTATCCGAACGCCACCATACGGGAGTGTCAGAAAATATTCATCTATAGAAAATTGTTATCAGTGGTATCGGAATGTCAGTGTGGCGTGGCGACTGTCAACTGTCTACTAAACGAATCGTCACCGCTCTCGACCCGCCTTGCCCGCCGCTCCGCCCGCCGGATGCCAAAACAGTGCAACTCACTAAACCAAACAACTCAAACACATCTCTACACAACTGCGTTAAGATCAGTAACTCGAACACACCCCTTGGACGTTACGTTTGGGAAACCAAGCGGAACGTTTGCTTACTATATTCTCTTAACTCTTCCCACTCGGGAATTCGTGGATCTTGCGTCTTTGTCCTTGGTGGTTCAGAATTTTTGTTTAAAAAATCTGAATTGATTTGATATCTTTGGTTTTTCTTCAAGAAAATTACAACGTTATAAATATGGGCTCCTAACGTCTTTCAGGAATTAAATTTGTGTTATTAGTGACGTGGTCATGAGTTAAAACATGTAGCGCTGCGCTTATTGTCGCCCCGTCTCTTTCGCTCCCGTGTTTCTTGTTTGTTTCACGTTGCATGATTCGGCCAATAGCATTTACGGAGCAACCCACCTTACGGCATATAAACTACCGCGGAATAATGTGCTCTACCGCTCGTGAATAAAGTTTAACTTTTGAGCATAATAATTCGAAGTTACCGGCGTTTGTCACGCAAGAGTTCTAATTTTAAATCAAGTGTAGGCGGAGCTCTCGTGTTCGAGCTTTTGAATTGAAAAACAGAATGTCTTTAAATGAAACCTGTTTTGTGAAACTTAAGCCTTTTACGTATGCAAGTTTAAAGTTTAGTGTTGTCTACATACGACGGCGTCGGGCCGCAGCGCTCGGTGCCAGTCGCTGAAATGAAGTAAAAAACTTTAGTAACCGGCTTGTCGGTATTTTCCTTTTGTTGTTTGATTTTCGGGGCATTGCATGAGAAATGCAATGCAACAATATGGCGCCTGCTTTAGGTAAAAACTTTATAAGCTTCAGACGTCTGGAAATATCGACACCATCGAATTCTTTTTTAGAAATACTGTACTTACTACCTTATTTTAGTTAAACTGTGTTTTGGTTCTTTCTAACGAACATCATTGTCAAAGTGACAGATAAGGACAAAACATTTTTTGCTAATATGTTGGAGGTTTATCAATCAGATTAGAGTGGTGTTTCTCGAAGTTCAGTCGTTAAGGTGCAGTGCCAGTGTCACCGGTTAGGCCTCCGTCTGTGAACTCATTAGGGCTGTCGGTCAAGGCCTCGAGGCTCGAGGTCGATGCGGTGGGTGGCCGCCTTAATTACACCCTACGCCGATTTAGGACTTTTTCTCGGCCATTGTACGATTCGGTACAGCTTTAGCTGATGCTGCTTGTTGACCTTGATTTCTTTTATCAAACAAGCATACGGCTCGCCTGATGGAAAGCGGTCACCATAGCCTATATAGACGCTTGCAACACCAAGGGTGTCACATGCGCGTTGCGGACCCATTAAGAACTTGTACACTCCTTTTTTGAAGAACCCCATTCTGTAGTCCTTGATTTTCCAAGTCTGACTTATGAATCTTATGATGTCCCGTTTTTATTGTTTGTTGGCGTTGCGTTGCTGTCACGTTCTAACTCGTATTGTAAGTGCGAAAGAAAACATAAAAGCCAAACCATCATGAACCCCGTGACGACTTCTTTGCGTTGGCTTGTTCTTGCGTTATGAGGTTAAGGCAGTTGGGGTCATCATCTCATCATTATCATCATCTCAGCCATAAGACATCCACTGCTGAACATAGGCCTCCCCTCTGGACCTCCACATGTACCGGTTAGATGCGACCTGCATCCAGCGTGTACCATGGCAGTTGGGGTAAACCACTATAAATGGTGTAATTTGTATTCTGTGTGTAATAAGGTTAAGTCTACCATAGGTCATTTTATTGTACCCATATAGGACCTATATAAAAAAAACTAAATTAACAATACAATACCTATATTATAGGTATATTGTTTATTTAGTTTTTTTTATGAATTTAGGATATGTCACTGTTCCGACAAGATAAATCAATACACCAACTTTTGATGAATAATTCTGTAACGATTTAATTAATTAATTAATTATATATTCGTATCCGCACCAATGTAGGTAGCCGATACCTACTTCTGCATGGAGCTTATCACAAATTGACAACGTTTCAAAATTTTCGATGTCCCTAAATTGAAAACTATTTCGAGATATACGCATCTAGATCACAAAAACATATTTTTTAATTTTTTTTCGCAATATTTTTGTTAAAAATCTTAAATATTGTTTAAAGTGGAAGTGACGTCACATAGCTGATTCAGAGCTGCCACTATAACCAAAAAAATCTTGTGGTTGGAATGTCACTGGTGTTTGGCAGTGACATTTGACACTTGTTACCGTTTTTCGTCGTCTTCTTACGTGTATGAAACATCACCTGTGACGTCATTTAGATGATTTTTGACGTTTGTAACTTACGCTCTTTCTGCTCGAAGTAGTAATAAAAAGGGATTTTCGCACTAAACAGCAATTTTTTTGAAAAATAAAAAAAATACGTTTGTTTAGATATGGGGTCTTTCAAAACAGACAATAAAAACTAGGACTAAAAATATGAAATGTTGCCAAATAAGTGTAGTAGGTAGGTAACCTACGTATAGGTTTCTGATCGTTCATACACATGACACATCAGGATGTTTAGCCAAGTTGCCAATCGCTTGCGCCGAGTAGCGTATCGTAGTTTTCCCTCTCTGTCACTCTTTCATATTAGTGCGCCAAAGTTAGCTGCCTTTCGTTTACGATTGACGATTAAGCGCTAGCGATTGGCAACTTGGCTAAGCATCCAGCAGCTGTAGACATCCCTAATAAGCTACAGTAGCTGTTTACCATTCAGCAGGGCTAGCTAAGATGCCATTCTGCAAAAATATACGATAAGCGATAACTAATAAATGTATGAAAATTACAGATTCGTACGAAAAGTCACGTGACCATTTCCATACATTATTATGGTCACGTGCACAAATGTCATATATACCATAGATCAAGCAAACGTATCTACTTAGCGTGTCAAATGAACTCAGTGAAATCCACTGAGTTGTCCGTCTTTAATCGCAGCTTGCAGCTTTCAGGCGTCAAATGTAAGTTGAAGTGAACAAAAACATTAATAATGCTTCCTTAAGTAATATTAATTGCAACAACACAAAAAAATATGAATACTCAAGGGTCTGAGACATATAAAATCATAGGCAAAGTAACAACTTCAGTATAAAATCTGACACGCTCAGCCGCCATACAAATGAATGAACTTGTTTCTTCTATCCAAATCTAATTCTGTGGTCACGTGGCTTATCGCTTATCGTCAACGATTGCAAAATGGCATCTTGGCTAGGTCTGCGGGTTGTGTGCTTGTTCGCCACCGTCGTTATGTAACAGATTTCAAGGATTTTCCCAATTTCCTTTTCAAAGAAGCAACAGCTGCGGGCAAACAATACTGTGGTCACTTTAAAAATAAAATGTTAATAATCTCCGATGAATATTCAAGAGCAGACTTAAATGGAATAATTAAATAAGGCTAAAAACTTATTTAAGTATTCCGCTCGGAGATTCTCATCAGCCGCGTATTCTGGTGGCGTCCTGACCATTATTTACTACGGTACCTAAGCGAGCTTTTATTTTATGTAAGCATATGGCCAGGATTACACCTGTGATTTCTTTTTTTTACAATTATACCCTTGGTTCTAGTACTGTTGAGTTCTTACGTAAACGTTTGGACGGAGCTATTATACTAAGGAATGAGAGGCAAATATAAATAAATAATTCCCTCCATTGGTAAGTCGCCCGCAGACCACGAACCCTGTAAAGTGTTCTTAACATTGGAATGAAGTAAATTTAATTATTATACGCGATATAAGGGGGATTTTTATTTTGATGTAGTTTTTTTTTAATTTTCCAAATTTGTATTTTTTGTAACGTAATATTATTTTTTTAAAGTAGGCCAACGCACTTGCTCCAATATGTCAGTGCGAGCGCAATAGAATGCTTTACATGTCGAGTAAAATCTAACGTATATGTATCGTTTACTTTCCAACTCATGGTGCGGCTAATGAACACGGTCTTTATGCTTATCACATGATTGGCGCGACAGTATCTCGTCGCGAGATAGTCTATCCGTCCCTCTTTTGTTAATATAGCTAGTAAAGGACGGGAGATCTATCTCGCGGCGACATGCTGTCGCACCAATCATGTGCTAAGCCTGCTTGACCACGATTTGAGAATGCAAGAAAAGAAGCCTTCAGCCATTTTAAGTACGGAACCGTAGCGATTATTTAATAAGTTTCCAACATTTATAGTAATGGAACCGATGTAATCGTGGCTTGTGCCGTGATTCTGATTAATGCTCGCGGCAGTTTAATTAAAGGGTAATATGCCGTAAGTAATTGTAATTACTATTGTAGCTTAGCTGGTGTGAATTGCAATTACTGATGTTTAGATATTAAATTACGAGAAAAAACAGGCATTTGTTTTGTGTTTGTATTTCGCAAATAAGTGTAAATATAAAAATGTTGTTTGTGTAAGAATGTAACTAGAAAGTTAATTTAAACTAATAAATACAGCCTTGGCCAAAAGTATTGACCAGGCGTGTGATTTCCCATCTAAAAGTTAAATTTTGGACTGAACATTGAACCTGATTGTTTTATTTACCTACATTATATTATTTAGTGGACATATTACTGCGATCGCCAATCCGCTTGCCCAGCGTGGCGATTATGGGCATTTACCTCCTAATGCGTCTATACGCATAGTTAATAGGAGAGGCCTACGTCCAGCAGTGGATTATCATAGGCTGATGATGATGATGATTATATTATTTTAATGTTGTACCTAACAAACAGTGTGAAAAGGTACAGTAAGATGGGGCTATTTGAGACCCAAGGGGGCTATTTGGCAAAATGGAAATTAAAGGTGTTAGACCCAAATAAAGGGTCCTATCGGAATATTTGAAACAAATATCTTATACCTGCAACCACGTTTTATCATAAAAAAAGTTTTATTCATATAAAATCAGTCCACAAATAACAACTTAAGACTAAGCTTAAGCCTAATCAAAAAGTCCCCCACGAGTCGTCCCTGGTGCAAAGGTACCCATCACACTGGCCGCGTTACCACGCTGCACGGCGACGAAGCTCGGGTGTCAACCGTCCTCTGACTAATCCGACGTCCAACTTCCCTTATAAAGGCAATAGCCTCAGACTCCCAGCACCCAGTAGTCTCCACTGCGATGGGAACAGAATAATAACTCAAGGCCGCATATCCAAAGCTACCAATAAATTAGGGCTTAAATGTTGTTAATTTGTCCTTAGTACCAAATAGCCCCATGGATCACAAATAGTCCCATCTTACGGTACCTAGATTTGTATAAAGTTAACACGGATGGAGTCAATAACCATAGGCAGCTTCTTACAGGATAATATATTATAATATTTGATATAACATTCACATACTTATTTAACTTTGCATTTTGTGTTTATTTTTACATTCCTTAGCCATCAGACTATTTTTCTCAGTTTTGCACCACCTACTATCAACTTTTACTTTCTTATCTCCTCTACCCAAAGGTTGTCTGGAAGAGATCGCTCTTTAGCGATAAGACCGCCTTTTGTTTATCTCTTTCAAACATATACTTTTATTATTTGTTTTGTATTTTTCTTTGAGGTGCAATAAAGAGTAATTGTATTGTATTGTATTTATTTTTTTGGGCTCCGTAGTGCTTGTCTAAACAACCTAGCTACAGATTGCTTCCATCGTCATCAGCTTTTTAATTTACCGACATTTTAATAAAGAATATTGTAAATAGTGTAAATTGAAAAAAAAAACATTAAAATAATGTGTTCGAGACAAAAATATCAAGTTCCTGTTACAAATAATGAATAAATTACATTAGGGTCAAAATTCGTTTCGTTGTCTTGTTTAGGTGCATTCAAACCAAAAGAGCATTCGCTATTCGCTAACCCCCACTCTACGAAATTCGATCGTTACACAAAACGTGATTGGTTGATTTCGTAGAACGGGGGATAGAACAGCGAATGCTCTTTTGGTTTGAAGTCACCTTTTGATACCACTCATGTCACGCTTTTAGTTGCTGTTTCGACTCAGTATATAAAAAAATCCGGCGCACTTGTATTTCTTTTTCACGCTGGATTTTAAACCATACATCAGAAATTGAAAACAAAACATCATCTCATACAAAAATCACCACTGCGTCACGTTTTTTAGGGACACAAAATAAGACGACGAAATAGTACATTTCCTAACTAGTGCGGGAACACTTTTTTTCGGCGAGGGTGAAAGTTGGAGCCCGAGTGAAATGAGGGCGACAATCACCTGAGTTAAAAAGAATTTTTTGCACGTGTAAGGGACGATTTTTTTCATAACAAGTGCGTCAAAAAGAGAAATTACCGCGCGCGAAGCGTGCGCAATGTTCGCACTAGTTTTGCGCACTAGTTAGGAAAAGAATGTTGACCCATTAGTCTAGTTTAGACTGGTAAAATACAAATAGTTATTAAATATATGAATTAACTTTGTAGAATGTAGAATGACACGGTATGTACACACAGCTACAAAAATAGATTTAGGATTTACTTACGTACTTATGCAGCAAATCGTACAATAAGCGTTTTAGGTTCTCCCCCCTTTTCTTTCTGGAATTTCAATATTATTTTCTATATAAATCGCTTTTATTCCCTGTCATTTTAAAATATTAATTCTTCTTGACATGCACGAGTATAGGTACTTATGACGTTTATCTTCGTTATGAAACTTATGAAACTGTACCTACATAATATATCACAATATTTACCAACATTATAATTTATTAGTCTTTAATAAAAGGTATGTTATGTTAAAATTTGATTTTGTATTATTTAGGTATTTTTTGATTAACTTAATGGTTTTAATATAGTTTACTCTAATAAAGTTCTTTATGTTAAAAAAAAATATATATATTTAATAAAATAATATTCGAACATAATGTGAATCAGACTCGCGCACATAGGGTACCGAAGCAGCAAATATAAAACTTATATCTCGGAAACGGTTCATTTAAAGAAAAATGTCTTTAAAAATACTTTATATAATTTTTAAGAGACCTTTCCATTGATATCCCACACGCTTATGTGCATCGAAAAAAAAAATCCGAATTGGAAAGACGCACCCTTCACACTCGTTGCCGGCTCCAGTGACCGCAAGACATCATTTGGAGCGACATGTGTCCAAAGGGTTGCGCCTCATTAGCGTCAGACGCGTCCGCAGACTGTCAACTGTTAAACTGTCATAAATTACGGCGACGGCACGTAATCCTGGGATGGAGGAGTCCAGTGAAATAAAATTCTGAAAAAAAAACAATGTATTAAACAAAAAAAAAACAATTTCACATTCTGCGCGGCGAATGTGTTCCTCGCAGAAAAAAAGTACCTACCTAACTCATAGAAAACGTTGCCCGTTGCCACCGCTGAGCCAAAATAACACGCGTAAGTGAGCAATTGAGTGGATATAGGTAAGTAGGTACCTATATTCACTCAATTGCTTCATGCAACTGTGGTTGCGAGCTGTCAATCTTATTTGTATGTAGGTAATAAGAGTCGTTGTTAAATACAAAGTAATTGAATGGATATGCCATAGATACCTCTATCATTGTCATACATTTATTACCTGTATTGATTTAAACTCGCACGATTATCAGTATTATCACCAGAGATCGGATGGATTTGCGATATTCTTCGTGACTTACGTCATTTTGATGACATTTAGTATGAGATGTCGCACAAAAATCCGATCTCTGATTATCACTCATATTAAACAAACGGGTCTTAATCGCGTAAACTTACGTTTAATTATATCCTGACGTTTCGGGAATGACCCGTTTCTCTTTAAAATACAGGTTGTAAGTCTAATACGGGCGAAGCTCTTAACGGGTGTTAGTTTACGACATAATAAGTACATTCAAATAACTTTTACTTAAAATCAGAGCAACAAAATTTTTCATACAAAATAATTCGGTGCGCAATGTAAAGCAACATACGCGAGTTAAGCACTCGTTGACAACTTGACAGCTAATTTCAAAAGCAGATGACATAACTGCCAAATCAACAATAACAAATGTTCGTACCTACATTGCTGCTCCGATAATCTTAAAAAAATTCTGTGGGGTCTAAATTGAGAGTAACTTTAAAAAAACCTTGTTATCCATGATTACACTAATGAATCCTATGCCTGGTTTAATTGATCGCCCGTATTAGATTTACACATTGTATAAGTATCTACAGTCAAGTGCAAAAATTAAAAGAAGCCGCTCATAAATATGTTACGACGTTCTTATTACACAGAATTAGAGTGCACTGGGACATATTTTTGAACATTTTTGTGTACACCTTATTTTGTCATATAGGTAAACTATCGTGTCGTTGGCGTTTATTACAATGAACGATAAAAGTTGAACCAGCTGAGCAATATATGAGCTTATTCTTTCTAAAATTTGGGTCCAAAGTGCGATCAGCCTAAATCCAAGATGCAGGTGACCTCAGTCCTTCCCGTCCTTCCTGTTCCTGTAATTACTCTCCGTTTCCTGTCGATTTGCGCCCACCTGTCGGCACCGCTACCTGACTGCCGCAGAAGGAATTAATTAGGAACCCTGATTAATCGAGGCCAGAAATAATTAGATTATTTTGCACGTTTGCTGGTCAATGCAGTGGTGAGAAGTCGATCAATCTTGTTGAAGTTTGTGCAGCAAATGCTTATTATAACGTACCTTTTCTTTACATGTATCAAGTACAGCTGCTTGCCGTTACACAAATATGGTATTTTTTCATTTCTTTTCAGTTTACTTTTTCCTATTGCATATTATTAATTTAAAAAAACCAATCTGCGAAGATTTTCAAGAGTATGACAAGTTCCCAAAAAAATTAGGCACGTTTGATGTCGAGTTGTGGAAAATGGCCAGAATACAATACAATACTCAAACCCCACAAATAAATACGAGTACCTATAATATCCGTTTTTTTACGTAAATTAATCTATAAAGCGACTTCTATTTATAGCTATGCACATCATAGGTGCAGGGTAAATGCACCTAGTTATTACTTGCACGGATGCATCGCAGCAGGGTCAGTGCACCAGCCTGCAAGGCCTTGCTTTTTGTACCCGCGGCAACCGCTTATTTGCCACCATCAATCATTATTTCGGCCCATCGTTCGACCGTAAGCTTCACAATTTGAGAAAATAACCCTTTTTTGTACTTTGTATTACAGTTTGCAATAATGTGAGCCCGTGAAGGGTGATAGGGCATAACAATATTTAAATTATAAGCTACATGCACCTTTAAATAGGTATACAGTATACACCAGTGCATCTGTAAAAGGAATTTTTCACTACACTAGCTGATCTGGGAAGCCTCTTTGTTCTTGAAAAACATTACATTTTTATTTGTTATTTTTATGTGGGATTACGATAATATGATAAAAAATGTATGTAGTTTAGTATTATATCCTAATAAATAAAAAAAATAAAAAATTGTTTGTGCAATAGAGAGTTTATTACTACGTGACGCAAAATTGATCTACTCATTACTTTTTGAGCCCGGAGTACTCGTACCTAATTATTTCGCAAATTTTCTTCATATTTTAGCTGGTAGGAATCACTGTCGTTATGATTTTAGTTGATAATTATGTACATATTAGAGTTAGTATTATCTTCCTGTTTTCTAGGTGAAAAATGTCGTGTCTCAACAGCAAAATTTCTTCACCTCTTCTGTAAGCTTCTCAAGCCTTAAGATTACATCTTTTGGAAAATGTTTTTTTAGGTATCATCTGATTACTCGAGTTTTAATACTCGTATCTAGGACAAAGGGCAACCATCTAAAAGAACTACGAAACATTCGCTTTCTTTCAAAACAAATAATTAATATTGAACAGCAGTTACGGATGCAATTACGAAATTATAAGTCAAGGCGCGACTTAAGAGCCATTTCATTCTTTCTTCAGATATTTTAAATGAAACTCTAGATTCTACGTATTCAAGTCTTCAACATTCACGTTTTCAATTGTATAAGATTAAAAAAAACCGGCCAAGTGCGAGTCGGACTCGCGCGCGAAGGGTTCCGTACCATTATCATTTTTCTATTAAAAAAATACAGTTATATCAACCTACCTCAAAAACTATAGGAGATAATTTAATCAAACCAAAAATCGTTGATAGAGTTTATTAATGTGCATAACATATATTTTTTTTGAATTTTATATCCCGTAGTTTAGAAAATAGAGGGGGGGGGACGCATTTTTCAGACTTTGAGAGCTGATATCTCGAAAACGATTTGCTTAAATAAAAATGAGATTTATAAACCTTCATATCATTTTCAAAGACCTTTTTAATAATACCCCACACGCTTACGTACAACTAAAAAAAATTTTCTATCCCTCAGTTACATGTATGGAGAGCCCCCACCCCAATGGTTTTTTTTACAATTTAGTATCATAATCCTGTAGTGGTTCATACAACACATATCCTTACCAAATTTCGTTACTGTAGCATTTATAGTTTCCAAGTAAATCGGCTGTGACAGACGGACAGACGGACAGACGGACAGACGGACATGACGAATCTATAAGGGTTCCGTTTTTGCCATTTTGGCTACGGAACCCTAAAAATGGAAATGCTGGCAAATTTTAGGGGAGGCTTATATCCGACATTAGACGTCTTTCGGCTGGTATGATTATGATGATGATTAAATATGGATTAGAACAACAACAAATGAAAATACCAGAAGTAACTTTCATATGCATCTATTGTACCTATCTAGTAAATATTGTAGAAATTTGTATTTATTTGTTGTGTTAATGTATAATATAGTTAGTATGTAGTTAGTAAGGTTAAGATAAGTTATAATATAGGCCAATTTTATTGAATAAATGAAGGTCAGGTCAATTGTTTTCCTTTTTACTACCCTGGTCAGATGAGGACTCATATCCAATAATTTTACCTTGAATGGTTTTGAATTGCATTTTTATGGTAAACAGTGGCAATTTGTTCTGAAATTAAACTCGTGGCTCGATTGCTTGTTTTTTTCCATTATGGTTGCAGGATAACTAAAATTACTTAAAGATATTAAGCAATTATGGTTCCTCGAGAATATTATCAGACGTTTATGTATTCAGGGCAATATCAAAAGCTAGGTAAATGCTGTTGTTCGCTGTTCCCGCTACAATATCAAGTTACTCATTTGTCATCATCATCATCAGCCTATGATAGTCCACTGCTGGACGTAGGCCTCTCCTATTAACTATGCATATAAACGCATTAGGAGGTAAATACCCATAATCGCCACGCTGGGCAAGCGGATTGGCGATCGCAGTAATGTGTCCACTATGATGACGCTGCTGCCCATCATCAATCTTTTATCGAATAATGGTCAGTGATACTTCAATCCCTTAGTCGACTCTTACGACACCCGCAGGAGGAGTTGGGTGGTGACAAATGTATTCTTATTGCCGTCATCACACGGCAAACTTACTTGTAATTTTGAGGAATACGGTAGGGTTTGTTTGAGGTTACATGCGTCGAAAACGAAATGGAACCTATACGAGTAAGTATAGAAAGCGTAAGATCTGCCATAATGTTTTTAAATTATGAGTTAATAATAAAATGCCCTTATATCCTAAAAGGTACAGTCGAGGAAATTGAATGTTTAGCACTTTGCGGTTCAGGTTAATTTGGTTGTGTTGTATTTACTATACACAACCAATGTAAAGTGAGCCAGAAACTGCTGAACATTCAATTTCCTCGACCGTACCTATATAGGGCTTCGTCGAACTCCTGTTGATTTAGAAGCTCGAAATATGGCTTGAGGCAATATTTTGAAGCACAAAATAATCTGACATGCACTTGGTTAGTTTTTTTACTTTTTTACGTGCATCAGAAGGCTTGACTTGATTGTGCCGTGTTTAATCGTTTATCGTCGTCGTCGTCTAACAAGTATGAAAGTGCGAAAGTGACGAATAGCACGATAGACGGTAAACGCGTGACCATTATAAGCCACCTGGGTGCTTAGCCAAGTTGCCAATCGCTAGCGCTTCATCGTTAATCGCAGCTAACTGTCTTTGTCGCACTAATATGAAAGAGTGACAGAGAGGGAAAACTACGTTACGCTACTAAGCGCTAGCGATTGGCATCTTGGCTAAACACCCTGATGGCTTATGGTGGTCATAAGTCATAAGCCTACTGATTGTAATGAATCGAAATAGGTACCTACTTATTGTTAGGAGAAAGTCGTTAAACAACTCGGTGTAGGTAGGTATTTAGGAATGAAGGTAGGTCACAGATGTCATATATGCCATAGATCAAGCAAACGCATCTACTTAGCGTGTCAAATGAACTCAGTGAAATCCACTGAGTTGTCCGTCTTTAATCGCAGCTTGCAGCTTTCGGGCGTCAAATTTTGTAAGTTGAAGTGAACGGAAACATTAATAAGTAATATTAATTACAACAACACAAAAAAATATGAATACTCAAGGGCCTGAGACATATTTAAAATCATAGGCAAGTAAGAACTTCAGTACAAAATCTGATACGCTCGGCCGCCACACAAATGAATGAACTTGTTTCTTCTATCCAAATCTAATTCTGTGAGGTAGGTACTTAGGTTATTTGAAACGTGAAAATGGGTAGTTAAGTTATTAATTCATCTCTCGGTTTAAAGATCTGCTAACGTGAGAGCGGACCGTAAAAGCAGGAGTTCTAAACCTGCAGGTGCAGTCTGCGGCATTATAAGTCTATAACTTCGAAAGGAGCTTGGTTCGTTCGGGGTCAGGAAAATGTGGGAAATAAAAAGTAGGTTTGCGTTTCGAAAAAAAATAATCAATCTGTCACATCATCGAAAACCATCAAACAAGTCAATCTCTAGATATCTTTGTTGATTACTGCAGGATGACATGTCTTATGACATAGGTATATTATATGTATACTCGTACAATTATACAGGCCTTATGTATGTCAGTAAATTAAATATGCAAATCAAAGTAATAATACCCGCAATATAAACTTTTTCTCAAACTTGCTACGGAATGTTGATGTTACTTACTTTAAATTAAGCCCGGAAATACTATGTATCCGGTGTCATGTGCTAAGATGATATGTAAAGAGATTTCATGTATTTATTTCACACCTAGACCTGCAAACAGACTGTCTTTTGTTTTGAAACGTCAAATTGTGATACTAGGTCTTGACATTCAGCCACAGAGAAAAAAAATAACCTTAGAACTAATGTCTATACCACCGGGTAAAAGGAGATCTCAAACAGATTAAAAAAAAAATTTAGGCGCGAATGTTTTTTTTTTAATGTTATACGACACTATAGGTACTATTGGTATATTTACAAATTATATGGCAAAATAGTATGGTTCGGCGAAATCAGTTCGTTTTATTTTATGGCAAGTTTGAGAAAAGCACTATACAAATCTCGGCGTGAAACAGGGTTACAGGCCGCGTATCCCTATCTGAATTATATGGAAAAATAGTATGGTTCGGCGAAATCAGTTCGTTTTATTTTATGGCAAGTTTGAGAAAAGCACTATACAAATCTCGGCGTGAAACAGGGTTACAGGCCGCGTATCCCTATCTGGCCTCAGTTCCTTCGGCCAGATACAGGGTGTTTTTTTTTCGACCGTTCAAATTCTACGTAGTGAATGTGTAGGTCATACTCACCAACTTTTACTATGGGGACAAAGTCGAAATCGCGAAAAAAAAATCAGCTGTTTCATACAAATTGGCGGCATTACGCCGGCCGAAATGTATGAAACAGCTGTTTTTTTTTTCGCGATTTCGACTTTGTCCCCATAGTAAAAGTTGGTCAGTATGACCTACACATTCACTACGTAGAATTTGAACGGTCGAAAAAAAAACACCCTGTATATCTACTTGGCCTGTAACCCTTCGTTTCCCGTCCTCTATAGTAATGTACTATTACTGTTATTCAAAATATTGTAATTTAATGTTATTCTTTAATCTATTCGAATATCACAAAATAGACAAACGAACATTCGAATAGATACCTGAAACTTTAGAAAATTTGGAAGCCGTAGCTGTAGGTATGCTTACCTATATTTATCTGGATCTTATCCAGTGTATTGGCGAGGAACATCGACAGAGCCACCCAGTGGATGCGCGGGGTGAAGGGTGGCGGGAGGCAACAGATGCGTTGCATTGCCGTGGCAGCTCGTGGGCAGGGGCGGACTGCACATTTTACAATTTAAATCACGTAAATCAATAAAGTTGGTGATAATGAGTTTTTTGTAAGTTAGGATACGATATTTTTATCTCCTTGTTCAAGCTGCAAATGTATAATATACTATATAAAAACTTAGAAAAGTTTAATTTAATTTTGCACGTGTAATAAATGAATTTAAACTGTCGTAAGACATATTATCTATATAAAAGCAAACAATATAATTAGACTCGAGTTTCCAGGCATTCCTTCCTTCATACCCATACCCCATTCCCACTCATCCTCTGCACAATCGTTACCTATGGGGACACAGGGTGAGTACAAGGTGCCTACGAGGAAAGGAAAAGATTTTAATTTCGTCGTCCTGACTTTTATTTGAAACGAATATAAAAAAACATGTTTTACCTTTGGATAAATTTCCACATAATAAATAAATATTAAATAGTGTAAATATTACTAGATACAACTTTTTTTAATTGTTATAATTTTTCAAAGATTTAGGGAGTGCCTAGGAAGGTTGTGAATTATTATTTTTAAACTAAACTACCCAGCAACGACAACGAGATCAAAAACGCCTTTTTCGGTGAATTAGAATAAAATACTTTTATCGAATAAAAAAAACATTATATTTGAAATTAGCTAGAATCCAGCGAACTTCACATCACATTTTAGTATCTAAATATGTTACAGGATTATGCTCCTAAAATCTTTCCACTACTTCCCGGGCACCTTGTATATTATTTTAAAGAAGATCAATAAAGGTAAAGTGGAGATACGAAGATACGAAGCCGTTCTTATTATGCTATTATGGATTTTTTTAATTCAATTGGAAGACTTTTTTGTTTATTTACAATTGACAACATTTATTTTTTTTACTAGTCTTTTTTGATGCGATCAGATCAGATAGCCATTAAAAATATAAACATAACTGTTTTTTAATTTTCAAATTTAAGTCCGATGTTATATAAAAATATCGGTTAAAATTTCGATACAGCTGTACAAAAGAATAGCAGTACCATGCTCTGTTAAATGCGATTCAGTTTAGGTCGCATTAGCAGATAGTGGAAAAGTAGGGTAGGTATACAAACAAACATTTTTTGTGTAGGTACTGTATAGTACTTTTAGCGTATAATTCTACTTACGCCCTTTAATAAAAAGAAAAACAATATCAATTAAACAGTCATTTAACAATCGGTCTTAATTGTGTATAAAAACTTTTTGTGATATTCTTAAATACGCGACCGGGGATGTATAATATAAAATTCGAGGCAGAGATCGATAGTTAGAGTCCGGCCCTGGCACAAAACACGAGGGAGCACCGATGACAAAATACAAATTTTATTTTATTAAATTCAAAAAAGCCTTCAATGATTGATAGGAGCGACTGCAGGCAATGAAACGGCTCATTGCCTTGCTCTCCATTCTGCGACTATTGTGTCAAAGGGTGAACTTATGTCATTCACGATTCCGTCAAAATGAACACTTTTCTGTATCTAAATAGGTAAAAATATCTCGTTGATAAACAAAAAAAGAACCATACTAACATGAATGTATCCTTCCATGAATTTATCCTTTATTTAAATAAAAATTTTGAAACCCTATTTTGGACAATTTTACGAAATTAGTACCTATTATCGGATGAAGTTGCAGGTATCGGGGTTTGAGGTCTTGCAAAGTAGAGAACCGTTAATAAATGTAAATGTATCACGGATCCTTCTTGGTGCGTTCTTGGTGCGACGTGCGGTGACTTTGCCAAATTACTGCATAAATATTTTTACAATACTAGAGAAATATTTTTTAGGTCTCCTGTTTGGAAAGCTTAATTTTCATATGAAGATAACCGGGCTTTCAAACTTGCGTATTAATGTGTAGCTAGTATTTTTTTACTGTACATTTAATTAAATTCCTCACAATTGAAATTAAAAGCAGAGTGTTTCCTCTGGTGAATATATCCATTTTAGCCTCAAGTAGGCCGAGGCGCTTGAAAGTAAGACATTAATGAACTTAGCTGAAATATGTTACTTGCAACCCTTGGGTCACTATGCGGGGCGTTACGTAAAAAATACGAAAAGGAACATCTTGTAAGTAGGTGTTAGAGGTAAATCCAATAAGATAGGTTTGATAGCTTACTAGAAAGACAACCTTTTGCTTGCGCAGAGTTTTCCTCCTTTTATTTAGAAGTACAGTTATCTGTTTAGATTTTGTAATCAGGTATTATTTATTTTTGGATTCGCCGCTGGACTGAATGAGCACAGTCACGCTGTGGCACATGAACGGGATTCAGAATAGAAATAATATTTACGTCCATCAGCGACAAAACACTACAATTCTCTAATTCGAAGTTTACATACATTTCAGCCGCGCCGCGTGGTGACGGCAGTAAGAATACATTTGTCACCACCCCAACTCCTCCTGCGGGTGTCGTAAGAGTCGACTAAGGGATTGAAGTGTCACTGACCATTCTACAAGATTGATGATGGGCAGCAGCGTCATCCTAGTGGACACATTACTGCGATCGCCAATCCGCTTGTCCAGCGTGGCGATTATGGGCATTTACCTCCTAATGCGTCTATACGCATATAGGAGAGGCCTTCGTCCAGCAGTGGACTATCATGGGCTGATGATGATACATTTCAGACTCTCTTTATCTAATTCTAATCATGAAACTTTAATTAAAACTTATAATTTTCTGCGATATGCAGCATTCCGCTTTTCTTTAAAAACCGGACACGGACACCCATGAAGATACCTCTCACAATTTCCACAACAAACGTCCCCAAGAGCTAACACCTAATTAGCGATATAAAATACGTCCCCAGCCGCAGAGGAGCATCATTGCATCCGTAAATGCCATAAAACGCAAGCGCTACCCCTTGTTTATTCCGCCGAGTTTTAAATTAACTGTGTGAAGCATCCCGGGCGCCCGCATGCGACTCTGAGGTATTTTGTAGCGTTCCACTTGAGGCCTCCGTTATGGCTGCCTGTTATTTTATTGACCATTTGACAGCACTACAATCAAAACCAAAATGCTTCTAATCGTTTGCAGATGAATATCTAACTATTCGAATATGAAGACATCTCGAGCAATGCTATCTGAAGAATATTAAAAATAACTATACCTACTGTACTTTTAGGTAATTCAATAAAGGTAAACAAATAATCTGTTTATTTTCGGGTACCTAGTTATAAAATTTATTGGTTATCCAACCAAATACAAAACCACATGGTACTGCCACTGACCGAGCTGACTTTAACCTACTTTATTTGACAGTGTCATGTTTCTGTCTACTCTCAACTGGCTTAAGGTGTCATTTGAGGTTAGATTTTGTATACTTACTCACAGTCCAGATCGCGCTGATCACCGCGCCGCAATTGTGGCCGCGTTCAGATATCTTGGAAGGGCAGGTTGTGCAGCTGCGTTCGTGGCCCAAAAGCTCAAGCCACAACCCACAAGGCCTCGCCGGAAGATCAGCGCTGAGCCCTTTGTCAGCATTGATGCTGAGAACCGGATACTTTTTTATGTTATTTTAGATAATTATGTGTTCCATGAATACACCATTGAATCTTGAATCTAAAAGTACAGACTATAAAATCGGTCAAAAACAGAACTGCCGTCCAAGTGTGGAAAGCAGTATTTGCTATGAAAGATCATAGCAAAAAACCGCCTTTTGCCTAGAACTTAAAGCAGTTTTTTTTGCTGTGGAGTTTAGAGCAAATACTGCTTTCTACACTAGGACGGCAGAGAAGGTGTCAAGTGGAACAGCGTAATGTCCAGCGGCGCCACTCCGTTATTCTTGCGAACAACGACGTCTGATATATCTTGGCGCGGTCAGGCGCCCATTAAACCTTTTCGCAACGCCATGTGTCGCCTCATGTAAATTATTGTAACAATTATGAGAGAGGACAATTTGTTTAATTGCCAAGCTATGGTGCTTTGGGGGTTTCTCGGAGATTGTAAATTAAATGGAATCTTTATTTATTAGCGAAAATTGACCTACTGTAATAAGATCAACAATCCACATTTCCCCAAAGTTCAATTTAAAATTATCCAATCGCTTTGCTGACTAATAAAATAAAACCAAGTGAACATTGATTACCTATTTTCCTGTGTAATTTCATAAGTTCTCGCAAACGGTTTTTCAGGTACTGTCAAAAATAAATTTACTTAATTGGACACAAAAATGCTTGAACGATCGGTCACTAAGATACCTATTGATGTTTATTCTTACAAGAATCTGTGTAGAACTATATCTAATAGATGAATACAGAAGGTATGCATTTTACTACGTTTGTTTTTCATAATTCAGGTAAGTCAGTTCATCCTTATCAGAATGTTATACTCCTGTAACACAATATAAGCATAATATCTAGGCAATGTTTGACGAGGTCGATACCTATACGTATAGGAATATATTCAGGTAGGTATATATACATAGTTCACTCATTCATATTTTTATATTGTAAATTAGGTATAGCTAACTGTTAGGATCCTTACGGCGTCGTCGCATCAACAAATGTACAAATTGCTTACTTACCTTTGTCAATCAATATTAAGACATTACAGCCAAATTAGGCTTCGAGTCAATATGGGCATGTTTGTTTACTCAAATCAAACGAACCACTTTCTTTTGTTTGTCTTCGAGCAATAACATGTCATTTTGACTATCTTCGGTAAATATCGGGTGGTGCTAATGTGTTTATTTGGAAAATAATTCGGAAAATCGTAGGCGTACCCTTGATAACTTCTATGCATTAGAGAGGTGTAATAAAACGCTTACTTTTTGTTCAAAAACCAATCTGTTAAAACCGTAATAGGTCTGCTCAACACTTATGCAAAACGGAACAAAGTATGCCCCTCATATCATTAACAGCGTTGGAACTTAATCGAAAATTGTGCCATTTAATTTGGCTTTTACTCCTTAATGTTAAGGTTTGAAATGGTCTGTGAAAGGTTTGAGAGTAAGAGCAAAGAATTGACATGTACACCGCACTTCAATTAGGCAAATGGGATAGGGCTCAAAGGGATTAAATTAATTAGTAAGAAAGTTTCGCTCCGTTTCGTGGCGGCGCCTTTGTTTGTCCTGGTGTCTTGGTTTTGTTTTTCCAAGCAAATTAATAGGACGCTTTCCATTCGAATTTGGATATACCTGGGCAATATGCGCATGGTCTTTTTTTAACTCGGACATGTTTTAAATGATTTTATAGATTTTACATTACCGGCGGCCGATTTAAAATTTCAAGGGCTATTTTTGTTTTTGGAGTGATTCAAATTAAAAAAGTAGTACTTCTTTTAAAAAAAGTATGTAATTACATTAATAGGGCCGCATTCAAGTTCATCGCATACTAAGGGCATAACAAAGTTCCGTGAAATGGGGTAAAAGTAATTTGGCCTCGGTCAGTCCTGCCATGTGGCGGTCCCGGGTTCGTTCCCGGGGGACGCCATGAAAGACGTGTTGCAACGCTCTATCGAGCAAGTCAGTCAGACAAACTAGTTTAAGTTTGATCTCTGATTGAGAGAAGTTCTTATGAATGTTGGGATCTCAAATTTGACTGTCCTAAACTCGACTCATGTAGCCGAAGGGAACAAATGTCCAACAATGTCACGGCTATTATCTGACGATATATCTTCTGTTCGCGTCAATATTTTACTTTCCGTGAATTTCTGTACATTTGGGAGTTCATTAGATCCATTTGTCAATGTGATGAGTTCGTATTGCCGACGCAGAACTGATTATTTAAGTATTCCTAGCTAGAACCGTGTTCAGTACCTAAACAATGTGTGATTTGTTCGAAAGAATATACATACATACTACGTATAGGTACCAGATACTCTTTATTAAAATGTCAGTTTTTTACTTATAAGTAATAGTATGTGGAGTGCAAATGTAGCGTCTTCGAAGTTCGTACAAAGTCACGCTGAAAATAATAGATGTAGTAAACCCTCTGATCTCTATCAGGGTCCCAAAAGATGAGAAGTCATTTAATGCGGTAAAAGTAACATTTCTGTCATCCGACACCTCGGGCTCATGCATCACGGCCGAGGCACAATTTTATAAAGTACGGGGCACGTCCCTCACGGGCCGGTCATCCTTTATTCAAATAAACCCTATTTTTATGGAAATCCGCATCAATATCAATTTCCTAGCGATTGTTGTGAAATAAAGGGATGACCCTTCGGGCCCGAGAGGTTGTCTACTTAACTATGTTAAAGGATCTTATAAGAAGTTTCTTGGGATATTTTATTATGTGCGTACAGATTTTTGTTGCTTGTGTTTACTTTTAGTTTTGTTTTTATGGATAGGTACTAAGTTGTCTATAATTTTAGCTAGTTTGTAAGATTTAGCGAATGTTTCAATATTATTGTTTTTGATAAAACTGATGGGTAGAAAATAGAATTTAATAAATAAAAACAACTCAATTCTGTACAAATAACATGTATAAATAAATTAAATCTAACTAACTTAACCTATAATCTAAGATTGGCTCTTGTGGCATTATACTAAGGATGCTGGCGGCATTTTTTAACTTATTTTAGAATATAAACAATCCAACGCTTTACTTATTCTTGGAAACCAACACTACACTGTATGGATTCAATGAATTCACTACGAAACCAATGTCTGATATTATTCATACCAAAATTTAAAATGGTGATAGCATAGATGCATAATAGTATTTTATGTGACTGGTTCATAATGCCTAATTATGAACAGTTGCATACATAACTTTATCTACATGCATATAATAAGTTTTCTACAATATGTTTATTTTTGTGGCAGCAAATTATTGGTCACGGTTGTAGCGGCGTCCCGGATTTCTGGTGGTGTTTCAAACATTTCAACACCACTGTCTTCAACGTCATAAATAATTTTTCAGTGTAAATATTTCACAACGAACTCGATAATATTTAACTTTCAAGTCAACAGTCCAAAAAAGTTGGATGTTTGAAACAATTCAAACAAAACAAATGACTGAACTGACATTAGTTCTTTTTTATTCATAAACCAGGTAAGGTCTTGAGTCGATATCGATTCTCAAATCGATTCTCAGTATTCGAGATTTAGAAGAATGTATGGAATAGGAATTTTAATGTGAATGAAATTACAAATCGATTAATTCGATAATCGAAATTAAAGTGATTTTTTTTCTTTTTAACAGAATGTTCGAAATTTAATTGTGATTAAGATCGGTTCCCGATATTAATTGTGATTAAGATCGGTTGCCGATATCGTAAAGTAAAAATTATGATACACCCACAGATACAGATTTCTTAAAGTAGGCTATTTGCTTACCGCCGCTAAACATATTGTAGACAACTTATGATATGGATGTAGATAAAATTATTTTTTTCTGCCAAGTGGCTAAAAATATTAGAAATAATTTGTTCTTTGATAGATTACTAATTAACTTTAATATGAATATGGGTGATCAATACAGGTATAGATTTACAGAATACACATCTACCTGCTAAATAGATGACTCGAACAAACCTTTAATTTCAACACTCCCACGTAATAAATTCCATATAATAGAAGGAACGACACAACCATTTACCAGTCACTGCCGGGCTGGGAACCCAGGACCATTTTACATGCCCGTTCCGCTATGATTACACATGATTACGCCGTCACCAATCTCATGTTCGTTCTCCACTTAATATAATAAGCCTCGCTGAATCCTGGATCGAAATCGATGCTATTATATCCCGTCCCATTTATAATCAGTACATTACGTAGTCTCGGCCGAAGGCGGCGCGGTAATCGGTCAATTATCTATAATTTTCAACCATCAGTCTTTACCTGGAGCGGGCTAGATTCTTGGGCGATGCTTACCGGCAATCGATCTAATTGGTAAATTATGTGGGGTGTCTCCGGTCTCCGAGATGCTGCGAAAAAGGATTTGGTAGTTGATTACAAGCGCAACTTAAACCCAAGCGTTACCTAAATACATTGTGGAAGTAAAATCAAAATAAGATAATTGTGGTTAAATATTTACTATGAGGTATTCAGACTTTTTGAGATGCTGGTCCCTGGAATATACCTATGTCAATTGTTATTACATTTGTTAACTTAATTCCTTACTATAACTATAATTTTCTTGCAATATACGTAGGTACCTACATATCATAGGTACTGTTGATATTATGCAAACAGCTCCCGTAAAGAGTTTCGTTTCTCCGAGAATACTATAAAAAAACATTTGGTTTTTACGGTACCATATAGCTGTCTATTTTATTTTCTTATAACACAAAAATTGTTCACTGAACTCGTCTCCAGGCAACCTCAACTCTTATTGCTTTTAAGTAAATTCTTGAATTAAAAATACCAATTTTATTTTCACGGGCAGCTGTAGTGGAGTAATTTTAAAAACAAAACAGGTTCGAGTATACCGCGCCGGCCTTTCGATCCGCCCCCAGCGGCTGCGTGCGCTTGCGTCTTTTATTTATTACTTTTTTTACCTTTGATAGTCTTTTTCCTATTGGCTGTAAGAAAATTGAGGTTTTTTCTACCGAGACGGATAAAATTTATAGCAGGTGTAATAGTAGGTTGATTATCTCAGGTATCGATCAGTATTGGGTATTTGGTCGATGTGATTGGTTGACGGTGACCCAATAGGGTTTTAACGTTGACCGCAATGTGTCGGTTACATGACATGTTAAATTCTATACGGATTATTTAAAATTTTGTTTAAGTTTTGGTGCTTAAACAGGTGTAACATGATGGATTAGTCTCATCTCAAGTCATACATAGTATACAGGGTGTTTTTTTGTGGAATAATATGGGGAAATCGGAAACTATAAAAGACACAGGGAAGCTGTCTAAGGAGACATTAGTTATTTTTTGGATAAAACAATTTTGGCAACAATGTAACATTATCTACGCGTGAAATGACGTCGATCTGCGTCAAAAAAATAATCAACATTATTAATTTTTAGGTACAACTCACACTTGACCAAAATTTTGACTATGCCAAAATTGTTTTCTCCAAAAAATACCTAATGTCTCCTTAGACAGCTTCCCTGTATCTTCTATAGTTTCCGATTTCCCTATACTGTTCCACTTAAAAAAAAAACACTCTGTATAGCTTAGATTTATACCATGAATTAGTCAAGTCTCATGTGTACCTAAATATTGTTTAAAATGTTTTTTTTTTTTGGGAAAGCCAATGTGGGTTAGCGGATATAGTTTCATAAGGATGACTACATAACTATATTTTATTTTACTGTGTTAAGGACATTTTTTCATAATTATGTTTGTTTATAACCAGTACAGAAAAAGTTCCAAAACTTCATCATATACTGTATTTTCTTGATTGTGAAAACGAAATAAAATTTTACCGGCACCGATTTGTTAATCTGGAAACATGATATAAAATAAACATACCTATTAATTTAGTTATTGAATAGACAATCTACGCTTGTAAGCATGTAACTAGTTGGAAAGTCAAAATTATTTAGGTACCAACCTATAGACAAAAAATAGGTCCTTTTTCGTTCTAAATATCTGGAAGATTGCCAAATATTTACCTATAAGCAATTTTAGTAGTTGATATCCATTCCCTAATAGGTAGTTGGTAGCGAGTGTAGTGTGTGTGTACTAGCGACCCTGTCTACGAAACTTGGGGGACCTGGATTCGACTCCCGAAAATCAGTTCTTATAAGAATCTTATAAGAACGTAATCTTTGAATTAGGTATCATACAGGCAGGTATGTAATGTACCTAGTATATCGTCGTAGGAGTAGGTAAATTATTTGGTGTACAATTACGATATTTTGAACTGGGCACCTGTTATTTCTTTGTTATCTACATATGTATATAACTATTATGTATTTATAGTTATAGTGGAGAAGTGCGTTTCGGCGTACCGAAACGCGATCTCGCGTGACTAGAGGGCGTGGCGTGCGATTAAAATACTGGCCTGCCAACGTTTCTTGTGTACATAAGTCGCGCAATAGTAAACCTTATGTCAAAGCAATACATACTGTAATGAGTACAAAGATAAATTGGTGGGCCAGTATAGTGATCGAAGCGAGCTCGATCCGTGCGAATGGGCTTCAAAATATTACGATCAAAATTTCTGCTTTATCAACACATTTTAATCTTTCTGCAGATTAAATCAAAGTACATTTTATGTTGTTGGAATACGTCTGCTTGTAAAATTTTATTTGGTTTTCTGTAGGTGCCTATGTATAGGTAACTATAGGTACTATTTTAGATAAAAGCGACCTAGCTCCTAGCTCCTAACCTACCAAGCTAAGAAGTAGCGTTTGTCCCTTTGCGTTTTATCAATATTTCTATAATAATAAATCGGGTTGCTAGGTTAGTAGACGTTTATGAATAAGAGGGTATATGTATCAGAAGAATTATTTAATTACCTATACCTTACCTAATTCATACCTACTCTACATGATTAAAATGTCTACATAAAACACTAGCAAAGTGATGAAAGGATTCACAACTTTGTAGGTCACAAAACTCAAAACCGATGCGTCTGTTGTAGAAATACCATTAAACTCTGTTCAGTTTACTTACAATATTTTTTGAGACATCTTACACTAATCGACCTAGTCCCATGGTAAGCTCAATTAAGGTTTATGATGTGGGTACCAGGTGACGATAAATATAATAGATATATAGATACATATAGATACTTAAATAAGTACATACACAGCCACTACCAAGGAACTAATATTTGTGATAAATGAATACACAAATAATGCCCTTGCCGGGATTCGAATCCGGAATCTCTAGCTTTGTAGGCACCGTCACTACCAACTAGGCTACGGAGGCTGACTACATCTGTAATTATTTTTATATTTTGTTCTATCTACACTATTGGTGTACAGGTGTTCAGTTCAGTTTACCCTTTGGTCGGTCGGACAGTCATTTAACTAAGTGATTTCTCCTGTAAAATTCCAGACGGTTCACGTGTTAACATCGGCTTAATTGTTTCACCACGCGTGTTACCTACAACACCTCGCGCCTTCGAAACCAAAATGACTTCATTCACGTACGAAATCGCATTCAATTTGAACCTAAATAAGACGAATATGCGTTCGAAATGCCAGCAGTTACCCGTAGATTGGAACCTCTTTTGTTTTTTAAGTCCCGCGGCCTGTTAAAGGACATCAAAACCACCGGTTAATTTTGTTAGAAGCAAATTAATGACGACATTAGTACACGTCGCGCGCTTAATGTGATTCGTGACAAAATATTGACACCTCCGGGCCGCGGGCTCACAAAAACATGAATTAAATGAAACACAATAAAATAAAAACATTAACTGTCAAGCAACGCATTTGTCTAGAGCGGGACTAACTCGATTAATACGCTGTGGTAAAATATTTAGGGGTCATCGGATCAGCGGTTCGTCATTGTCGGAGGTTTTTTGAAACGTATAATTTCGTATCGTAAGTACATATAACCTGAAAACAGTGTGTCCATTTGTATATGTATGTACATGTGTACCATGAGTTACGGCCGTGAGTTTAACGCAAACATTTTATCCATCCCGCTGAAACTGGTGTATTGGTGCGAGTGAAAGGACTGAAAGGGATAGAAATGGTTAATACTACACAGTTAAGTACTGAAGTATAGGTACAAAGGTACATATCGACATTATAATATAACGTTATTCTTGCCCATAGAACAATTACATCAATTACTTTACTTAATATACGTATTTTACCTATGAAACGAGTAAATATTAAGAGATTTTTTGTCTCTAATATACAGAAAACATCCATTACCTAGAATTGAATCTTGCTGAGAAACAATTGAACGCCCAAATACTTAAGTCTTAATAGGCCTTACTAGAATCTGAAACCATCTTTGTATGAGAATCTGTTAAGAATAGAATAGAATATAATTTATTCATGACACACATTACATACACACAAGGACAAAATAGATGACAATATAAAGAAAAAGAAAAGGTGCCACGAAATGGTCTCATCTCAGCATATTGCTGGCATGAGCCAGCGCTGATCTTCCGATGAGACCATTAAGTGAAAGATTCACGACAGGTAACATGACATAACATACAACACAACGCATAACAATAATATATAAACAAGTACACTAAATTTTAATATTATAAACAAACAACAACAAATAAATACGGCTCCAATAACTCCATCGGTCACAACCTGCCTTGGTCGAGCATTGGAACATTGGCGTCATTTGTATTTTTAGCATAGCAACACTCGACAAATTGACACTAATAATATTGACTGTTCTTATAAGAATCTACTAATACTCGTATCAAGGTGCGTTTAAACCAAAAGAGCGTTAAAATCGGCTCCTGATTCTGATTCGAATGAGCCCAAGCATGTCCAGATCTGGAAGAATCGGGTTTTCGAGATTTAATTTGGAAAACGCTCAGGCCTCATTAGCCAAACTGGAGTCGCACACGTTCGGGTCCCCATCATGGTCGAGTACTGACAGGTTCTCAGGTTCTCGACAGAACCTCACTGCGAGTCATTACTTCGTACCTGGAATGCGGATACGATCATTTCATAATTGAAAACTGTGTTTGAACTTCTACCTTTTCCAGGAATTATTTATGAGTCAGCACAATCGGACCTTGTATAACGGGATTCTTAAAAACAATTTTAATCGCCGAACGGCTACTAAATACAACAAAGCTCTTTATTTCTGTCTTATTAGTGTCATTATTCATTGACACTAATAAGCAGTGTTCGGTTTTTTGGATTCCCCCAGCGGGATTTAAAAAAGAAAGGAGAAAAATTACGGGAGTGATTATAAAATTTTATTTAACACTATTGTATTATACACACAAGAACACATTTTATGAAACAGAAACATGGCAATAATATTAAAGATTATTTTTCAAGTTACTACAGGAGACCCGACGGGAGAATCCAAAAAACCGATCACTCCTAATAAGACAGAAAGATGGTGTAAGATTCAATGCAAGCAAAATATTTTAAAAAGCATAATATATCGTACTTATTTATTGGGACGAGCGTCATGGCCTGTTTTAGTATTGAGTAAAACCGAGCGTAACCGTTACTTGCCAAACCATGGTACGACTACTAAATTATAGTTGGCAAGTATCGGTTCCGGTTACAAAAAATTTTTTAAAGGCCCATACTTTTCAGAATAAAATCAACTCAAATAAGCAGTAAACTTGAATTAAAAATATGTGTGATAATTAGATTTTTTTTCACGCATTGCACGGTTTTGTAATCGTGCCCAACAGCTAGCTCCAACTTTCACCCTCGCTCGCCGAAAAAAAGTTTTCGCGCACTAGTTAGGAAATGTAATATTTTTAAATTACTTACCATATTCAACAGCTTTCGCTGTTTGTTGTTTTGAAAATGAATTACACAACTATACATATAGCGCCTGTGCCCAGCAGTGGGACATTACATAGGCTAAAATATTATTATTATTATACATATAGCGCAAATAAGGCAATGCAAGAAATTTTCGCGCTTTTCGTTTCGTTGCAGCTAGAGAAGGACGTGTGATGACGTATGGATGCAATTTATCGGCGTCCGCCGCCTTAACCCTCACTAATGAGGTCGACTCGCCTTAATAGAATTAAATATTCTGAGGGTTACATTGAAAAAGAAGATATCTTTTACTGAGGAATATGCCTTCAAGAATTATATTTAGTATTTACCTATATATTTTAGGTAAAGCTTTCAGAAATTCGAACCCATCGTTTTAATAATGGTATCACATCACATGAAGTATTAATTTTGGCACTTTTTGAATGTAGTTTTAAAGGCTGGACATTGTGGCAGCACAAACGAATACTTGATAAATACCTTCGCACCTGGCTTTGTTAATAAAGTGCATGAAAAACATTCCATACATTCAAACTATACTCCACCGTTAGCAATTCCATTATTCTTGATGCGTAAATTTGTATGGTGGTACATAACAGTGGTCAAACCGAGGCGTGACCTCAGCGGCGAGGCGTGAGAACCGCCGTCGCCGCCCGCGTCGACCACACTAAACCATGTCAAACAGTATCCGTATAATATACCGGGTATTTTTTTAATTAGTTTATTCACTACAATTTCATAAATGTCAAGGTTTAATCATTTTCCTACGCATGAACGTGCTGGCCACAAAGTCCAAAAATAAAACACAGCTTAATAAAAAGTAAATATTGAGACATGTTGACAGTTGTGCTCTTACTTGGATAATCTTCTAAGAAGGTTTTAAACTTTTTCTACTATGGAAACAAAATCAGAAAAAAATGGAAATATGCGTCGAAAACCTTGAAAATTTTACTATAGGTAGGTATATAAAAAAGAGAATGTGCACGGAAATGTTTCAATAACTGAAATTTTATTATATGCTACACTAATCAGTATACCTCGATATTTTTCTAGCAAGCACGAGAGATTGACAAAATTAGACATCGACATAACTGTTATCGATAAGTCTTATTGTAGTCGATAAATAAATTTAATAAATAAAAAAATTGCCTTAGCTTACAGATAAATTACACGAACGCAAATCATACTCAAAATGATGCATATCTTGTATTTAGTACCCATCAAAATTGCAAAGATTAATAAAATACAGTCTAAAGCCATAGGAAATGATTAATATGAAATATAAGGTATTTAGAACAAAGCCTAGATATAGATATAGTCCTATATCTCTTGGTTACCTGTGTTTGCGGAGTTAGCATTTTTATGAGAACAGGATGAACTCATCTATGGCAGTTATGTCGATGTTTAATTTTGTCAATCTCTCGTTCTTGCTACAAAAATATCGAGGTATACTAATCGGTATTGACGCAAATCAAGCATTGAAATGTCCGACAGAGATTGTTGAACACTTGGACAGGGTAGTGTCATCTACTCTGCCCAACAATATCTGTTAGAAAAAAGACAGGTAATTCAAATTTTCTATGGTTACTATTACCTTCTCACATTTTCTTCACGTCAATTTTTTTTTATTTTGCCTCCTTTTTTATCGACGGATATTATCGAACTTCTCCGCAATTTTAATATACCTACCGATAAACTTATTTGGAGTTTGATAATGTTTATTAAAATAATTTACGTTATACGTTAGGTTTTACTCGACACGTAAAGCATTATAAACTCGTACTTATTTATTGGACTGAGTACCATGGTCTGGTTTAAGTATTGAGTAAAACCTAACGCACCCGATACTTGAAAGCTTATGATATGGCTACTGGAGCATTCTACGAAAAAGTCCACCGATGTCCCGTACGAACATGGTTTTTCTGAAAATTGTAGGTTTATCGAAGTCCTCTTTCGTGACTAGAGGAGTCGAAAATGACTCAAAAATATAATTATGTAATAAGTAAAAAATCGGAAGATAACTCAAATTATACGCGTTTCGAATATATACGCGTTTGTACGAGACAGCCTATGGAATGCTCCTACTGTAGTTAGTTTGTAGACTGCGGTTGCGCAGGCGCTTCCCGCTCACAGCCGTCACGAACACAAGAACTGGCGGCGGCTTCTAAGACTATGTTTGTGGTACAGTCAGCATTAGAAGCATCTACGCTCATGGAGGGATCAATAGCGCTTATTCCATTGCAATACAGACTTCATATTAATAGATATTTTTGTTGCTGATATATAGAATTGCGGACACGTCAGTAAGAAATGTAAGAATATATTTGTCACCACCCCAACTCCTCCTGCGGGTGTCGTAAGAGTCGACTAAGGGATTGAAGTGTCATTTACAATTATGATAAAATATTGATGATGGGCAGCAGCGTCATCAGAGTGGACACATTACTGCGATCGCCAATCCGCTTGCCCAGCGTGGCGATTATGGGCATTTACCTCCTAATGCGTCTATACGCATAGTTAATAGGAGATGCCTACGTCCAGCAGTGGACTTTCATAGGCTGATGATGTGATGTGATGTGATGTGGACACGTCTGGAATAGGTAGACTACTTATGTGTACAGTAAGTCGTTTAGTAACTCGTCTAGTAACTAGGATCTACGAAGTGACAGCAACAGTTTAGTCACTATTATTCTAAACTCTCACTCTCTTAATTTGGATGGTGGCTTATAAATCGATATTTGTTGTTGAACCCGCATTGCCAATACATAAGTATATAAAAGTCTTTGGCCTCCAAAAGGTTTACTGAATCTACTCCAGCCTAAAGATCACAAGTGTCGACTGTCAAAGGTATGTTACAAAAGACGTACCTAGGTACTTCCAATCATCGCCAAAATTTCCAAATTGAAATTTAATTTTCGCACAAGTATCTTAAACTGTACTTTTACAGCATAAAGTAATAGTTATTTATGATACAAGCTTAAGTAGGGTAAGCAGGCCCAACGCGGGTAAGCTAACAACGAACGCAAAAAAATCTATGATTTTTATGTATAACGGCATGACATATATACTGTCACTTGTTAGAAGATTTATTGAACTTGTGTTTAAAACGTATTTTTCGTAGTTTCTCCGTAAATTTTTTATACAATAGAAGAAAAGCAAAAGGTCTACTAAAACCCGCTTTGTCCAGACATAGGCCTAAAGCGGGTTGGTGCTTTGGGCAAAACGGGTAGGAAAGGGGTAAAGCGGGTAATTTTATAAAAAAACTAATTATAGTTATATTTAATAACAAAATTCTTGCATAAGCAATTTAATACAAAAATCGCCACTAAACGGAACATTGTAGTGACACACAAAGAAACTGAGTGCCTCAAACTGGATGTACTACAATTATTGAATCTTTGAAATTTACACAGAAACGTTTTACATATTTTTATTATACTTTAAGTAGTAGAATTATTATTATAATCACAAAATCAGTCTTAAGACAATATAATAACTCAGCACAGTCAATATAAATGTAGCAACAATAAATGTAAACGATTGATTAATCTTTAAGTTATAAACAACAGGTCTTTTCCTCATGCGGGCTCGTGCGGTGCACGCACACATTTACAATACCTTTTCATAAAACGATGTATAAGCGTCTACCCGCTTTAGGCGGCCTACCCGCTTTTGGCCTGTATACCCTACATTTGAATAATTTCAACATGTGTACTATACAACATTTTACAATGCATTATGCGAGGAAATGCAGACTATCTGGGCAGTACCAACCAGGACGTGCGGAAGAATACAATGAAAATTCATTCCTGCACACGTGCGGAAAAGCATCACATTCTGAGCATAAGTTTACCGAACGTATTGCGAAAACACAAATCAAATTATTTATTAACTTTGTTGTACTTTTTATTTTTCCCCAGTAGTGACACTACTTAATACTATATAAATTATAAATATTAGATGTCATATACCAAAGAAAAACGACCAAGATCACCTACTGTCCGAGGTGGGGGTGGGTGTCCCCAATCTTGGTCGTTTTTCTTTGGTATATAATTCATAAGTTTACCCTTAAAAAGAGCACTTTCTGAGCATATGCATTGTAAACACATTTTCCACATCCGCCATACTCCAGTAGGTCTGTTTATCCTCGTTTAATAGATAAGGCGAGCTCGGCTTATGTGCTCGGAATCTGCAACAAAGGCCTTATCCCGCCTTTGTGGTACATAATGCTACCTTCTCTATTGTAAGTCGGAATAAACTCCTCATGTGAAATATATACTGTCGTACGTATGTACGAGTACTCGAGCAGAAAGATATTTTCCCGAGTCTTGTACTTCAGTGTCTACATTTGACTAGAACTGTTTAGGTAGTTACCAGGTAGATAAATGTCCATTGTCCATTAATATATATTATATATATTATGAATTTTGTTTATTTATTGTATCTATTTATTTTGGTTTGATCATATTTAATGCACACTATCTGGGCCAATCAACTTTTAGATTCACACTACCTATTACCTATGTCCGATAACGCTGAATATTGTCAAGGTTGTTAGATAAATTGTTTATGATGAGGTATACAATTTAAATATGCCTTATATTATTATGCTTCATGCAAGTTCACATTATCACAATTAGGTCCCAACAGTTTTTCAGGTATTTGTGCATATTATTTGAAATTGGTATACCTACATTTGTAAGTTCGCCAAAACTGTCGTAAGAGACAAGAAAATGTCTGTGTAAAAGTTGATAATGAACTTAAATCAACAAGGTCTAGGTATAGATAGATTTAAAGACTAGTAATGTTATCCGTTACTCAAATATCTATATCGAAGAAAATTACGTTCGTCAAGCTAGAACTCGTAAATGGGAAGTTTATACACAGGGAGTGATGTGTAATATTTCAGGCTTATAATTGTTCGTTCATTCGTCTCCTCGCGTAGGGACCCGGACATCTCACTCCGGAATGCTCCGGATGACTCAGCACTCGGCCTCGATTCGCGGCAAAACCTCCGATTCAAATCAGAGATTTCAGGATACCCGATTGTATTATTCCAGTTTCCTAACCAAAAATCCAATTGTGCTGGAATCCCTTTCGAGAAAATCCGCAGTCCCGCTGAGATTGCCTGAATCAAACCTTCGTGGGAATGAATAACCGCGAATAATACGATGTCATCGGCCATTATTATCTAACAATGATACAGTGCTTTTGCGATAAAAATCTCACATAATAATCGGCCAACTAGCGCGCGGCAACCCGTGGAATAAAAGAAGATATCATGACAATTCAGATAATGGGACGCTATTAAAACAATTACGTGTATGATGTCTTTATTATAATGTTTGTAAATGGATGAAATCGCTCTGATCCGGGAAGGTCACCGGTAAAACATCGAAAATTACCGGATTTCGAAATAACTATATCAATTATCTTGCTCTTGATAACACAGCCGTATCAAGAGCAAACGGGAGCTTATCTAAAACCTGTGGGTATTTATATGTACATATATTCATGCGTATATAAGGTCCTAATTTATTAGTTGCAGATATTTTAACACATGATACTTTACATTAAAATAATTAACTTTAAATATAAATTAAGAAATCTTTTCATGTAACTTTTTTGATTTCGTTTTCCTAACAAAAAAAATAATTATAATTTCGTCTAAAAAAAATCATCATGTGTATAATCACATGTCACAATAACACTGTCTGTCATGTCATCAAACGACACAATCCAACGGAAAATAACATGACATTGACAATCAAGTATTTAATTTACCGAAGTGAAGTGGCCAGTTCCAGTTAAGTAGTACGTAAAAGAAGTATGAGAATCTGTTCAAAGAGTTTTCATTTAATAATCACATAAACAGGGTGGTTTTACGTAGCAAATTAGTTTTTCCGTTTTCTCCAAAAAAACGTGGTAAAAGCTATAATGTTTCACGGTTTAATATACTCCAGAGACCAAGTACTGTAGCTGTAAAAATATCTGCATCTAATAAATTATGACCTTATATTTTGAACGTGTGTCTATGTTTGAGGTATGACGACATCTTTTATTATGCATGACATTTAAATAGTAGGTGTACTGTATTATGAGACTCGAATGCGAAAAAAATATAGATTTTTTTTTCTGAACTTAAAAAGCACTGTATTGTTTTATCCGGATCACTCGAATCAATATAGCGAATAGGTACTAATGATGCTCAATAAAGTATATACCATGTAGATGACGAACTTGGAATATACGTTGGTAATGTTGAATAAGTTTATGTATTTTGTATTTTCTTTTATCATTAATGTCGTTTAATAAAATTTGAAAGAAAGAAAGAAAAACGTTTATTCGAGACAAGAACACAGTACAAACAAAACAAAACAGTAAACAAGAAATTTTGTCCCGAAATGGCCAAAACTCACGGTATCATTGATTTGCACGTTTTTATTAATCGGTCTCGTTTATCTTGTATGAATAAGCTCGCAAAACATACACATAAAAGTAACTATATATTTTATTAATACGGTATTAAAAATCGTTACGCCCATTATAAGTTAATTTATTATACGATGGTATACGGTATACCTACTTATTTTGTAACTGTGAAAATAAATTGATAACTTTGAATGTCCCATAATATTTAAAAAGACTTATTAAATTAAATGATAAATAGGTACCTCGTAACGAAACGCTGTGCCTAATATCTAAACTAAATATGCGTATTTTTGTATTATATGTATAATATATAATAGTTGATTGTTTAAGTAATGACTTGCATTATACCTAATGATGTATTAATGAGAAGTTATATCCAGAAAAGTACCTACAACTACATATAACATTAGTTATACGTAGGTAGATACTAGGTAATGCCACACCATTATTGCATCGCTGCATAGCAATTAATTTAATTAATATAAAATGAATAACTATGGGTGCGTCGTTTTAATTTGCGAGAAGGAATTAAAATATTAAAATATGCATTACGTTCGTAACTCGTGTCGATTAATTGAAACACAACTGAAAGAAGTGCTTTAAATGGATATACTGCATTTGAAATACCGTGGCCCGATGTCACTTAAAACTTTTAAGTTGCATCGGGCCATGGTATTTGAAATGGAGTATACCAGATATATCGGAGCGGCTACGGTGCTCAATAATATCTGAACATGCACTCTAACTCCATGACAATAGAGGCCAGGGTGCTTAGCCAAGTTGCCAATCGCTAGCGCTTAATTGTCAATCGTAAACGAAAGGCAGCTAACTGTCTTCGCCGCACTAATATGAAAGAGTGACAGAGAGGGAAAACTACGATACGCTACTAAGCGCTAGCGCTTGGTAACTTGGCTAAGCATAAGCATCCAGGATGCTTAGCCAAGTTGCCAATCGCTAGCGCTTAATTGTCAATCGTAAACGAAAGGCAGCTAACTGTCTTTGCCGCACTAATATGAAAGAGTGACAGAGAGGGAAAACTACGATACGCTACTAAGCGCTAGCGCTTGGTAACTTGGCTAAGCATAAGCATCCAGGATGCTTAGCCAAGTTGCCAATCGCTAGCGCTTAATTGTCAATCGTAAACGAAAGGCAGCTAACTGTCTTTGCCGCCCTAATATGAAAGAGTGACAGAGAGGGAAAACTACGATACGCTACTAAGCGCTAGCGCTTAATTGTCAATCGTAAACGAAAGGCAGCTAACTGTCTTTGCCGCACTAATATGAAAGAGTGACAGAGAGGTAAAACTACGATACGCTACTAAGCGCTAGCGCTTAATTGTCAATCGTAAACGAAAGGTAGTTAACTGTCTTTGCCGCACTAACATGAAAGAGTGACAGAGAGGGAAAACTACTAGACGCTACTAAGCGCTAGCGTTTAATTGTCAATCGTAAACGAAAGGCAGCTAACTGTCTTTGCCGCACTAATATGAAAGAGTGACAGAGGAAAAACTACGATACGCTACTAAGCGCTAGCGCTTAATTGTCAATCGTAAACGAAAGGCAGCTAACTGTCTTTGTCGCTCTAATATGAAAGAGTGACAGAGAGGGAAAACTACGATACGATACTAAGCGTTAGCGCTTGGCAACTTGGCTAAGCATCCTGCTCAGATATTTGTGAGCACCCCGGCCACTCCGATATATCCGGTGGCGACTGTACATGGCGACTACATAGATACTTTTGTTCGTGAAAGGTAGTGCCAGTGACGCCGCCGTCGTTTTTAGGGTTCCGTAGTAAACAAGGAACCCTTATAATTTCGCCATGTCCGTCTGTCTGTCTGTCCGCAGCATAGCTCAGTGGCCGTTAGTACTAGAAATCTGCAATTTGGTACAATTGTGATACATATTAATAATGCCAAAGTGGTAGAATAAAAACTATTTTCCTAACTAGTGCGCAAAAACGAACTTTGCGCACGCTTCGCGCGCGGTAATTTCTCCTTTTGACGCACTTGTCATGAAAAAAATCGTCCCTAACACGTGCATGTACTATATTTCGAGTACCTCCCCAACTGGTGAAAATAAACAAAAATTGTGTCCCCCCCTCTCATTTTTGATCCATGGGTCCAAAAATTATAAAAAAAATCATGAATGAACTTCGAAATAAAACTATTTCGAATATAATCGGCCCAGCCGTTTTCGAATAACTACGGAACCCTATACTGAGCATGGCCCGACATTGGCCGGTTTTTTTTAAATATCATAATATAACTCTCCCTTTCATTTCCGCACTAAGATACAGTTTTAAGTATCTTCCGAGCTCCGTACACAAATCTGGGCGCTATCTGTAGGTAAGGGACGTAAGGGTGCTGTTTAGTGACGTCATCATCATCTCGCCTCTCAATAGTCTCAATTGACATTGTTCGTGTGTTTGCACTGAAGTATAGTGCGCTCAGTATGGATTGGTACGCGGTTGTAATTTTATTTTGTTACATTGTTATATATTTAAATTGTATCGAGAGTGCCGCGTATATATTTTTCAACTTCATTATTTTTTCAGTTGTCATAACTGATAATTTTAATTTAAAAAAACACAGCATAACCGTAGTACCCATTAGGAAACAGAAATTTGATACTCGTTATTAAAATGATAGTTATGTCTTTTTTTTCTTCACTATAATGATCTTATACTAATTTAACGGGATTTATGAGTCACGTACTGATTGATTGGTAAGTGATATCTAATAACAGCGAAGCAAAGGAACCATTATTTTATAAATGTAGGTTTTATGAAATATGTAAGTAAATACTCGTAATAAATTAATCATTGTATATTGAGTTACTGAATTTGATTTTCAGGATGTCATGATATTATGGACGTACGAGTATATTAATGATTTCTTGATTACATGATCTAATACGGACAGTGACACATTGAACTTTTAACGAGTAGCACTAATTAGAAAGAGTTATTTACTATACAATCTTTTAATGAATGATGGTATTCAATGACTGGTGCTATGCCAAATGTTTACAAAAACATAAAGAGTCATCGACAATTTTCCGTAATAACATGGCTGTAGAAGAAGCAATCGATAGCTGAGCAGAAAACTAAATTAAACCAAGCAGCTGACTGTGTTTACCAACGGTTTATTGATCACTGACTTATAAATATTTACAATTTTGTATTATGACATATTTTTAAAAATAGAATAAAAGGACAACCAAAGACAATAAAAAAGTATAAATAAATTGTATAAAAACTATGTACAAATACAACCTCAACATTCCACCCCCTTGTGTGCAAAGCACACAAAATTAGCCAGGCCAGGCAAGGACTCTATGTGTGCAGCCTGACCAATTTTTTAGAGGGTCGACGAAGAAGACCACCTGAAGTATCTACGTCCACCACTCTGACTACACCATCTCTCCCAGGGAACGTCGCAGCGATGCGGCCACGTGGCCAGATACCTCTCGGTAAATTCTGGTCCACAATGATGACTAAGTCGCCAATAGCCAGGTTACGTTCTCTGTTTTCTTCAGTCTGGCGGGGTTGCATAGTTGGCAGAATTTCTTTAACCCATCGATTCCAAAAATGATCGGCTAATCTTAATGCCTTTCTCCAATCGGCACGTCTTAGCAGGTCTCGGTCATCAAGAGCTGCGGGTATGACTTGGTTTGAGGATGAGCCGATGAGAAAATGAAAGGGTGTTAGCGTTTCTGGGTCTTCGGGGCCTACGGGAACATGAGTCAGGGGTCGAGAGTTAACTATGGCTTCAGCTTCATGGATGAGGGTTGCTAGCACTTCTGGGTTTGGTGCTCTTTCTCGAAGAGTTGCGTTCAGTGCGACTTTGACGGAGCGAATTAACCTCTCCCAACAACCACCGAAAGACGGAGCGGCGGCCGGAATGAAGCTCCATTTAATGCCTTCAGACGCAGCAAAATCATTGACTTCTTGTCGGTAAAACTCTCGTAATATTCTATCAGCGCCGACAAAACAAGTACCGTTGTCAGAAAATATCGTAGCAGGTGCCCCTCTCCTTGCAATGAAGCGTCGCAAGCTCATTATAGCTGAATCAGCAGAAAGGGAGTTTACAAGTTCCAGATGAATAGCTCTGGATGTCATGCAGGTATACAAGGCCACGTAACGTTACTCTTGTCTTCGACCAATCGTGGTGTTTATTGGGCCGTAATAATCTAAGCCCGTAAACGTAAATGGGCGACGGTGATGAGCCAGCCGTTCTGGTGGAAGGTTTCCGGTCATTGGGTTCATCGGTCTTGCTCTTCTAATACGACAGAACAAGCATTTGCTGGTAACGCTTCGAACAGTGGTGCGTAAGTGAAGTAGCCAATATTTCTGTCGGATCTCATTCACTATCATTTCATTGTTAGCGTGTCCAGCCCGACGGTGATAGAAATGCACCAGCATGCGCACGACCGGGTGGCGACCGTCTAGGATAATAGGGGACTTGACTTCGGAACTAACACCTTGTACAGCGACGATTCTGCCAGCTAGATGCAGTAAGTTGTCTGATCCCATTCTGGGAGAAAGTTTCGCCAGGCGACTGCTCTTTGGTAACAGGTCTCCACGTTCAATTCGTTGTATCTCGTCATTAAAAACTTCAGATTGCACCTTCTGCAGGACGTGCCTTTCTGCGGCTTCCATGAGTTCCGCTGACAGGGGCAATAGAGTGGTGGACGTAGGTAAATTTGTACGTTGACGAAGACTACTGCTAGGAGCAGCGTGATCTACGCGATTTAAGACCGAGCGAAATTTTGATGCAGCTTGCAAAACGCGAGCAGTGGCACGTAATAGTCGTAGCCAGTCACTGAAATGGCCGAAATCCGCGGTGACAACCAGATGACCAACCACCAGTACAGGAGTCTGAGTCTGTTTGCGTTCTTCCTCAACTTTAGGCTGGCCAGCTGGTTCCACAGGCCAGTCCTCCGGGGACTTCAGAAGGAAGGAAGGACCTGAAAACCATCGGTGGTTAAAATTAAGATGCAGCGGCTTGGTGCGCGTAGCATCATCTGCGACGTTCAAGTCCGTCGGGACCCATCTCCAGTCGTGTACACAAGTATTTTCGGTAATTTTTCCGACACGATGGGCCACAAAGGGTTTGAACGTTCGTGCGTCACTTCGAAGCCAACCGAGGACAGTTTTAGAATCTGTCCAAAGAAAAGTTCGAATTGGCTTTTTCTTATGGAATTCTTAATTGTCACAGCAAGGCGAGAGGCAATCAATGCGCCCTGTAATTCTAAACGTGGTATTGAAGTAGGTTTTAGAGGTGAAACTCTCGCTTTACTAGTGACAAACGCGAGCTTGACTGTACCATCGGCATACGAAAATCGCCAATAAGCGACGGTGGCATAGGCAAGCTCGCTTGCGTCCGCAAAAATGTGTAATTCTCTGCGGAGAGGCTCTCCGTTAAGCTTGGCGTACCATCTTGGAATCCTAATACGTGACACGTCAGACAATTCTCTAATCCATTCCTTCCACTTTAAAATTTGAGGTGATGGAAATGGCGTGTCCCAATCAATGTTTGATCTCCAGGCCTCCTGAAGAAGTATACGCCCTTTGACTACTATTGGGCCAAGAAAACCTAGGGGGTCGTAAACTTTCATGAGGTGAGATAACACTTTACGTTTATTAAAACTGCCCTGTAGTGCAAGCCCTTCTAAACCAGTTCTAAAACCTAATGTGTCTGTCACAGGATCCCAAGAAACCCCTAAAACTCGGACGTTGCATGGGTCGCTACCAAGTGGTACGTCAGTACGTTGTGTGGCGCACAATTCAGCCGGCACAAGGTGCAATGCTTCCTGTTCGTTAGAAATCCACCCACACATTTCAAAACATGCATTTCGATGAATGGTTACAACATCGGATGCCAGCTGGGCGGCTTCGGGGATGTCGTCCAGGCTATCCAGAAAATCATCCATGTAAGAGCTATGGATACTTGCTTCAGCTGCCGCTGGATACGAATTTTTATAAGATAATGCATTTTTATGCTTTATATACAGCGCAGTAAAAGGGCTGGACGACGCTCCGAAAATGACAGCTGTCATTCGATATTCTTTTAGAGGTGTTGTTTTCCTAGACTCTATGTCACGCCATAAAAATCGCAGTGCATCCCTATCTTGTTCGCGAATTCGAATTTGAGGAAACATTTCTTTAATGTCGGCAGTTAGGGCGACAGCGCCTTCTCGAAAGCGAAATAAAATTCCTAACAAGTTTTCTAAAAGATCGGGTCCTTGAAGGAGCATCGAATTTAACGAAATGCCTTGGTTCGTAGCTGCTGCGTCGTGGACAACTCTAAGTTTACGTTTTTGTGGGTGATATATTCCAAAATGTGGCAAATACCACCTTACGTTTTCGTTAAAATCACTTAAATTCGTTTTAAAACTCGTTTCTAAATTTATTTTATTGTTATTTGCATTTGACATCTGGCTGTCAAATTTTTGTTGCACTTTATTCAGACTGACTGTTCTAGGTTGGTCGTTATCAGATAAGGTTTGAGTTTTATTTGAAAAATCATTTGAATTATTTTTTAAGCACTTATTATTATTGTTGATGCTACTAATTAAAGCAGGATTATAATAAGTGTTAGGATCGCACTCCTCAGCATAATTTTTGACAATCATATTGTCAATAAACTTTTTATACGCGTTAGCGAAGGTGGCATCGCGAGTCATTCGCCGCTCGAGGCTTAAAGCTCTTGACAAGGCTTGTGGGTAGCTGTCGGGAACAAACGATATATTATCACGCCATGGAAGTCCTACTTCATATCTACCACTTGGCAGGCGAGTGGTGGTAGCATCTAGAATTTCGACGGCTCGAGAGTCTAGCTTGCTATGTAAGGTCTCGCGCTTAGAGATGCCAAGCGAGTCGAGTTTGTACTGTTCCTTTATGAGTAATTCTAGGCGTTCAGTCTCAGAAGGCTCGTCGCGTTCAAATTTACAATGGTTGACAAACTCGACTGGCTTAGTTTTGCTGCACGTCGGTCCGTACAGAGTCCAACCAAGCCAAGTGCGACAGGCCGCAGGTTCGGTACGTTTACCTTCACGAATCTCGCGAGATATTGACAGGTACCAATGTTCACTTCCGATGAGAATTGTTGGCGTTGCGTCAGTATAGGTTAAGTAATCGGCTAAGTCACTCAAATGTGCGTATGACTCTACAGTATGTCTAGACAATGTTTGGGTGTTTAGACCTAACGATGAACAAGCCTTAGCGCGCTTTACTAAGTGAATATCGGTTTCGTACTTACCTCTTATGTAAAAATCGACGTATGCAATTTTTGTAGTTTTTTGTAAACCCATTATACCATTGACAGTTATGCACTCTTCGGGTCCTAACAGCCCCAAACGAGCAGCCACACTAGAATCAATTAATGTCGCCGTGCTGCCATCATCAAGAAATGCGAAAGTATCGTAATTCCCCTTTGGACCTGATACTGTCACTGGTAATACTTTTAACATTGTTACGGAGTCCAATAGATTTGACATTATACGTTGGTCAAGTGAAATGTCAGTATTAGTCACAGTCATATTTGACAACTTTTCCATGGCTGGCAAAGAGTTTGGCATGTCCTGTTTAACATTATTTTCAGGGATAGACACACACTCGGTGTTGTTACATTGAATACCGCTCGGTTGAAGTGAACTCAATGTATCATGCCATCCATGTAAAAGAGGATTATGTCGAAAAGTGCAACCATCAACTCCGCATGCTGGCAATATTTTACAAGTTTTCCAAAGGTGTGCCTTACGCTGTAAACATCTGTAGCAAATCTTTTGCTCGCGCTGCCAACGCCATCTATCTTCAATTGATAAAGCTAAAAATTCCTTACAATCTTTAATGTTATGGTTTGTTTGGTTTTTGCAATAAACACATTCTGTTTTACCGATTGTTTTATTTTTAATTTGATTAATTGAATGAATATTTTTACGTTTTAAAGTGACTCGTGGCGGATGGCTAGTTGCGGCAGAAGACCCTATTATTTCAGGTGATAAGGCAAATTTAATATAACGTTAGTGTTCACGAGTCAGAAAATCCGATAACAGTTCTAACTTTGACTTGAAAGGGTTTGTTGACATTTCTGTCAAATCTGCAGCATAGTCAGACCATCTCATTTTCATTAAAGGGTTAAATTTGCCTAAAATGCTATGAAATAATTCTGGCGACTGTAAATATTCTCGTAGACCGAGTAGTTTAATAGTAGACAGACTATTGCGTACCTTATTTGCGAAGATACCTATTTCTTTGAGGTCGGCGCCGAGTCGAGGCAGCGTCTTCAAAATTTGCACTTCGGAGAACACAATCATCTCTGGGCACGCGAAGGTTCTTTCGAGCGCAGCCATTACTTCTTCGGGAGCTGCCGCTGAATTCAGCAAGGAGGCGACGGCTTCGCGTGCAGGCCCGCGGAGCGCGTTATATAAACGCGCGGTATTTTCTGCGGGAGAATAGGTCGCTTTAGTACTGTCAAACAAATATTTAAATTGAAGCCACTGTGATGAGTTGCCGTAATTGTAGGCAGCTCAATTTTAGATTTCCTCGGCTTGTTCTGCGCAGCAAGCGCTTTGGCTGCGGCGGCCGTATCGGCAATAGCTTGTATAAGCATAGATGAGCCAGGTATTGGCTGTGTAAAATCATGATTAAATTCATTCACTGCGTCAGTTGGCCCGTCGTGACATTTCAAGTTTTGACGTAATAAAGGGCCATTAGTAACCAAATTTTCTCCTGCGGTAGGTTCTAGAAGCGGGTTTAAGGCCGCTCTTGAGGGGTCGGCAACCAAGGCGTTGACTACTGCTTGGGATAGTGGCAGAATAGTGTCACCAGTTTCAGTGGGACGCCTACCCTGATTTATGTCACGAACCCAAGATGCTGTACGAGAATATGCATTAGTACTAACCGTGCGATTGGAAGGATCCTCGGCTGCTAGAGCTGCTAGATTAGCTTCATTTTCTAGCTGTTCTACCTGTTTAACCTGCTCTAGTAGTTTCCGTTCGTGTTCAAGCTTGCGTTGAGCGAGCTCGTGTTCACGTTGAAACAAATCTTGCTCTCGTTCAATGCTCTTGCGGGCCAATTGGGCTTCCGCGGTCAGACGTCGAGCCTTAATCGTGGCCGATGATCGCGTGGAGCCCGAAGCGCGTGACCTGCAACTAAGGGGAGCATTAACGTGTTCGGCAACGGTGCCAGTATCGCGGCACTCGCGTGACGTCCCGGGAACTTCGGGGGTAACTACGGGTAAACTAATGGTGTCGGCCTTAGCATGGCCCGGAGTTTTGGACCGGCCGACCCTACCGCTGCCCGAAGCGGGGGTACCCGTTTCCGAGCGCGTCACTTTTGCGCTTTTTGCTGGCGTAGCCAGCTGCTTGCTTTTAGATCGCGTGAACATTAAAGACGGGGAGAAGGACCAAATGTAGAAGAAGCAATCGATAGCTGAGCAGAAAACTAAATTAAACCAAGCAGCTGACTGTGTTTACCAACGGTTTATTGATCACTGACTTATAAATATTTACAATTTTGTATTATGACATATTTTTAAAAATAGAATAAAAGGACAACCAAATACAATAAAAAAATATAAATAAATTGTATAAAAACTATGTACAAATACAACCTCAACAATGGCGATAGCCAAAAATACACCTGCCTTACTTATAGTACTTGTCATAATTTTACATAACTAATCAGTTACCAGGGCAATGAATAAAAATACTGGCAAATACCTATTTAATGCCATATCTCTCAGCTCTGTTGATTTTGGTTCACCTTCCATATAAAGTTGCCCGTGGTCTTCAAGATTTACCAACGAACCCAAATATTTTAGAAATATATAAGGAATTGCTTTCTGTGGGTATACAGGGCGTCCCACGGCGATGCCACATGGAGGGAAAGTACCTTAAATATCATAGATAGCGTATTTTACTGAAAGAAGACTTTATTTTATTTTTAAAACTTAGTAAAATTGCATTTAAATTTTTTTTATTTTTTTTGAAAAAAAAATTGTATGAAAAAAAAATATCGCCTTGCCAGAGGAAACATACCTTAATTATCGTAAATGAGCATCTTACAGAAAGAAGACATTATTTCGATTTAAAAAACAAATTCCAACTAGTCTCCACATTTTTTTAATTTTTTTTGAAAAAAATTGTATGGAAAAAAAATATCGCCTTGTCAGAGGAAACGTACCTTAATTATCGTAAATGAGCATCTTACTAAAAGAAGACATTATTTCGATTTAAAAAACAAATTCCAACTTGTCTCCACATTTTTTTGATTTTTTTTTGAAAAAAATTGTTTGGAAAAAAAATATCGCCTTGTCAGAGGAAACATACCTTAATTATCGTAAATGAGCATCTTACTGAAAGAAGACATTAAGGTATTTTTTCTCCGACTACGAGATATTTTTTTTCATACAATTAAAAAAAATTAAAACAAGCTGGAATTATTTTTTAAATCGAAATAATGTCTTCTTTCAGTAAGATGCTCATTTACAATAATTAAGGTATGTTTCCTCTGACAAGGCGATATTTTCTTTTCCATACATTTTTTTTTTCAAAAAAAATCAAAAAAATGTGGAGACAAGTTGGAATTTGTTTTTTAAATCGAAATAATGTCTTCTTTCTGTAAGATGCTCATTTACGATAATTAAGGTATGTTTCCTCTGACAAGGCGAAACTTTTTTTTCATACAATTAAAAAAAAAAAAACAAAAAAAATTGAATGCAATTTTACTAAGTTTTAAAAATAAAATAAAGTCTTCTTTCAGCAAAATACGCTATCTATGATATTTAAGGTACTTTCCCTCCATGTGGCATCGCCGTGGGACGCCCTGTATATAGGTACATATACTCCCTGAACGTAAAGGTAAAAAAGCTTACTTATCGAGATTATAAAAAACAAATTATATTGAAGATCATAATATAAATTCGTATAAATTTGGCTAAGTTAATTTATAATGTAATTTAACATGTTATGCTTAAAGTTGAGTTTTGATTGCAATGACAACGCTTAGCAACGCATAAGTAGTTCATCATCATCATCATCATCAGCCTATGATAGTCCACTGCTGGACGTAGGCCTCTCCTATTATCTATGCGTATAGACGCATTAGGAGGTAAATGCCCATAATCGCCACGCTGGGCAAGCGGATTGGCGATCGCAGTAATGTGTCCACTATGATGACGCTGCTGCCCATCATCAATTTTTATCAAATAATGGTCAGTGACACTTCAATCCCTTAGTCGACTCTTACGACACCCGCAGGAGGAGTTGGGGTGGTGACAAATGTATTCTTACTGCCGTCACCATACGGCAAAGTAAGTAGTTGCAGTACCTATTTTAGATACCAACGCATATAAGTGATTTGTGTTCTAATACCCGCGCGTAGGTACTTGTTAAAAAAAATGTTTTTTAATAGTAGCCCGTAGTTAGAGTATATATATGCTCACTAGTTATAGTTATACTGTGTTAATTTAATGTTTTCTCTAATAAGTGAAATGTAAATTTATTTTGAGAAAATAAACTTCTTTAACCATAATATTATGAAATAAATAAATCTAAATCCAAATATATTTATCCGAGGAGCCAATCCTAAACAGGCGCACTATGCCCGCACCCCGCTGCAAGCTCATTTATCACCCGTGCATTCCTATTCCAACTATTGTGCACTCGGGGAAGTGCACTCTTTATTCAACCAACCTGCTTTTACATTTACATTTGCAGCAAAATAAATGTAAAATAATGTTTCGCTCTAGGTGAAAATAACTTGCATGTGTTGAGAAATAGTCTTATGCATATTTATTTAAGAAACTGCAATAAAATAATTATTATAATAAATATCTATGTAGTAGCTAGTAAAAATAAAAAAAATGTTTACGAGTTTAATACAGATATTTTATCGTTTTCTTATATAAATAGCTACGAGTACCTACTTACAGTACCTATAAGAAGTAAAATCTTGAATCAAATATGTTGTAAACATACTTGATCAATTGATCGGTTATAATATTAATATGTATTTTAATGTATGTATGTAGTTAGTTCGTGTATATATTTGTGTAGGTATATATCATCATCAGCCTATGATAGTCCACTGCTGGACATAGGCCTCTCCTATTAACTATGCGTATAAACCCATTAGGAGGCAAATGCCCATAATCACCACGCTGGGCAAGTGAATTGGCGATCGTAGGAATGTGTCCACTATGATGACGCTGCTGCCCATCATCAATCTCGTATAAAATAATGGTCAGTGACACTTCAATCCCTTAGTCGACTCTTACGACACCCACAGGAGGAGTTGGGGTGGTGACAAATGTATTCTTATTGCCGTCACCACACGGCCAAAGGCACAAGGTATATACAATGTGTAAGTCTAATACGGGCGATCAATTAAACCAAGCATGGGATTCATTAGTATAATCATGGATTACAAGGTTTTTTTAAAGTTACTCTCAATTATGACCCCACAGAATTTTTTTAAGATCATCGGAGCAGCAATGTAGGTACGAACATTTGTTATTGTTGATATGGCAGTTATGTCATCTGCTTTTGAAATTAGCTGTCATCGAGTCTTTAACTCGCGTATGTTGCTTTACATTGCGCGCCGAATTATTTTGTATGGAAAATTTTGTTGCTCTAATTTTAAGTAAAAGTTATTTGAATGTACTTATTATGTCGTACACTAACACCCGTTAAGAGCTTCGCCCGTATTAGACTTACACACTGTATGTAGGTATACATAGATATGATATATATGTTTTTGTTCATATTATTTAACTAGATAGATGTAGCACCGCCGACAATCTCTCTGCTTTGCCTTAAGGTTGACTGGTAGAGAATGCCTTATGGCATTAAGTTCGCCTTTTGTACGTTAAGTTTTACTTTTGTGCAATAAAGTTTAAATAAATAAATAAATTGAGAGCAATTTTTTCTGTGAATAATGTAATTATTTTCAATGGCAATTAACTCTTTTTTAACTTGCTAAGGATGACTGCTGTTAACAATATTTAGTTGATAAAATCGAATCGAGAAGGACCTACATATCTCTGGTAAGATAAAACAGTTTTAGGTCTAACTTCAAACTTACTAAAATCTTAGTTAATATTGTTTGTCCGGCATGTTATAAATTTTGGCGAGTTAGTACATACGAATATGTATAATTAAATTCAATCGAAATTCCTTAGCTATTCGGCTTAGTCTGAACAATGTGGACATAGAATTAAACAAATTGAGGAATAAAGAAACATAGTCTAATTGTGAGCCTCCACCTTTTTTGAAGTCCATTGATAAATTTTAATTACACTTATTTCAAATACTGTTTATTTTTCACCAGGCGGCTTCAATAAAGAGTTGTACAGGGCGACCCAAAGTTATGGGACATGAAGGGGAAGTACCTTAAATATCGTAGATATTTTGCTGAAAGAAGACTTAATTTATTTTAAAAAAAATTTTTCGTATTAAAGTAGGTTCGATGCCTAGGAAAAGCAAAAATTTTTTTAGATTTTTTTTAATGCACTATTATTTAATTTTCAAAATAAAATCTTCTTTCAGCAAAATATCCTTTCTACGATATTTAAGGTACTTCCCCTTCATGGCCCATAACTTTGGGACGCCCTGTATACCCTCTCATATTCCACCTCAGACACCTCCCAGTATTGATTACCCGTTAATAAGGGTGTCGGATACCGCATGTCCCGCGGAAGGAAGCGTATCGCGGATTCCTCGTAAACCCGCTGATAACGGGGTAGTAGGTATCTATGACTTGCCAGGCCGTTCTTGAATATGGACCTACTGTTTATAGATTAGATAAATATCACTATATACAATCTACAAGTGCACGCAAATTGTTTGCTGAGATCGCGAAACGTCTGGTTGATGTAACTAAAGACCGAAGAGCTGGCGACTTCCTCGCACAACGCATCAGTATTGCGATACAGCGAGGAAATGCCGCCATCATCCTCGGTACAATGCCACGAGGGCCAATCTCAGATATAGGTTAGGTTAAGTAGATTAGTTAGATTTAATCTATGTACATGGGCCAATCAACTTTTCGATCGACATATTTTCTGGCTGCTGCGTTACTTTTCATGAACTTACAAATGTACGTCAATTAATACTTTACACATATTTACCATGAAAAACAGTTAGAACCTAAATGTATCGATGTGAACTTGTGTGGGGCCTAACGCATGTACAATTTATAAGCATTTTTTCTAGCATACTTGATGAAATTGTCACCTGCGTTACGAGACAAAATAGTGTCGATCGAAAAGTTGATTGGTCCACATACATTGTAGTTTTGAAAATAAATACCTATATATGAAAAATCTACAAGTAAAATAATATACAGGGAGAAACACGAGTCGTGAACAGAAATACTTTTTTTTAAACCTATAAACGATTAACAATCGAATACCTGATAAGTTACTTAAATTACACATTTTTTATATTTAAATTGATTTTTTATAATTCTTAAGATGATTTTAAGAAATGATAATGGCTATTTAAGCGATTTAAAACGTTAAATGTAATAAATTTCTTTTATTTAATTTTGCCTGAAATTGCAAAAATGACTTTATGAATGACTTCCATTTGAAAAGGTAATTTGAATTATTAATTAATCCGTTTTGATATCTGAAAACCCCGCTTGCAATGAAAAATACCCCAAAAAACCAAAAAATAAATAAAAAAACACATGCCCATTTTAAGTAATTTTGGGTCATTCAATTGTTACTTGTTGAGAGAGTTAGAAAAACGTATTTCTTTTCACGATTTAAGTTTCACTCTATATTTATAGCTTGTATGTAAGATGGTCCTTCGAGACAGTTTGCTTTAGGATTAAAAGGTACGATAAGTAGATAGATAACTTGTGTTCGTCAAATATGTGAAGGTGCGTTCAGACCAAAAAAGCATTCGCTGTTCTAATCCCTCGGAAGTAGGTGCCTAACTAAATGTTAAGGTGCATGCAGACCAAAAGAGCATTCGCTGTTCTATCCCCCACTTTACGAAATCAACGAATCACGTTTCGTGTAACGATCGAATTTCCTAGAGTAGGGGGATAGAACAGCGAATGCTCTTTTGGTCTGCATGCACCTTTACATGCTACCAAAAGCAAAAGTTGTCAAATGTTGCAGAGACATCTTCCAGAGGCAAATGAAAATATGCAGAAAATTTATTTCATAAACGTAATTTACATTTTGTCCTTAAACAGAAATAAAAACAAGCAACTTAATTCAGCAAACCGTTCCCACAAAAACTCTTTTAAACAACTAACTGAATTAATAAAAGAAAGCCCAAGAAAGGGTAAAGGAAATTATAATCCTTTCTTTTAAAATGCAATGAGGTGGCTGTAAAAACGTTTGCGGGGAAATTTAAAATGCGCCTTGCCTGGCAATTAGTGATCCGAGTGAAATTAAAACAATGAGACCGCGGGCAGCACGCAACTCATTGAAGGGAGGGACCACACTCCTTTTCTTTGGAATCGTGCTTTGGACTCCTTTATCGTTGCTTTATAAATCTGTGACAGCTGCTTGTTGTTATTCTTTGCTGGGGAGATTTATTTCTGAGTATTTTTCCGTGTGCGATTGCGACGATCCCGTTGCGACGATGTTCACAATTCGACAATTTTTTTTTGTATGTGTGCTACTCGATATCTCCGAGAACCGTGAAACGTTTTTTTTTATATCAAGCGAAGGTTATAACCTCAAGTTGGTCCCGTTGGCACTTTGGCACAAAGTCGAGGTCTAATGATGGGATCTTGGATATATCGGTTGAAATCGGTTTTTAATTTTTAATTTGAATCAATATTTTTATTTAAAAAAGTCACCTACGGACTGTTCAGGAGAATTTGTAGTTGTAGTTGTAAAAAGAGAAGCACACATGTCACGTGTCATTTTAGGTTATGTTTTGGTTGGGGTGCGGGGCTGGTTCCTCCTCGTGGTGCACCCTGGGAGGGGGAGGATAGCCGCTCAGTCGCGCGTTTGCTATCTTCCCTCTGCGAATACCAGTCACAGGCGGTAGCAGTTGAGTCCTGCTTGGACTCCTGCGAGGGCTTCAATGCCGGGTTGTTGTTAGCTGCTCCCAGCTCGCCTCAGGTTAGCTGAGATGGCAAGGGAGGCAGCGTGGCCCATTTGGGCAGTGGCGGTGGTGCGTGGCACCTAGTTGTCGGGGCTCTCCGCAGTCAGCGGCCGCTGAGCGGCGTGGGATGGCGGGCCTTCAAGGCCCACGGCGCGGCGGGTGGGTTTCCGGCCCCCCCGTCGGGCAGCCCGTAATCCGCACTGAGTGGACCGGGGGCGCTGCTCACTGAGAGTAGTGCCACGTGGAACAAACCACTATAAAAATGAATCGGAGGGTGTCGCTCCAGAAATGGAGGCGACGGGTGCGGCGATGTGCCAGGTGCACTCGACGATGTCGACGCCGGACCAACCGTTGCCCAAACCGAGTCCGTGGTCATGTTTTATGGCTTTGGTTGGGCACCGGGGGCCTTGCCTTAATTGGCTGGGCCGCGAGGAAGACAACCTCAATAAAAAATCACCCCCAATCCTAAGCGGCGCAGCACCGCGAGAGGATGCATGGCTGAGGTGGAGTCAGCTGCTAGTGCTTCCCTCCGTCAGTGTACCGGCCGACACACTGACGGGTAGCCCTAGGCTTATCCAGGTGCAGAGGGCACCGCCTGGATGGACCACATTATCCCTCATTCTCGTGGGAACTGTATGGAAAATATATTAAGAAAATCAAAAACAAAAATGACGAAGGTAGGAGAGAGACCAAAAATTATGGGTACGAAGGTGGAAAAGCGCTGCCGGAAGAAGAGCAGTGACGGCGCAGCATTAATGGCGGAAAGCGTGGCGGATATGCTGGCAGCAGACGACGACAATGACCAGGCGTCTGATTGCACTTTGGTGTCCGTTCGATCGAGGTCGAGCTCGATCTCCTCAGTGGGCCCTAGCGGGCGTTTCTGGGCTAATAACAGCCCCAACATTGTTAGTGGAGCAGGATCCGAGCACCTCTCGGACGACTCAGTACCGAACGAATCGGCAAAGGCGAAGCGCTCAAGAGGCCGACCGCCAACGACGGGCCAGTATGTTGGCTTGGCAGCAGCACAGAGGGCACTCAACGAGGCCAAAAGAGAGGCTCTCGAAGTAGAGGCGGAGCTGGAGGTTGCACGCCAGGCGAAGGCGGCCAGAAAACTGCGGGAGACACAACTCGCCAAGTCGCTGTCTGTTAATGAAAATAAAGGCGACACCGCTGTAGACCTCACCGATTTGGTAGTGGCCCAAGTGGAAGTAATTAAAGACGTGGCGGGCAAATCTAAAAATCTTAAAGGTACTTTTGTACGCGCCCTAAAGGAGGCCGCGGACGCCATCGCAGAAGCTGTCAAAGACCTGAGCGGGCGTACGATCTCAGATGAGACTCGCCAACTACAGGCAGCTAATAATAGCTTGCAAGCGGAAATGGCCAGCCTTCGCAATGAACTGGCCGAACTTAAATCAGAAGTGGCTCGGGCTCAGCGGAAAGACACGAGCTCTGGACACGAGATAGTCGTAGAAATGACTCAAGATATGGAGATGCGCGAGTCAGTAATATTTGCTGCAGATGAACCGCCATCGCCACGCGCAATCCAACCGGTGGTTAACCTCACCAAAGATGAGGAATTCATGCGGAAAGTAGCTCTCCAAGTAGGAGCAATAGTGAGCGCGCGCATAGACGGGCTGGAGGCTGAGGGCCGTCTACTTCCGGCCAAACAATTGAGACCACCATTGGCAGCTGGAAGCAAGAAGCCACCAGCGGCGCCCTTGGCTTCTTCTACGGCGAAAACAATGGCAGAACCTAGTAAAAAAGCAGTCGTCATTGACGCTACTAGGAAGCCGCTAGCTCCGGCGGCTAATACAACAAAAAATACAACGAAGGCCAGCAAAAAGAAAGGTGGGACAAGGACCCAGCCACTAAAAGATCTGCCCACTCCCCGCTCATTGCCACCTGCGCCCACTGTTATGAAAGAAGGGTGGAACATCGTAGCGAGCAAAGGGAGCAAACGAAGGACTGCGCAACGCACTACTCCACCGCAGCCAACGGGGAAAGTGAAAGCTCAAAAGTTGAGAGCCCCGCGATCAGCAGCCGTTGTGCTCACTCTACAACCGGAAGCGGTAGAGAAGGGCGTCACGTACAAGGATGTCATCGCTGAGGCCAAAACCAAGGTCCAACTGGCGGAAATGGATATCCCCGGTGGTCTGCGTTTCCGACGAGCGGCTACCGGAGCTTGTATCCTCGAGGTACCGGGTGCTTCTAGTGGTGATAAGGCGGACAAACTAGCCGATGCCATTAGAAAACAGGTTGGCACGGACAAAGTTCGAGTGGCTAGGCCCTCAAAAAGCGTAGACATTCGCGTCTCTGGCCTGGACGAATCCGTCTCGGCAGAAGAAGTGGCTGCTGCAGTGGCGCAAAGCGGAGATTGCGCCATCGAAAATGTGAAAGTGGGCGAAATACGCCAAGGATATTCGGGGCTCGGCACAGTGTGGGTGCGCTGCCCGATCATGACTGCGAAAAAACTGGCATCCGGAGGTCGCCTACTGGTAGGTTGGGTCTCTGCGCAAGTAAAATTACTTGATCAAAGGCCCCTGCGCTGCTTTCGGTGCTTTCGTAACGGGCACGTTAGTGCGCAGTGTCCAGCAGAAACGGACCGGTCGAAAAGCTGCTTTCAGTGCGGCAAAGACGGCCACAAAGCAGCTGAATGCACTGCTCTACCGCACTGCATCGAATGTGCGGCAGCTGGTAAGCCGTCTGGGCACAGGATAAGTAGCAAAACGTGCTACGCGCCCAAAGCTGTCGGCAAAAATAGGATGGCCAGAGCTGCAAAAGGCCCCTGGGCCCCTACGCAGCCAGCTGAACCGTCCCCTATGGGACGTTCTGCGACCGAGGTGGATCAACAAATGGTCGTCGGTTAAATGGCGACCATTGAATTTTTACAGGCGAATATTAACCACGCTGCCAGGGCCCAGGATCTCCTGTGTCAGAGTATGGCCCAGTGGTCTATCCACCTTGCAATAGTGGCAGAACCATACAGGGTACCAGTCAGAGACGACTGGGCTGGGGACCTAGACGGAACCGTGGCCATAATTACACGAAGCGCTGCCAGCTCGAGTCCACTTAGAGACGTAATGAAGGGTCACGGTTGCGTGGCAGCGGTCTGCGGGGAGTTGGCGATAGTTGCCGTATACTTCTCCCCAAACAAAAGTCTGGCAGATTTTGAGGCTTTCCTGGTTCAAGTTGGTGCCCTCGTTGGTCGGCTGCACCCCACTCCCATGATCGTGGCCGGTGATTTTAACGCAAAACATGTGGCGTGGGGCTGCCCTGCTACTAATCCACGGGGGCGCACTCTTTTAGAGTGGGCGATCGGCGCTAACCTGGCAGTCATAAATACCTGCACGGAAAACACGTGTGTGCGGCAACAGGGCGGTTCCATCGTTGACATCACGTTTGCAAACACCGCCCTGGCACACCGTGTTCAAGGATGGGAGGTACTGGTTGACGTCGAAACGCTGTCAGATCATCGTTATGTCAGGTTCGGAGTAGCGCCGCTTCCGAGGCCCTTTCTCCCAAGACGGAACGACCCGATTGGTGACGGTCCCCGATGGGTGCTCAAGAAGCTCGACCGAGAGTCCTTGGAATTAGCCGCATTGATACGGGCATGGACATCGGTACCGGAGGAGGCGGTTGACGTGGAGGTCGAAGCCGAATGGTTTCGCAAATCCATGACGGAAGTGTGCGACGCGGCGATGTCTCGAGCCAAAACCTTCTCTCCTCGACGTGCTGTGTACTGGTGGTCTCCAGATCTTGCGCAATTGCGCAAGGATTGCGTGCTCAAGAGGCGCCAGTACACAAGGCAGAGAGGTCGCCGGCAGAGAGACCTAACTGTGGAAGCGGCCCTGTATATGAGTTACAAAGACGCGAAAGCGGCCCTAAAAACTGCGATCGGCAGCGCTATCAGCCGGTCCCGAGAAGAGTTTCTGGAGACTCTGAACAGAGACCCATGGGGGAAGCCATACAAGCTTGTCAGGCAGAAGCTTCGCGCGTGGGCTCCTCCACTGACACAGAGCCTTCAGCCCCAGTTGCTGGATAACGTAGTCGCGACTTTGTTTCCGCACAGACCCCAACAACGCCCACCGTCCATGGCACAACCTGGGGCAGCTGAGAGGCAGCAGGAGGCAGAAGTGGAGACGCCAAGTGTCACCGAAGGCGAGTTAGGAGCGGCAGTGCTGAGGTTAAGGGCTAAAAACACGGCGCCTGGGCTAGACGGAATCCCGGGTCGAGCCTGGGTCCTAGCCATGAGTGCCCTTGAGCCAAGGCTTCGACGCCTATTTAGCCAATGCCTGAAGCAGGGTCGCTTCCCAGACGCGTGGAAGATCGGTCGACTGGTCCTACTAAAGAAGAATGGGCGTCCTGCGGAGTCACCGTCGGCCTACCGGCCCATTGTGTTGCTGGATGAGGTGGGAAAGCTCTTCGAGCGGATCATTGCAAACCGTCTCATCAAGCACCTTACCAACGAGGGGCCGGGCTTGGCCGATTGCCAATACGGATTCCGCAGTGGTCGCTCAACCGTGCACGCAATCCTTCAAGTTAAAAGAATAGCGGAGGATGCAGTCTCCAGGGGTGACATCGTCTTGGCAGTGTCACTCGACATTGCCAACGCCTTTAATACCCTCCCTTGGGGCTGCATTCATGAGGCGTTACTCTACCATCAAGTGCCCTACCATCTCAGCCGAATAGTGAAGGCCTACCTACTTCGAAGGTTCGTGGCCTTCCCTGGGCAACATGAGTGGGGGAGGCGGGAAATGGTGTGCGGAGTTCCACAGGGATCGGTGCTGGGGCCGCTCCTGTGGAACATCGGATACGATTGGGTGTTGCGAGGAGGTCGTTTGCGTGGAGTAGAGCTGGTGTGTTATGCGGATGACACCCTTGTGACAGCACGAGGAGCCTCCTTTAGAGATGCCGCTATTCTTTCTACGGCGGCTGTAGCCCATGTTGTGGGGAAAATAAATCGGTTGGGCTTAGAGGTCGCCTTGAACAAATCCGAGGCCATCTGTTTTCATGGGCCCCGAAGAGCCCCCAAAGCTGGATCCCACATAATAGTGGGTGGTGTCCGAATTGCCGTCCAACGAACAATGCGGTATCTTGGCATCACTCTGGACAGTAAGTGGTCGTTCCAGGCTCACTTTGAGCAGCTGACCCCAAAGCTCCTTAGCGCGGCCGCTGCTCTTGGGCGCCTACTGCCGAACCTCGGGGGGCCAAAATCATCGTGTCGGCGCCTCTACTCCGGAGTCATACGCTCCATGGCCCTTTACGGAGCCCCAGTATGGGCAAATCAACTAGCTGTCGGATCCATAGCCCAACTGCGCCGAACGCAACGGGTGATGGCTATAAGATCAATACGAGGCTACCGTACGATCTCTGCAGAGGCCGCGTGCGTGCTGGCTGGATCCTTACCTTGGGATCTAGAAGCAAGAACCCTTGCGTCTGTATTCTTCTGGCGTGAGGAGGCGCGTGCCAGAGATTTCTGGCCAGCGCCACGCGAAATCGAGGCTAAACGCGAAGAATACCATCGCGAGGCCATTATTGCGTGGATGGACCGACTAGCGCAACCAACAGCGGGCGCTCGGACAATTGCGGCGGTGCGCCCAGTCATGTCCCAGTGGCTGGAGCGGACACACGGCACCCTCACGTTCCGGCTCGTGCAGATTCTCTCGGGGCATGGCTGTTTCGGGAGGTATCTGCACAAGATTGCCGGCAGAGAGCCGACAGAGGAGTGCCATCACTGTGGTGTAGCGGTTGACACCGCACAACACACACTCGAGGAGTGCCCAGCGTGGGGGCCAGAGCGGGATGACCTAATGGCCATTGTGGGTCCAGACCTGTCGCTGCCGGCGGTGGTCAAGTCCATGGTTGACAGCGACAGGTCTTGGCAAGTGGTGAAATCCTTTTGCGAAGAGGTTCTACAGCAGAAGGAACTGGCGGAACGGGCCAGAGAGATCGACCCATCGGCTGATCCAAGGCGCCGCAAGCGGACTGGACGCAGACGTGCCGCACAGGACCGCCGCCTGCCTCCGTAGAGTGACCACAGGATGACAGACATGGGGACGTCTGCCATCCTTACCAGTGCAAGGTCACTCAAGGTGGAATGAACACGGGTGAGAGATGAGGCCAATACGGGCCTCCGGAGGCGGCGCTCTGAAATTCGGAGCGGTGCTGGTGGTGCTGTAGAAGTAAAGCGCGAGCGTCCCTGCAGCCCACCGTAACAGCATAGCGGCGGCAGACGGAGAGGTTTTTTAGTGGGTAAACTCAGGGTCTCATTAGCCCGTAACGAGGAGTCCCACATAACCACCCGGGTCCGTCCCCACACCCGGGTGGTATGCGTAATGCATTTTTCCTCTCCTTAAAAAAAAAAAAAAAAAAAAAAAAAGGTTATGTTTTGGTTGTTGTGAAACTTCTCTCGTAGGTATGTTATCAAGTCGTTCACGTATTACAGCCCCTATTAAACCACACAAGCCTACTGATCCTGGCTACACCGCTCTTGCTGTTTTTGAGTCTCAATTTGTCAAAACCAAAAAATATTTTACTTTTGATTTGAAAAGTAGAATTTTGATTCTTATATGTAACGCGTTATAGGTGAAATTATATTGTATGAGTTGAGCCGCTTAACGCCATCTAGTTTTAGAAGTGGTAAATGGCGAAATAATGACACACGCGCCGCGCCATGCCGCGCGTTGCTGCGGGGACTCCGCATGCTAATATTAAACATGAATATTTATAAAAAAATGCAAGTATAAAACAATACGTATTCGATTTGTAGTTAATCTTTTTGTGGAATGAAATTCTACGTGTCAGCTTATATACACGGATCAATTACATTTTTTAGGTGCCTACACTACCTACATACAGATCAGTAATCTTTGAACCATACTGCGTTTCTCATCCATTTTCTAGATGGCGTTACGTATTACTCATAATTATACATAATTATACGTATCACCTCGTAGAGCCAAGAAAGAAACCCATTAATGTTTAGATCGGATCTACATCTGGATCCCTAACGTTTTTTGACCTATTTTTACATTCACTAACGTTTTATGTCCGAATGACCATTTGTCCTAACGCTCATATGCCATATCTTTAATTTTCCTAATATCGTATGGATGATTTTTGTTTTTCCTAATGCGTTATATCCTAATCATCATTTTCCATATCAATTATTCATCCTAACGTTATATGCAATAATAGTCATGTATCATAATTGTCAGTAAGCCTAATGATTGATAATCCTAATAATCGTATTTCCTAACTTTGTATGGCCTATTGCAGTTTATCCTATATCTGTAAGCTACTGAGCTGACGGGTCAGAGTATAGCAAAGGGGACGCGGGAAATTTTTTGATGGGGGTGGTGTCATTATAACACGTATTTTTTTATGCTATCGTATAGAGGACGCTAAAATAAGCATGTTTTGTATGGACAACTTGTCTAACTTGATAATGACCAAGATATCGGCTCCTAAATAAGATTTAATTTTGGTGAACAAAATTACGATGAATGTTGTGTGAAATATTTTTTTTTAATTTGTGGTCGAATATCTCGGCCATTTTTGATTTTAGGGAAAAGTTTTCTGGGTTGCGACAAAAAAAATAACCTCGAAGACTAACCCTCCTCTAACCTAACCTATCAGAGTCGGATCTGCCCTGGAAGGTTTTGTTCGCTCGCTTCGCTCGCTCACTGCAGATTTAGTCCCCACTGTCCCCATTCATTAGTAATTTTGACCAAAACCAAATTTTGGGTCCATATCGGGTGGCATAATGTTTTTATTTCGAAAAATTTGTCGCAAACCAACTTTACGCCGAAAAATGAATGGCATAAACATTGTTGCGCATATTTTGCTATGCAGAAATTGTTAATCCTAACTTGGTTGTTCCTAAATATTGTTTGTCCTAATGATTTTCGTGTCTAATGTATATGCATCGAAAAATTATTGTGCATAATGGTGATGTTCCTACTATTTAATGTACTAATAGTGATTACCTACCTTTAACTAGCTTTAAAAATATTTTTTTATTCCTTATACTTAACTATTACTAAATAATTCGCCCTGTTGTCCAAAGAATTTAAGTGAGCAAGTTTGACCTGGGAACCGCGGGGCTTCTATTTCCGCTCTAAGGGATAAAAGGTACCTAACGAACCTATCCAGGTTAAGGTAGGGGATATTCAGATTATTTCTTTTTAATGCGGGGGGCTTCGCCCCCCGAGCCCCCCTGGCGGGGGGCTTCGCCCCCCCGTCCCGCCTTTTTTTGGCTTTATAAGTATGAGGATGTGTAAACAATTGATTAAAAATACTTAAGTATTTAAAGACTACGCCATTCACTCCGCCCTAGTTTCGAAACCTAACCAATCCACGTCGGTTTTACCCTGGTTTATTACTTGAACATTTTTTTTAACCATTCACCCTGTTGTTCAAATGTTTTGCATGTTGTTATTAAAATGCCTTTTTGAATGAGATTTCGGACATGATAAAAGTAGGCGCAGTGAAAATTGACAGTTCGAGTAGTAGGGTAAACAATATTTATTACAATGAACATTAGGATTATTATGCTTTAGGTCATTCGACGTTCGAGTAATCAATATTAGAATAAATATGGTGTAGGTATTTTAAACGTGTATGCGCAAAATTAAGTAGGCTAAACAAGTAGTATGCCATGTAACATAATGCCAAACATTCTCGGCCAAAAAATTTTAGGACAATCGACGTTATGCGACACGACAGGCACCCCCAAATTTTATTTAGGAGCCAATATCTCTCTAAAATTAAAAAAAAAAATTGTGTAACCGACATTATGATTAAATATTGTTAGGTATGGCTATTGATCGCTAGGGCTTCTGTCTCTTAGGACAACAACATTTAGGCTAAATGACATGAGGTGAAACGTTATTAGGGATTTCGAAGAATATGGAAAATAACATTAGGGGTTTTAACAGTTATGGTAAAAAAATATTTGGGAGTGAGGACAATCATTACATTATGGAAAATGAGTGTTATTGCAACTGATCGATAGGGCTAATGCCCATTAGTGCAAAACAGTTCGGGCAAGTGATTTTAGGACAAACGATGTTAGGGATCTCGAGGGAGACCCGTTTAGATCATACTAAACAACTTTTACTATGGGGCCAAACCCGAATTCACGAAAAAAATTTTGACAGTTTCATACATTTTGATTGCGTGATCAATGAACACGTTGTATGGGAGAGTATTTTTTTTCGCGAATTCGAGTTTGTCCGGATAGTAAAAGTTGTTTAGTATGATCTAAATATTAATGGGTTTCTTTCTTGGCTCTACGAGGTCGTTCTTCTCTTCCAATGAACACGTTGTATGGGAGAGTATTTTTTTTCGCGAATTCGAGTTTGGCCGGATAGTAAAAGTTGTTTAGTATGATCTAAATATTAATGGGTTTCTTTCTTGGCTCTACGAGGTCGTTCTTCTCTTCTTTCTTGGCTCTATGTAGCGCTATACATACTGTATAAATGTGTACTACATCTTGCCGCTATAATATTTATTCATGAGAAAAACTATTTTAACGCATTATATCGCGTATATATAATTAATTTAATTACATCCTGAGGTTTCGAACACTTCACAGGGTTTGTGGTCGTTGGAAACATTAAGACACCTCTGCACCGGGACCGACAATGGGTGGTTTAACTTATTTCCTCAGTATATTATTTTTTCTAATATTGTTTTTAAGTTAGTTTTAATTTTAATTGATTGTGTTGTAATGTTTAAATTATATTTCCCCTCAGTAAAATTTATATAATTTGATGACAATCTGGACTAAGTTCTAAATGCAAGAATAGGTAAGTTTGTGCGCAAGTAATTCTAAATGTAAATTAGAAGGGTAACCTAGGATTTAAATTCAAATTGCATTATCTAAAGAGTGTCACCACGTCGCCGGCTTGACAGATCGCCGATTGCAGCACCCTCCGATCGCGAGATATCAATGAATAGGTACCTAACTTATTTTAAATCAGGAAAGGTAACAGCACTTGTCACGAAATATCGAGGCACCAGTACAAAAATAATGCAATAGTTTTTAATAACAAAAAAAAATCCAAAATTACTAACTCTGTACTCGGGCTTATTTATTTTATTTGCTTAAAATGCCCCGCGAGCGGAATGCCCCGCCGCTGGGCAAAAGCCTTCCTTTCGTCTTTCATCTACTAAGCTGGAGGATCCGGGTTCGATTCCCGGCGAGGGCATTATTTGTGTATTTATTTATCACAAATATGTGTTCCTTGGTCATGGTTGTGTATGTATTTAAGTATCTATATGTATCTATGTATTATTTATATCGTCGCTTCTTGGTACCCACATCACAAGCCTTAATTGAGCTTACCGTTGGACTAGGTCGATTTGTGTAAGATGTCCCAAAATATATATTTATATATTCATAAAACCAAGTCTTTGCCAGTCTCCCACCAGTCCCTCCCGGAACTCAGTCTTAGTATTTTATTTTCGCTTTTCATTTTAAAAATGATTAAAAACATTATAATAGTTATAAATATTAGATGTCATATACCAAAGAAAAACGACCAAGATCACCTAACGTCCGAGGTGGGGATCGAACTCACGTGCTCAGCTTTCGCGGCTGATGCCTGCACCCCTCGGCCACTCGTTCTTAAGACCGAAAGCTGAGCACGTGGGTTCGATCCCCACCTCGGACGTTAGGTGATCTTGGTCGTTTTTCTTTGGTATATGACATCTAATATTTATAATTTATATAGTATCAAGTAGTGTGACTACTGGGGAAAAATAATAAGTACAAATCAAAATATTTGGTTCATAAATAATTTGACTTGTGTTTTCACAATACGTTTTAATAATAGTTATCGAAAATATTTATTGAAAGAAGGAGCTCAACTAAGTACCGCATCGTTTATTTTTTTTTTATTGAATAAGAAGTGAAATGAAATTAATAATCATAATCGCCAAAACAAACTAAGCATAAAATTTTAAATGCACATAATTTGAAAGGCAAGCCGCGATATCTAACAGAAGGAAAATATTACAAGGAACTTTACCTACATTTTTAAAGGAAGTTTTCTTTATCCTACGAATAAATCGAAGGTGGGGGGAAGTTCCCGACGGAAGTAGGAATCTGTTGTTTTATTCATGAAAAAATAAGAAGGGAAAAATGTGAAATGCCAAACAGTTTCTTTGTGCTTTGTTAAAGTTATTACAAGTTATAGTGGTCTGTGACCCCCAAAAAGTGACATAATTATCACGTAATAAAGAAAAACAAAATGATTTTGAATTTTATTGAAACATAATCGTGAGAGAAACAGCAATAAAAACGAATGCTAGAAATTTATAGTGGACATAAAATTATTTTGCAAATACATATTCAATGTTAAAAATAAAGAATATTGTACCTATATTTTTATTGCGTGTCTGAAACTACGCAAGCTGAATTTGCATAAATATTTACAAATATTTTTTTACAAACATGTAGGTGTGGCCTTGAAATGCTTATGTAGTATTTTGAGATCTTGAGGAAATACTTTGAATATTATTATCCTCATTTATAAAGAGGTTGACTACAAAATAAATAAATAAATACATATCTTGGGACATCTTACACAAATCAACCTAGTCCCACGGTAAGCTCAATTAAGGCTTGTGTTGTGGGTACCAGGCGACGATATATATAATAGATAGATACATATAGATACTTAAATACATAGACAGCCATGACCAAGGAACAAATATTTGAGATAAATAAATACACAAATAATGCCCTCCCCGGGATTCGAACCCGGAACCTCCAGCTTCGTAGGCAGGGTCGCTACCAACTAGGCTACGGAGGCTGACTCTGAAAAGGTTGACAAAGCCTCACGCACTGTATCTATTAAGCGATGCAAATTCGTTGTAGGCACCTATAATCCCTCGAGAGTGAAATATTTAATTTTCATAAAGTTTGCATTTTAGAGGGGCTGAGGACTTCAATGCCGCGTTAATGTAAAATAGCATAAAAGGATACAAGATACTGACTATTCCAATATGATGTATTGAATATTGTATCATACTGCCCTGACATAAGCTCCAAAATAGTATACAAGCTTAAAACAAATTGATGCATATAAGCCATTTTAATAATAGGTAAGGGATTGTTGTTTGCATACGATGGAATATGAACTTGTTTTAAAATACGAGTACAAACTTCTTGGAGTTTTGAAATAAATACATATAATTATATTATGTTTTTAAATTTTTAACTAATCTTAAAATAAAGCTAATTCAAAATTATATAAGTACGCACATAAAGTCAAAGTTGTTTAATTTAATATTTGATATAATAAGATTAGTTATTTTGTGATTGTCACTAAATTGTTAATTTTCTATTTTATTATTATTGTTAAAATCATGACGTTTACCTTTTACATCTCTATACCTTAATTTTTCTTTATTCTGACAACTAGAGGCCTTTACATCTCTAGTAGTATAAGATTAGATGCATAATAATATTGTGAACTTGTACAATAAGAATTATATTTGTTTATTATTATTATCCTTTATTTTTCTCTCTTTTTTATAAAAATGTCTATAAAGATCTTTTTTTATGTAATAAATTCATTAATGCATGTTATTTAAAAAAGATTATTATACTGTTTTGAAAAAATAAGTCCACCTGAGTTTCTTACTTCGTTTTTCTCGGGAATGGTGTAAGGTTAGAACCAGTAGTAGATTTTTTTTCTCTCTTAATAGTGTCAGACGATTAGAAAATGCTTATTAATAAGCTTACTTTAATAAAGAATAGTTTGACTTTGGCTTTGAAGTTTTACATTAACTAGAAGTTTAATAAGAAAATACGCTTAAGTGCGTTTCTCATATAGGTACTATGAACTACCAGGTACATTTTAGTTTTGTTATTTTACATAATTTAAAATTTTCAATTGGGTGGTAACTGGTAACATACTAATAAAACATTATCGGCCAATACGCAAGTCTACATGGGTAATGTGTATAGCCCAAAAATGGCCGCCAATTGTTACTGGAAACAAAACAAAACATAAATTCGATCGCCTATTGTTTCCGATCGACATCAGCAACGCGACAGCAAATTTGCATATCACCAATATTATATCGTCACGCGAAAAACGTATCCCTTACGCCTGTGTACACATGAATGACGCGTGATGCTGCCGGTCTGCCCTGACGTCATCCATCATTCCCGTGGCGCCTGCACCTAGACGAGTGACAGCCGAGCGGCAGCTTCGGGTGGATAAAACTACGCAACCGATACTAGCTCTTACGTCACCTCACCATAAAGCGGGTTTCCCTGTATCAGCAACGAATGCAAGGTGGCACCCCACCTCCCCGCGAGCGAGGGAGGATCCCTGTCAAACGCTGGCAAGAGTTTGACAGACGCGGGCGCGGAGTATTTGACATGAAGGGGCTTGTTTGATACGGGGGCCGACAGGGGAGGGGGGAATTCTGCCCGGTCATGAATAGGCAATGGGCTCGCTTTATTTATAAAGACTGTTGGCCTAACACGGGCTCAGTGAACTTGTGCTACGAAAATAAACACGTCATCTATTGAAATTAGGATTTTCGCGGAATCAGTATAAAGTTACCGGAAGTGTATTGTGATACGCTAAAAATTACGTTCTAACCTTAAACATTTTATGGCCATTCATAATCTTTAACAGGAAATAAGAGGCTGTTGTAAATGACGTTATCAACGAGCATTTAATTCAGCGGCGAACTTCTAACATCTTGTTAGGGGGATAAAATCCATAAAAGACACGGTAGTTGCGGGGCAAGAAGCAACGTTCGGTACAAAATTTGATTATTCCGCGAGGTTGGCCTATCGCCAGCGTTCGACTATTTATCAAGAGCTCTCCGCGCCCGACGGTTTACAAGGATACTAATCATCGGCGACGGATCGCTATAGAGTGGATGCAACCGTGTGGTGACACACACAGTGCCTGTTAAAATAAACTAAAACTTCAAATAAGTATTTCGTGTGATTCTGTAGTGTAATTTTATTTGTAATCCAATCCAATCCAATTATTGAAGATAGTGCTTACAGAAAATAACTATAATTTAATGAATAAAAGAATAATTCCTAATATAAAATAATAATTGGTGCCCATCAATCACACCAGCCGCCTTGGATGGCGATGGACAACTGGACGTATTTACGCAAAAAGGAACCAAACCAAACTAATTTGTCATTGTAAAAAATTACTTTTTTGGTTTAAGTAAATTAGTTTAGGTGTTAATTAGAACGAAAAATTATTGTGGGTTGGTTTTTTTTGCATAAATACGTCCAAATGTTTGCATTAGAACCACGATAATGTATTTTGTTTTGACTAATAGTGTAGGTACTCAAATTTGGAACCGTCACATTGTTATTTTAATTACAAGGTAATCTAATGAATAAGTAGTAGCTATAGCCCCTATAGGTATGTTTTATGAACGAGTTGATTTGTAGACGAGCTGATATTGTAGACGAAATGCTACGTAGACCATTTGCGAATTAGACAAGCTGCTCCGTAGACGACTTGCGAATTAGACCCCATGCTACTAACCCTCCAAAACGGGTATTCGTTATTTCAATTTTCTTTACGCACTCGCACTAATATGCGAGTGCGAGCGGGATGGATAGAAAGTAAACTCGCATTTATAACGTAGCGGCGGCTCATGGTAGGGCTAGTGTATCATACAATATTTTACAACGCATTGTGCGAGGAAAACCAGACTATCTCGGTAGTACCAACCAGACCGTTCGGAAAAGTATTGTGAAAATTATTGTGAAAAATTATCACTTTCTGTGCATAAGTTTACCCTTAAAAAGAGCACTTTCTGAGCATATCCATTGTAAAATAAATAATAATATCAGTACTAGTTCCAAAAACCTGGAAACATGATTACTAATTTTACTAAGTATGTATATCTAAAAATTAAATGTTGTGTTGTTTCAAAAATTGTATCTACGAGTACACTATTACTTCGTAATAAATGTATAATCTGTTAGGGGGTAATAACAGCTCCTCGCATTCCCTGAAGTGAATTTTATCGCGTTGTTAGGAGCATGATTCTCTGTGAGATATAAATCACATTCTGCATTAAAACCCGTGCGACTACACTTGCCGCAAAACTATCTAGCAACTGAGGGTAATGTTATCTCTTTCACTCTTACGTAATGCCAACAAGTGTAACGGAGATTATTAGCCGAGTAAAGTGTAAAAGAGACACGGGAGTGCGTATCGTTTGTTCGTGTTTATAGCCGATAGTTCATAACTTAGTAGCCCGCGGTGAGACCAGTGCCTTACGCAGATATTGATATCAATATGTATAAAAATAGTGTGTATATTACCGGACAAAGGAACAGCTCTAACGACAAGTACCTACCTATAAATAAGTATTTATTTATTGTGAGAAATGATTTACACAAATTGACGAAGTCCCACTGCAGGGTTAATTACGGCTTACTCAAATACATACCTATAATAACCATGACTAAGGAACAAATATTTCTTAAGAAAGAAATCCGCAAAGAGATGCCCTCACCCGGTTTCGAACCCGGGTCCTCCACCTTAGTAGGCACGGTCACACTACCGACTGAGCTACGTGGCCGTCTAAATAAACGTAGGTATTATTACGATCCTTCTGATTCACATGTAGATATTAAAACCTCGCAATTTTTTTGCGAGTAGTGGGTGTCAAAATTTATAATAAACTGAGTTCGGAGGTTAAACGGGTGCCTTCCTATGAGCAATATGTCAATCTCGTTAAGACGTTTTTATTAAAGAAAGCATACTACAGTGTTAAGGAATTTTATAACGATCATTGACATGTCTAGATTATTATTATTGTTTATTATTATCCTTTAATTAATGTGAATAATGTATATTTTGTGTGATGTTTTTGTTTTTGAAATGTTTTTTTTTATTCTTTTGACGGTCTAGATTAAGATTATTATTTTGATTTGTTTCCCTTTTTACTAATTTTATGAAGTTGTATTTGCTGTATTGTTTATAATGTGTAATTTTGTTTTGACTTGTGTTTTTGTACATTAAGGAATTTGAATCTTGAATCTTGAATTATTGGCCATTTACCATTTTCATAATGGTAATCAATGTATTAAGCACGCACGCAAGTTAGAAAGCTCATTATCAATATAATTTCACCTCATTAAGTAGTAGAGTTTTTCTATTTAATTAAATAATGACTCGTATAATTCATTACATAGATAATGCATATACCTATACATACGGATATAGGTAATTAATGAAATGACAGTGATTCAGAGACGGTGATTTCCCATTTCGCATACCAAAGGAAATGGGTTCTAAGTTCTAATTGCGTATCTAGAAACGAGTCCATTGCTCAGGCAAACCAGTGTAAATGGGACTAACTCGGACATTTCACGTTCACAAAATAATGAATGAATGAATAAATTTCATATTTCGGAGTTTCTCTGCGTGATCGAATCAGAAATGAGGAGATCCGTAGGCGAACTAAAGTTACTGACATAGCCCTCCGGATTAGTAAGCTGAAGTGGCAATGGGCAGGCCACATTGCACGCAGAGCAGATGGTCGATGGGGTCGAAAAGTGCTCGAGTGGAGACCACGGCTAGGCAAACGCAGCGTAGGACGTCCACCCACAAGATGGACAGACGACATGGTGAAGGTCGCCGCGACACGCTGGATGCAGGTCGCATCTAACCGGTACATGTGGAGGTCCAGAGGGAAGGCCTATGTTCAGCAGTGGACGTCTTATGGCTGAGATGATGATGATGAATAAATTTATTTCAGATCAATGTCCTTGCCTTAATTAATAATTACAAACACAAAACAAACAATTTTAAGTTTTTGACCTAGGGTTCAGTCTAACATCATCACAAATAACGTGAAATATTCATTTTATAAATAAATACATGTCACATCATCATCATCATCATCATCTCATTCATAAGACATCCACTGCTGAACATAGGCCTTTCCCCTCTGGACCTACACATGTACCGGTTAGATGCGAGCTGCATCCAGTGTGTCCCGGCGACCTTCATAAGGTCGTCTGTCCATCTTGTGGGTGGACGTCCTATGCTGCGTTTGCCTAGCCGTGGTTTCCACTCGAGTACTTTACGACCCCATCGACCATCTGCTCTGCGTGCAATACATGTCACAGCCAAAATTAAATAATCAAATAACATCAAAGTTGAATGTCAATTGTGGAACGAAAGAAAAAAAATTAAATAAGTGGCTCGTTTGGTCTAAATGCACCTTTAAACGATAGGAGCAGGTAGATACTAAAAAATAGGGCGATTTTTCGGTAGACCTTACAACTACTTACTACGAGTATTTAGTTTTTGGTTAGTATCGACGTAAAGTGTGGGTCAATAGAAAAAGAAAAAAAGGTAAACAAATATGGCGGACCGGCAATCGCATTTGTTGTCTATGAAAATAGTGATGGGACCGATGGGAATAGTATTAACTTTAATCGACCAAATATATCCTTCGCGAAATAATTACGAACTCAATACAGTGTGTGTCTTTCATAGCGACATTGCTTTTAAGTAACGATAGATTAAAGTGTTGTTAACCATTTTAGTAAAAGAATATAATGATTGCCTTTATTATTTAAGAGTAATTAATTTTTATAAAAATCTTGAGCAGCAATGTAATGCAAACATTTATTGGACGTTTCTGAGAGGAAAAGCTAGTTTCGTTTTCATTTTAACTCGATCAAATCATTAAAGTAACTGCGAACTGTTGCCGACGTTAACTTATTTACTGAATTATCCATTACTAGAAAATACTACAATTTAAAACATGCGAGATTTGGACTACACTAGCACAACAAATTTACATCAACAATTCTTTCTGTGTCTTACTGTCTTAGCCAGCACATTTTGAATAGTATTATTCACTGAACTGATATCAAAAATCACTGCACATACATTATCACTTCTTAGAAATCACATTACCTACATAGTTCAATCATTTTTATTAAATTTATTAGGAAAGTCTGTTGATCAACAAACTTGATGTTATCTTGACACTTCAACTCAATCAATGTGAAGTTTTCAATCGGTACATAAACAAAACGATTATCTGATTCCGCCTTCTTAGTTAACATAAAATTACCTAGCGCTTAATCGTCTCTGTCGCACTTATAAGAAAGAATGACAAAGACGGAAAACTAAAATACGCTACTGAGCGATAGCCATTGGCAACTTGGCTTTTTTAAATACTTTAACTAAATATGCTAATTTCAGTTCATTAAGACTTGTACTTTCACCCCTTAAAAGCAATGTCGTTATGAAAGATACTGTATAAGTAAGTATTAGGTAATAGTGTGGGAACAATTTTTTATGACAAAAAGCCATTAATCCTACTAACAATTTTTAATCGGAGTGACTGTCACTATCACTACTCTCCTCCGATGTGTCATCATCAGTGACTGTGATGATGAAAGCTTTTGTTACAGCCGCATTGTCAATAACAGTGTCGGAAATTCGGTCAATCACATTTCTCACTATTTTTTACAACTTTGCTAACAACATCTATCGATACTTCCATAATCGCTGCCGTTGTTTTATACAAAAAAAGTAGGTGAGGTTCTTTCTAAATATCTGTAGACATTTAAAATAAACCTTTTCATATCTTCCGTTCGTTGTTTTTTACAATATTAGCTATTTTTGGCGGCTTTAATCCCTATGGACCAGGTTCACTCATTGTAATCTAAAATAAAGTTAGATAAAGAGACAGACATTTACTTTTCATTTATCTACACTTTTGAGTTTAATTTAAAAGAAGTTACCTTTATAACAAACCTTTTGAAGACGAAATGTGGCCCGTAAATAGCTAAGTCAAGTTGCGTTATTCTGTAGCAAAAGTGTAACGAAATCACAATGTTTATCTTAGTCCATATATAAAATAGCCAAGTCGTAGTTTAACCAGTTGCAAAAATCCAATCAAATTACAATTATCGGAGTCCAAATATAAAAGCTAAACCGTAATAAAGTAAATATCAGAAGAATATAATAATACACAAAACCCGTAATAACGCGAAAAAGTAGCATTTTTTTTAAATACCCGTCTTTAGTTTTTCTCAATTTACCGCCACTTCTGGCAGTCATGGTTAAGCCGCATACTCACGTTACTCACGTATCCGATATTAAACTCCGCCACGAAGTCCGCGAATTATGCCGCTTAACGTTGTAGGTACCGGTACACATCAATAGTTTCCCAAATGACTCACGAACAATCATTTTTAGGGTTCCGTAGCCAAAATGGCAAAAACGGAACCCTTATAGATTCGTCATGTCCGTCTGTCCGTCTGTCCGTCTGTCCGTCTGTCACAGCCGATTTACTCGGAAACTATAAATGCTACAGAAACGAAATTTGGTAGGGATATGTGTTGTATGAACCGCTACAAGATTATGATACTAAATTGTAAAAAAACCATTGGGGTGGGGGCCCTCCATACATGTAACTGAGGGATATAATTTTTTTTTTAGTTGTACATAAGCGTGTGGGGTATTAATAGAAAGGTTTTTGAAAATGATATGAAGGTTTATACATCACATTTTTATTTAAGGAAATCGTTTTTGAGATATCAGCTCTCAAAGTCTGAAAAATGTGTCCCCCCCCCCTCTATTTTTTAAACTACGCGATATACAATTCTGAAAAAAATATATGTTATGCACATTAATAAACTCTATCAATGATTTTTGGTTTAATTAAATTATATCCTATAGTTTTTGAGGTAGGTTGATTTAACTGTATTTTTTTAATAATAAATTGATAATGGTACGGAACCCTTTGCGCGCGAGTCCGACTCGCACTTGGCCGGTTTTTTGTATATTGTTGGGTATACTCGTAATATCAAAGAAAAAAATAAGAAAATCGCGTGACTAAAACAATCGATCGAATAAAATCGAATCGATAACGGAATAAAACTGTTTTATGTCCCATCACTACAAATGTTAGTTTTTTCATAGACAAGATAAATTTCGATGAGTAAAAAATCTCGACTAGCCCTTGACATAATACATATCGTAAAACACGTCCGAAGATTTCTTTGTGCTTAATTATTAATAAATATCAGATATTTTAACTAAAAATGTATGTGAACACAAGGTTTAAGGTTCTAAGTTGTGGATAGTATCAAGATTGTGTTTGGAAAGTATGTGGTTACGAAGTAATTCAGGTTTGCAGGTTTGTTTACCTTTTTTTCTTTTTCTATTGACCCACACTGTATGTCATTGTCCTATTCTGAGAGCCTTTTTCCTCTGGTTCAGCGATCGCTCTCCTGTTCTTGTGAAGTTATGGGAATAACATCCGCTCGCGCATAGACGAATGTCTAATTTAATTATTCTTATTAACTAATGACAAGCGCCGTAATCATAATTAATTACACTTAGCAAGGAGTACAAGCATGCCTATATTAATATTGTGTGAAATGCCTAAACCAAGGGAATGCAATATTAGCACACAACTATTTTTATTTCGTGGTAACAGGGTTAGATATACACCGTGTTTTTAGGGTTCCGTAGTAAACTAGGAACCCTTATAGTTTCGCCATGTCCATCTGTCCGTTTGTCTGCAGCATAGCTCATTGGCCGTTAGTGCTAGAAATTTGAAATTTGGTACCGGTCATTAAAAAAAAACATGGATAGTGGGCTAAAATGAAACTATTTCGAACATAAGCCAGCCAGCATAACTACAGAACCCTGCACTGAGCATGGCCCGACATGCTCTTGGCCGGTTTTTTATTTTATTTTATTACGACACGTTGCTTACCAAAAAAATCTGTTTATTTGACAAAAAATTTGGTTGTAATAAGAAAAGCAAAAAACTATCACATTAGATTTATAAATTATTCTGTTCTTATAAATACGATCCGATTTTCACAAAATTATATTAAATTTTAAAAGCGTAGCAAGAATTAACTTAACATGAAAGTTGGATGACTTGGCATTCCCAAAAGCGGGTATTTGACCTACGCAGTACACTTTAAGCCGGCTCAACCCACCCAACGTTCAGAGATCACATTACAAAACCAAATAATGGATTATTACAAAAGCTAACATTAAAATGAACCCCTTGAGCATGAGCGTCAGGGGTGCTGTTATTGAATGCTTTTCAGAGTCGATATTTTAGGTGCCAATGAACATAAGATAACTTAATTTAGAAAAAAAAAACTCTCCAAAAATTTATGAAATATGTATGTGTACCTACCTATTTCGCTAAATGCAATCGTCGGTAGGTATAATGGGTAAGAAATTGATTTCACACTAAACATACGTGAGTTAGACAATTTAATTATACTTGGTTTAAAAATTGTGAATGTTACATTTTTCAGTACTCAATAAGTTGTATACACAAATTCATGTCTTATTTTAGATTCAGAATGCACATGATTTACCAACGCACGTAATGTAGGTATCATAATTCGTAATATAGTAAATCGTACTTCTACAATATTATCTTAAATGCCCCATTATTTGTTTGACTGTATTGCTTTATGTGTTAGTTTTTACAACTCAGGCGACTGTTACGAGAAATAAGATTATTGCTTTTTTTAAGCTAACCAAAAGATAGGCAATAATAGGCACGGTAATGGTCATCACCATCATCATCATTTCAGCCATTTATCGCCCACTGCTGCATCTCGGTCCTGAGCCAGTCTAACCCAGAAGTGTCCCGCAATCTTACGAATGTCGTCGACCCAACGAGCCAACGGACGCCCAGGAGCTCTTTCATCCGAAATAGGCCACCAATCCGTGAGAACTTTAGTCCACCTGCCATCACTCTGCCTGGAAACATGTCTTGCCCAGTTCCATTGGAGTTTAGTAACGGTATCTCTTACATCTCGTACCTTGGTGTGACTTCTGATTTCGACGTTTCTAACTCGGTCTTGTAGTTTAATACCGAGCATGGCTCGCTCCATGGCTCGGTAATGGTAACACTGTAGAAATGTGTGCGGTGCCTCAAAGTTCCACTTACCCTGGTTGGCCTATACGCTCGACTCTCGTGCCCTCGCAACGCTGCCAGGGTTGCTTCCGCGGCGTTCTATGATTTATGTGCCGCAAGATTTCGCCGCGGGCCGCGTTTCCTTTTGTCGCGTCGGCTTTGTGGCAACCCTCGGTAATAGACAACCGATGATTCGATTTTGTAATGAATTCGTGTCGTGGATGTGCTGCGATTTTAATTTTTTTGTTGAAATGAGAACGAATTATTTACAGTTTCAGGCAGATAATGAGATTAAAGAAATTGATGTTGGTGGGCAGGTAACTAAACAATTAGGACAATTTTGATCCTAAACTTAAAATCAAAATCCTAAAATTTAAGATTTACTAATAAGTATGTGTACCTAAGTGAAAGCATTTACATATACTTACTTATCTGTCCCGTTTTATAAAGTTATAAGTTAGGTACCATTTCACAGGGCGTTTACTGGCAACACTTGCTCCGTTTTTTACAAATTTGTGTGTTTATAAAAGCAGTAATGTTATTAACTTTATAAAACGGAACAGAGACGCAAATTCCAAAAATTTCACTTAAATTGATTATCTCAATAAAAGTGGTCAAAATACTTCCTAAATCTAAAAACCTAATCCGTACCATGAAATAAGTCTATTAGCCCTGTGGCCCGTTTCTCTAGCTTGTAACTTGTGATACAAGTGTAAGTCTCTTTTTTAACACTATTAATTAGATAGAGATGAACTTCCGCTTGTATTACAAGTTACAAGCTTTCGAGAAATAGGCCCCTGCTACTAAACTTGTCCCAGTAAATCGTCGCTCAAACCGTTAATAGTTGGGCCGGGCGGGTTTAATAAAACAAAGGACAACATGTCGCGGCTGATCGCTTGCGCCGTGTAATGATGCTCATTTGTCAAACCACTCGCGATCTAGCGATATTCGCTGAACGTTCGTTTTTAACCGACTTCAAAAAAAAGGAGGAGGTTCTCAATTCGACTGTTTTTTTTTGTATCTACCTACATACAAAAAATCCTACCTATACCTCGGGTAACTTAGGTATGTACAGTCGAGTGCATTAATATATAGACACATTTGTAAGGGATCAGTATGGAGAAGTGTATATATTTTAATGCCCTTGACTGTACCTATGTTACCCGATATCTCCGAGAATCGTGAACCGGTTTTAAATAAATTTTTTTGTGATTGAACAACTCCGAGATGGTCCCGTTGGCACCAAGTGGGGGTCTGATGTTGGAGATATCGAGGGATCTCTTCAAATATTACCTATAGGTACATGTATGACGCTTTTGGTAATTTTCATTAATTTACAAGAATTTGCATTCAGAATTCGGATTTGAGGAAAGAAATTGGGGATCTTGGAAAAATGTCGGTCATCTAAAATTCCCATAAAAATTACTATGAAAAAAATTGTTCAAACAGTAAGTTGGTACTAATGTATTGTTTTTCTGTTCTCATCAAGTTAATTTTATGAAAAAATGTTTATAAGGCAGTAGTAAAAAGCAATGCCATAGAAAAATAATGGAAAAAAGTTGATCATTTTCATATATACAGTCAAGGGCGAAAATATCTGTACACTTTTTTACTTAAATCTGGAGCATAAGGTTTAAAATTGTACCTATGTATATTTATGCCCCTGACTGTACATTGTACAGGAAAATGACATGAAAGTCGGCACGGGTTGCGGTTACCTACAGGAACGAACTGAAATTTATTTTCTGGGCGCTTTGAGGTAAACAAAAACGATTTAGGGGGTATGCGTTATTACTTTCTAAAATTCGTAAAATATGGGACACCCTAATAAATAGAATAATTTAAACCTATTACCTCCCAGTCTTTCATATTATGTTGTAAGGTAAATAAGCTCATTAGTTAAACATGATAGTGATCATGTTTATTGGCGAAATATTCGTTGTAAGCACAAAAGGTAAGTGTAGTAATAAAAGTCTAAAACATATATATGTAGGAAATAAAAGTAACATTTAAACGTCATTAATTAATTATTATAATCTAGGTATATTCTCTAATGAGCATATTATTTAGAATCACTAAATATGAAGGAAACTCATATCATTATTGAGTAAGTTAATTAATGTGTAATTGGCCCCAAAATATTTTAAAACGTCATTTTAAATTACTAAGTCAGATATGCACTGTAGTTATGCATAGTTAATCCGTGACTAAAGCTTCACTTTCTTCACATGCAAATACATGAGTCATATCATGTAGAAGCAAACTCAGCAACTTTTTTTAAATGTAAAGGTGCGTTCAAACCAAAAGAGCATTCGATTCATTCATATCCCGTTCTACGAAATCCACCAATCACGTTTTGTGTAAGAATAGCGAATGCTCTTTTGGTTTGAACGCACCTTAACAATGTATTTAGGCAGCTACGAGTACAGCGGCAATACTAAATAAAAACCGGCCAAGAGCCTGTCGGGCCATGCTCAGTGTAGGGTTCCGTAGTTATTCAAAAACAGCTGGGCTGATTATGTTCGATGATAGTAAAGATTTTAATATTTTTTGATACACGGACCAGAAGTTAAGAGGTAGGAGACACAATTTTTTTTTCTGGAACAATTATCTCCGAAAGTATTGACTTTAGAAAAAAACTTTCTTTTAGAACCCTTATTCTTTTTAAAATACATATTCAACGATACACCACACTGTTAGGATTACAGCAACATAAAATCATACCCACTTTACACGTAGTGGACCCTTTGCCCAGATAACATCACGTACTATCGACAAAATTGAATCCTGACCCACAATAGGAGCTTGTCGTAGTAACTTTGAAAATAAAATTGCTGCATCTGACGTACAATTTGACTTTCAATGTTACTATGACAAGCTCTTTTTGTGGGTCAGGATTCAATTTTGTCGATAGGACATGTTCGAGTCTTACGTTAGTTATAATCAGGGCCCGTAATTTTCATGCCGATGACATCAATTTGACGTCATGCTCCATTTAGGGTGATCTCAAATAGTTTTATTGTTAATTATTAATCGTTAATCGTCAATCATTGTAATCATATACAAATGACTTCAAAAGTAGTATATTTATTCGTGAAATTCTTGAGTGAATTTCGTGAAGTTCTATATAAAATTAGACAATTTTTAAGTGAAACATTACGCATACAATTAGTAGAATCTCTAGTTTTATCACGACTCAATTACATGGACGCGGTTGTAGGCCCACGTCTCCTTGCTAAGACTAAAAAACTCATTCAGCGTGTTCAGAATGCCTGTGCGCGCTTTAGTTTTAATATTCCGGTAAGGGCCCATGTTACCCCTTTTTTAAATAAACACAATCTCCTTAAAATGCAACATCGTCGAAAGCTCCATTTAGCCTGTCTTCTTTTTGGGGTGTTGAAGCATGAGAGTCCGTCATATCTCTTCGTGAAGTTCACTATTCACAAGTCTCAGAGTAGCCGACTGAAGGTGACGCGATTAGTGACCCCTCGACACGCAACTGCTACGTTTCGTGGAAGCTTCAGGTATGCAGCAACAAAGTGTTGGAATAACATCCCACCGCCTATCAGGAACCTGCAAACCATTCATTCTTTTAAATATAAGCTAAAAAGCCACTTGTATAATTACCAATTAACTGAGGAAAATCTATGTCAAGACACTAGCTGCATTTAAGTAGTCATTTTTCCAAACCTGTTTGTTATGTCCCATCTGCCAAGCACTGTGTCAGCCATCCGCAGGTTATTTAACAATTACTTGCACCCCGCGGTCTGCACCTTCCCATCTTTTTGACTGTTTTGTTTTCTGTATGTTTTTTGCCTAATTTGCCTTGTATAATACGTTTATTTATAAGTTTCATGAAATGCGTAGAAATAGTATAAAATTAATAGTATAGTATGTCAATTGTCAATCGAGTCGCAGTTCGCCGCTGCGAGCGCTAGTGGCGCAGCTAACATCGGCTGCGTTCAATTTAAAAAAAAATATATATTTAAAGACGGCATAGACTGAGCTACCGTTGTGTCTGTTAATGTTTATGATTTGTTTTAAGTTTTATATGTTTTTATTTTGTACTTTTTATATCCTTTTTGTTTTTTATATCTTTGTTTTGTGAGTTTGTACGTCGTGTTGTGTTTCCTTCCGTCCCGTCGCCAAATGGTCCCTACGGAAGACCAGCGCTGGCTGAATAGCCAGCATCATGCTGAGTAGGGCCCATTTCGTGGCACTATGTTTGTATTTGTTTGTTTTCATTCTCTAAAGTGTAATGTGTAGTGTCATGAATAAATGTTTTGAGTTTGAGTTTGAGTTTGAAATAAATAATACCTACTTGTTACGTGCTTTACTTTGTAGAGCAATTTTGTTTTATTAGTAATTATTGAAATGTGTTACCTATACCATTTAATAAAATGTATGTATAAAAACAAATCAAATAGTTTTATTTATGTTTCACGTATCAAGTAGGTATTCTTTATTTCACGTGTAAATATACTACTTTTGAAGTTATTTGTACATGATTAAAATGATTGACGACTAATGATTAATAATTATCAATAAAACTTTTTGGGATCACCCTAATATCTACTAGCGTAAAAACTTTCTCTTCCAGAATCCTCATGGCTGATTTTTGAATCCCTGCTCAGAAAGAGGCGGCTAAGCAAAACAAATTTAATAAGCCACCTAACCCTTCGCGCCTTTAATCTCACCGTTATCCACCTTGTTATTTTCTCGTAAAAAATCGCTTCCCATATTTCACTGGAGAGAAATTGTAATATTGTAATATCGCGGCGCTCCTCGTCTTAATAAACATTTTTTTCGACGTCGCATGAAAATGACATTGAGGCGTCACGTGTGACATTGATGAAAAAATATAAAAGATATGACGGGATCGGGCCGGCCCTAGTATATGAACACTTGCGCAGGGAACAGGAGACGGCCGGTGAAGATATAATTTCCTCGGTATTTGTGTTTAACACATATTATACTTCTATTTACTTATTATGGACTATAAAGCTTACATATACCTAATTTACACGCAATACAGTTTTTTACTGAAAAACTGCTCACAAGTATGGCCCGACTTCATTCTTTCGAGGTTATTATGCATAGTTAGTGTTTCGTAAAGGTTTGTAATTATTTTTTCATCACACTTGCTGTCTAAGCGCGTTATTGCTTACGTGCGTAGCGGGAGTAATGGAAAAGTGAAATTCCCTAGGGAATAATAGAAATGTCAGTGCGTCATTTAATAATATTATGTCTTAAAACTTATTTTTTGTCGGCAAGTGTGATGAAAAACATTGTATACATCACGGTTGGTAAGTGGAATACTAGCTCGATTCATAAAAGCCCTCCGCCTGACGGCGTCGGGCTTCTAACACTTTCGCTAGTAATTCCGTACTTACCTCCCTTGATACACAATGTACTAATCATTTGTTTTATGTATAATAATGTATATAATAGATCGTATAGGACCAAAAAAATATTGTTCATAGAAATAGGTACCTACAGTTATATCGGCACACAAACCTCTTAAGTATGAAACATTTTTTTCATAGTAAAAGTTAATCATTAAGACCTTAAAATTAATCCTCTATTTGCCCGGTGAATAAAAAACATCCTGCATAGATACTTCTCACAATACAATACTTTGATATTTTTTACAATAGACATGGATGTCAAACATAGACATAGACAGCCCAAGTAACAAAAGCGAATCTAAAAAGGGGATATTAGATATCTAATAGACTTCGATTTGATTGTCTACCATAAGAGTAACATTGCCCCCAAGCTATCTTCAATAACGCTTATAGATCGTCTATAGTAAAGTGGGCACAACCTTGTAACTATTCATAAGTCTCCCTCTAGAAACCACGAATAGACAGAGTTAAGAATTAAACATTTTCAAATAGTCTTAAGGCATTCTTCTAGAGTCTTTCTATACTATTTATAGACCACGATATGCACTAGTAGATGGTTAATAGATAAGCTTGAGAGCTAAACAGAAGTATTTACCTGAGAAGTTTTAAAACCAAATTAACTCAACCCTGCCAACCTTAAGAAAGATTTTAATAGAAATAGACAACGATACGTATAATGGCGCATATCTCAAAAGAATAATGCTAAGGTAATATTACAAAATGGCGTGACAAATTTCTAACTTCTTATTTCATGCGCCTAGTTTTCATCGGCTAATACTGATACTTAAACTTGCTAAACTTGGTGCGGATGAAAGTCTCTCGCTGAATTTGTGTAAAACTCTCTTTGAATAAGAGCGCCCGCTTGAAATGTAATATTTAATAAAATATTAACCAAATATAAACATATTCTAAAAAAATATATTGTGTTTATATGTTTAAGCCATTTGTTTCATTCATAATATAGTATATTAAAAAGTATAGGACGATTTGTTACAGAGAATATATTCATAAAAGTACAAAAACAAGCCAAAAAATAGTTCGCTACAATAATTTCACAAAATATTAGGCAGTAAAAATGGCGTCTAGTTAAACTTGTCTAGAAAAATGATTTCTTTAAAACAAACTTTCTAAAGAATAATCTGTAGTATAGCTCTAGTAAATGACAAGACTATTTTTACTTGTTGCAAACCAAACTTCCTAGTCGAGGAATAAACTGGTTTATGAGTGGTTTAAGATTACCTATAAACTGCCATTTTTGTATACTGTTTTAACTTCTCACAGTATTTCTAGACATCAATCAGAGAACTGGCATTTTGAGTGCGTTGTGTATCATTTTGGATGGATCAATGCAGAACGAATTCAAGAAGTTACCTTCTTAAAGAAATTTGCTTTTTATTTGTTGACAATATGAAATAATGTACCTAATGGTATAATAGCAACTTCGCGCCGCCGGCGTGCGCGCGGCGTAGTCGCGAGACGCACGTCTTGACATGTTGAATTGTTTGGTGTATCCACGGTTCACGCGGCCGATTTGTAGCAGTTTTAACGTGTTATGTTTAGTTTTATCAGTGTATTTGAAGAGGGCGAAAAGTTTATTTTTTGTGGATCGTATTAAATTAGGTAGATATATCTAAATTATCATATTCGTACCTATCTGTATAAAGTTTCCCCGATATCTAAGACTGAACATTTGACACGCATTGTTTATTTATTTATAGGTAGATGGAACCATTTCGTAATTAAAATTATTGTATAATCTTTATTTATTATTTTAATAATCTTACCCGCTTAATTCATGAGTCGCAAATCAGAATCGGAACTCCTTTTGCTCCTTCTCTGTATTTTCTTCTATTTTTTAATATTTGCTGACTCTCGGACGAAAGCCACCAGATCTTTTAATTTGTTTTACTGTCTCCATTGCATAAAGCCAGCTGATCTAGTAAAATTGCACTTATTCACATTATCTTTAAGCAAATAAACACTGGAACCACTATTTCACTAACATATTATTAGACTTACTGAAAGATATCTACAAAAGTAGTTTATGTAGACTTTAGTCTTTTTATAAACAAACATAAGAGTACCACTAGCTAATACGGAATATCTGTAGATAGTTAAATCTTAACATTTACCATCTTATCTAATAAAATACTGGAAAATAGGTACCTTTAGGCTTTATTAACTATTTATAGAACAATATGTCCTAAGATAATCGTCATACCTAGAAATGTACTTAAAATACGTGTTCTATAGATCAACTCATCTAAAAAAAATCAAATATGAGAAAAGATACACTATAAGGATACTTTTTCTTCATAGAAACCATTTATAGAAAGCCCTTATCTAAAAATAAACTGCGAATAGACTATCAATAGATAAATTCGTTTTAAGCCTTCAGGCCCATGTTACTTGGGAGATTTTATTTGGCATCAAGTTACAGAGTTTAAGCCGACTTAATCATACGATTTATGGCTTTTAAAATAAATAAGATTAAAAAAAAAAGTTACAAAGTTTCAAAAACAAACAATAAAAAATAAAATAAAATAATAAACAGGAATTACAAGCAAAGTTTTGCACAATAACATAACAGGGCATGATAAGGAAAAAAAATAATTTAAACTTAATCTTAAAACTACACTTATAAGTACTTACATAATCGAGTAACAAAACATAATGAAGAAATTAATAAATAAAAGCAGTCATCATCATCATCATCATCATATCAGCCGAAAGACGTCCACTGCTGAACATAGGCCTCCCCCAAAGATTGCCACAATGACCGGTCCTGCGCCACCCGCATCCAGCGGACTCCTGCGACCTTCACCAGGTCATCGGTCCACCTTGTGGGGGGCCTACCCACGCTACGCCTTCCGGTACGCAAAATACCCAATGTTCTTCCGGTAAATAAAAGCAGTATGATGCCAAAAAGGAACTACGCAATACGCGATAATTCAAATTCATACACTCCAACTTCAAACACTGAGCTTTCTCACAACTTTCCTCTTCCAATAAAATAAACTATACTATACAGGGTGTTCCACGAGCCACTGAAAACCTTGAACGGGGTGATTTAGTAGGCTATACTGAATAGCATAGGTAATAGTATAGGTAAACATTTCCCCAGTAAAGCGTACATTTCTTCCCTATCTCATAAGCATATCAACCTGGGCTGTGTCGCTCGGAAGCGCGGCGTGGCAGATGTGCCACCGGTTGTGATTGTCTTGCCGCGATGATTGATGATCTCCGCCGATGCGAGCAGGGTTGCCACTCGCCTTTTATAAAATAATTTTAATTTTTGCTACAGTTCCGTAAGATATTGAGATCTGAGGCTATAGAGTTCCACGAACTATATACTCGTATTTGGTACTAAGTATAACTAAAACAGCATTTCAGCCCAATTTTTTTAGCACTGTTCCGTAAGATATTGAGATCTGAGGGTATTTGAGTTCCACGGGCTATATACATATTTGGTACTAAGAATAAAACAGCATTTCAGCCCAATTTTTTCAGCACTGTTCCGTAAGATATTGAGATCTGACGCTATTTGAGTTCCACGGGGCTATATATTTAAATATAATATAAATATAAATATAAAATATCTTGGGACATCTTACACACATCGACCTAGTCCCACGGTAAGCTCAATTAAGGCTTGTGATGTGGGTACCAGGCGACGATATATATAATAGATAGATACATATAGATACTTACATACTCGTACATACACAGCCATGACCAAGGAACAAATATTTGTGATAAATAAATACACAAATACTGCCCTCGCCGGGATTCGAACCCGGAACCTCCAGCTTCGTAGGCAGGGTCACTACCAACTAGGCTACGGAGGCCGACAACTTTGAAAGAAAAAAAGAAAGAAAGAAAAAACATTTATTTGTGACACAACATAATATACCAACACATTAAATACAAACAAAATACGAATAGAAAATAGAAAAAAAAAAATTTTTCTTCGTTTACCGCGAGGATTACATATAAAATAAAACTATGAAAACGGATAAACTCGCGTATATTAACTAATTTTAAGGCGGATGACCGTCATCCGCAGACCACGAACCCTGTAAAGAGTTCGAAACGTCGGAATGAAGTTAAAATTATATATTATTTTATATCATAGAAAAAAAAAATGTGTCGCAAAATGGTCTCCAATTCAGCATATTGCTGGCCTGTAAACAGTCCAGCGCTGGTATTTGAGATCCACGGGGCTATTATATTTGGTACTAAGAATAAAACAGCATTCCACCCCGATTTTTTCAGCATTGGATATTTGTTCCTAATATTGCGATAGGAACATTTATTTGGGTATCACAAACACATTTTTTTAAGAGATACCTATGTTGTAAAGCAGGTCGCAGAAAATACATAATTATGTAGTAATAAATACCTAGTACATTTAAGACTATTTCTATTCTTTTGCTTTTTTTCCTTGCATACAAAATATCTTAACGAAGTAAATGCATATGAAATCATTATTATAATTATAAGATACCATTATTTTTTTTGTGTTCTGTATACATATAATTGCCAAATATTTATTTATTTATTTTCGTAACTGATATTTAAATAAAGTAATTTTTACTATTGTTAATCATTATTTGCTAAAGACAATAACCATTTGTAAAAATCTTAAAACCTATTATCAATGGCTGTACCAAAATATTTATAGCGCAAAAAGTAAAAGCAAAACACATTAAGTAGTACCCATAAACAAAGTCATTAACCAAACCTTTAGTACCAACAGGATTTAAGCTGAGTGCAATACAAAGCTAAAGGGATCTTCACAATTCACAAATAGGTATTATCCCTTCCTGCGTCGTTTGATTGACATTTCATCACAATTACTCCGCGCTCATATTTGGACTCCGCCTCCTATTGTGATTTTAGATATCCGATGAAGTGTCCCTGTTTCTTTCGCACAAAAATATGAGTGAAAGAGATAAAGAATGTGACGCAACGTCACGGCGATACCGTTGATAGCATAGTGCTGATAACGGAACTAATGTAGGTATGGTATGACAGGTAATAATATTCTTGAAGCACGGATTACTGTTAGGTAGATGTGATAAGGAAAAGTGAAAGTTTTATTTTACCTAGTTGCGTAATGCATAGATATGGGCAATGTATCTACTTTCATTGGTGTAAAGCAAATTTAGATTTCGAATAACTGAAATACTTACATGATTTATAAGGCCTTACGTGCAGAAACTTTTTAGAGCAGTAAAAACAATACTTTTTTGTATCTCGTTTTGTTTTTATATGCAAAGTATATCAAAGTGAGGTGCAATGTTGATTATTTAATAAATATATTATGCAATGTCAACCAATTTGTCAACTGTATAAAATAAATTCAACAAAAACGTAGCGCGCGCGTCGTAGCAAGTAGCAACCCTAGCTTACTATTCAACTCACGTTTATTCAATATAAGCAAACTCAGGCATATGCCACAGTAGAAGTAAGTACGTACTTTGGCGAAATATTCCTCATTCGTCAATCGTAACCGCTGGAATGATTTCAACGAAAATAGTGGTATTATGCGAATACATATTGTAAAATGGAGAGACCAAATCTAAATAGTTTTAGCATCTATGAAATTATATGATAGGTACTTCGATTTCTTGGAATTAGAAATGTTAAGCATGTTGGCTTATAATGGTGCTATTTTTACCGTTTATCGTGCAACGCGTCGTTTTGTTGTATAACTAGGTACTTGTCAGAAACTCCGATAACTGATAAACACGGCACCATCATATTCATAAGACTACAGCAGGCTTAGCATATGATTGGTGCGACAGTAGGTATATTATATGTCGCCGCGAGATAGATGTCCCGTCCTTCACTACCTATATTAACAAAAGAAGGACGGATAGACTATCTCGCTGCGAGATACTGTCGCGCCAATTATGTGCTAAGCATACAGGACATGCTATTTAAAATTAATGAAAAAAATATTTACATTTTTCGCTCTGAAAATAGTTTATCTTTTTTATGCAAATAAATGTAAATATTTGAATATTGTTTCTTGTATACCGATTTTCTGTGATTTATTAATTAATTGCCTAGGCATGTATTTTTTTAGTAAAAATACATGCCTAAGTAGGTCGCTTCTCTTTTTTATAATGCGTAAAAACAAGGTATTGACCAAAAAGGATAGTCTTTCAAATATTATATCATATGACATGTATACCTACAGGATTTCGAATATAAATTCCTAAAATGTTTATATTTACCTACCTAATTAATTACTAGAATCCAAATATTCGTGAAATTCCGAATATATTGCGACAGTGACAGCCAGTCTTCGGAAAAGATCGTTAAATTGACAGCGTGGCCCCCACTAGCGGTCCCCCGTGTATGATTCGTGACGTCACATTTAGAATCATTTAGAAATCGACAACGCCGTCCCCTGGAATCCCGAGAGTACATCGATGACGTCACATTTGGAATTATAGATAATTAAATTGTAATATACTCGGGCTATGCTAGGAGTCTCTCTGCGTGATCGGATTAAAAATTAGACCATCCGCAGCAGAACCAAAGTAATCTAAATAGCTCTCCGAATCGCTAAACTGAAGTGGCAGTGGGCGGGGCACATTGCGCGTAGAACCGATGGCCGTTGGGGTGGGAAGGTTCTTGAGTGGCGGCCACGTACCGGAAGGCGTAGCGTGGGTAGCCCCCATAAGGTCGACTGATGACCTGGTGAAGGTCGCAGGAGTCCGCTGGATGCGGGTGGCGCAGGACCAGTCATTGTGGCAATCTTTGGGGGAGGTCTATGTTCAGCAGTGGACATCTTTCGGCTGATATGATGAGGATGATGATACTCGGAGGCGGAGATGATTGGTTTCTGTAAAATCTAGTTAGGTATTACGCAAAATTCTAGGGGCTTTACAAGAACACTGGATCCTTTTGAACATGGCAGCAAAATGCCAGGACATAAGCATAAATGTAAGTGTAATGTAATGAAATGTGATTTGTGCTTATACAACTACCTGTATATTGATACCTACTTACTTACGAGGTTTTGGTAGCCGTATCGAAGCTTTTAATAGTAGTTTATGCAACAGATTTTCGTCAATTGAAGTTTTTAATGTGGAACGGGGTGAGTAAAAATAAAAACAACAACGGTGTTATGGTATTGTATAAAAAACCATAAGAGTATCGGTTATATCCAATTTTCATATACAATTTTGTAGAATACCATAGTTGATTAACGTTACAAATTATACTTTTTCATTTAGTATTGCTGTTAGTCATATAGTAGGTAATTGACAGATTGAATTGGTGGAGTAGAAACATATTTTTGAGACGTATCAGGCATTCCTACGATATTATACGATCGTAAACTTTCGAGGTTTGTTGTTTGATAAAACTGTAGAACGAATAAATATTTAACGACTTCAAATGACTTGACACTAATTGTTAGGCTATACAAGTATGATATTGATGTTAAATAGAATGTCTCGTTCTATGTATGTTACTAAATCCACGTTTGAATTCAAACCTCAGTCAATGGTAAACTTTCAATATCATGGTAACAGATAAATTTTAAAATTTGTTATCTTTTATTTACACACCTCTAATGATCCTACTGAATGCATTGTTCCAACAAAATATTATTTTGAAGACATAAAACCTGACCAAGATAACGCTGTTTACACTCGACCGGACACCCTATTGTTCTACCACAAATTATTATTTATACTTATCACTCGCTCCTGTTCAAAGGTTAAGAGAAAGTGGACTTCTATAAGTTTAGAGTTTAAACGTTAGCGCTTTAGTCAAAACATCCCACTTTGTCGCGTGCTTTAAGGGCGCTTAGAAATATTCGTATAAACGTTCAAGCCAATTCTATGCTTATGGCGAGTGACATAGTGGGACGGTTTTACAATAACGCTTATAATTTATTATTCTTGTTTTTAAATGCCTACAAGCTCCCCGCACTCTAAAAATATTTTCTTCCAAATCTATCACCGTGTACAAGTTACTTCTTTGTACATACCTAGTGTAGTATATTCCTAAAAATTTTTATATAATGTTTTATACATTACTTGTAAAATATGTTTTTGTGTCAATAAAGATCTGTATCTATCGAAGCAAATTCGGCTAAATCCATTTATGACAACCTTTATTATTACGCAATAAGAGCGCAAACGAAACAACCCGGACGACCCCTATCGACGGCGCTACGGCGCGATTTGCCTTAAAAATGTGAAAGCGTCGATAGGTTTGGGGGAGATTCAACAAACATTTTTTTGTACGTCATACGTCTAGTTACTACTACATTAGGGTCATAGGCCTCTAGATTCTGGACTTTTAATAGGATGGCTCCTCCTACGCCACGTTTATCATATCATATCCCTATGTGGATTCAATAAGCAGAACCCCTTTTCACGAATTTGCTGTGTTACACACCTGCTGCAATCCAGGATACACGGCGACACGATACCCGGAATAGATCTTAGTGAGGGACCTATTTCTAGACTAATATTAGTTCTAAAACTGTTAAATCTTTCGAGTTTCCATGACAACCCACTAGAAGAATATTATTAGTCTAACAGAGTTTGAAAATGGGCCCCTGAAGTTGCGGCTATTGAAAATAAAATTTTAGAAGTTATGGCTGGGCAATGGTAATGAAGATTGGTTCGATCAAAGATTCTATTGGGCTTTAGGTTTGGGTATAGGTTTCATAATTGACCGCGTGATGACGGCAGTAAGAATACATTTGTTATCACCCCAACTTTTCTCGTGGGTGTCGTATTGAGTCGACTGCAACAGAGCCCCCTCCTCTTATCACAGTGGACACACTAACTGCGATCTTCAACCCGCTTGCGGAGCATGGCGATTGTGGACTTTCCTCCTAAAGCGTCCTCCTATATGTAATGAGAGGCCTATGTCCAGAAGTGTGTAATTTCGTTAACATCTTAAAATAACAGGTCAAAAGAAAGATTATAGTTATAAATTACGATAACTTCGCCTTTATTCGTAAATTCATTTATGAGTATTTCTTAGTGTCTCTTTAGCATATTTTTGTGAGATTGCGTAAATTGTATAAACTAAGCTATTGACTACATTTATTTTGTCTCTGAATAATTTTGCAAAATGATTTTACAATTACGAGTACGTATGCACATACATACGCACACCCGCTGGATGCGCGTGGCACAGGACCGGTCATTGTGGCAATCTTTGGGGGAGGCCTATGTTCAGCAGTGGATATCTTTTGGCTGATATGGATCATCATATGTGCATCATCATCGGATCATCGGATGATGCACATACAGTGGACAACAATTTTTCCTAACCTTCAAATGAACCTCATAAACATAAAAAAAAATCATACTTATTCTTTCACCAATATTAGATGAATTGAAGTTTTAGAATCAATACAAATCAGTCCCCTTGGACATTTATAACTGCCATTATATACTATTAGGTGTTAACATTAGGAGGATTCAAATAAACTTATGATGGTTAAGTATGGTTATTATTTTAAAATTAGAGTAGCAATTAATGCCGCTTAAAAGTAAGAGGAGCGAATTAACTTCAGTAGTTTATGTTTTGGCTATGCTCAAGTAGCGTCAAAGCAACATTTTGAATAAAAATACAAATCTTTAAATTAAATGTCGTTTTTTTTCCTTAAAAACCGGCCGCATGTGATCGTATTGATAATACACTCTCACTGTTTTTTACAAGTAATACAAGCGGGTTTTTTTCTTTCTAAGCTAGGTAGATTAGGTACCATTCTAGTTATTTTCAGGTAGGGAGGACCTATGTGCGTAAAAAGCTAAAACCCATCTGCCCCGAATGCGTCCTCGTGTTCAAATCCCACTTCGAGCATTGGTACATGACACCTTATTTAGATACATATAAAAAGCCATTTTTTTCTAATAGACACGACAGCTAGTTTGAATAAAAAGAAAATATTTTAAAATTTTAAATAATACAATTCTCCACTTTCAATTGTATACGTACCAAATTTATTTTTGTTATATTTTAAAAATCAAGTTAAAGAATGTCACAAGTACAAAATATACATCAAATAAATGTACGCCTAAAGGTACTGAAAACAATAGCCATATTATTTGTGATAAGAATGCGCTTATCTATCAATAATCTCATTGGAGCTTTCTACCGGTTTGCTAATCACCTACTTACGAACATGAGAAATAGGACACTATAAAATGGAGACCTAATTAGCACACACCATTACTTACTCTTGGGCTTTCGTGCAGTGCGTTCCCAACTTGTAAGCTACAGTTTCTCATTTAAATTACGTATTTTTCTGTTATACTTGATAACATGTCAGCTTCGAAGTCTATACCGAGCCAGCCTGCTAGTTCGCTTCAGTTGTACCGGTACGGCAACGGCATCGATGAGGCGAACGAAGACCAGTGGAGTCCCGACACTACCAACAATGTCAGCGGCGAACCTGCGGTAATTTGCATTTTGATTACTTTTTTATGTATTTTACTGTATATATGTTTTATTTTTCTTGTATAAATACGGCCAGTGCATAATAGTCGGTAGACCTTGCCTACGAGCCTGCCTGAAGCTACCGGGTTCAAATCCCGGTAAGGGCATATCTTTGTGTACCAATACACAAAAATATAAAATTTGTTCCTTAGAAATGGTCATTTTTTATGTACTTAAATGTATAAGTACGATTGTTTTGTAGCTTAGTATCCAAAACATGAGCTTTAATTTGATCCACTCATACTAAAATTATGCTTCACGCGGGTAACTCACGTTTTTTAAGTACAAATGTGAGTAGCCCACGTGATATGTAATTTGAGCTTTAAAACAGTTTACCGTGGAAATAGGTATCATGCGCGATTATATAAATACGTATACTGTCTTGATACATTGTTGAATGGAAAATGATATTTAGGTCTAATTTTTAACCGAATTAATATTTTAAGGTTAGATTATACAGTATCGATTAGTTATCAAAAAAGTCCCTACATAAGTAGGTACGTACTCTCATTTATGTAAGATACCTGTTGTTACGTGAACTCATTTATTATTATTCTATTTCAGCCCCTACAATGGAACAATGTGCCGCAACATATGGCTCCAACAAGCAGCCAGAACTCCTGTGCACCATTCGCCGGCCACCCCGGCGTGTCCTCGCCCATCGACCTGGACGACCCCAACAGCTTTCCGCAGATGAACGGCGCCCAGAACGGATATATCATGCTAAACACCCCCAGAACAGCTCACGGCGTCAACGGTATGAACGGCTCAAGTGTCCTCTTGAATCCCAGCACTTCGAATCCAATGATGAACGGAAGGGCATGGATGACTCCATCTGTCTCAAGCACTAGCCAGTTCACCAATCGCGGTCCAACCTGGAATGTGGCAAGAACAAACGGCCCGAAGAAACCCAAACGCGTTCGCACAGCGTTCACGAGCCACCAGATGATGGAGCTCGAAAAGGAGTATGGCCGCAACCGCTACCTTGACCGCAACCGTCGCATTGAGCTCTCCAAGATCTTGACTCTCCACGAGCGCACTATCAAAATCTGGTTCCAAAACCGTCGCATGAAGGAGAAGAAAGACAGGGCCGAAAGCATGGAAGACTCTGAGGAAACTGCGGAATCATCCCCTGAACACGGAAGCATGCAGAATCAAATGATAGTCCCTCACGACTATCCGGTACCCGTGACTGACGCCCTCTACAAACAGGAAGGTCCTTCTATGCAGTTATATGCTGCGCCGCAGCCTGTCCCACCGATGTTGGCAGAGGGACCTGTACCTCATGGCATGGATGCCCAAATGCTGAACGGATACTACGGGTATCATCAAGATCAACAGTTAGCTTATCAGTACCGTCAGGTGCAGTTGCAAGATGATGTACCGGTGTACGGGGCCGAGATGCAGGAGATGCAGATGTCTCCGCAATTCAGGGAGGAGTCTCCGCTGAGCGAGGACCAAGAGGTTGAGGGAGCCATGCCAGTGCCAGCAGTTGAGACTAGTGACATATCTTGGGTTAGAAGCATGTATCCCCCCGCCGATGAATCCTAAATAATATTTTTTCATTCGTTTTTTTTAATGCGTATAGCTAGAGAATATTACATTGCCAATCTGTTAGCCGTCTACGAACTGCAAACGGTGACTAGGTCAAATATTGTTTTCTGAGCTTTCTCTTAATACTGTTATGTAAATATTAAAATAAAATACATTTTGACATAAGAAAAATCGTTTTATTCCCTTTTATCTTCATAACTAAAAATTAAGTTACCTATTTGAAAATTCACTGGTTACCTACGAGAGAATATCCGGTTTTATGGCCGAAAACTTTTTTACTGAAAAACATCGTAGGTACAATACACGTGTGAAAAGGAAATTCGTAACTCGTGTCGATTTAAAACACTCTCCTCGGTCGTGTTAAATTTATCGCCATTCGTTTCGAAATTCATCGTTTTCGCAGTTACTTTAATAATTAGAAGATTAACTTAACGAATAGATAACTTGGTGTTTTAGCATTAAACGTCAGGATGCTTAGCCAAGTTGCCAATCGCTAGCGCTTGCTAGCGCATCGTAGTTTTCCCTCTCTGTCACTCCTTCATAGTAGTGCGACAAAGAGGGATAACTACGATGCGCTAGCAAGCGCTAGCGATTGGCAACTTGGCTAAGCACCCAGGATACTTAGTCAAGTCGCAAATCGCTAGCGCTTGATAGCGTATCGTAGTTTTCCCTCTCTTTCACTCTATCATATTAGTGCAACAAAGACAGTTAGCTGCCTTTCGTTTACGACTGACGATTAAGCGCTAACTGTTGGCAACTTGTCTAAGCACCCAGAACTCTATGTATTAGAAAATAAACCACTAGTGATAAATGAACGGAGCAAAAACTTACATAGCAATTGCACTTAATTGTTTTCTATAGTAAGTAATGATGATCATCAATCCATTGAAGGGCAGTAGAGGTATCTACGAGTTCAGAAAAGTTTGTTTGGCGAAACACACAGAATATTACATTTTTTTACCATAATTGTTTTCTTTCTAATTTTCCCAATTAAAGTACTGAATGTGCTATCAAACGGATTAAGGTCAGTGTGGGTAAGTCCGGCATATTATATTTTGAAGAAAAATCCGTCATAATATGCGTCTTATACTGTTGAATTAGGGGTGGAAAGTGGAAATCTGTTGGTAGACGGACTTTCCTGATAGACGATCTTATCCACATTGACCTTATCACTATTTTTGTTACATTTTGTACGAGTAGGTAACTACGGTAATATACATTCTTCAATTGTCATAAAAAAAGAACTATCAACAACTTTCGTTACTTTGTTGGCTTCTTTCTTCTTATTCTAATGTTACAAAAACGTTATAAGAAGTATACACTTCTTATGCGTTTTCGTGTGATTGAACCAGCAAGCCTAGCCAAGATATCATTCTGCAAGCGTATACGATATGCGATAAGTCATGTGATCATAATAAATAATGTTTGGAAATGGTCACGTGACTTTTCGTTCAAATCTGTCATTCTCATACATTTATTACTTATCGCTTATCGTATACGATTGCAAAATGGCATCTTAGCTATGCCTGCTGGCCTACTACCGAGAAAATCGAAATTCGGAAATTTCAAGCATCTTTCTCTGTCACTATTACGAAGGAATCATTAGAGTGAGGGAGACAAATCCTCGAAATTTACGAATTTCGTTTTTCGCGGTAGGGCCGCTGATCAGAAAATGGTTGTGCCACGCTATATTGGGATAAGGTCCGACCGAGACCCATATTTTAGTCTCGGCCGAGACCGAGACCGAGAATAAATTTGATTCTGGGCCTCGAAAGGATAAAAAACGTATAAATTACTTAAAAAATCCCTAGCAAATACCTATAGTAGTTAAGTCCAACGTCAAACTAAAAACAGCAATTTTTTTATAGATATTTTCTTTTTTTGAAATTTTTTTATGTAGGTTTTTATCGATAGTATGATAGGGGTAGGGGTCGCTTACTCTAAATTGAAGTTAGTTCATGTCAATATGACACCAATAAAATCGCAGTAAGTCAGATGGCGTCAAGCTCGCCGATTACAGCTCATTACGATTCTCGGCCACGGCCGAGAGTCCCGGCCATTTTTGGCCGAGAGCCGAGAGGGATGTCTAGGGAGACCGAGACCGAGATCTCGGTCGGACCTTATATTGGGATCGACCTATCATCACGGACAGGACTATTGTAGCAACTGTTTTTTCTGTTCTGTAATTGTAGCCAATAAGTCTGTTATCGCGGACTACAAAATCCGCAAATTTCGGGTATTTTTCTCTGTCACTAATGACGCCTTCGTCGGAGTGACAGACAGATCCCCAAAATTTACGGTGTTCGCGGTAGCAGGCGATATCGTAAATAATACCTAATAATCATAACTCTGGTAGACTTCACCATCCCTCATGCTGAGAATTACGTGAAGGCCGAAAAGGACATGTCCCTGTACCTATTTCATTCATTTGCCATAAATTGTATGTTTACATAGAAATATGCTGGTACAGTTTACTATTTTTGTTCTACGTCAATTTTGTCTCAATACAATTTTACCTAAATAGGTGTAGCAGACTTGGGATGTGGGATGTTGGCCCATTGCTCCAATAGTTTTTACAGGGAACTGAATTACACCGAAGAATCTGTCTCCTAGTAAGCCCTTTCCTTATTTCCACTACGGCCGGCCGAACTCGTGCAGATGCACCCGCAACGTAACCCAATTACTCTGCCTCCAGTTGTAGCCATTGTCCTCCAATACACACTTCACATGGCATCTACTTAAAATACGTGAGTAACCCGGTTAGATAATATTTTAATATGTTTGAGTCTCACGTTAGTTATAATTTTTGATACCTACTTATTTTATGTATTTTTTATTGTAGCCGGCTACATACTAGTAATAAATGCTTACTAAGTCGGTCTTAGCCTGATGATACCTACTTATTAGGTAACTCTGTCCTCGATAGTACATATACGCCAGTTACATGTATCTAATTATGTAATTTTATACAAAATGTACTTCAAAATGTAAGAATGACTTAAAATAGGGTAAAATCACCAATAAACGAACAGTTAAGCAACTTTCCCAACTTTGAATATTTTTTTTCTATATGATGTAACTCATATTCATCAATTTTAATTTTTTATATGATTTCGCATTTTATTGAGTTTAGAATAAGTTATTTTCGTGCCTCGTATTAAACTTCAGTAATTTTATAAAAATGATTATATTAAAAAAGGAGTCAAATTTCCCAGTAGTTGAACAAAGTGCCCTATCACTGAACAATTTGACCCCAATAGATGAACCAGCATAATTGCAATATAGCGAGACCAATATATGAACGGCAAGACTCCAATAGATGAATAGAGCATAGTAAAATTAATGTTAGTTTCTTAGATAAATTAATTGTATTAACCCTAAAAAACCTTCTTTTGATGAAATGTAAACACGGTGTACATTGTGTAACAATCTGATCTCCAAGTTTAACTTTCCCCAAATTCAACAGTTCAATTAAATCAGTTGGTTCAAGTTTTGGACACCGCATCAACGAAATGAACGAACTAAATTGATTCGAATTCAACCCAAACCCAAATTGGAATCCAACCCAAAAGATGAACCAGTAAATTTTTCTAGTTCACGTTTTGGACAGCGATTCTTAAGTTGAACAATCCCGTTTCCATACAAAAATAAATTACTTTAAAACGTGATACAGGAAAAAAGGGTCGTTCATCTTTTGGTCTAAAAATCAACTACAAAAGTGATTGTAATTTTATATATAAATATTACATCTAGCTATTTTATTATAATAATTTACACAAGCATTTGAAAATACGAGCCTTTGCCCAAAAGTTGACCGTCGTTCATCTTTTGGCCCGAACACACAATATTGGAACCATAACTTGACCAGCAAATATCTCATAAAATAAATTTAAAAAAAAATTCTTTATGATATACACAATAGAGATATTAGTCTAAAATCTATACTGAAGTGAATCAAGGAAATAAAAGCCATATTCGATTTTTTACGTAATTGAAAGCTTAAATTTTTGAGGGCTATTCTTAATAAGGATCCCATATAAAACGCGATTTTGGCGCGAAGCGCAAATTCGACGACCGCTCACTGCCTCGTGCGTGGCTTAATTGTCTGGGAAATTGCATGGGAGACGCGATATAGTGCTGCTGCGTGTGAGAAAAATACTCCCGGGCGTGTAAAATTATTCCTAATTTAATTATTTGCATTTTTAGATCTATCAGTCAACTTCTGGGTGGCAGTCATCTATTGGTGCTTTTACCCTATAATGATTTTTGTGTAAGTATATCGAGCCGTCGTTTACTTCAATATCTTTACGATTATTGTTTTAATGATAAATATGATAATGCAATCAATTCATGCAAAATAACTGTCAAGTTTGTGCATTTCAACATTTTAAATTAAAAGTAGGAATAAAGTTTTCGTAGTACGCAACATGTAACGCCATCTGTCGGAGAGTGCGATCGACGTCACGTACATTGACGCGCTACGTAAGAAAACCATGCTCCGCGCCGATCAAAAACTGCTAGGAAACTATTTAAAAGCAGGAGCTTATTCTTTACTTAATAAACTTACCGGAATTTATACTCTAATACTATTATCGCTAATAATACTGATTATGGGAGAATGAATTCATCAAAGCATGGTCGTATGTTTTCCGTTTTCCGCCGTTAACTGTCTACGGTGCGGTAGGCTCGGTAAAAGAAACGGGCTAGCGTTGTTACAGAGCAGCGCAAGATGGCGCAAAATAAAATTTAGACGGTTGTTCTAGTATTTCGGAAATTATCTGTGTTGTAGCCTCTAGTAAATTAAACTACTTTAATAGTTTACCATTTTAATCATGGATAAAGTACAATCAATAGGTTCTTGTTAATGTCTAGGACACGTGCGGCGGCTTCAGTGGTTAGAAGGAAAGAGGGATTTCTGGGCTCGGTGCTCCGCTTTTGTGGTGTCGAGCGCCCGCAACCTGGGCGCTGTTGTCGCGCTCACGGAGCCCTCTGATTGGCTACCGACGGTCGTCTGGATTGGTCAACGCCGGTGCCGGTGTTACCAGGCGTTAACATACTCCGGGGCGCTGAAAGAGTATCTTTCAGGAATCCCTTTCTTGCATAGGTAACGGGCATATTCTGTTGAGTGCTCGCTTGACGAGCCCCCTGGCAGTGTTGAGGTCCGCGACACGCGGCACGCCATCCTTGCCGGGGTATAGCTTGACTACCCTGCCCATGCGCCACAGCAGCGGTGGTAAGCCTTCCTCTTTGATGAGCACCAGCTCTCCCAGGCGTAGATCGCGTTGTCTTTCGCGCCACTTGTAGCGTTGCTGTTGTAGAGACACGAACTCCGACGACCACCGCTTCCAGAAGTGTTGACGCAGCTGCTCCAGCTTGAGGTAGCGGTCCAGGCGTTGTGGGTTCCGGTCTTCAAGTGGCGGCGACGGCAGCGACTCGAGCGCCCTAAAAACCAGAAAGTGCCCGGGAGTAAGGGGGTCTAAGTCATTGGGGGAGGAGGATAGTGGACAGAGTGGTCTACTGTTCAATATTGCCTCTACTTGAGTGAACAAGGAGGACAGCTCTTCAAATGTGAGATGAGTAGTACCTAATACTCTTTTTAGATGGAATTTAGCACTTTTAATACCGGCCTCAGCATAGCCGTTAAAGTTAGGAGCGTAAGCTGGCGCAAATTTAAATTTAATACCTTGACCAGCTGCAAAATCAGATATATCATTTTGATATAGTTTATAAAAGTCATTAATCTCTTTAGCTGCAGCTACAAAGTTTCTACCGTTATCACAGAACAACTCCGCGGGCTTACCGCGTCGGGCGATAAATCTGCGAAGTGCAAGCATAAATGAATCTTTAGACAGGTCGCTCACAGCTTCTAAATGTACACATTTATATCTTAGACATATAAATAGACACATATAACATTTGGTAATTTTACATCCACGTCCGCGGCGATCGGTTATGAAATAGGGACCAGCCAGGTCAAGCGCAGTTGACGTGAATGGAAAATCAGTGTTTGTGCGTTGTTCGGGTAAGTTGCCCATAATATTTTTTAAAGTTTGACCAGAAATACGCCTACAAGTGACACAATTGCGGGCCGTGCTTCTTGCGAGATGTCTGCCTCCGACCGGCCATATAATGTCTCGAACTGAACATAATAACAACTGTGGCCCTGCATGTAAGAGACGTATGTGTTCATGTGTAAAAATGAGTCTGGTTAGAGTGTGTTTAGCACGTAATAACATGGGATGCTTCTGGTCGTAGCTACGATCAGAAGCCTCCAGCCTCCCCCCGACTCTCAAGATGCCTTGAGAGTCAAGGAACGGAGACAGAGTTGTGATATGTGATTTAGGGCTCAACCTGTGACCTTTGTGCATCGTTTCTATTTCAGACTTAAACGACTGTTGTTGAGCAATTTTGACTAAAGTATGTAGCGAGTCTGCGAGTTCCTGCGCCGACAGCGATCCCGTTAGTTTAGGTAATCTAGGTTTACAGTTATTAATGAAACGGCGCACATAAGCCATGGCGTGTTGTAATCTTTTATATTTTGAAAACCTATCAAAATCAATGATCGATGGCTCAGGCTCTAAAGTTGTAAGCATAGAAGTTACCTTGATTTCATGCAAGACCTCCGGAGGCACAGAATTCAAGTCTGGCCACTCAGCTTCAGGTTTTAGTAGGAACTCGGGGCCATGCCACCAAAGAGCGGCTCCAGAGACATGTTGTGGGTCTACGCCACGGGTTGCGAGGTCACTTGGGTTTTCTTTGGTAGGTACATGTCTCCAGGTAGCTCCTGGGGTGAGACTGGCTATAGCTGCCACTCTGTTGGCCACAAAGGTCTTTAATTTGCTAATGTCAGTTTTTAGCCAAGCCAGGCAGCAGCTAGAGTCAGTCCAGAATATTGCACGAGAGACAGGACGTCTCCAGGCTTTTACTACAGCTGCGTATGTTCGCGCAGCTAACAAGCAACCTGACAATTCAAGTCGTGGTATGCTGGTTCTCTTGATTGGAGCAATTCTGTCTCTCGCACACAGTAGGTGTACTTGTTGTTCACCCGAGCCTGAAATTGTTTTAACATAAATGCAGGCTGCATACGCAGTTTCTGCTGCATCAGAGAAGCAGTGTAATTCTATTGTGGAGGGTGCATCGCACAACACAAATCTAGGTATACTAAGCATTTTTATATGATGTAAGTTTTTAATGAATCGCATCCAGATTCGCTGGATTTCTGGTGAAACCGGTTCGTCCCAATCTTTGCCTTCTTTCCATAAGGTTTGCAGTAGTATTTTAGGTTTAACTGTGCACAGACTTAACAGGCCTAAGGGATCAAAGACTTGGAACGTTTTTGATAATATTGATCTCTTTGTAACCTTTTCATCAGATTCATAAGGCTTAATTGCATAGTTTAGAATATCTTGGCTGGGCAGCCAGCCCTGTCCAAGTGTTTGACAAGATTGGCTCAATGCCAAATGATCATTTTGATTAATAGAATCAGAACTTAATAACTCGTTTGAATTCGAGCGGTATTTACGTAGGTTAAAGCAACCGGCGGTTAGGACCTTTGATACCTCGGCTTGTATATGAAGCAGCTCCTTTACAGAATCTGCGCCTGTCAGTAAGTCATCGCAATAAAAATCATTTTGTATTATAGTCTTAACTAATGGATCCTTGCTCTCAGCCCCCAACTGCCACAAACAACGCGCCGCTAACCAGCTGGAAGAGGCGAAGCCATAAGTAACAGTATTTAAGGTCAAAGAACGAATAGGTAGGTGCTCGTTTTCACGCCACAAAATGACTTGCAAGTGTCTATCTGCTTCATTAATTAAGATTTGACGATATTGTTTTTCTATATCAGACGACAGCACATATCTATACTGTCGGAATCTAAGCAATATGTCAAATAACGAGTTTTGTATGTTAGGTCCTACCATCTGGATATCATTAATAGAATAACCAGAGGAGGTTGGGCAGCTGCCATGAAAGACTGCCCTTAATCGTGTAGATTCACTGTCCTTCATCACTGGGTGATGAGGGACGTGATAAGCATTGTAACATTGCTTAGATTCCGACAGATGACCTAAACTTTCATATTCGTTTATGAAATCAGTATACATTTTTTTAACTTCAGGTTGTTTACTGAAACGTTTTTCTAAGTTGAATAGGCGTTTTTTAGCAATGTTAAATGTGTTGCCTAGGCAGTCGGGCGTATCCTTTAAAGGTAGACGCACTACAAACCTGCCATCAGATTGGCGATATGTGGTATCTGTGAAATGTTTTTCTATGGGATGAGAATCGAACTCACCTCCATTTTTGAAGTCCGCTTCTTGCGGTACCTCCTGCGTCTCCCAGAACTTAGTCATTTGGGCAGACAGGTCAGACATGCAGCAATGAGTACTTGTGTTTAATGAGTTTACATAGGCAGTGGCGCCCTCTATCGGACCGGCTACAAGCCACCCAAGCTTTGAAGGGATAAGAAAGGTGCACTTACTACCTTGCAATGTTTTTGCCCTTCCAGTAACGATCGACCAGAACAATTCAACTCCCAATAGCATATCTATTTGAGATGGAACGTTAAAGGTTGGATCTGCAAGTTTCATCGATGCCGGTAAGTTAAGGTAACTAATATCAACATATTTTTTAGGAAATTGATCAGTTATTTTATTTAAGACAAGAAAGTCTGCGTTAGCATTGAAATTGGTCAGTTTAGATTTTATATGAGCTGCGCACCTCATAGGTTTATAGGTCAGAGAGGTATTTCCTATTCCCGTTACATTTGTGGCAGTTAGAGGCTGAAGGTCAAGTTGCAGGCGTTGCCTCAACGCTTCAGTAAGATAATTAGACTGTGAACAGTTATCCAAGAGACATTTGACTGTCTCTCTCTTATTGTTGACAGGATTTACAATTTCAATTAGAGCAGTAGAGAGCAATGCTTCACTACTGTTGAGAGAAGTATTAGCAGTGAGGGTGTTTCGCACCTCGGCACTGTCAGAAGTTACCATTGTTGATGAGGAAGTAGCTTCCTCCCTAACGCTGTCGGTGGGTTGGCTTATTAGATCTGTGTTAGACCCACTAGACAGATTGTTAGTGGTTTGTGTGTTGTTGTGTAGGTATGTGTTGTGACGTCTCTTACATACACGACAACCGTTGAGCTTGCACTGACGGGTCTCGTGGTCCGGGCGGAGGCAGACATGGCAGAGTCTCAGAGTGGACGCCCGCGACCAGCGCTCGTCGACCGACATCTTTTTGAAGGCTGGGCAGTCGTACACTCTGTGATCACCACGGCACACGACGCACGGCCGACCTTTGTTGTCACCTTGTTTTTCTGAAATCATGAAGGTTTTTATGTTTTTATCATGTTTAAATGAATTTTTATTAGTCACAGGCTCTAACCTGTGATTAGATTGTTTTCTCTTTTAGATCGGTACAGGTTTTCTAATATATCTGCACGATTTTTTAGAAATTCCTTGAAATCTTCAAGTGTAGGCCACTCTTGAAGAGTATTTCTGTGCTCTTCCCATTTTGAATATGTATTTGAGTCTAATTTTGCAGCTAACATGTGAATTAACATTGTATCCCAATGCTCCGTAGGTTGACCTAATGTTTTCAACGCTCGGAGGTTTTTAGTGAAATTATCGCTTAAAAATCTAAGCGACTTATCAGACTCTCGCTGTATACTTTCCATATTAAATAATGCATTCAAATGATTAGTAATTAATTGCCTTTTATTACTGAACCTGTCACACAGCAGTTTCCAGGCCTCAGTATAGTTGACAGCTGAAACTTCTAAATTTGCAATTACACAAGCAGCCTCGCCTTCAAGGTATGAACTTAGATAGTGAAACTTGTGGATCGGCTTAATGTGGTCGTTGTTATGAATCAAAGATTCATAAAGGTCCTTAAATTCCATCCATTTATAATAAGATCCATCAAATTTATTTATTTTAATTTGAGGCAACTTGAAGCCGAGGTGCTCAGAATGACAACCGCATGAGGAACAAACCTTTACAGACGGCTCAGGTGAGGGTTTCTGAGCTTGAGAGCGTTCCAAAATATTTTGAGCTACAGCTATAGCAGAATTAATGTGAGATTCATTAGCGTCCCTTTCTAGGAGCTCACTCTCAAGGCTTTCAGAATTAACTACCTCAATCGAAGTTTGCAGCTCGTCTAGGCGCGTGGATAGCTCTATAACTTTATTTAATCTTAAGGTAAGCTCATTAAATTTAATTCCCGTTAACACTTCATCATCCTTAATTGTATTTAAATAACCACGAAATTTAGAAACTTGACCCTTTATGGATCCACGCTTAATGCGTAATTCGGCCAAGAGAGCTTCCCTTTTTGCAGCTTCAGTCATGTTGAATTTTGTTTGTTAACTGAGCTGGCAAAACAGACGAATTAATTTGAGAAAAAATATTATTTAGAGTTAAAAAGTATCCACGTCAGCAAAAAGTTAAATTGGCAAAACAGCTCACGCCCCTGATGCCTTCAACAGCTACGCCGAGGTGGCCCGGTGCGCAGCCACGTGGTCGCACGTGGCACGCGAAGCACACGTGGGCACGTGGTATGTATGCGTGGCACGCGGCGCGCACGTGGGCAGCCTCGTCACTGAAATCGTGCAAAAGAAAGGGTGCATATGCGTGCAAGAACCAAAGCGCAGGCAAGGGTGGCGTGAAGTTGAATGAAATTGTTTATGTCAGCAAAGAGAAAAGGAAATAAGTTAAATTAATTTTAGAATGGCACACGTGCGCTTGCAAACAAGGGTTTTTTAAGTGCAAATGAATTAAACGTAAATGCGTAGGCAAGCTGGCGATAACATAGGCACAAACAAGCCGCTTCAGTCAGGTTTTAAATAAACGCGTTAGGTATTTATTATTATATCTTTAAAGGAATGCACAGGTTTTCACAGCACTGCCTTATTTAATTAAGAAAGCCTAACTAGATAGGCACTGAAGCGGTATTTAAGTTAACTCACACAACGTGCACTGAGAGGTTAGGTATTTAAAGATCACTAAAAACAAGCTGATAAGAAACTGTCCTGTAGGTAAAAACACAAATGGATGCAATAAATCACAGTAGGCACTCAGTTTAAAGACAATTTAGTTGGGATTCAAGGTTATTTAAGTTAAAGTAATTTGTCGAGTTTAGTTACGTAATGGTCAAAGATCAATGAACTGCAAAATAGGTGTGTTTAGGTTAAATTGTAGTCAAGTTTGTAGGTCAGAATATTGAAATTGAGAATTTAAGTTAGAAAAAGAAAGAAAGGACTTGACTTAGATTTAAAAGTGGGTACGGATGGGCACTTTCGGTATCAGGGCACTCGCCTTGTCTCGCCGCGCGCCACGCGGTCGCGTCGTGTTACCAGACGCCGACGATCGTCCGTCCCAAGGTTCCCTGGTCTTCGCTGCAGCCGTCTCTCAGCAGTTCTCGTCCTCTTCGGGTACGCCTTACTGGGCTGGCGGCGAAGGCTGGCGGTAGTTGGCTTCGGCTTGCGACGTCGTCGGCTCCAAGCGCACGACGCTCCAATGTGGCCGAAAGTCAGACTCTGTAATTTTAAATAATAGACCTGCCGCACGTGTCCTGTCACGGTCGCCAATTATGTTGTAGCCTCTAGTAAATTAAACTACTTTAATAGTTTACCATTTTAATCATGGATAAAGTACAATCAATAGGTTCTTGTTAATGTCTAGGACACGTGCGGCGGCTTCAGTGGTTAGAAGGAAAGAGGGATTTCTGGGCTCGGTGCTCCGCTTTTGTGGTGTCGAGCGCCCGCAACCTGGGCGCTGTTGTCGCGCTCACGGAGCCCTCTGATTGGCTACCGACGGTCGTCTGGATTGGTCAACGCCGGTGCCGGTGTTACCAGGCGTTAACAATCTGCTTTTATATTTTTTTGGATTATCTACAAATAATATCAAGGACTTTAAACTGCTGATGTATTCTATAGAAATATTGTCATTCATATTTAGAGACGGTCGAATTATTATTTGATTATCACGTGGGTACTTTAGTTAATTAATGGCACGTAACTTATGTAGGTAGATTCTTACTGCAGTCAGTTTAGTGTATTTCCAAAGTCTAAAGTAACGGTTTCTGATTCCAATTCATAAATCATTAAAAAAAAAAATGTAAAATGTAACCAGAAGAACCCTTTGCCATTTTACTGTAAGCTGGATTAAGTGAACCATGTTCAAGGTAAAGTAACTATATTAATAGTAGATACCTATATATTAATTAACTGTACTTTTGTACTTCAACATACATTTTAAGATAATTAGGTGTTTTTTTCATGCTATCATTAATGTTTTGAGTAATTATTACCGTGATACGTATAAAACACAATAATGATCCATAAATAGGTGCATTTGAGTTTTCGTATAATGTTAGTAAAGATGAAAATCAGTAGATACTAGGTATTGAGTAATGAAAATGCGCTACTTAATGTGTATTAATTATCAAACGATTAGTTAATTCATGTTTTACATAATTAATTAATGTATTTGAACCAAACGGTATAAAAATGACCTAATCAATTTTCGTAATTTAGTCTCTTCGAGTGTGCGGGTACTATAAGCTTGTTTTGACGTGATTTGTTCCAGTGACTATGAGATACCTGTGTTTGAACCAAGCCGTACTGAGGGTCCCGCGGCTGGCTGGTGACATGGCTGAGAATATGACGACAAGAAGGATCGAAGATGTAAGTTGACTTCCTTATCTGTGGTGTGGATGTTCCATTCCTTAATGAATCTACTTAGCGGCTAATTCTATGTGTGATTAAGGTACGACATAGGCATGTGTGATTTGATTTAGATATCGTAATAGTATCTAATATGTAAATGATAGATATGTCTAGTAAATTAATTATTTATGAAAGTATTACTTGGAAGTACATTTTGAATGGCGCAATAAATTAGGCAAGAGGGTAATTTATGTTTTCCCATTAGTAAATGTTGGACTTTCTCGCTTGATTTCTAATTTTGATATGACTAACCAATCGAAATTGAAAATATAAATTTAATTTATTCAGCACTTTGGGTATGTTACAATATAAGCACCCGTTGTAATATGTGTACATATACACACATATTACAACGGGTGCTTATATTGTAACATACCCAAAGTGCTGAATAAATTAAATATATCTAATACCTATATTTTTGATAGTGTCCGTAGTGTCGGTATTTATAAAGCCTACGAAGCTTATGGTCCCGGGTTCGAATACTGGTGAAAGCATATATCTTTGTGTGTTTAACACAAACATTTGTTTCTCAGTACTTATAGATATTTTACATGTATTTAAGTATTTTACATTTAGCTGTCTATTATATTTATCGTCATTTACCTATTACCTAGAACAAGCTTTTATTGAGCTTACAATGGTACTAGGTCGTTTGTGTAATATTGTCTCATAATATAGTAATCAAAATCATATTTATTTATTTTTATTTATATCATTTAGTATCAAATGCCAACCAACAAGGTCCCCAAAAGGCTGACAACATTGCATTGCCGCGTTGGACCGCAATATCAAAGCATTGAGCAAGGTATGATCACTTTGTGCATAGCGAACTTTGTATTTTGTGCGTTTTGGCCTACTTATCCACACTAAGTTTTTACACCTCAAGTGTGTAGCCTAGGTCTATGACTGTATACCTATTTGTCTTAATTTGAGGTGTTCAGCTGATTTTTCAATCCCCAGTCAATAAACACAGCGTGTGCACAAATCTCGCGAGGTTTTTTCGGCTATTTGTGGACTCTATTCCTCCCGTGGTGATAGGTATTTGGTGAGGTCCAGGAATACTCTCTCCCTCTACGCAATAAAGACAATTGACGTGACCTTTCGTCTATGTTTCGTGGACCCCTTCCTTTCTTGTCGAACCTCGCGCACGAGCCCATAGGGAAGGTAAAATCGATTTAAAAAACGCGACTGACCCAAATTATATTTATGTATCTAACCATAGCATTATAGAGTCTAGTCGCACCATGAAATAAAATTGTTGCTAAGCTTCAATGATAATCATACAGTATTTTGTTTATTTCCAGATGCAATACGGCAGATCAGAGGAAGGCGTGCCACAGAAGAAAGCAAAACGGTACCGCAGTGCCTTCACCACTGAACAGATCAAGTATCTAGAAAACGAATTTAGGAAGTACCCTTACATCGGCAGCGCGCGTCGCAAGGAGGTCTCCAGTGCTCTCGACATCACAGAACGCGCTGTCAAGATCTGGTTCCAAAACCGACGAATGAAAGAGAAAAAAGATTTAACCAGCAACACAGAGAGCGATGAACATAAAAATTCCAGAAAAATAGACGTTGCTAACGATCAATTAAATAACGAGTGTACTGTTACATCAACTAATTACGCTTCATTACCACTAATAACGCCTAAGAATGATGCGCCGAAACAAATCGAAATTACAATAAAAGAGGAAAATAAACCTAAAAAAGAAATTGAACAAAATGTAAAAATGAATGAAAGCTATAAATCTTTAGCAGGAGTTTCGCCAGAGTTGTACAAAAAGAACACCCAATTTGTAAATCCAGAAGTAAGCCACCATAAAGCTTTTCTTGAAAGCGGCCTAGCAGCGAAACCACCTATCATACACGACCACAAAAATGAAATGAACTCAACGAGTCTGCCGCACGATCTTTCTCGAAAAACAAAGCCTCAGTATGAATCGACGATTGAACAGAACTCGCCAGGAGGTTACTTCCCTTTAAACTTGAAGAAATATTACACAGAACCAGTGTTACCTAGTACTAGTAATATGTTATGGAAGCCTGTTGACATGTTGCCAATAGTGCAGCGGGTCCCAGCCCCGGCACCAGGGCAGTTGACTAAGAAAGAGTGTCACTGCGAATGCAAATGCCACCCTGCAACACCCACAGTACCCCCACCGCCGGTTCTACTACAGCCAAGTGCACCAACGAACCCTTTGGCTCAATATGTACTCACGGCCTTGCCTCTTCCAAATCCGTATTATAAATATTAATACAAAACGTAGTCATAAGTGCTTAAGTTTAGTTGCCAATATACTGACCTATGAATTGATTGTGTAACACTAATAACGAGAGTAGACTACTACCCTGTAGTTTCCAAGAACCTAAATACTGTTTGTTCAAATATTTATTATCTATTTTCTCTATTTCCTAAGGCTCTGACTGTTCTATGTAACTGGGAAATACCAAAATGTAAGGTAGACCCACAAATATTTATTGTATTGGGTAAGTCCAAAGTATATTTATTGTTAAGTGACTATTATGTGAAAATATATTATCTCAAATAAATACTCGATTTCATATTGAATTTTCTTTTATTATCATAAAAATAACCATATCATTACACATTTTATCATCAATATTCAATTAATCTAAAGATAAACATTGAAAAGGCTTAAATTATTTATATTATACAATACAGTTGATTACAAGTGTGAAAAAGCACTTCAGAGATATAGAAAGCAGGATGTCAGCGAGTTAGCTGAAATTTTAAAGACACACTAGGTAACTGGAAAATTGAAATCAAATTATACTTACAGGAAAATACGTAAAAGTGGCCTTAAACTAAATTTCATTAATTTTTGACATTATAAAATCAAGTAAATTTTTAAATACAATTTTATGAAATATTAATCTTAGAATAAATTAATAAATAAAGCAATTATATTAATAGCATGCATAAAAAATATACTTCGTAATATACGAAGAGTTATCACTAAAGAATTATTAGTCTTATTGTTATGAAGTACTATTAGATTAAAGTAATAAGTAAACATTGTTAGAAGTGGATAAACTAAGTCTTAATTTGTAATATAGGTACCTATATTATATATATCTGGCTTAAATACTACGCTCACTAATAAATAACCGCGTGAAAATAAATAGCATGCTTGGAAATAAATTAAAATAATATATTATGATTTAACGAATACTTTTACACGTTCAGGCAGTTTAAATAATTATTAATTTTCAGTCATAAAATAAAAAATATAAATAAAGTACTCTAGTACTTACTCAGTATTCACAGCTAAAATAATTACATAATTAAAGAAATGATACATGTACGGTCGGCTCTAATAATATGTATACGATTTTGATCCTTATGCCTTTGACAGACGTTCCAAAATGTATACATATTATTAGACGTGACTGTACCTAGGAAACTGTTATGCTTTTGAATACGAGTACCTTTAAAATATTTACAAAAATATAACACAACATTTTGGAAAATACAAGCGTGATTCCTATAACAAAATATTGGCAACAAAGAGTAGATGATACCTCCTATGTGTAAGTATTACATTCTAGGTAAGTATACCAAATCACTGGCTGGACTTACAATGACTACGCTTACTTGTTGCGAAATCTGTTAAGCATGTTGCATGGCGTAGTAGTTAAAGTCATCCGATTTGGCATACCAACTTGCCTGATCGTAAGTATGTTGAGCTTGGTTGTAAGCATTTAAATCCACATAGTTACATTGGGTATCGATAGGATAATACTGAGTCTGATAAACATTAGTATCTTGACCGAAACTGGCAGCATTTTGTTCATACGGATATCCATTTTGATAATACCCTCCAATTGTTCCATCATGGTAATAAAAATTTGGAAACTGGTACTGCCCTGGCTCGTATAATTCTCCATAATTTGGGCGCAGAATTTTAGCATCAGGTTTTTCCTCCGCGCAATCATTTGTTAAAGCTGGTGACTGGCTGGCTACTATTCCCGCTGAGGATTTTCCATAATTTGGACATATAATGTTCGCGTTTACTTTCTCTTCCACGCTGTCATTAAGGTAAGTTGTGATGGGTGACTGGCAGCTTACAGTTTCTGATGAAGTATCGCAACTGGATTCAGACGATTCCTTCTTTTCCTTCATTCTTCGGTTCTGAAACCATATTTTTACGGCTCTGTCTCCAATTTTCAGGGAATGAGCGACTTGCCTGCGGTGTTTGGCGTCGATGTATTTGGTGGTGGAGTATATCTTCTCCAGGGTTCGTAGCTGCTCGGTGGAGTATGCGGTGCGGACTCTTTTAGGCTTTTTCATAATTGTTTTTTTGAGTTCGATACCTGATAAAATAAAAGTTACATTTACAGTTGTGCGAAAGTGCGGATTATTATTTTTATCAATCAAACTCTCATTTATTTGTACTCATTCCGAGGTGTCAATATTTATTTTAATCTATATACACTGTGTCAATATTATTAAATAAACATCGGTCCCAACAGGGTAATGGTATAAATGTTCATCCCTTCTTTTATCAAAAAATCCTTCACAGAATTTATTTTTCTTATTTTATACAGTTTATTTGCTTTATTTCAATTGTTTAATTTTAATACAGACTAATACACAATCTAAATTATATTAAATCTAATTTAAAAATCAAGGCGTCGAGACCCTGGGTCCGTGGGGCTCTGGTACTTTGAGTCTCTTTAAACAACTTTCAAAGAGACTCAAAGATACCACAGGTGACCCAAGAGCTGGCAGCTACCTCGCTCAACAGATCAGCCTCGCGATTCAGCGGGGTAATGCTGCCAGCATCTTTGGTACCATGCCGCGGGGGCCGTTTTTAGATTTAGTTTAGTATATATTTATGTATAGTGTAGTTTGATAATATTATAGTTTTAATTTTGTATATTTTTGTCGCTTATAAATAAATACAATTGTGATGGAAAAAAAAAATTAAAAATTGACTCAAATTAATTGTATTCATTTCGAATTTTACTATCATAACGTTCGGGAGGAATATGAGCATAGTAACGCATCAGGTATAGGTATGCTATTGCTATATGTATCCTAAGAGGGATTAAAATTAATTTTATTTGTTCTATTAGAAATTCAGCATAATTTTAAATATTATTTCATTGAATAAGACTTATTATATTTATACACGCGTCTACCCACCTCGATGAGAAACCTGTTGACTTTCCGGCCATATTCCGCTGAATGGCCTATTATCCCAATCTCGAATCTGGAAATAAGAAACAATGATTACTTTTAAATCCCTAAGTACCTAATTATCATTTAGATATTACGTTTGTGAAAAATGAGCTTTACCAAATTTTGTCGACGTAGTAACGAAAATACTCAATTAGGTAGGTAGGTACACAATGCTTGTTAGCGCTCAATATTAAAAAAGTGCAATAATTTATCAAGTAGGCATGCTAAACTAGAAATCAAATTAAAACTGATCGAGAACTCCACCGACAAGAGCAAAGCTCTTAAGTTTGAGATGATGGTAGTTAAAAACTGATTCCTGATTTAATATTTTACTAAAATAAGTGTTTTACCTCATTTGTGTTACATAATGGAGTTAATCCGGTCATCACTAGATTTTGAAACATTTTGAACACAAACAGCGGGTTTCCTTATTAATTAAAATATAATTCGTTTCTATCTCAAAAGATTGCTCGTGGAGAGTGATTGCGGTATTAATAATGAGTGAATGTCCAGTAAATTGAACTATCTGTTAATTGCCTAATTGTAAAATAAACTTAGTTTCATTGATTTAAGGTTGATTATTCAATGTGTTTTCAAAGTACGGGAGGGGTGATGTTCAAAAGTACCCTCTTATTTTTTAATAGTAAGTATATTTTGATTTCTTTACTGGCATCATTGAATGATACAGGTAATATATATTTGCAGGATTTTAAAAGATGAGACAGTATATATGAATAAATAATTTATTAATTCAGAAGTATACTTAAGTACAGGACAGTTATAAATAAAATTAAAATCTATGAACAGACATTCGGTCAACACCGGCATTAAATATAATTGCCAAGAATAATTGATTGATACAGAAGTATCAGTACAGTACAGCTATAAATAAAATAATTTAATATAAAAGCTATTAATACATTAGATCAACACTGGCATAAAATATAATTCACATTTGTAACTTATTTAGACTATAAATACTATCATTGGACACAGGTATAGCAAACTGAGAATGATTGTGTTGACATAAAAAAATTAACATAATTGTTGAATGCCTAAAAGTTGTCTAAGGGACTCTTCGGGATCCGGCCGCTTCCAATTGGCAGCGTCTTCTTCGGAAGAATCCGAGTGGGCGGCAGGTGACACGGGCTCATAATCCATCTGCAGCACATTCTCTACCACGTTTTTATCGGCCAATGCGTCACAGTTTACATTTTGACCGACCAGCCCATCGATGACGTTGACCAATTCTCCCATAGCGCGATCGTCGAGCGTGACGTAACCGAACTCATCAGTCTTTTGCGAAATTTGTGCTTCAACGTAAGCCAATCCGAAGGAGTCCGAAGAATCTGTTCCACCCGGCGGTGAATAGTCCGAGGAGGCTTCTAAGGCTTCAAGTTCTTCTCTCTTACTCTTTATTCTGCGGTTCTGGAACCACACTTTGACGGCTCTGTCGGTGACCTGAAGTTGTTGTACCAGGGCTTGTCTCTCGTCGCGATTGACGTATGGTTTTTGGCAGAAAACCTTTTCTAGGGCCAGGATCTGTTCCGTGGTGAAGGCTGTTCTTTTCCGCTTACGCTTGATGATCGCCTTCGCTGGTCCATTGGTATTGTGAACCACTGAAAACAAAAAAAAAATAGGTAAGCAGATATGTTTTAAATACCTTAATATTTTTTAAAAATTTATCGCATGAATAAGTGCTATTAAAGACCAGACAGATGGGGCTTCTACTTTTTCTCTTATACATACGAGTCAACTGAAGAAATTTATTGGATAAGAAGAAATATTTTAATATGTATTTGAACTTACGAGTAATATGGGCTCGGTGGTATTTACTTCCATGGGCTTTGCTTAACGATGACTGATTGATTACTGGATGATTAACTGGATTTCTCTGGTACTAAAATTTAAAAATAAAAACTATTAAATAACGTGTTATGTAGTAACAATTGCATGTCAATAATTAAAACTATTAAATAATAATTAAAAGTATTAAATAATAATTCAAAATATTAAATGAATTATTTAAAAAAGTTTAACATTTAACTTGCGGAACGAAAATAAAAAGTTTTTAATATTAAAACTAATTGGTATATTCACCTGGGTAGGAATATTTCTTGGCATATACTGGCAATTTTGGTTGAACTGGTGATTTTGATTGTTTCCAGACATCATTGGAAGAGGGGCCGAGCTCGGGGCTTGGTTGAAGGTGGGCTGGTACACTGGAGGGGTCGGGTTCTGCCACATACAGGCTTGTTGTTGCGGAGGCCATTGTACCTAAGGATAAACAACATATTCAATTATTATAATACAAGTTAAAAAAATACTGGGAAAGGACGAAAACAAAGATCATATCCTGTAGTCCTATCATGTTCGCGATTTTATTGTCTGTAACATTCTAAAGAAATAAATGCGAGAACTGGTCGTCATGATATAAACTCAATCATCATAGGCTTACAGGAATCAAAATATTGAATCAAAATATCAGATAATAGAGTAGGTAGGTAATATGAATAAGAATAACGCACCTCGTTAGTCTGTGGTAACATCTCCGGAAAGAAATCCCATTCAGGCACGTTTCCACTGTCACAGGGTTCGCCTTCATCGGTCAGACCGAAGTCGGCAAGAGTGAACTCTTCACTGGATGACATTGTCGCTCAACGTACTGGGACAACTGATTAGCAAACCTATGTTCCTACTAACTTTTATACTAAGGTGATTAGTGCTACTGTACCCTTCCCGAACCCTTTTTCTAATTGGCTCGACCTAATCCGTAATTAGGCGCTATCGCATTTGGCTACTTTTCGATCCAAAATCAAAATAAGGTGATTAGCAACAAAAGATAATGGACAATTAAAGATGTGATTTTATGGTCTTGTTTTGTTGTTGAACCAAAACAAACAATAAAAATGTTGTCTTCAGGTCGAATGGAGATAAATCTTACTGGATTAAATTTGTTTATACTCACCGTTCCTGTTGTGGTAACAATAGGTCATGTATACCTAAGTCGTTACTGATCACTTTGTTTTTCGCAAGCTGTCCTGTGCCGACCTGTCAGAAAATCGACAGATTATTAGGTTTTATTTTGGTCAGTCCAATGGTCAACTCTCATCTTACAAAAGTGCGTCATAGGTATTTAGGTAAGTAGGTACTATCTACATAGGTACGTGTACCATAATTATGAAAAGGTAAGAAAATCTGAGAGCCTATACTTGAAGCCCTAACCTTAGCCCGAGCACGGAAGTTAATAGTATAATATAATTACGTAATACCTAACTTAACATGAAATAAAACATCCGCAGACCACGAACCTTGTAAAGTGTTCGAAACGTCGGAATGAAGTTAAAGTTAGTTAATAATTTACGCGAGTTTATCCGTTTTCATAGTTTTATTTGATGTGTAATCATTGCAGTAACCGAAGAAAATATTACCTAACTTAACATTAAAATAAATATGTTGTGGATAAGTTTCCATTGGGATTTCAAAAATGTGGGTTTAACTAGGGTAGGCGTGGCCGTAAGTTTGTGAACTTACAGTAGTATCCCAAGTAGTAGTGATCTCAATGGATCACGTGATACGCTAGCCCCCCTATTGGCTTAGGAGGGTTAAACTTATACGTCAGGTACTAGTAATAACGTGATAAACCATAGGTACGCCTACAGGTTCTAAATCTATTAACGCTTCGTTTATGCTACGCTAACGTTCACGGGAGTAGTCTTTACGTCATACATAGATAAGGCTAAGTTCAAAACTGTCAAAATGTTCATTCTTAGAAATCGGCAACTACTTAAAGTTAATAATTCCTATGATTTCATTGCTTTATAATTTGACTTCTATCTGATGAACTCCACTAAATAGCTGAATTTGTAAGCACGAATAGCAACCGGTGGTAGCGGATGTAGCCGCCAATTACTTTGCCCATGTACGCGTTTATATTAAGATTCGTAAGTAACACCAGTAACACGTACCTAACTAATTCTTGTAAGATTAATTTTACAGCTTTAGAACAACTCTGTACAATAATTATTTTGATTTACTAATAAATACTGTCTAATAAATACAGGAAAAAAGTTATGCATGTGCAGGATATCCCGCTGATTATGAAACTGATATTAAATACGATTTCCTATAGAAATATACTCACCCAAATTAACCTCATTTGCAAATGAAGTATCTAAATTAATATTAAAAGTTCTAGCGAGTTAAATTTATGATTCACTCACTTTAATTGATACTTTATGTAATGATTGAAGCTTAATAGGTCAATTAGTTCAAAGGATTTTAATATATAACTGAGTAATATTTGTAATGATTGCTGATAAGACGTTACATCGATTAATTAAAGGTTATGTTTAAATGACTGGCTCTTTAGATATAAAAGCATTATTTCAAATTTGTTCTTTGCAATTCGCACCGTTGAAAACTAATTTTTTAAGTCAATTACGCTTAGCCTGCTTGGACATCGTATTCGAATATCTTTGCGATATTTGGAGAATTGATTAACCGAAAGCTATACTTGTAGCAACTATGGAATACTGCGAGTCAACCATCGGCCTTGCCTGCAATTTACTGCTATGCTGGAATACAACATATCACTGCTTAATCACACTGGACGTATCTACAACAACCGAGCCTCCAAGCATAAAAGCCTTACCGGATTACGCGCGATATTTGATACTAATAGCAATAATACTGTTATTAATTTTTGCCTTTGTGCTTGTATACAAAGCGAGAGTGAGACGGCTGCGGGTGGAGCAAGCAGGACAACAGGCTATGTCGGTGAGCTTCCAGCCTTGTCCGACGGAGCCAAGAGTAGAAGTTCTGGTGGATGATACGCCAGTCTCAAATATTGGCCCGTCATGGATTAGTCGGAAGCTGTTTAAGGAATAATTGTGCTGAAACTTGTGATGTCGCCAAAATGTGTGTGCTCAGTTAAATTAATAGTGTAATAAATCTTGTCTTGGTGATCGTGTACAAAGGGAGAACAAGATAGGTGGAGCAAGCAGGAGAACAGCAGGCTATGTGTGCAGAAGGTCTGGTGGATGTTACGCCAGCCTCAAACATTGACTCGTCATGGATTAGTTGGAAGCTGTTTAAGGAATAATTGTTCTTAGATGTTGTGATGTCGCGAAAATGTTTGTATTTAGTTATTTAACTGAACTGAAGAATTATTACACTATTAATTTTAACACTTGAGTAAAGATAGATCAGTGGTGGAGTCTCAAACACTGGCTCGTCATGGATTAGTTGGAAGCTGTTTAAGGAATAAGGTGATGTTAGTGTTCTGAAATGGTGAAAATGTTTGTGTTCTGCTAAATTAATAATGTAATTGACTAACCATAACTGTAGGAATATTAATGATGTAATAAATTGGTATAACAAATGTATGATATATTAACGATAGACATAGCTGTACGTTTGTCACCAGTGCCTTGGTTTTGAACTGGAGCGGTTAGCGTATTTAATGTTTTGGTACTATTATATCACGGACACGTTATTCATATTCTCTGAAAATTTAAATTATTTTTGGATCTCCTGTCTTGTTATTTGTTATATCTACATTACTGTTTGTTAGAAAGAGAGTGTAGTTTCTTGTAATACACGCTACAGAAAAAATGATTTGTTTCTCTAATATTTGAAATGCATATTCAAAGAAATGTTTTTAAAGAATAGCCTTAACTTGTCCAAGTGGTTGATGGCATTGGTTTTACTAGCACTGAATCGGGTAATTGATCAACATTATAACCATCATCATCATCAGCGATTGCTAGTCCATTGCTGAACAAAGTGCCTCTCCTATTACCTATATATGCGTGCGTATGAGCCGTATTACGAGTATGACACTTTTTGGTTTTTTTAGTGTTCGTTGTAATCAAAATTGCATCCCCAGCTCATGGTCCGAATCCACCTACACAATTTGGCCGTTTATTTTTTCCCATTGTATAAAAGCATTAGTGCGCGACATGTCAACGGAGAATATTTATTTGAATCACGATATTTTGCTCATATATAAATCTACATAAAGTATTGTCATGTGTTTTGCGAGAGGAGTTTGTTAGTATTGTTAAATAGTATTTATTTTATAGGGTGACAATATCAAAATTACTCAATATTGCAAATTTTCTTAGTCAACTCCATTGTATAAGTAAGCGTCAGGTGCTTTTGCTGACAGTCCCAATAGATGGCACTTCAGTACCTACAAGTTTCAATGTCACATATTGGGACATTGGAAATATTAACACTCAGTCCTAATAAACGTCAGCCTGTCTTAAAATTGTGGAAATAATTTAGATATAAGCTAATTATTTCAAAGTTTGGATATGAAGCATTAAAGGTACATACATTAATAATCATCGTTTAAATGCCCTAATAGTTGATTTTATCTTATCGATGGCAACTCAAGCTATCTATGATGACGAGTATTGTACAGCGTCGGGTTCTAGTACTTCCACCTATGTATCGTCGATCAGTCGAATCGGAATCGTATAACTAATATGATATTTTAAAATACTTACAGCATTAAATATCCATATTTTAATTTAGTGTCTATGAGGGTTTTAGATATTTTTTCTGCCACCCGGCGGCGCTCCGTAGATAGCTGATGATCGTAGCCATTCTGCGTAGTAGTAGTCATATCATATGTGTAGGTATATTTTACGACTTACGAGTATTTCATTGTTAAAATGTTCAATATTTTTTGTTTGTAATTTAACTATGTACAATATATTTTCACTATCTCGGAAAAGCTTTATTTATTCCTCAAAATCTGCGTGCAAAAGTTTACTTTATCCACTAGCATTTTAAGTGTTTTTGACGCTAATTTTGAGGCTTTTTTGGCGTTAGATGACGGAATTGTCTATTAAATGTTTAGTAATATTTAATATCATTTATTTATAATGCCTTGCCTGAAATTCTCACAATGCCCGAAACATAGAATCCTTCGCTAGCTCCGGTTGCTCCATTTTCTATACTATAGTTGACGATTTCTAAGAATGATCATTTGACAGTTAAGAAATGAGCCTTATATACAGTGTGGAAATTTAACTCAGGCCCTGGAGGATAACTACAACTACTTTAAATCCTTAAGCTAGCTCATTTTAGTTAAAGGAGACATTCCTTTATTTATGAAAAGAAACAAATCAGCATTAAAAGATTTTTTTAATTATCATTTTTATTTATCAGTTAAGTGTTACAAAATTGATAGTAAAATAAAGTTGATGTTAGATTTAACGATCATTTTTATTTTTAAGACCAAATGTTTGTTAGAGAAACTTTATCCTGAATATTAATACTACCGATTAGTATAATAAAATAAAGAGTGTTTATTTTCTTAAATTTTAGTTGGGTTCGAGTCCCGGGCGAAGCAAGCGGGTTTAAGAAAATCTTTTATTGCAGATTTGTTTCTTTTCAAAAATAAAGGAATGTCTCCTTTAAGTAAAATGAGCTAGCATAAGGATTTAAAGTAGTTTTCCTCCAGGGCCTGAGTTTAATTTCCACACTGCAGGGTAAGACTCACAATTTTTCCGATAGTCTTAACGTCATAAGACTATCGGAAAGATTGTGAGTCTTACCTTCATATTAATAAGGATTAATCTAGAACTGACAAAAGTTCATTCTTAGAAATCGGCAACTATAGCACGCGCGCCAACCAATGACTGCAGCCTTGTTTAAGAAATAACAGATTTGTACACAGCCCTGTGGCCCATTTCTCAAAAGCTTGTAACTTGTAATACAAGTGGAAGTCTCTTTTTGACACTATTAATTAAATAAGGATTTCCGCTTGTATTACAAGCTTTCGAGAAATGGGCCTCTGCTAGTTACCGCGAACAACGAAATTCGCACGTGGATTTTTGGTGTTCACGGTAGCAGGTGTGTAAATTAATATATTTTTTTAACGGAAAGATACGTTTTATCCTCCTAAGGACCAGCTATACATAATACATATACTATTATATGTATAGCTGGTCCTTTATACCTATGTATACAAGAGAAATATAAAAAAAACTACTCAGCAGAAAATAAAGTTTGTCTGAAAATTTTCAAAATGATTGCAACTCTGTTCTAATTGAATAAGATTTAAAATTATTTGTTAACAGATAGGACCATAGGTCTTACTAGTTTATATCTATCTAAAGATAGCACGGCGTTGTTGTGCAATTAAGTTAGCTATTATTAGCGTTAGTAAAGAATTCGCGGCCGTACCTACGTCATACAACCGGACTTTCTCGTCATTTAGCAACTAAAAGTCGAGGAGTGGGGATTTGTAATATTCACGATACGTAGTACCTACGTTAAATATTAATATTTTAAATTAATTTTGATAAACATAATCGTACATAGGTCACTAGAAAAGTTTTGTATTATTGTGAATGTCTTTTTTATTTCATGTTTATCTATAATGTTGCAAGTCTACACTCTGTTTGGTTAGGTGGATTAGGTATTTAAAAAAAGGTAAACAATCTTGCAGTATCTTTTTATTGAAAAATGCATTTAAAATCCAAACTAGGTACTTAATGAATCAAAACAATGTAAATCACTGCATTTCCTTGTTATATTATGTATATTTGCTACAACTTATTTTCTACTCATTGTTTTCAATAAAAAGATACTGCAAGATTGTTTACCTTTTTTAAATGCCTAACCAAACAGAGTATAGTGAGTACGATTTTTTTCATTCCCTGCTGTATTATTTAGTACATAGCTTTCCGAAATTCCTAAAAATTTTTGCTCTCAAACTGCCACACCTGCAGGCCATATCCAGGATGCCATTTTTCAATCGAAATAATAAATATATTACAATGATAGATTCGAACGAAAAGTCACGTCAGCATTTCCGTACATTATTATGATCACGTGACTTATCGCTTATCGTATACGATTGCAGAATGGCTAGGCCAGCCCTACGCCCAGCCCGCGAAAATCGAAATCCGTAAATTTCGAGGAATTTTCTCTGTCACTCAAACGATGACGTCATTAGAGTAAGAGAGACAAATCCACGAAATTTGCTGCCTCCTGAGTTACGAATTTCCTTTTCACTTCTCATGCTCAAAAAGTGCACCTTTATGTTGTGCGTAAACGACATAAAATCGCATTTTATGGTCTAGAGCAATATCCGAGCCAATTTTTTGGTCTTCGCTTCAATCAGACCAAAAAATTGGCTCGGATAAAAATGGGTCACTTTATGCCCTTGCTGCACAATCTACTATTTAGCACGTGTCTCGACAGATACAGATGGCCGTCCGAAGTTTTGAACCTGACGTACATAAAATGAACCACTTCTCCCACATGCGCGTAAAAAAGACACCATCTGTACAAAAAAATCTGCTATCTGCTACCATTGGTACTATTACATTACTATTGGTAGTACTGGTCTGGTGCTGACACTGCTCCATGTGTCGCGGCCGCCGCCCCGCCGCCCGCGTGCCCCCCGCGCGTGCTGCCGCCTATTGCGAAATCACGTCGGCGTAACTACGCTGACGTCGCCGATCAGCCTGTCGCCGCTAACCGGGTCTCCTTGCCTACTGAGGGAATGGGACCCAATAAGAGCAAGGTCTCCGGCATCTGTGTGGACAAGGAGGGGTTCACATTGGTGGAACGGAAGAGCAGGGCGCGCAGGGCGCCTCAAAAGACGCTGTGTGGCACCGCCGAACCGGTTAAATCCGGTCTTCCGGTTGCGACACCGTCTCTACGTGTCGCGCCTGCATTACTCCGCCGTGCCCAACGATGTGGTGGAGTACGTCCGCCGGAAGACGGGTTACTCGCTGAGGGTACAGCAGCTGCGGTCGCGCCACTACGTGCACTTCAGCTCGTTTGTGGTGCGCGTGCCGCGCCCGCTGCAGGACACCATCGCGAGTGCTGACTTCTGGCTGAAGGGCGTCGTGTTTCGGCAGTTCCGAGGCAATCTGCCGAATCCTACGCCAGATCAGACGACGCAACGGAGCCACGTCGTTACGTCGCCTAAATCAAGCTAGTTTTAAGTTATTTTTTGTATTTGTATTCTATTCTTTTTTTTATTGTATAATTTTAGTTTCATGACGCATTGGTGTTCAACTGTAATGTCATGTAAACTTTTGTTTTAATAAATAAATAAAAAAATCAAAATATCACAAAAATTCTATCCGCTTGTAGGTATGCGGTCGGGATGTTCAAAATGAACTTGATACCATATTGCTAAGACTATAAGAGTGTGTTAGGCCAGCCGTACACCTGTAAGTTCTTACGTAAGTTATAGAGACGGGGCTATACTAAGGAGAGGTGAATATCACTAGCTCATTCCTTAGTATAGCCCCGTCCTGGCTTGGGCTGGCTGGCTTAAGATCATTGATTGTGAACGTGAACACCCTACCCGCTAAGCTATAGCTAAATATCTGCTGCTGACTGTACAATGCACGGCTGCTACGTAACGGGCAACGGGCGTATGTTCAATTCCGGGCACCAATAAAATTTTCAAAAAACTTATATGCAATATATCATTTGATATTAAAAAGCGCTTTACGATGGCAAAAAACATCGTAAGGAAACCTGCATAAGGTACATCTGCGAAGAAATTCAAGGGCGTATGTGAAGTTCCAGCAATAATTGAACCATAAGGGGCGTGAATTAGTACTTCTGATGTAAGGTGTTAAGGAACAAATATTTTGTGATAAATAAATACACAAATAATGCCCTCGCCGGGATTCGAACCCGGAACCTCCAGCTTCGTAGGCCGGGTCACTACCAACTAGGCTACGGAGACTGACAATGATTGAGTGGGGGATTACAGTGAGTGAGTGGGTGACTTCTTATGGAAGTTGTAAGGACGTAGTTATACGGGTCCATATTGGCACTTATACAATTTTTTCTTCGAATATTTTTACTAATACCGTTTTTTACTCATAATCATCATTACTCCGAAAATTTTTTCTCATACTTTTTTTCTTACTAAAAATTATACTTCTACCTACAATGTTCATAACGATTTTTATTTCAAAATTTTATCCTCCTAAAGTCGTCAAGTAGATCTATACTCATAAAGTTATTTGAAATAAATTGTTTATTTATAAACATTTTCCCATTAGGTTCACTCTGTTGTGGTATAATTCTTTTATGAATAACATAAACTATGTAGTCATAATGGGCTTTGTGCAGAAACTGTTGCGACATACTCAACTTTAGCATATTTCTTTGTGGCAGATTTCGAGTTGTTCGAATATTATTCGAGCATAATTTCGATGCTCCTATTTATGATGAGGCATAATCTGGATGTGCATAAAAAGTATCGGCATAGTTTGTTTTAGCATAACAGAGAAGGAATAATTACAACCTCTCAATATAATCGACGTAGTAGTAATATTCTATACCTTACTTACTGTGTTACTGAGCGGAGTACTTTCTAGGTTGCTAAAAAAAAAATAACCTCGAAGACTAAGGCGGGAGCTTTGCTCCCGCCTTAGTCTTCTAACCTAACCTGTCCGAGTCGGATCTGCCCCGGAAGGTTTTGTTCGCTCGCTTCGCTCGCTCACTGCAGAAATTTTCACCCTCGCAGCAAATTCTGCCTGACGAAAAAGGCAAGTTTCGAACATGTGACTACATGCCAAAAAAAAATGCAAATCTAATTTCTGTCTTATAACACTCGGCGTAATTAGTGATATGCCAAGATAGTTTCGGACAAAATAATATTCGAAATATTGTTATTTAAGCCAAGTGATGTTTCTGTCTCATTAAGTTGATGCCAAAATAGATTATACCAAGTCTGTTATGTCCTAAGCGTTTAGGACAAAAAAAGTTTAGAGGGAACCCGTTTAGTACAGTACCTACTCTGCCACAACCTGATTTGTGCAGGTAGCTAGTTTACAGTAATAGTACGATTTATATTTAATTAAACAAAAATAATTCATACATAAAACCAGTACAGATAAATTACCTATAACATTAGAATATATAGCATAAAATAAGTATAGTGAAAAATTATATAAACATAAAAGTTAGTAATAAAAATATGTATGAAAAACAATATTATGAACATAAATAATTCTATGTGATGATGATTATGAACAAAGATTATTCTAAATACCGATCATTATGAAGTTAAATTGTATAAGAAAAATTTTCGGAGCTCCAATAATCTAAGTTGCAATTTTATAAATACTTTGGCGCACCCTAGTTATACGGGTCAATTGCAAATTGCAATGCAAGGGGGTCTACTTTTCTCTGCAGCTGACTGTACGTAGTTAAGGCCTTAATCAAAACAAAAATCACGCTCGTGTCAGTTGTGTTACGAAAGTTGGTCAAAATGATTATAGTGTAAGTATAGTGTAAGTTATAGTTGGTCATAATAATTATAGTGGTATAGTATACCTACTCTGTCCAACAAAGCTTAGCAGTCGAAAAGGCGTCAAATTTAAAACATGTAGGCGCGTATTGTTGTTCGCTCATTGAAATTTTAATTTGTCGCCTTTTCTCACTAGCGAGAATTTACATCTACACAAAATGTAACATCGTAACACAAAAATCATGACGTTAAATTTTGTTCTCATTAAAGGCCTTGGCCGTGTGGTGACGGCAGTAAGAATACATTTGTCACCACCCCAACTCCTCCTGCGGGTGTCGTAAGAGTCGACTAAGGGATTGAAGTGTCACTGACCATTATTTGATAAAAGATTGATGATGGGCAGCAGCGTCGTTATAGTGGACACATTAATGCGATCCGCTTGCCCAGCTTGCTTGCGCATATATTTTCTAATTCTGGTTAGGTATACAAATCTAGACTCAATTATCTATACTCTGACACTTGTCATTTCCATTCATTATGTGTCAAAAAGTGATATTGTTGACAGATGTTCTATGAAACTGCCAGGATTGACTTCATAGCGGCGGCCGAATGACAAGGATGGTTTCATGCAATAACTGAAAACCTAATAAATATAAAATATATTTTCAGTAACAATTTATTAAGATTTGGGTATTACCTAAGTCATTCTCTATTTACATATATTCAATCAGAAGTACTAGTAACTACATAATATATCTAGGTGTTTACCTGTTATAAAAACAAAAAAAAGGTACTTAAAAATTATCTCAACTCTTTTGATCTCATGTAAATAGTACCTATTCGGCCGAATACCGACTAGTACGAATAGCTGAATATTTGATGCAAAAAAAACGAAGAGCTTACACTAAATACAGGAAAAATATTGCATGCAACGTGCATACAACCTTAATTATTGACATCGGTACTTTTACACTGAAAGTCAAATTCAATTATTTTTATATCCTTATTTACAGTTTTCTCTTAATATTTACAAAAATATATTTACATAATACACAACAAAATGAGTTGTTTCTAAGGACTTATTTAACATTTGTAAATATACAAATTAAGTAGCATATAACAATATTTATAATAACATTCAACAATAAATTGGACAAACAATCATCAATTTATAAAGGTAATCTTTTTATAATTTGGTAACCTTATCTAAAAATAAAACGTTTTAGGCCTGGTCTACACGAGAACGGGCAGAATGCGAACCGTGATGAATTTTCATATTTCCATCACATCATCGTGTCACCAGGTACATTCTACTATGGAAGTATGGAAAATGAAGTGGCAAACTCAACATTCCGGATCCGGTCCGTTTTAAATACTATTTAAGTAGGTAGTTATTTCGGTCACTTGAAACATATTTACAAGGAAATATAGGAGGAATATTTGCTGTTAGAAGCAGAAGGATGCTGATTTGCTGCATCTGATGAGATCAAGTAAGAGTAGTAAGGGTCTTGTGGCAATGGCAAGGAGGTCCTAGTGTGCAGGTTGCTGTCTTCATACGTCGGCGCAGGAATCGAAGATGGTATCGAAGAAGTGAAACCATAAGCCTCAGAAGTTGGCGGGTGCATAACGACACCGGATGACAAAGGATTGTAATACGAGGAAGTCGATGTGTATCTCGCAATGTCATCGTTCAGTTTTAAGCTCACGCCGTTCGGAACATAGGTATCAGCAGGTAGCGTGGATAAGGCATTCGAATTCTGGAGTGATTCATCGTTCGAATATCGATAAACCTCGGGCAGCGGTGAGTAACCCTTGCTGGCGTTTGCAGCGTAGTATGAACTGTACGATAAGGGCGTGTAAGACGGCAGCTCGCTCGAGCTCTGCGGGCCCTTTATCACGGACTTCAACGTGTTCATTGACGGATATTCCGGTGGCCTCGATATGGCATCATTCGTAGTCAAGCTTATTTTATGGTGGGATACGTGGCTGTCCGTGAGTAGACGTCGATGCCGATCGTGTCCCCCGCAGCTTCGCCCGTGACTCATCTTATGATCTTGATTCGGCGATAATCCTTTGGAACTCGTAGAGGGACTGCTATCATCAACAGATGACGATGGTTTGTTATGTTTGTTATCTTTCTTGTATTTCATCCTTCTGTTTTGAAACCATATCTTTATTTGTCGTTCTGAGAGCTGTAGATAGTTTGCCAGTTCAATGCGCCTCGGTCGGCACAAGTATCGGTTTTGGTGGAATTCGTTTTCTAATTCTACTAGTTGTGAGCTGGTGTACGCCGTTCGAGCACGCTTTGTAAACCCTTTCTGGTATGAAGAGGATTCCGTAGACATTTCTGTAAACATAATTAGTTTAATTATTCATAGTAATGAAAACAAAATTAGTGAATTAAGTCACTAATAAATAAACTTTAGTTTTACCGTTTTCGGAAAGTGAAGAAGCGGTAGCTATTGATATGCTGGGCGCTGATGATTTGTTGTTCCAAGATGTATTCTGAAAAATACAAACACTTTCAATTAATACGACTCACTTCACTTCTGTATAGATATGCAATGAAATACAACACCGTCTATTTCATTAATCGATACAAGATTCAACAAAATTAAATTGTCATTATGAATCCGGTTGCCCTGTGGTAAATCACACCAGTACATTTTGTTGTCAGAGAGAATAAATTTATACCTTATTGCTATGGCGATAAGGCGTTGATTTGGAAAACAGTAAAGTTACCTGAGTGGTGTAACTGGAATCACGTGCATCATTGATTTCCCTTCCTGGATCGTTTGCTAACTCGCTGCCTAAACTGCTTCTTTGGTGACAACGGACAGATTCATTAGTTGCAAAACTTCTATTGTATATCATTTGGTTGTCGTCATGGATATTTGGGTTGAATATGTGACCAGTTTTTTCGATGCAATCTTCAGATACCACTTCCTCTGCTCCCGGTGCGTAAGTGGTATTGGGACTGTTACTGATGTTTTCATAGTTAGGGATTTGATATTCATATCTAGGTTCAACGTCTTCTTGGGTATGGGCTGGGTTGTAAGCCTGCGGCAATCCAAGTATGTCTTGAATACTGAAGCTAGTAGAATCTCTAGAATTGTAGTCTTGTACGAAGGAATGTGGTATCGAGGAGAGCACTTCCGCTTTACAATCCGGAAATGTGTTTTCGGTGCCCGGGTAGGGTCCACATTCTGATAAAATATCTTCCACGCCATGAGACGTAACTACGTTGTTTTTGATTTCACGTTTCTGCGATGAATCTAAAATGTGACTCGACCCAGCTGCAGTAGAGAATTGAGATAGCGTAGAATCTCTAGAGTCTTCTAATTCGTCATCCGACTGGAGGCTGGGCGGCGACGGGGTTGATGTTGACATTGTAACACTCACAGACACTTAGCACCCTTACGAAAATTAATATCAAAACATATTTAACTAGGAAAGTACTTAAACGACCGTGTTGACTGAGGCTTGTTTACAAAATGCTTTTTTGTTCACCTGAATGTCGTTAATTTGGTAATGACTTTGTCCGTTAGTGTGCTGTGTCCGTACACGACAGGTTTGTGGGTGTGCGATAAGACGGACATACCGGGTCTCTGATAGTAAATGGACACAAGATAATAGTTTAAAATCCCGGTATTCCGGTAGCTAAAACGCTTGTCACATCTGTCAATTTTAACTTGCTACTCCGCTTCTACTGATAAGTACTGTATTCGGTGCATTTAGTCACCTATTTAACTAGGTAATATTAAAAAAAAAAGTGCCTTCATCTGTTACATAATGTTTCATTTATAATAGGTGACTTCGTCAATCAAAATGCATAAATATAACTCATGTTGACTTCTAGTTAGGGCAGTTAGTATTGGCAATGAGGTCTCGAGGGAAATTTTAAGCATAAAATTTCAGAAAAGGCATATAAACGCAAAATTTGTAATAAAAAACTTAGATCCTTATTGAACTAGTATAGAGCACATATTAGGGTCGCGTCAATGTAAGTGATTAAAAACTAATTAAAATAAGGATAGGTCAAGGTCAAGGACGAATGCGTCAAATCATTATACTCGTAACGTGTAAAGATGTAAAATTGTGTGCGTGCTACATTTTCTCATGTGAAATATGCAAAGTCAATATTGCAACTACATATTGTTTTTATCTATCCAGCCTACAGACGACGCTAAACCATGGAACCAAATTGAAGCATAGAAAAATGATAACATTTTAAAATACCCGAAGCGTTTTGATTTATGCCAGGATCCATTATAATTAGAATGGGTTGCCATAAGTTATGCAACTCATAACAATATAACTTTAATACAGATAAAACAATCACGACTGAGGTGTCCAAAAAAAAACCAGGAATCCCGAACCAGGATTCGAACCCGAGCCCTATAGCTTCACAGGCAGGGTCACTACCGTACCGACTGAGCTTATAGACACGGAGGCCGTCAAATGGTTGAAATAAATGCACGTATTTACAGGTAATTGGTCGACACGATGATCAAAAATTACTCTTGGCTTCCAACACAATGAGTATGGCACTTTGATCTAGATGGCTTATGATGATCGTCCCGTTGTTAACGTTAACCGCACTATGCGTCAGTTTCGATCTTGCATACTTGTTAGAGTGTGACAGCGACGATGAAAAACGAGAAACTCTATTACTTTACAGGCCAAAATCAATCGTACACGACGATATCGCGCCAGCTTTCACCGATGCTGAGATGTCGGAGATCTACCTCCAATCCAACCTACCCTACCCAAAGCTATTTGGGACGATCCACAGGGCGAAGGCGTCCGGCTAGTTCACCCATTTAAGGCTTTTGACGAAATCCTGGATCCGCGCCCGACCAGGATGTCGTTCAGGGGGTTTATGATATTATAGTATTTTCTATCGCAACCTATTTTTTCATTTGTTAATAAACAGCACCTTAGGCATAATTATCTTGGTCCAGTGTCATGGCGTGTCAAGTGCCCCCTTGTAACCCCTTTGGACCCCGCGCCTGTGCCCGGTCCTCACCCATTCTTTCGAAGTTGAAATGTACCTATCTAAAAGTGGATAAATTATAAGGATTATTATCTTCCTTGCTTCGTCTTCTAGATTAGTAATAAACACTTTGTAGTAACACAATATCAGGTCGCCAAAACACACTGAATTTCAGAGAATTTAAAAAGAAAATAAATTCTGGACATATTGACATGTGACAAATCTTTTTCCATTTTATTTTCATGGAAACTTAAGTTAATTATGTGCAATATAGTGTGGCAAAAATAATAGAAATATTAAATTGCCAATACTGTAAGCTCGCCCTTTACAAATTTTTGATTTCTGGTTCTAGTATTTTTACCAGAGTGCAATATATTTTACTATGCGTTTTATTTTACAAAAATGTTTCAACCACTGCTGTAGTCGTTCGATATGAGCACACAATTACTTTTTGTAATCGTCATAAATGTGATTAGGTAACTGTTTTAAAGGCATTGAATAGTATATGCCATCAGCCTTCAGATATTCACAGGTAACTGTATCTACGAACAGGCAATTCATAGGTTCCTACGTCTCATTCTCTCATTGTAGTACCTACTACCTGGTTGTCTAGTTGTTTGAACCCAAAGATGAGCTTATCTACCAATTAGCCCACTTCATGCTAGTGATAAAACTCGATTTGCTGCAGGTAAATAATAAAGACTGGTAATATGTATTCTAAATTCATCATCAATTTCTCTAGAATACCTACTAAAAGTGCACTGAAATGTCGTCGATAGTTTACACAAAGTTGGTTCCTTGTTGGTTGCTACCGGCCACAGTTTAGATAATCAAAATACATAAAATATGAGAACGTGGCCTTTAACCTGTGGAGTTTAAAAGAACCAAGGCGACAATCACCCGAGATAAAATAAGTTTTTACACGTGTATCGAACGATTTTTGCGCAAAGTTTACTTTTCCGCATGAGTTAGGAAAATTATTTTCTATTTCTATTCTATTTCTATTTCTATAAACCCTAAAATGAGAACTCAGAATACATATAAGCCAGTCTTTACAATTTCGGCGTCTTTGCCATAGGTATGTGGGTTCAACACTCGGCCGCAACCACAAGCGCTTACGCAAGTCGGGACGCCCGAAGACTCATTAAGATAACCAGATACAAGGTGCCAAAAAATAAACCGACTAATTACATATGTAGCCAGATTTTGAAGTTATTTTAGAATATGGGCCATCCTTGATGAGAGGAGTATCTGAAGTCCTCGTAGAACTAACTTGCCGTACCAGTGCTAGAAAAATAATATGTTTTTCATCTACTTGCTCTCTAACCGCACCATTGCTAGTATGCGCAGCGGGAGTAATAGAAAAGTGAAATTCCCTAGGGAGTAATAGAAATGTCAGTACGTCATTTAATAATATTTATTATTATTATTATTGTGACGGCGTCGGGCTTCTAACACTCTCGTTAGTAATTCCGTACTTACCTCCCTTGATGCACAATGTACTATTATCGCTCTTAATACACAATATACCATTGTTTGAACCCAAAGATGAGCTTATCTACCAATTAGCCCACTTCATGCTAGTGATAAAACTCGATTTGCTGCAGGTAAATAATAAAGACTGGTAATATGTATTCTAAATTCATCATCAATTTCTCTAGAATACCTACTAAAAGTGCACTGAAATGTCGTCGATAGTTTACACAAAGTTGGTTCCTTGTTGGTTGCTACCGGCCACAGTTTAGATAATCAAAATACATAAAATATGAGAACGTGGCCTTTAACCTGTGGAGTTTAAAAGAACCAAGGCGACAATCACCCGAGATAAAATAAGTTTTTACACGTGTATCGAACGATTTTTGCGCAAAGTTTACTTTTCCGCATGAGTTAGGAAAATTATTTTCTATTTCTATTCTATTTCTATTTCTATAAACCCTAAAATGAGAACTCAGAATACATATAAGCCAGTCTTTACAATTTCGGCGTCTTTGCCATAGGTATGTGGGTTCAACACTCGGCCGCAACCACAAGCGCTTACGCAAGTCGGGACGCCCGAAGACTCATTAAGATAACCAGATACAAGGTGCCAAAAAATAAACCGACTAATTACATATGTAGCCAGATTTTGAAGTTATTTTAGAATATGGGCCATCCTTGATGAGAGGAGTATCTGAAGTCCTCGTAGAACTAACTTGCCGTACCAGTGCTAGAAAAATAATATGTTTTTCATCTACTTGCTCTCTAACCGCACCATTGCTAGTATGCGCAGCGGGAGTAATAGAAAAGTGAAATTCCCTAGGGAGTAATAGAAATGTCAGTACGTCATTTAATAATATTTATTATTATTATTATTGTGACGGCGTCGGGCTTCTAACACTCTCGTTAGTAATTCCGTACTTACCTCCCTTGATGCACAATGTACTATTATCGCTCTTAATACACAATATACCATTGGAAAATTATTTACGAGTATGCTTATAAAATTGTAGCAAATGGGTACCTACGTTACGATACTTATGATAGCTCAAAATAAAAATAAAAAATATACTTAATTATATCGTACCTGAGTGTTCAGTACGGAACGGACTTGATGCAATCTATCCATCTTAACTACGAGACTATGAGTCCTACTTTCTTAAATTATTTTTGATATAAATTTTATTATTGGTCTACATACTTACGGATGAGAATACAGGGCGAAACCACAAACCAAAGGTATTATCAGGTGAAGCTACAGTTGTCCCTTTTTTACTGTTTCCGAGTTCTAGGCCGTGTAAAGCGCAGCAATAGTTAATTCAAATGCCTATTGTCCTAAAATATACAAGGTGAAATTCTAATGGTTGTTCTCCGTTTAAGGGCGTGTTCCGTTTACGAAAAAAGGCGGAAGAATTTTTTTTTCTCTAAAAAAATATATTGATTTTCTATGGAGCTTCGGCTTATTTGAAAGACTTGCCCCATAGAAAAATTAAAAATGTTTTTCACGTGTAACAATTTTTATCCTTTTTTACCTGAATGGAAAACGATACTGAACAAGCCCTTAAACGGAAAACAACCATTAAAATTTCACCTTGTATTTAATAAACTCATTGGTTTGTTAAAATTGTATTTTAGCTTGGCTCGAGGCATAAATATCTTAAATAAATAAATATCTTGGGACATCTTACACAAATCAACCTAGTCCCACGGTAAGCTCAATTAAGGCTTGTTTTGTGGGTACCAGGCGACGATATATATAATAGATAGATACGTATAGATACTTAGATACAAACACGGCCATGACCAAGGAACAAACATTTGTGATAAATAAATACACAAAGAATGCCCTCGCCGGGATTCGAACCCGGAACCTCCAGCTTCGTAGGCAGGGTCACTGCCAACTAGGCTACAGAGGCATGGGACAGTACTTGTAAAAAATCTCGGACCAGTACACTCTGTATGCAGTCAAACTGATCTAAAACCGAGGCACCCTGTATGAGTGTACAGCCGTGTCGGGCGTATTGTATCGCGTGATAGATGGGCAGCGCCCGTGAGATCGGTTACTTCGCACGGCTTAGCTTGATTTATTTTATATTGCTCGATACTCGCAGTCAATGTTGGTGCAGTATTTTGTGTGCAGTGGTCCTACCATGTGGTCAGCCGTGTGGTGACGGCAGTAAGAATACATTTGTCACCACCCCAACTCCTCCTGCGGGTATTGTAAGAGTCGACTAAGGGATTGAAGTGTCACTGACCATTATTTGATAAAAGATTGATGATGGGCAGCAGCGTCATCATAGTGGACACATTACTGCGATCGCCAATCCGCTTGCCCAGCGTGGCGATTATGGGCATTTACCTTCTATATCATGCGTCTATACGCATAGTTAATAGGAGAGGCCTACGTCTAGCAGTGGACTATTATAGGCTGATGATGATGATGATGCCATGCCCATGGTAGGACCATCCTACCATGGGCTGCCGCTATGTTATTTACGCGCGAGAAACAAAACGAATTATAAAGTTAATTATTATTAACTTGGCTAATTACCAGTAATCGGCATAAGGTGTGCCATTTCGGGTTATTCTCACCTGTTATACAACCAATTTCTCAGCAGAGTCAGGTGACAAAGTCATTGTAACAGGTTGTGAATAACCCAAAATGGCACATCCTATGCCGATCACTGTTAATTACTCAATATTATTAATCATTTTCTTAACAAATCCACATGATGGTCATGTTATTTGCCGGCGTTGCCATCACACCGAACCAAAAAGTATACAAATGCGAAAGTGACGCGTATCGCGATAAACAATTAAAAAGGGAACATCAATAGTCACCTGAAATAATAGTAGATTTAAGTAGAAACCGCTGTCGGTCATACTAATACATGAGTTGGAGAGGGATGAACAGAGTAGATTAAGAAAACGATAAAAGATAAAAAACATTAATCGATTATAATGCAGATGCCATTTGAGCAGGGTTAGGAAACTGTTAATTATATTTTCACTGTGATAGCAAATAAAACCGTCACGCTTAGGGCGTCTGTCCATTGTCATGCTAGCTCGCGCTGCTACGAAAATACATACCTATCTATACATGAAGATGTTGTAGATTCTTACTAAGATAATTTTACTACCTGTACATAGCGTATATTTTGACATGTTCTATATTTTAAAAATGCCTTATTTTCTATGGAAAGTATGACGCTGGACTGATAGATAGCCGAAGCGTTAGATGTGCCGTTTTCAGCCCAACTTGTCATGAAATGTAGGAGAAAATAAGAAAAATGCGATAGAAATTATTGGAGTGGCGATTAATATTTAAACTAGTTATTTTTAGCTAATGTGTATCAATTCATATTTTTTATTACTAGACCAAACAGCTGCACATAATCCAAGGACGTCGAAATTGCAACCGTTACTGCAGTAAATTTACTGCCTTTGACAAAACTAGTCCATGTTCCCATCATAGAAACACAACCAGTATAACTCAGACCTTCACACCGTAGGTAACCGTTAGTCTTTAAGGTTCCAGGTAACACTGGTCTTTTAGGTCGCTTGCGCGTCGGTATGGTATAGGGAGGACGCCCTACCCGCACGTCATCCGATGATATATTGCGATTTACGCTGAGGGGACCTTTTTTGTTCTCTCCGTAATGGTTTTGGTTTAATCGACACTTCTGAGATGGACGTATAAAAACGGCAGCAGGAAAGAAAGGGACGGAATGCAAAACAGTATCTTTTCCCGCCGAAGTGAATTCTTTGGTTATTCGATGTTTGGTGGTTGTAAGCTTTAGTTGTGCTTTGGATATTTTGGGAATTTTTGGTTACAATTTGGAAATTATAAATGGTGATAACTTTTGAAGTGTTTTGTGGAAAGGCCGATAAAATAAACGAAGGTAAGTTTCTTGCCCTTTTGTTTTTTGCGACATTTACATTTTACTTTCCTCTTATTTTGAAAGTATCTACTTGTGTGTGAGACATAAAATTAATTGTGGTTGATATATCAATTAAGATTAAAATAGGTCAATGAAATCTTTTGTAACAGTTACCTTTGAATACCTAGATTAAAGTAATGAACTTTGAATTCGAAGTTTAGAGCTATACAACCTAAAGAACAGTAGGTACGATTACAAACATGATTGAATGAAAACATTTTATACAATTTTTATCATTAGGTACCGGATGATATTTCTGGCAGTTTTTAACTGCCATAGAAAGTTACATTCCCGCAACAAAATGAGGCAGATCCCAAATATCAATTATCCGTTGATAAACACTTCATTCGATTTGAAATTGGTGCCATCTCGAAGGGAATTCGCAATGTAAGCAGCCAAAGTACCTGGGTAAAACCATGTAACTTCGAACAGCTTGGCAGCAGCAAACAATCTTCGCGTAGGAGGCTTTCGTGCTGCCTGAAAACGACAAGAGCTCAAAGATGGCGCTAGTATAGCTATTGAGAGTGTTTCGTGACTTTCGTGTTTCTAGTTTTCTACTGAGATACTTTAAATTGGCCGTTTTTATGTCTTGGTGAAGAGATTATTATAAACAAACCGAAATTATGTAACATTTCTAGTGCAGTCAACCAAATTAGCATTTAATTTTCAACTACAATATTATTAAATTACACAGAATGATAATATTGAATATTAAAACCAAATTTCTTTTAGACGTTCAGTCAAGTATACGTATCGAATGAAACCTCTCATCAATATGTTACGTTACGATGCTCTTATTAGGTACAGTCGACGTCAAACGTTAAGGTGTAGGTAGTTGCAAAAGATATATGTATACACGACCTTATTGCCGGGTGCGCCAAAGTATTTATAAAATTGCAACTTAGATTATTGGAACTCCGAAATTTTTTCTTATACAATTTAACTTCATAATGATCGGTATTTAGAATAATCTTTGTTCATAATTATCTTCACATAGAATTATTTATGTTCATAATATTGTTTTTCATACATATTTTTAGTACTAACTTTTATGTTTATATAATTTTTTACTATACTTATTTTATGCTATATATTCTAATGTTATAGGTATTTATTTTTATCTGTACTGGTTTTATGTATGAATTATTTTTATTTAATTAAATATTAATCGTACTATTACTGTAAACTAGCTACCTGCACAAATCAGGTTGTGGCAGAGTAGGTACTGTACTAAACGGGTTCCCTCTAAACTTTTTTTGTCCGAAACGCTTAGAACATAACAGACTTGGTATAATCTATTTTCGCATCAACTTAATGAGACAGAAACATCACTTGGCTTAAATAACAATATTTCCAATATTATTTTTTCCGAAACTATCTTGATCTTGGCATATCATTATTTACGCCGAGTGTTATAAGACGGAAATTAGATTTGCCTTTTTTTTTGGGCATGTAGCCACATGTTCGAAACTTGCCTTTTTCGTCAGGCAGAATTTGCTGTGAGGGCGAAAATTTCTGCAGTGAGCGAGCGAAGCGAGCGAACAAAACCTTCCGGGGCAGATCCGACTCGGATAGGTTAGGTTAGAAGACTAAGGCGGGAGCTTTGCTCCCGCCTTAGTCTTCGAGGTTATTTTTTTTTTAGCAACCTAGAAAATACTCAGCTCAGTAGCACAGTATATTACTACTACCTCGATTATATTGAGAGGTTGTAATTATTCCTTCTCTGTTATGCTAAAACAAACTATGCCGATACTTTTTATGCACATCCAGATTATGCCTCATCATAAATAGGAGCATCGAAATTATGCTCGAATAATATTCGAACAACTCGAAATCTGCCACAAAGAAATAAGCTAAAGTTGAGTATGCCACAACAGTTTCTGCACAAAGCCCAATAAGACTACATAGTTTATGTTATTCATAAAAGAATTATACCACAACAGAGTGAACCTAATGGGAAAATGTTTATAAGTAAACAATTTATTTCAAATAACTTTATGAGTATAGATTAATCTACTTGACGACTTTAGGAGGATAAAATTTCGAAATAAAAATCGTTATGAACATTGTAGGTAGAAGTATTATTTTTAGTAAGAAAAAAAGTATGAGATAAAATTTTCGGAGTAATGATGATTATGAGTAAAAAACGGTATTAGTAAAAATATTCGAAGAAAAAATTGTATAAGTGCCAATATGGACCCTTATTGCCTTGATATTAAGGTCGTGTAAATATGTTTTTGGCACGTACCTAAATAGCAATTGTATCATTAACGTCGACTGTGCCTGCACTAGAATAAGACTCACTTCCACAATATTAGTAGGTAATATTAAATAAAGGCTTAAATAAGTATTTTTATGTACCTTCCACTTGGTTGTGTAGGTACCTACTTCATAAAATCTGCTGACTATAATCTCACATCATCAGCCTCTCTCAGTCCACCGCTGGACATAGGCCTCTCCTATTAACTATGCGTATGGACGCATTAGAAGCTAAATGCCCATAATCGCCACGCTGAGCAAGCGGGTTAGCGATCGCAGTAGTGTGCCCATGGTCCATGATGATGCTGCTGCGCTTCATCAATCTTCTGTAAACTTTTCAGTGACACTTCAATCCCTTAGTCGACTCTTACGGCACCCACGGGAAGATTTGGGGTGGTGACAAATGTATTCTTACTACCGTCACCTCGTGGCACATGGCTATAATCAACGTGACTATAATCTACTCTACAACATTAGAATTAGAATTTCTAAGAATGATAGGGCATCTACCTGATAGGTAAGCAAGAGTTCTGTTTTTGAAAACAAATTATTGAGAGCTTATAGGTGTTCGAGTAGCACCTAAAATAATACAAGAATACATACACATATTATAGGTATACTTGTAAGTAGATATAGCACAGTATTAAGATATTTTACTAACCACAAAAACCTCACGTCACTGATAAGTAGGAAAACGATAAGGCGTGCGTCTCAAACCGGAGACCGTGGCTTAAGGCGACTAGTAATGTGTAGGTACTAGTGGTCATTATAACCGACATAATAACATAAAAATGTTGAAAGCCGATAAAAATAGCCCTTTTTGCGTTTTTTATAATAATTAATAGCTTTTTAATAGCCTTTTTTTAAATGTAACTAATATCCAAAATAAGTACCTATATATAAATATTTAGCAAGACTGTTTTTTTCCTAAGGCTCCTAAACTAAATGTGTTATTGTTATTACTCTTAAGAAAAAATATTGGTAACTAATAGATCTTAATATAATTCCTGGTTATAATTTTCAAATATTTTTTTTAATTTTAGGCAGGTAATGGATATATTATGTACCGTATTGATGGGAAGTATTTTTATATTTAAGATACGTATGTGCGCCAAACTCAAACTACATATGTGGTCAAGTTCGTTGACGTTATCAGTCGCCTTAAATAACTTGTTACTTACGTACGGTTTTTTGCGAAGGAATCATAAGGAAATCCAAACCAAACGAGAAATAAACCAGGAAATTACCCGACATTTTCAGAAGTTGCTTATTGGAACTTAAACACCAGCCATTTAGATTAGTTAGTGCCTAGGTAGGTTATCTTGTACACCCAAAGGTACTTAAATATCAACGTAGTAAAAATATTAACGATAAGACAAACAAATCTCGGTATCATAAATAAACCTTTAACGATTTACAAAATTTTCATATGTAAGTTATACGTAATAGGCTTGTTTCCAATTTTTCATCTACTGTATCAATCGATGCGGTATACGGTGAATATCACATATGTATGGTCCACCAGTATGCCTAAGTTGCCTAACACATGATTGGTATGTCAGTCAGTTTGTCGCCGCGACATAGATTTTCCATCTTTTACCAACTATGTGAAGAAAAGAGGGATGGATAGTTTATCTCGCAGCGACATACTGTCGCACTAATCATGATTGTGCTGAGCCTACTGATGCATGAAACAAAGCAAAAATAGGGTTATGGGTCTAAAGTTTTAACAATCGCACAGTGCCCTCAAACGCTCCTAGCAAATCTGTAGGAAATTATGACGTCACTGTTGCTAACTAGCGGTTGATCTACTATGGAAAGAACAAGAATATTGCCATTTATTAAATAATATTATTGTATATTATTCACGGGAAAATATTGCGTTGATGAACAAATACAGAATCTAACCGTAACACTACTTTTTAAATTTTTAAAAGTAAAAAAACTATGAATTTGTAGGATTCTCATTACATTTTTTATTATTTCCATTAAAGAAATTAGTATTTTTTGTCGCAAATAGCAAATTTTCTGCATATCCATTTACTTAACTATTATGTTATGTTGCAGTAAAATTTAAATGTATGCATCACCTATCATGACGACATCGGCAACATAAATTCGGACATTTTCCCAAAATTACGATGGGAAAGGATTATTCTTGATACATTTTTACATATTACGTGTAGATAACCTCGTGCTCTTATTTCGCGTTGTTTCTACTTAGGTACTGAATCTGGACCATAAGCTCAAGTAAAACTTAAATTCCAAACGCGAGGCGGCCAAATGAATTCGCTTGCAAATTTACGGTCAGTACCAAGTTCCGCCAGTTGGGTGTTATTCCAAACCCTTACCTAGTCGTTGAAACTTAACCTTTTCGACGCCATGACAGAAACAATAGCTACCACTCAGATGCGGCGTCACCGAAGTGTCACAACGAAATTTCGAACTTAGGCCCTTTTCGTATTGATGTTGCCTATTTAACCTTTCGTATGCTTGGTAGCAGATGATCTGCTCCATTACAATTTGACTTTACGCAATAGCCGTTAAAGTTAAATTTTGATTGAACTGCTACGACGGTAACGCGTTCTAAAGGTTCAATGAAATTAAAAAATTTAAAACGAAATTATGAAAAATGTAACATAGCGTATTATTACTATATCATCATCATCATCATCATCATCATATCAGCCGGAAGACGTCCACTGCTGAACATAGGCCTCCCCCAAAGATTGCCACAATGACCGGTCCTGCGCCACCCGCATCCAGCGGACTATTACTATATAACTGTAAGTAAATATGAATCCATGAAAATTGTTTATTGTTTATAAAAAATACAATTGTACCTTACAGCTAAGGCCAGAGCAGTACAAAATGGCAAAAACATATTACTTAATAACATAATATAAGTTCGTACAAACACAATTTAAACATTACTCAATACTACTTACAGGCATCTCTGTCTCGATCACTCTCTTGCACTCGTTCATCAACCGTCCCAACGTAAAATTAGACATTCACCAATTTTCGATCTCAGTTTGGCCCGAAGGTTGACTGGTAGTAATGCCTTTCGTCTTCGCAATGCAGTTCGCCTTTTGTACTATTTATTTGTGCAATAAAGTTTAAATAAATAAAACGTACCATATTGCCTCTGGATGAATAACTCGATAACTCGAATCATCGTATGTCGAGCCGGCGGCGAGAATATGCCTTGCAGCAAGACACTAACTTCGCAACTAGCGGAAAGTATTCGCGCTGATATCTTGGACTTGTCACTGGTTCTCCACGAGCGTACGGGGATTCTGTAAAATACTAGTAGGAACTCGGTAAAACTTCTCAATCTACTTAACATACCTATTAATGGAGCTCTGTACTTACCTCTTAATTTAAGAGGGGAGACAAAAGGTTTCCTGGGGTCTATCATGACCTAAATGCGTTTCCGATAAAGGTTCGGCTTGTCAGTTAATCGACAGTTATTCTTTAGAACTGACATATTAGTAGTTTAGGCCCTAAATTGAATCGCATTAGTAGATCATGTTGGTACCTGGGTGCTTAGACAAGTTGCAAATCGATAACGCTTAATCGTCAATCGTAAACGAAAGGCAGCTTAATGTCGTCGCACTAATACAAAAGAGTGACAGAGAGGGACTACGATATGCTACTAAGCGTTAGCGATTGGGAACTTGGCTAAACATTCTGATCTCTCGAGAACTCGAGTCGCCGTCACTTGAACCTGATGGGAACACGCCTTGCAGCGCAACTTGCGAAACTTCGCGACTCGCGGAAAGTATTCGCACTGACATCTTGAATTTGTCGCTGGTACTGGCACGAGAGAACAGCGATTCTGTAAAATATATAGGAAGTCATTAAAACTTACACTTTGACCAATTAATGTTTATTTATTATTAAATTATCTGAATGCTTAGCCAAGTTGCCAATCGCTAACGCTTTGTAGCGTATCGCAGTTTTCCCTCTCTGTCACTCCTTTATATTAGTGCGACAAAGACAGTTAGCTGCATTTCGCTTACGATCGACGATTAAGCGTTAGCGATTGGCAACTTGTCTAAGCACCCTGATGTATTAATCAGACAAGCTTACGCTTCATTTATTTAACACGTTAGAAAAGGAGACATAGATTTATAATTGCATATACATAGGTGTGTATGACGACAAATTTGTTGTAACTTCTGAATAAACCAATACTCAGCTATGGGTGGATTACACCAAAAAGATACTTAAAACCGGTAATTACGATGTATTTTAAATAAGTATAGTATGTTTTATCTACTACTACCATATAGGTACCAACATAATACATCACATATTAAGATGTGTGTATATACTTTTGTGCGTCTAAGTTCTATGCTACAATAAGTAGTCGAAATATGTGTCCCTCTGTATGCCATCGATTCCCTTTAGCAACTTAACCCTCGACTAAAACAGCTGTCTACCTCATCGATCAAAATGTCAACGTTTCGGTTAGTTTATTAACCCCGTTTTGCTGAGTAATCGGAGTCACACGATATGCATCAATATATGTAAACAGTTTTTAAGGCGACGTAGGTTTTTATTTCACCGTTTGCTTGACAGTAGCAATATGTTGTGTTTGACGAATACATGTTTACGATGACGTGTACGAATATCTTGAAAGTGATATTTCAGGGATTCGTTTTAGATTATTTCAAACCTACAAGGGTGAATATCTGAGCGTTTCAACCGCCTAATTTTGGTGGCATAATTTTTGTCGAAGTTTCTATTCGTTACATTGTGCTACTTTGTCATTTGAAGGAGGCACGGTACCTACCTTAAACAAATGACAAAGTGTAACATTGAGATGTTTAGAATCTCCGGCAAAAATGATGCCACCAAAATTGGGCGGTTCAAACGCTCAGATATTCACCCACAAAAAGGTCCTATATCTATAACGAAATGAAACGTTAGCAAAAATATTCATGATATTGTTACTACTAAACAACAGAGATAGATTTTAATTTAAATCTATAACTCCTGTAATTTTCACGTTGTTTTTGTTTAAGCAAAAGGTAGGTATGTATTTTTCACCACACCACGCTAAAAGAATAAACCACACTATAAGCATATTGGGATTCACTAATGTAAACATAAATTTTGAAGGTTTAGTCATACTTACTCTCGACTTCATAATTAAGTAGGTAAATAAATATCTTGGGACACCTTAGTATACTTACTTATAATGCCCTCGCTGGAATCAGAACCCGGAACCAGCTTTGTAGGCAGGGAGACTACCAACTAGGCGACTGAGGCTGACAAATAAATTAAACCAGTTAAGTAAATCATATGAAGCGTGCGGGAATTCTTTTGCATGGATTATATTTTTCTAAATGCTTTCGCATTTATACCCCATGCCTTTATTTGTTACGTGATGACGAGTGTGTTAAGGAGGAGGTTCTCAATTCAATTGTTTTTTTTTTGTATGTAGTTTTGTACGTATGAGCTGTCGCCCCGTTACTAATAAGCTTTCTATACGACTCGCTCCAACGACAAATACGCGAGTACGAGCGAGATGATTAGAAAGTAAGTTCTCGTCAATAACGCGGCGGCAGCTCACGATAAGCATACTTGTTAAAATAGTACATTACGACACAAGTGCGAAATACATGAAATTCGAACCGAGTGGCTATGTTCTAAAACACGACCGATGGGAGTGTTTTAAATCGACGCGAGTTACAAATTTCCTTTTTGCACGTGTCTCGTACGACGTTTTTTAGTACAGCTAGATGGCCCTCCGAAGTTTGGGACCTGACGTAAAATGAGCCACTTCTCGCACTAGCGCCTAAAAAAGACACCATCTGTTCTAAAAAATATCTTTGAAGCAAGTATCCTTATTTTTAGTATTTTATCGCAACTATATAAAATAAACGCCTCCGATACGCGTGGAAATGGTTATCACTCTTACAGAGCTCGAAACTCGATATCTCGGTGACATGGTTTCCAGTCTAGCTCTAGTTAAAAATATGCCATTGAATCGCTAAGCTCTCGTGTCTTGGCCTGCAATATTACGCTTAGTGTTGGCGCGAAACCTTCTTTGTTCTTATATTCGTGTTCTGCTTTATGTCGTGACGCCGAGGATTGTTCTAACGCGCTCTTATATTTAATGTCCGTGAAGAGCCGTGGTTGCAATTTGTTTTAGCGCGTAGTTACCATAACGCTTTGTTTTAGAGGAAGAATCTTGTTGTTCGTAATGTTATTTTATCATACATTATGCGTTTATGCTGGCTATTTATAAATTTTGAACTAGCAAGAAATACACATATGATCATAATGTATATTACATTATCAACATATGTGTATTTCTTCCTGAATAAAGACCTGAAAAAAATCCTTTCATATTTTAAATAGGTTCCGACCTATTAACAGCCCCAGTGCTTGACTTGAAATTGCTATTTAATTTGAGTAGGAATAAAATTTAAAAAGTACACCAAATACAAACAGCCCACCTCTGTAGATTTTAAGTACAATAAATGAATCATTGGATTTCGTTATCGCACAAAGATAAGAGATATGGTATTATAAAGCTTGCTGCCAATATCTAAAATGATGACCACTACTCTATCAAGCGCAAAACCGAAGGAGAATACCCAAAGCCTACGTAAGGTCAATGTTCCCATAAAGACACCCCAACCTATAAGTCTTCAGAGAAAGCTGAGGGCATACTGCGAACTATTTCACTCGTTGGATCATATTTCCCTCTCTGTCGCTCTTGCTTATGGACCTTGTTGGAGTGAAAGAGACAATAGACGATTGAACTGACTGTGGTTTGTGATAGGCCCTCTGGGACGATATGACGAGCCGCGGTCACTTTTGAGATTTAGACCTTTATAACGTACTTGGGTACGTAGCTTAAGTATGTTTGGTAACCGGGATTCTACGAAGGTTCTTACATGTTTTCGTGCCTATATTAAATAGAAATATGGGCTTGATGTTTCGAAGTTCAGTTGTTCTGTAGATAGGTGTGTATAAATAGATATGGTCTAGGTATGTCACGTCAAAACGTGTCCAATAGGTACGCCAATATCTTAACTAACGAATTTAGAATGTGAATCTTCTGTCAGCAGGATAATTATTGCCTGACGCCTTAGTTCTTTGACGTTCACAGTGTTAAGTAATTCGATTTTGAACGTATTGTGAAAACACAAATCAAATTATTGATTAACTAAATATTTTGATTTGTGCTTTTTATTTTTCCCCAATAATCACACTACTTAGTACTACATAAATTAAGACCGTGTGGCCGAGGGGTGCAGGCATCAGCCGTGAAAGCTGAGGACGTGGGTTCGATCCCCACCTCGGACATTGGTGATCTTGGTCGTTTTTTCTTTGGTAGGTATATGACATCCAATATTTATAATTTAATTAGATTTTTTTAAATCGCTCTCGATTGTCCGAAATATCATCATCAGCCTATGATAGTCCACTGCTGGACGTAGACCTCTCCCATTAACACGCTCAGCGCGGAACAGGTCATATGTGACCTGTACAAGTATGGTTAATTGCGCAGTTAGTTAATTGCCGCAGCGAAGGTGTTAACTATGCGTATTGACGCATTAGGAGGTAAATGCCCATAATCGATTGGCGATCGCAGTAATGTGTCCACTATGATGACGCTGCTGCTCATCATCAATTTTTTATCAGATAATGGCCAGTGACAATTCAATCCCTTAGTCGACTCTTACGACACCCGCAGGAGGAGTTGGGGTGGTGACAAATGTATTCTGTTTGCCGTCACTACACGGCCCGAAATATACAACTGCTTCACCCTTAAATTGGCAATGTACCACTGAATGTGCATATTTTTCAAAACACTTTTTGTCTACACAACGCCGAGGAGGCTAGAATTAAACGGTTTTTTTTAATTTGCCAATATAAGGGTTAACGAACGGACGTCTGATTAAGAAACATTTGTTCTTTATAAAAAAGTTATCGATTTATTATAGCTGCACTACATACCACAGCGTAGCATAATGTTCTCTCACGCCATTTCCTATATTACATTTACAGCCTGCAAGAAAATGGAACATTAAGGCTGCAGCAATAAATAGCACGTAAGCTTCCAGCCCGCTCCGCTCTTGACAATTAATGACTCCTAGCTATCTGCAAAAACTCCAATGGGAAATGCTAGTTTGGATTCTAACCTAAAAAATGTGACATGAAACTTTTTATGAAACGATTTAAAGCATTTTGAAAATCAGAGTGGAACATTTTGCGAATTTCGATAGGTTAAGGCCTGCCTGTCACAAGCGTAGTTGAGCGACAAAATTTACGAAGATTCGATGGCTCTTTCTAACAAAGATATTTTGTGAAGCTGACAGGAACAAGAAAAGCTCATAAACTAATCGGGAGATAATGTGCATTTATAAGTAAGCGGGTGAGTGATTTTGTGCCGTGATCCAAAATCGCAAAAAGTGATAAAGCTTAAAGAATACCCAGGGGACCAATGAGAGATGCGAAAAATTTGCTGGTCCTAGCTCGCCAGCCTAACACTATGTTCCCCAGTATGCTCGTAGGTGACAATATTATGTAAGAATATGTATCTAAATAGGTATGAATTTTAGCTCATCATTCCCAAAGCTAGAACAGTTATATATTGTAATGTTTCACATCACCCTGCACCCTGTGCTTCCAATCACAATTTCCACCACGTAATAGGCACGGTTTTATATTAAAAACGTATTGCACTGGGCGGCAGACAGATGCGCCGAATGTCCGTTAACGCCATTCCCTCTGAGCATTCCGAATACTTCACAAGTCCAGGCGAATTTTACTGACATAACCTAAAAGCAACCTCTAGTCAAAATTGGAGAACTTTCTTAAACTAGTCCTCGGAGAATATCAACTCGGCGAGCATTGGTAATAGCACCTCTGAACCCGGGCCAACTTTTGATATGAACCAACTGCCATATTGACTTTTATTACTGTGACGTGTTATTGCAGCCGATAGCGAAATGCAGCTGAAACTGGGCCAAATATAAACCTTAACGAACCTCAACCAATAACTTGGAAATCTAAATGGCCAGACACTGAAAGTTAGTACCTAAGTTGGTTTACTGATTGTGAGTTTTACCGTAAATTTTACTGTAGGTACATTATGTTTGAAACATCAGTTGAAATATAGGTATAATTACCTATACGGTCCAGGTTAGTAGAAAAGTAGTATGATATATTTTTAATCATATTTATTTATTAGGCTCCATGCACATCCCTCCCCAAATACTGGAACCTTTTTAGATCCCAACACCCTCCGCTTTTCAATCTGTCTCCGTCTCGGGGTCCCGGTCTGCGCCCCACATCGTTGCCCCTGCGGCCACGACGTGGACCGCCTGGGCCACCACGGACTTTCCTGTCAAAGGAGTGCGGGCCGCTTCTCAAGACATGCTGCCCTTAACGACATCATCCGCAGGGCTCTTGCGTCGGTCAATGTCCCGATTCTATTAGAGCCAACCGGCATATCAAGGACCGACGGCAAGAGACCGGATGAGATGTCACTGATTCCGTGGGACGGGTGCTGGTATGGAATGCAACATGTGTAGACACGCTAGCCCCGTCACATCTCCACCGGACTTCCATAAGGGCAGCAGCAGCAGCAGAGGCGGCCGAAAGTGCCAAGGTAGGCAACATACAGTGGTCTCGGCGCTGACTATAATTTTATCCCATTCGGCGTCGAGACCCTGGGTCCGTGGGACTCTGGTGCTTTGAGTCTCTTTAAAGTAATTTCAAAGAGACTCAAAGATACCACAGGTGACCCAAAAGCTGGCAGCTACCTTGCTCAACAGATAAGCCTCGCGATTTAGCGGGGTAATGCTGCCAGCATCATTGGTACCATGCCGCGGAGGCCGTTTTTAGATTTAGATTTAGTTTAGTTGTATATTTTTATTTATAATTTGGTTTTATAAAATTATAGTTTTAATCTTGTATATTTTGTCGAATAAATCTTCTTATTTTTTTATTTGATATTAATATTTATCTAACATGTTATGATGAGACCATAGTTCATTATAATTATTTAGACTTGTAATAGCTAGATGACCCGTACAAATAACGCTACTCCACATTTTAATTAATCATATCCAGCTTAGCAAATTTACATAATTATGCTTAAAAGTAATTAATAATTGTACCTTTCCGTTTTCGTACATGCGCGTATTTTTGAAGGCGGTTTTATTTTTAAAATATTTTATTAACATAAAATTCAAGGATCGGACAAACGCCCGTTTCGAAAAAATAACCTACACACTCTGCATCCCGATTCTCAATGTGTACCTATTCTTAATAAACTTAAAATGCAAAGCTGCGTTTTGCTTATACGATGGAGTTCCAGGTTGCTGGAAAATATGTCAGTTTTGCCAAATGACTATATCTTACAGTCATAATATTACGAGTAATCGCCTCCCTTCCTCCCTCAGATACTATAAGAGTCGACAACGGAATCTTAAATTTGTGAATTTTACTTACACGTTTATCGCAGCCTACAAGCCGCAGGGCAAATCAGAAGCATTTCGCAGTTGTTCATGATAATTTAATGGCTGCCGTTAAATTTACGTCCAATTATGGATATAATTTACTTTTTATGTCAGCGACAGTGAGCTGTGGATAAATAAAGCTTTATGATTATTGAAAACGTATTTAGTATTATATTTCTATGTATTGTTTAGGGAAATCTTACTCTAATATAAATCTACTACCCCGCGAATTTGAAGCCGGAAAAACTTGAATATTTACCACAAGAAAAGCAAAGGGGTTTGGGTAAAGTTGGCGTCGTTTTTAAATTTTGGCGGCCACTCATGAAAGTGGTAAATTTGAAAAAAGCAATTTAAAATAAACTTATTTTATTATGGAGTGCATATATATAGCTAAATTATATCGGAGCCGAGATATCATACTTTAAAGTTTTATAGTAAAGACTCACATTTATTTTTGAAATGCATCGAAATGAGTTAAAACTACTATTGTGTATGCCACGTAAAACATAACCTTAACTAGCCTTGGACATAAGGTTCTTTTTCGGTCAATGATTATTTAGAGATAGTTCCTTTTTTCTTTAATACGGCGATTTTATGACGGATGTCGATGAACGTTCTATTGAACTTAATTATGTCAAAGGTCTTATGTCGCATTTTAAACAACAAAATAAAAGAAATCGTATTTTTACACTTTATGCGTATTTTTTCAGGTATATAAATAAATGTAGACATGCGAATCGTATGTTTTCGGGTAGGTACCTAATAATAACATTAGTTAGGTATCTAATAATTTACGCACTGGGCACATATCAAAGCTATTATGGTGAGCACATCAAAAACGGATCCTACGTAATTGAGGTATACAAAGAACCCAATTTGCAAGATTTCTGCGACCAAAATCCCGATTGCATCGATCCGTGGCTTTTAAGAGGCAGAATACAATCGCGGCACTCCAACAGAAGACAGTATTTTGTTTTTGTTGCTGTAGATGGTGGATTGCAAGGCCCAGAGGCAATATTAGGACATTATTGTTGGGAAGAGGACCTTAGGCTGTTGCTCACATGTAAAGTCAATTATATGGTTCTTGGGATGGGGTAGGTATCAAGAACATCTTGATCCCCCGGCACAGTTTTTAGAGAGAGTGATTCGCCAAGATAATATTGAGAATGAAGTTTACGACGAGCCAGAAAATGTGTAAAAAAGTAATTTAACGTAATACTAAAAATTACAAATGACGTTATCTGGGAAAAGGGACGTTATTGTCATTGGCGCTTACGGCGTTATAAGCCATGTTTGTATACAAATACGACGTCACCGGACGTAAGAGCCATCGACAATAAGGCCCCTTATCCCAAATAATGTCACATATGTTGTGTTGTATACATAAAAAAGCATTAGTAACAATTTCAATCTAAAAACGAATCTAATTAGGTATATTTCCTACTTGGAAATATGTTTAAACATTTTGCATGTGTGCATCACATCTGTGTTTCCTTATGGTGTAGTCGGAGGGTGAACCGTCTATTGAAACCATTTTGCAAATCGCATATTATAAGAAAATACAGTTGCATTTTCATGTACCTAAGATCTTCTTTTTTTAAGTCGGTTAAATTAACTATTATACTTTAAGGGCAATATCCTTGTATCTTCGTTAGTAGTATTATCGAGTTAAAAAAGCCTGTAGTCATCTAAGCTGTCTCCTAAACCTGCCTTAGTTAGGTATATTCGCTGGTCCAATAACATTGTTTGAAGGGCCATATCTTGGCTCCGATATTACTTATGGCAAAACTTATTTTGTAAATAAGCTAGTCTAAGGTAGCACTATAAATAGTAGTAACATAAACGATGGCCGCTGAAAAAAAAATGACGCCACTAGTCCATACAAAAATACCCAATCCCCTTTGCTGTAGTAAATTTTTATGAATTTAGTAATGGACAAATCCTAACCGATCCCCATATTCATAAACTTTCAACATCTCCTAACACGTCTCTTCTAAACAAATACTACTGTCAAAGTGATAGAATAACGACAAAACATAATTAATTATATTATAGGTACGTTCGCTAAAGTGACCGAAGAATGTGAAGTACTGTTTAAAACAGTAGACTAAAAGTAGATTGAAAATTGAATGTACCATGTAAATTCTAATGAAACTTTACAAAAATTGACTTAAAAGAGATAAAAAATCTCTTTTAAAAAGCCAAATAAAATAACGTTGTAATTGCATGGCAGTTTGGCAGCAATAATGTTAGTGCCCGAGCCACTACAGCGCGTCTGTCGAATTTATGAACGTTAAATAACGCTTTAAAACGCATTCCAAATTTAAAATTGGAAAGTATTTTCCTTCTTAAAATGGGATGAAAGCTCCGGCGCTAATGAGTACCTACAGTTGCAGAACGCACATTTGCATAGTTTTGCAAACATGCTTTATTTGCATTAGTGTCTACAAGCTTTGGCTTAAAATGCAGCAGTAACTTATGTAAATTCAGACATTGTCTACATAATCTATAAAAATATGTTTGCTTAAAATTTTTAAGCAAATAATTATGTTATTTTAATTATTTATTAGAGTTTGTTCGGACTTCGGAAAATGGAGGCACGTAAGAGATATGCCTTCACTTACTGCACAGCCTCTATCTGTATAGTTGAATTATCGAGAAGATGGAATTGCATTTGTAGTGGTGTTAAGGTGGCGACTGACTAGTAACATTTCGGTGTAATGTAACGTGATACAACACGAGCATTACAACAGTCAGTGCAGCGAGCCGAGCCGCTCGCCGCGAGCACCGCGTGCTCCACTCGGCTGTCGGTTTTTACGCGAATCCCTTTGAGTGTTACATTACAAGTCAGTACAGGTTCGCTAGTTGCCACGAGAGCATTTCTACCGTCATTTTGTTTGTGAACTAGATTTTAATAAAAAAACTTAATATGGATGGATAGAGAGAAAGTTTTATCATTTATAGACAAATACAGAGAATAGTAAATGCTGTGGGATCCCACGAATAAAGAGCATTTCAATAAATTAAAAAAAAACGATGCGTGGGAAGAATTATCTGACGAAATGCAAATTACAGTTAATGAGGCCAAGAAAAAAATTATCCAATATCGTTTAATTTTTTTCTTCTTGTTTTTCATATAACAATAACTTATTAAAATAAGTGAAGCACACGCGACCTCCATATCTGGTATTTTTAAACAAAATGGACGGAGCACATATAAACAGAGCGCTCACGGTGAGCGTTCGCCGCATAGCTGTAATGTAACTGTAATGCAAAATGCTCGCTTTGAACGATACATTACAAGCAAACGTTACAAGTCAGTCGCCACCTTTACTAAAGCAACACTTTTAAAGTGAACCTTGTATCTTTACAATTAGGTTTACTATTAGTCGAATAATGCCAATACATGAGTCGATAAAACACACACAATAACACACAATAACTACATTGTAAATACGCGATACCACTACATATGCAATTCCATCTTCTCGATAATTCAACTATACCCTAGCATTAAATTTATAGACCTATCAATTCAAATTAACTTGCACGTAATTTCAAAAGTAGTAGAGCAATATTAAACTTGATAAATAAAATTTCAATGCTCGAGACTCTCAGTCACACTAAAATGAGAAATATTTAACAATAAAATCTTAATTTATTTGCATACTATTTATACTTTTATTCGTTAAATGTCTATGCAGCTTTAAAATTGTGAAAAGCGACAAGTCTCGCGTTTTACTAAACCGCTCACAAACATCTGTGATAATCAATTCACGACTAATGCCCTCGCAGGGATTCAAACCTGTAACCTCCTGCTTTGTAGGCAGGGTCATTACTAACCAGGCTACAAAGGCTGACAAATTTCAAAATACTGCGCTAAACTTTGAATTTTATGGAAAATTTTCACATAAAGCATTATTAAAATTATTCTTAAGCTTCTGAAAGTTATAAATATTGTTAAATATCCGGGTGGTCCGGACGCAGGAGTCGTGAATTATATTGTAGATGAATTGCTGGAACCTGGGCCTGGAACAAAGCCAGGACACAAAGAGCTATTAAAAAGAAACGAAGGTACCGATTGAACGGGCGTTTAAACTTTACATTTAAACAATTTAGTATTTAACTTTCGCATCATATCAGTCTAGTGCTGGATGTAAGCTTCTCGTATTAACTATGCGTATGAATGCATTAGGAGGTAAATGCCCATCACCACGCAGTGGGCAAGCGGATTAGCGATCGCAGTAATGAAGACGCTGCTGCCCATTATCAATCAAATCAAAGAATTTCACACTTCAATCCCTTGGTCGACTCTTACGATACCTGCAGGAAGTGTTGGGGCGGTGATAAATGTATTCTTGCTGCCGTCACCACATTGCAATATAACCTTAAGATTATCTTAAATCAAATTGTAAGAACTTTGTAACTAGTTATCATTATGACATGATTCTAGAGTAGCTTAGGGTTCCAATTGGTTGGTAGGTATGTACCGCCGTGTAGCATGACACCGACGATATGATATAAGTTGCAATAGAAAATAGCTTTGAATCAGAATTAATACAGGTCGTCTAGTTTCCTAAACATGTTCATTATTATCATATCAGCCAAAAGACATGCACTGCTGAATATACGAGCCCCGATGCATATGTTCTCGTCCAGTTAGACAGTTTTTCGAGATTATCCCGTTCATCCGGGGGAAAAGGTTTAGAGACAAAACCTTCACTATTCAATAGTAGTACTAAAATAGTTTCTTTGAGTATAAAATATTTGGACTTAATAAATCAGAATAAAAAAAAAACTATTTTACGAGAGGTATTTTTTTAAATTTTTTCCACAATTTTTAATTTTGTAAATAATCAATGAATGTAAAGAACGCCATTAATATTAAAGACGACATGGTACACCTGATGCACTGCGAATTTTGCGTCAAGCTTATAAGCGCGGAATTACGGTGGTGAACGAAAATATAATTTAGACACTGGTTTGTTAAAATCGATTTATTAAACAACAAAAGCGTACTTCAGATTGTTGTGTCTCTTGAAATGTAGTACATTAACCATGACTAACGTTCATACAATTTATCATTAGCATAATGTGATCATTTTTAAAATATTCAAAAATTTGTAAAAATTGTTTCGAACTAGACGAACTCCACTGCATCGGGGCTCGTAGGACTCCCCAAAGATTGCCACAATAACCGGTCCTGCAAATGCAATGACAGTGTTATCAAGTTCTCTAGTGATAAACTACGATCATTCTCTCTTGGCCTGGCTTTATCCCATTTCTATTTGGGGTCTGTTCTTCTCATCGTCCTTCGCCTTGATTTTCTGTTTTGAGTGTTTCATTTACCTATCTAGTTGTTTTTTTTTAGCTGATTATCGACATCCAAGTTTGAAGGGGTCTGCCTCGTATTCTCGGGTATCGATACCTATATCGATATCCACGAGTTGTTTGGTATCCATGGCAAGTGGTTTACAGGTCCTCTCAAATGTGTTCATAATACCTAAGACGAGATTAGAATAGATATTAACATACTAGTCATTCAAATAAAAATAGATTGAAATCAAATTCTAGAAATTCAATATTTTCATTTCTGACACATTTCAATCATGTATCCAATATGGCTGCTAACCCTCGTGCATAGTTCATCAGTCGAGTATGCTATCATAGATCAGTGACTATCTAACAAATGAATTCATAAATTGACACAGCAGTCGCGATTAACAACGCCTGCCAAATTGAACACAGGTTCTGAATAGTTCTGATACATGTCTATTTACATAGATAGGTAAATATAACTTTATATTTCACAACTCATGTTCGGCAGTCACACATACCTACATAGGTACAGTCAACAACACACCTGTGGATACAGGAAAAGTGCCTAAAATATGTAAAGAGAACTTTATTACCTGTGCTGTTCTGGCACTTTGTCTGTATTCACAGCTGTTTTGTTGATTGTACGAGTTAAGTCCACTCGGTACAACATCAAATAACTTTTACCAAGAGAGCGACCTTCTAATCTATCTTAATAGCTACGCATACCTTATTCTCGTACCCTATTCACCTAACCTTTAATTAGCTCAGGCCAGTAATGTAGTATGTAAATTCATGGCCAGCGTATATCGCTAAAACGGAACTAATCTGCTCGTAACGCTTGGTCTCAAAAACAAGGACAATACCGAAAATGTACCACGTTCAGTTTGGTACACATAGAATATACATACCCATTTCATATCGGGTGAGTTTTCCACGTTCTAATTCCGGGTAACACTGGTGTTTTAAATTGAGCCGCGTAAAGAGCGGTTACTGCTCATATCGCGTCAAAACGTAAGCCTCCCGCGGGACGCCGTTACCAGTTTAATATTGGCACCGCTAGAGCTGCCCTGGAATCGATGTTTGCGATTATCGATTAACGGCCTGTTTTATACCCGGATAAATATGTTTATTCTGTTTTAAATGTATCACTATATTTTTCTCTAGGCGTTTACAAGGCGTTGGCCGTATGGTGACGGCAGTAAGAATATATTTGTTACCACCCCAACTCCTCCTGCGGGTGTCACAGGAGTCGACTAACTAAGGGATTGAATTGTCACTGACCATTTGGTAAAAGATTGATGATGGGCAGCAGCAGTGGCGTATCTAGGGGGGGAGGGGGCAGAGGGGGCTCGTGCCCCGGGCGCAAAATCAGAGGGGGCGCCAAATTGGCCAAAATTTTTGATATACTTTTGCATAATTTACACATAAGAAAAATGAAAATTGTATAAAATGCTAGACTGGTTCATTTTCCTTGGGCGTTTAATTAGTAGGGGCGCCAGATCGGAAAAATATTGTTTGATTTCTTTGTGCATAATTTACTTATGAAGAAAATCTGTAGGTATGCATAAATTTTAGAAAGGCAGGTACATTTTCCCCGGGCGCCAAATCGGCCATCATTTTTGAATTCCTTGTGCATAATCAACACATAAAGAAAATCTTTATGCGTAATTTTTAAAAAAATGCTAGATTGGTACATTTTCCACGGGCGCAATATCAGGGGGGGGCTCCAAACCAGCCAATATATTTTATTTCCTTATGCATCATTTAGACATGAAGAAATCAAAAATGTTTACGTATGCCTTAATTCACAAAATGCTAGAAAGGTAAATTTTAAAACTTTATTTCAGAAAGTCCGGACTGTACTCGTATATTTTTTTAGTCGTTTTCTTTAGATTTCACTGTTTTTTCTCTTAATCGCGTAATATCTCTACACTAAGCATGGCCCGACATGCTCTTGGGCGGTTTTTTCTTATTAACTACCCACATACTTTTTTTTATTAATAGTCCGTATTCTATTAACTAGGATCCATCTTTACAGAAAATATTAATATCACTTGTTTAAAAAAAGAGAAGGAACAAAAGGAATCGAAAAGTTCAAACTTTTTTTTACTACCTACTAGGTATAGTTCGGGGATAGTAGATTGTGTCACAAGGGATCAAAATGGTATATTTCCGGCGTGGGCGTATATTGAATCCTGAATGGAGGGATGGTTTCCACAATTGGATTCTAAAGTGGAATCCGGAGCGTAATGAAGGATTCAAGCATTAACGCCCAAGACGAAATAATTTTAAATATGACACATACTGCTTTTCACACCACCTATTAGAAAAATAAAAGATATATCTTTTTTTTTTTTTTTATCACATATTTAATATTTATGCAAATAATCGATTCTGAAGAAATTTTTATCAATTATGAACATACTGTTTATTTTCAAATTGTATTGTAATTTTTAGGCTGGCAATAGACAGTCCTTGAACAGAAAAGTGCCACTTTGATCCCTGCTAGCCGGAAAGAAAAGTTCCGTATTCGAATAGGTGGTGTGAAAATATTATTTGACCGACTTACATTTACTTACATAAGACATTTTGTTTTACGTTAACACTTACTCAACAATCAGCAGTCGAGCAGTTTTCTATTGTTAATGACTCAAACCAAAAGGTAGTAAGTAAGATAAGCGCTGCTGAAATAATATTTCCCGAACTATACTTCATACCTAAAACTGCTTTTTCCTGCCTAGTTATTGATTTTTCCTGCCTAGTAGGTAGAATTTTGGAAAAAAACTACGGAATCCTAAAAGTGAACCTTTTAAGGTTTCCGAACTAACTAGGAAACCTTTAGGTAAGTTCAGTTAAGGGGGGGGGGGGCAAATTTGGCGCCTGCCCCGGCGCCTTTTACCCTAGCTACGCCCCTGGGCAGCAGCGTCGTCATAGTGGACACAATACTACGATTGCCAATCTGCTTGCCCAGCGTGGCGATTGTGGGCATTTACCTCCTAATATATAGTTAATAGGAGAAGCCTAAGTCCGGCAGTGGACTATCATAGGCTGATGATATGTTTAAAAGAAAAGGACAGCTAGGATTTAACTGACACATATATTCTATTCGGATTACACTGCATAATTCAGTTGCAGTGTCCTATAAGTCCCCGTTATACACCACCCTCTCAATGCTCTAAAAAAAAGTTTATCTTCGATATGCTACATGAACTACAAATTAGGACATGATTTAAACTTCTATAGTATCGAATAGATTAGGCTTGCGTCTGTATAAGATTTGTGTAGCCAATGCTTGCATCGAAGAATACATTTTCTTAGAAGTTACTCAAATTACTGCATTAATATACAACTAGATGCACTTTAGTCGCTTCAATAAAACTTACGGCGGTGATTGTACAGGAGCACAGTTACTACCTGTAGTAATGTATCATATGAAACGCGCAAGAATATCTGATAAAATCTCATTTGTAGAGCTATAAAAGCATGTCATAAATTTGCACACTTTATTGTGAAATTTATTATTGCAAGTTGACTGTAGTAACTTATAAAACGTGAACTTACCTCTATATTTAAATAAGCGTTAGATGACTTTAATACTTAATTGAACAATAATATCGATAAATGTGATTACGATCACAGCTCTAGTGCTGAAACAGTATTTATTGAGGCGAGTACAGAGTAGAAAATATTGACAGCAGCGCCACTTTATTACCTACACATACACATTAACTTCAGCCGTAAGCGACTGTTATGTATAAAATACATACGTATACTGTACCTGTTTGAAATTCCGCTATGAAATAATTCGAAATCTTTATAAAAAATATTAAGTTTAACGTGGTAGATATTTATATAAGTTAGGCTAACGCTACGTAAGGACACTTGTTTCTCAGAGGTTTTGGTAAATAAGTGTAACACCGAGTAATGAGCATTTAGTATTCCCAACGTAATAAGAGGCAATTTTCCATGTTCCCTTCGGCAAAGTTTAATTGGTATCAAGTTTAATTTGAGCGCTCCGTGTTAACAATAAGGTTCAAGTTAATCTTAACAAACAAGTAATTGGATTCAGTACTTTGATAATCTTTGAGATTAAGTATGTTACTCTCATTTCAAAGTAATTTAAACGTAAAAATGTTATGGTGGCATATAAGGCTCTTGGACGGCAGAATTTGGTTTTCTTTTATATTTTTTTGGGGGCCTTATTGTGACTGGCATATTGCCTGCAGTGGTGATGTTAACAAGTCTGCACCATTCTTGTCTGACATTTTCTCATTGTGCTTGCGTGTTTGTAGGGAGTAGCATGTAAGTACAAGTTCCAGAACATTCCCAAAATTGCGGGAAAATACTCGGAAATTTCCATTTCATTGAGAATGTTTCCATGAGAACTCATAAAAAAGTGTTCTGATGAATATTGTATTTCACAATTGAGTAAACAAGGCATAATATTTTTTTGAGATTTTCGGATCACTCAATCTTTTATTCAAATTACATACAATAATTTAAAATGAGTAGTAAGTAATTAGTGAAAATAAAAATATCAAGTTCTAGAAAAGGCATAATATATACCTTAAAAGGCGTGTATATACAATGGTTTCGGCATGATTAGACTGCTTGTAAAAATTAAATTGCCAAGAACATTCTGTATAGTACGTAGTGATAATAGTAAGAATTTTTTACCAGTTGTCACTGTGACATGGTTGTAAATAGATTTAAATTTCAATTCTAATGCACATTCAGTGTAAATACCAATAACCCCAATAAATGCAAGCAAGATTCTCTGACAACCGTGTCAAGTTTGTGACAGGTGGAAAAGAAAGGTGACATAGCCATGAATTGAAGTCTACTTATAACTATGAATACAGTGTACCAATGTGTTCATGTTGATTTATCACCAAACGGCAACTACCCGTAATGAGATAGCTGGCAATGGCATTAGGAAAGGCATTCGAGCATAACTGATGTGTTGAACTGCTCGTAAATAAATTATCTCGGTCGCAATCTGGATTAATGGCGCATTATATTACGGTCAAATAATTGTACGTGTATGACGCGTCATGTTTCAGCAAAACCGTTGATTTAGTAGAGGACCGGCTTGAGATTAATAATCAACGTTACAAATTAAACTGTATTTTCTGTCAAATCAGCAGGCTTAGCACATGATTGGCGCGACAGTATGTCGCCGCGAGATAGATGTCCCGTCCTTCACTAGCTATATTAACAAAAGAGGGACGGGTAGACTATCTCGCGGCGAGATACTGTCGCGCCAATCATGTGCTAAGCATACAGGTTACAATCTTTTTGACGGTTCTGAAAAGTGCTTAGAGCTTTTTAAAAATCTTATTTGTATAAGCTTAGCAGTTAATACATCACACATCATCAGCCTATGATAGTCCACTGCTGGACGCAGGCCTCTCCTATTCACGATGCGTATAGACGCATTAGGAGGTAAATGCCCATAATCGCCACGCTGGGCAAGCGGGTTGGCGATCGCAGTAATGTGTACACTATGATGACGCAATAGCAGTTAATATAGGGTTCTAAAATTTTAACTTATTTTTATTAAGTACTTAACACAGTAAAACATAATAATATAATATATTTTTCATCACACTTGCTGTCTAAGCGCGCCATTGCTTGCATGCATAGCGGGAGTAGAAAAGTGAAATTCCCTGCGGAGTAATAGAAATGTCAGCATGCCTATGATAGTCCACTGCAGGAATAGGCCTCTCCTATTAACTATGCTATACGCATTAGGAGGTAATTTGCTAATTGCTAGGTGTACCTGTACCTATTGTATATTTCACATATTAAACATGTAGCGAGGGATTCAAACCCACTTCAGTTACCACCCGAACTCCGAACAATGAGAGGAGTCTAGTCGGTAGTTCAATCAATAACCCTTTCAATAGGCGGATAGAGGCCTCTATAACTAGCACACTTTCATCATGTCGGTAGCTATATTTAGATAGCTACATGGAATCGCTATAGTAAGGATAAATGAACTTGAAGACTTGAAATGCTTGTGGTGCTAAAATATGCAAACGACAGGCATTATTTTGTGACCTAAGATAACCACCATAATACAATAAAAACTCAAATGAAAGTTTACTGATGTAAGTACAGTGGCGTTCAGAATTGCATGGACGATTTATGAATGAATTCATAAACTGTCCATGCAATTTTGAATCCGACTGTACATCAGCAGGCCTAGGCAAGATGCAATTCTACAATCGTATTCACTAGCGGCCCAAAGGCCTATAAAAAGGTCTCCTCAAACAAAAGAAATTCTATTCTATTTCCTACACTATGAATTCAAAATTCAATGTAAAATTTAACTGTCTAGGCAGCAGGAGGGCACGATAAGCGACAATTCATGTGATCATAATAATGTATGGAAATGTGCATAACCATTTCCATTTCGTACGAATCTGTCATTCTCAGACATTTGTTAGGTTATCGCTTGTCGTATACGATTGCATAATGCCATCTGCTGAATAGTCAAATTAAATGACAAATCGAAATGTCACCTAAGCGACAACTGAGGAACCTTAGCTACCTGAGGAAGTGATATCGTAATGAAAGATCGTAAAGGGCGTAAAGTTGGAAGCCGAGCCGCTCCAAATTCACATCCGCTAACTTATTAAGACTAAAATAAACAATGAACATCGCGGAGTCCTTGGCACCGCATAAAAGATAGCAAATTTAAATAAAATTTCACGTTCATCCCGTTTTTGTGGAATATTTCATTAAAACACGCAATGACAGGGGAATGAGTTTTTTTTTCAGACGTTTTTGGTACATGTGACGCCGAAGCGAGAATGGCACGGTCCAAAATGGCGGGTGAAAGATCAATATGACCTACCAAAAGGTGAGTCTGTCTTGCTCGCACCCACGATTATTCTATGCCTGTCTCGCTCTGGCGCGACGTCGCGTCACAGTTTCGATATGTCGCATGACGACACAGATTTCAGTTGCAATTTTTCATTGAACCAGTACATTTGCAAAACTTTAGAGTTCTCGGCTGGGTTTTCTGTTTGCAAAGCGATTAGCGATTTGCGGTGGATGTCATTTCCTCGGGTCTAAAGATAATGCTTGATTATGAAAATTTCGGCGTTTAAAATTATTTAACGTTGTGTAAATACGACGTGTTATTGGATTTGGTAATTATTTCTGTCTGAGGTTTATCGTGTGCTAAAATACTTACATGGAAATAAATTAAAAATGAATTTTTGTATAAGATAAAAATGACAAACAAAGTCATTTGTTCATGTAGCCTAAAAAAAGGTGCGTTTATAAATAAAATGTAATAGCTTTTTAAGCCCTTTTATGATCCTGTCTTTGGTTTCGGAGCCATTATCATTCCTCCTAATTTTCCAACTGAAAAACCATGAACTCTTAATCACTTTCCTCTGATGAGATTTCTAGTTCAAATAGGCAATCTCCAAATGCGTCTGCTTGCAAATTTATAGCCGAAGGGTTAACTTGAAGGCAAATGACATTCGAGTTAATTAAATTATGGATTATATATTCACTTTAAGTATGACTCGTGACTTGGTTAGTTTATTTAAAAAAGGAATTCAGGAGGGTAACTGAAGGACAGACCGACTAGACGTTGTTTAGAGTTCCCTTGTTTACTCTAAATGCTATTTTAAAGCTATTAAACACCAGGTTTTTGCAGGGTTTGACATTTTGCAAGGTTAAATTGTAGCAAAATTGTGTACGGACTAATTATGAAGCTATCTTGAGCTATGTTCTGTTGTGTTCCCTTGGGTCCCTCGAACCATTTTTAGACAAAAAGCGAAGCATTTTTTCAGTTTAATTATCGTTGAAATACGTTTTTAGTAGGTACTGGGGGTGTGCTGAGTGCTCATTAACAAAATATTGCATTACAGAAGTACCTCACAGTAATTGAGTAGGTAATTGGGTACAGACAATAAAAAAAAATCAATAAAATAGACAATGAAATTGTATTAGTTAGGTAAATAAAATACTACTAGTATGGCTTTACGACTTGCAAAAGGGTATTCCAAATTATTAATGATATGTTTTACTCATGATGTATATTATTTGATCTAAGCTTTCTCCGGTTATGTAGACAAGGCAACAAAGTTTGAGTTTGCAGAGACCTTGATTGACTAGCTTAACTGCGCGCTCGGCTGGCGGCGCGAGCGCTGGCGGACCGAGACTGTTTACCAAAGTAATGTGACCTCCAGATCCGAAGGTTTCGACTGATGAAAATGAGAAATAAAATACTATAATCATCATCATCATCATCATCAGCCTATCATAGTCCACTGCTGGATACACAAGCCTACAGGCTTCTCCTATTAACTATGCGTATAGACGCATTAGGAGGTAAATGCCCATAATCGCCACACTGGGCATGCGGATTGGCGATCGCAGTAATGTATCCACTATGATGACGCTGCTGCCCATCATATTTTATCAAATAATGGTCAGTGACACTTCAATCTTTTAGTCGACTCTTACGACACCCGCAGGAGGAGATGGGGTGGTGACAAATGTATTCTTACTGCCGTGACCACATGGCCAATACTACAATATCTGACAGCAAAGACTTATACTTATATCAATCTTAAACCGTTTCTGTTAATTAGCCAATGGGCAAACAAGTTCCATACGCGTTTGTGATAATGTTACAAAACTGCAAATTGGATGAGTACACTATTTTTTCCCCTCACTAGCTCGTAAAGTGCTCGTTTATCCTTTAATACGAACGTGTAAAAACGCATATTATTCACTTGTATGGCAAAGTAATGACCTTGGTTTTGGAATAACAAAACGTAAAATGCTCATGGAAATTGTTCCATATTAATGATAATTAAATAATTTGTTTGAGAATTTAGTGTAAAATACAAACCTTTATATAATATGATGATTTTAACATATAAATCCTAAAATTCCATAAGTAACAATTGTTTTAGTGAATGATGATAAGATGACTAGATGCAATCACAAAACGCAGAAAATGTCAACGTCAACATTGTCAAAGAATATTATAGGTTATAATCTTTATTTACCGACTCGAACACGCATAAAAATAGTAAACTAAACAACTTTCAGGGTGTTCTGTTATAATTTTGTAAAAATAATGAATGAGAATGATTTAGGTAATAATGCATTGGCGTTGGTGTGCAACTACAGGAATGTGTTAAAATCGTGCTGCGTTTACTTTTTCGTGGTAAGTTTACTGCGACAAAATCTTGCATTAAATACATGATGCATTTGGAAAATTATTATCACTAACCCGATGATGATTGTAATGTGAACAAATAATTACCTTTTTTGACTTTCCTCGCTATAGTGAGGGGAAAAGTTTTGTGTTACACACGGGTGCAAATGTATTTTACTTCTCGTATGTTAAAACACTCGCTGCGCTCAGGATTCTATTTTAGAACCACTCGCTTCGCTCGTGGTTCAACTATAGGATCCTTTCGCTTGCTCGTGTTTCAATTTCATACTCGCGGGTAAAATACAATTTTGCACCCTTGTATAACAAATAACTATTTTCTCCCAGGGTATCTTGTCAGAGATTGAGAACATAATTCTTCTTCTTCTACCTAGCGTTATCCCGGCCTTTGCCAGAGTCCGCTTTCCTGCTACATTTCCTCCACTTTACGCGATCCTGGGCATCTTCCTACTGTAAGCCCATTCACACTCATGTCAGCCTTCACGACATCTAGCCATCGCTTCTTTGGTCTGCCGCGGGGTCGGGGGCCGTCAAGGGCTAGGTTAAGGCATATGTTTCCTACGGATCCCTACCAGATTGGGAACATAATTACAATTACCGCAATTATTTTGCACTATCAGTACTTTATAGGTATTTACGTTTCATAGTTTATGAAACGTATCTATAAAGTACCTAGGTACTTGAAGTAAAAAAAAAAGTTTTGTTTGAACGATTGAATCCAATGTTCGTCAAAAACGGCATTGGATCGAAAAGCGCTTCTAAATTTGGCTACACACAGGTTGACTCAAGCTACCAACTTAGCGGCGAGTGGAGTAGCGTCGTGAATGAGTGGGTGCTCAGTATGATGGATCGTGTTTGACGTGACCAGCCAAGTGTGCTGAGATGCTGCTTTTTTATACATTTATTTGGCAACTATCGCGATATCTGAGTCTACACGTCACTTTATATGCTAGCTATATTGTGTTGTTTGTTGTATGATGTGACTGTACTTTATATCTTTTAATGGGAATAGTATCAGCAAGCCATGCAATAGTAATGAAACTAATGAATGACGGACATGTAATACCTATTAAATCAAGAGCAGGTTTTCAGTTCTTTAAAAAAGCTCTTCTAAGATCAAAACTGCAGACTTCTTAGTAAAGAAATTAACATCGTATTTATCGAGAACAATTTGATTCGTTGTGAGTTTACCTCTTAGGTATTTATTTATTAAACTTTGCTACTAAAGAAAGTCTACTTAGGATATTATTCGAAAGTATGTAATTTATATTTTTCTACTCTTCTGTGTCTCTCATAATCTTTGATGCTAACAATGTTTGGTTAAAACGATACCCATTGATTAACTTTTAACGAAGATATTTTGACTTTCTTGAACAAGTTTAGTTTAAGTAAGGTAAGGTGGGGTAACATGAAACGGTTTTTTAATGGGGCAAGACAAAAAGTCATCCTTCTAGCACAGCGTGGCATGGTAGCATTTTGTCTTACACCATTAAAAAAACTGTTTCATCTTACCCCACTTTACTTACAAATAAAGCTAATATAAGCAATAAATTGCCATGTGGTGACGGCAGTAAGAATACATTTGTCACCACCCCAACTCCTCTTGCGGGTGTCGTAAGAGTCGACTAAGGCATTGAACTGTCACTGGCCATTATCTGATAAAAGATTCATGATAGGCAGCAGCGTCATCATAGTGGACACACTACTGCGATCGCCAATCCGCTTGCCCAGCGTGGCGATTATGGGTATTTACCTCCTAATGCGTCTATACGCATAGTTAATAGGAGAGGACTACGTCCAGCAGTGGACTTTCATAGGCTGATGATGTGATGTGAAGCAATAAATAAATATTAATTGAAGTACACTTGGCTAAGTCATGTCCTGAACATATAAAGTTCAATTTATTGTGGCCTCGGTTTAGGGAATCGAAGCCAGTTTTATATCTTCATTAAAGCTTTACATTACGGTCGCGGGTCGCTGGTGATCGAAGAACTTATGTATTGACATTGCTAACACGAATACTGGCTCTTCCAGTTTCGAAACTAACCAACTTCTTATTGGAAGTCTCTTCTTAACACCATTAATCAGATAAGGACTTCCGTTTGTATTAAAAGAAATTGGCCCTGACGGTTCTGAGTGCGTAGTCAAAATCGCTAACGGTTAGTCGTACGAAATGAAACTGTTTTTGTCGCGCTAATATAAAAGAGTGAAAGATGAAACTACGCTACGCTACTGAGTGTTAGCAATTGGGATGTTGGCTACGCATCCTGGTTAAACGTTTTATGTTGCGTCAACAGTGTGCTTGCCATGAGTTGCCGCGACGTTATTAACGCGGACTTACTTTCTATCTATCCTGTTCGTACTCGCGTATTGGCGCGAGCGAGCCGGATAGAGAGTAATAGCGCGTTAATAACGCAGCTCATGGTACAGCTACTGGGTGCTTAGCCAAGTTGCCAATCGCTAGCGCTTAATCGTCAGCCTCCGTAGCCTAGTTGGTAGTGACCCTGCCTACGAAGCTGGAGGTTCCGGGTTCGAATCCCGGCGAGGGCATTCTTTGTGTATTTATTTATCACAAATGTTTGTTCCTTGGTCATGGCTGTCTATGTATTTAAGTATCTATATGTATCTATCTATTATATATATCGTCGCCTGGTACCCACATCACAAGCCTTAATTGAGCTTACCGTGGAACTAGGTCGATTTGTGTAAGATGTCCCAAGATATTTATTATTATTATTATTATTTATTATCGTCAATCGTAAACGAAAGGCAGCTAGCTGTCTTTGTCGCACTAATATGCAAGAGTGACAGAAGGGAAAAACTACGATACGCTACCAAGCGCTAGTGATTGGCAACTTGGCTAAGCATCCAGATCGCTGCTGCATGCGTGAAAGTGAGGAGTAGCCCTATTTACTCGTACTGATAAACGAATCCATAGTGGTTTGCCTTCGACTAACTCGTTCTACAATCGGAATGACATCGTGGCCCGATGCCGACAAAATTGGAAATTCGATTATCTGCCTCTCTTTCAGTCGAATGACCGACCAACGATAAAGAGCGAATGAGAGGAAAATAGATGACAAAACGTAAGTGATTCGTAGTAGTCTCTCTGGAGCGGCAATCCCGATTTATTGTGCCTCTCATCGGTACCGATGTCGGATTTAGTCTTGTTGGAACATGAAAAAGGGGCAATTTTACTGACGCAAAACGTCCAAATGGATAACTTGCCTAGTGTTTCCTCTTGAAGTGGGCCTATCATTTTCTGCAGCTGACTATTTTTAGAGTTTTCTGCGCGTATTGCTCTTTTGACGTTAATATTTTACTGAACCCTGTTGGAAAATTGAAACGAAGCTTATTGTTCTTTATTCCCGGATGCTTTTATTAGGGAATATAATATAACATGAAAAGATAACTTGGTGATCTGCTAAACCATTTTTATTTACGTGGATCTGCCTTAAAAATAGGACTTCTGGGTATAATAATACTGAATTTCTTTTTCAGCTAGCCAAGCAGCCCAGAGCTAGAGTGTAGAGGCGAAATGAATATACCTATCTCCATCCACGAAGAAGCCAAACTGCTGTTAAGGTAGCTAATAAATATATGTTTTATATTTTTTTACGTCCTATGGGGTTATTATAAACGTTCGGTCTGTTTCTGATTAATAGAATAGTAAATAATGGCATTTTATTTATATAATGACGGCCCCGATACACTTATCAGTATTATTGCAGTAGTATTAAATATACCTACAACCACTTGTTTTTTCGATCAGGGGGTTTTAAATTACTATTAGTAGACAATGATACTTATTGTTGGTACAGTAGTACTCAATTGACAGAGTTATAGGAGCAAAATAGGTACTATTCATTATTTATCACTGTAAATATCTAGAGATCACATATTAGTTGTTTAGCTTACGTGTATACGTAATCCCTAAAATAGAATAGAATAAATATTTATTCGTAGAACACTATTTGATTGCCGATGGCGTGGTACATTATATCTAATTGTGTATGCATGCGTCTCATGATCGTTGCTGAATATTAACATTAATAAGGTTAAATTTGTATATAATATTATAGACCGATTTGAGGCGTAAGTGTAAATAGCTATATATTTGTTCATTCAGCGTTAGAAAAGTTTGACAACAAGAATTGTTTGAATTGTATTCGAATACTCAACACAACATCGAAAAGTGTAAACAGGCAACGAGAATTTCCCCGTTCCATCATTCTGAACAGGCTGAACACTTAACAAAAGCTCTTCAAATCCCACCACAGGAGTAAAAACAAGAAATCTGCGTCACCATGGCTTATAAACATATGTCGCAGTTTTAGGGAAAAGGAAATCGAGCTTAGAAAGAACTGGTTAGAGTGCATAATTTAACGCCGCGTCCTCGTAGTTTCGGCGTTCGAATGAGAAGCAAGGATCATCCCGGGAGGAGGTAAAAAACTGAATAATTCGCGTACATATCTTGCGACATGGTTGGCGTCTTGGGAATGGCAACAATTTCCCATTTGGCCGAATCGCAGGCGCTATCAAATACGCTATTTGCTTGGCGAATAAGTGGTGACGTGATGAAGGAAACGAGCGACCCTGTCGTATGGCTTATTGAAAATTTGAATTAAGAATATCATGGTTTTATCTTATTAAGTAGTTATTGGTTTAATAATGCTAGAGTATGCTATAGTAAACAGAAATGATTCAATCACCGACAGAACATTGCATGCATGCATCAGCCTATGACAGTTCACTGCAGGACGTAGGCCTCTCCTATTAACTGTGCTATACGCATTAGGAGGTAAATGCCCATAATCGCCACGCTGGGCAAGCGGATTGGCGATCGCAGTAATGTGTTTACTATGATGACGCTGCTGCCCATCACCAATCTTTTATTAAATAAGTAATGGTCAGTGACACTTCAATCCCTTAGTCGACTCTTTTGGGGTGGTGACTTATGTATTCTTACTGCAGTCACCACACGGCCAAGCATTATTAATAGCTAAATAATAAGTAATGACTAAATACCAATTTAAATCTATATTTGTTAAAGTATAACCAAATCTAGGTGCGATTGATTATAAGAAAAATCTATTTGGTAGAGTTGAATCCGAAATTTCGGAAATGAAGCGAAATACTGCTGAAGTGAGGTGCGACGATAAAACTTCTTACTCGGGTTTGATTGAAGTAGCGGGCACATTCTCGTTGGCTCCCAGAAATATTGCAGATTTATTATAGCTTCAGAGTTTGTGAAAAATTGCCACGTGGAGCACAACCCGACAGACGAATAAATTGTGATTGAGTAATACGTTCCCGGTTTGAGACGAAAATTGAAATGATGCTACGTTTTATCACTTCACTGGGATGTCAAATCAAATTGCATAATATCCAATTCCTTGTGTAGGTACTGAAAATTGTCTCTCTTAAAATGAATGCATCCGCATTCTGCAATGTGTTTTAATTTCAGTTATAATTCGTAGAAACTGCTGTGGACGTTATGGGCAGTACTTTCAAAGCGAATATCAGTACTATCTCAGCTTAATATTTTTCGTAATACAAATTATTTAATATAATCTACATATTTTTATGTACATGTATAATAATGGTATACAGATAGTTTAGTTTATCAAATACGTACGAGGTATTAAATCCTTAAAAAATCAAAAGATTAGTTTCAAGCCGAGGTCCGATTGAGAAATAAACGAGTATTTTTTACGATCATTTTATGGGACATTACGTGCTCTATTGGTTATGAGCCACGCCTATAAGTCACCGATATTGGTTCATCGGGTATAACAATATCTTTCCAAATATGTAGCAATATGAAAGGGTAGGATTGCAGCGTTGATTCCATGGAAGGGTCGGATGGGTCCAGATAAAAGGGTGTTCGGAGTTGGGCCTATATCGCGGTGACAGGGCACAGCGTCGGCACTTTAAGGTCCGTGACTTTGCACTTTTACTTCGGTCGTTTTATGAAAAACATTTTGCGCTTTAATAAAACTTGTGTCAAATCATTTTAAGAATCAGTTTATGGAAACAATTGAAATTTTCGCATGAAGAACGAATTTTTTTAAATAACTTTGCAGTATTAGATGTCATATATCAAAGAAAAAATAAATATTTACCAAAGTTTACCAATGCTGGAGGTTAAGATTACCATATCCTCAGCTTTCGCGGCTGATGCATAAACTCTTCGGCCACTCCAGCTGGTAATATCTAACATTTAAATTTATGTACATAGCGTTACTACTTAAAAATACAACTAAAAAAAAAGTCTTAGTCTTAGGATAATTAATGCTAGTCCGTCCGTCAGAATGCTTTCTATGAGCTGCCAGAGGCGAATTCACTTTAACCATGCACTCATGCTCGCTTATTGGTACGAGTACAAGCGACAGGGATTGAAAGTACCTTACCTAAACAGAGAGACAACAGGGAGCAGGGAGACATAAAATGTAATTTAGATTGTAAATTGTTGTTTTTGTTATTAATAACATTAATAGCATTTTTTATTTTTTGTTTTATTTTATTTGATAGTTGGTACATATGAAGATTGATTGATTATTTTTATTTTTGAATATTATTGACGATCGTAAAAGAAATTCTGTGGAAATAATTAAACAATCAAGGCGGATACCGTGTAGTATGATCTCTAATTAATTTCATTCAATTCATTTGGAGAATTTCAAATCGGAAAATATGCGTATTTTTACTCTACCATAATATTTAAGTACAAAATTTTTTTTTAATGTATAATGTATTATAAATTATTAACCCCTTTATTAATAAATGTCTCCTAACCTAACAAGCTGCTAAGTTGTTTGTCCCTTTCGCTCTTATGGACATATTGATAAGACCGAAAGAGACAAACAATACTTAGCGTCTTGCTAAAGTTATCAGACGTTAAAAGGGGGCGTATAAAGGGGTACTAATGTGATTCAGTTTAGGATCAAAATTGAATCGATGTGTCAGTTCTATACAACAACTGCCAAAAACTGACAAGCCGAACCTAAATTGAATCGCATTTAAGAGATCATAGTCATCAGGACAAATTTCCCGTCTGCAATAGAAGAATTAATAAAAGTAGTACAGACTCGTACTAACTTTTTGTATTTACCAAACGAACTGTAGCACATACATAACTATACTCGTAGTAATTACACTTACAAAGATAGAAAGCTACCATAAATTCACATCAATATGTTTAAATACGTAAAGGAACTAAAGGTCGGTATCTCGGTATCAAGAACCCCAGCTCCCGGCCCACTTGCCGAGAGTATGAAAGGACAAGGAATCCCGGACTCAACGTTATTCACATGAGTATTTCGATAAATGTAAGGAGGGTAAGCGTGGCCGAGCTATTTACCTACGATATGCGTAATCTTTAGAAAAGGGTTCCGCGCCGGGCCGCCGCTTCAATGAAGATCCTTCGCTTACCCTATTTTGTTGGACCCTTGTTCTTTCATGCTGACAAAATGTCTCCCTCTCTTAATCTCTACGTGAATGTAAACGGGACAGCAAGCATATTCTATTTTATTTTTAGAGATAACGGTCGCAAGTACACGTCGGATTATTCGGCGCCATTGTAACTTATGTATCGGTAGGACAGTGCTATCCCTTTTTACATGGTACTGTTGAAGTGGGATAGAAAAGTCGTGAGTTGAAGCATTTTTTATTAAGAATAGAACATACCGTTATGAATAAAAGTTGGTCGTTGAAATAATAATCGAGACATGGGATATACGAAGCTAGTGGTCTGTTAAATCATTCATATTTATATTTTATTCTTATTTTTGGCTCCGTAGCCTAGTTGGTAGTGACCCTGCCTACGAAGCTGGAGGTTCCGGGTTCGAATCCCGGCGAGGTCATTATTAGTGTATTTATTTATCACAAATATTTGTTCCTTGGTCATGGCATGAGTATCTTGGCATGGCATAAGTATCTATATGTATCTATCTATTATACATCTCGTCGCCTAGTACCCACACCACAAGCCTTAATTGAGCTTACCGTGGGACTAGGTCAATTTGTGCAAGATGTCCCAAGATATTTATATGTAAAATGCAGAGAACGATTTCTTTCAAATTGGCATAACGAGCAATATTTTGGTCTTTGATATATTTGATTAACAAAATGAATGATAACTCGATATATCGAATTATAACAAAGAAAGAACATAAAACACTGCCATCAGGCGAAGTAATCCTGAACAGGTACATAATAAATTACCCATTTTATTCCATACAATAGCGTTCCGGCAGACGGCCGAATAAAGCGGGAAGAGTAAAGAATAAATTCACGGGCTATCTAGGCAAAGCAGATTAATACATTTTTGTCAACACATCAATTAGCGCTTACAGGGCGGCGCAAATAAGGGAATTATTTCAGTGAATCCGATGACAAAGCGTCCTCCTGATTCTAGGGATACCGCGGAAACTGCTTATAGAGGCCGCGCTTAATTTTGATTTGATTATATCACAAGTATTCAGGCATTGAAACATTAATACGATTATAGAGAAATAATAATAAATAATTCAGAATTGTTTACTCAGTTTTTGCCTGAAATAAGATAAAGCCTCAGAGAGACAGATTATCATTTTTCTTGCCTGTCAACGATTCGAAGGTACTTATGAGGAATATTATTTGTGGTAGGTAAGCGTATATACTATCAAAAGTTATTCAACTCAAAACTAGTCATAAGAGATTATTAAATGTTATGAGCCTCAAGTACCTAGTATACCAACCAAAAATATATTTATATGTAGAGATATCCAGTTTCCTTATACGATTATAGAAAAATAATAATAAATAATTCAGAATTGTTTACTCAGTTTTTGCCTGAAATAAGATAAAGCCTCAGAGAGACAGATTATCATTTTTCTTGCCTGTCAACGATTCGAAGGTACTTATGAGGAATATTATTTGTGGTAGGTAAGCGTATATACTATCAAAAGTTATTCAACTCAAAACTAGTCATAAGAGATTATTAAATGTTATGAGCCTCAAGTACCTAGTATACCAACCAAAAATATATTTATATGTAGAGATATCCAGATAATGAACACTACACATATTTTTTAATTATTATTTGAAGCTATTCCATGGAATCCGTGGGGTGACAGAACTCTCAACGACACTTAAAAAATGAGTGAAATCGAGGCCCAAAATCGCCAACGTTCAAAAAAACTCAACTCAAACTTCACGAGAATGTTGCATTTTCGCTAGAATCAGCACGCGATATCATAATAGGCATCATACCTCCGTTTCCCGGGCCTTATGGCCTCGCATGGCAGTTGTGTAATTATTATACAACTAATTTATAGCGAGAGTACCATTCGCAGAATATAAACGGTTATATTAGAGCCCTATCAAGGGGTATGAAGCAAGGGTTGTCAATAAGTCTTGTCGGTGTGAGCCACGGTTATGAGTTGTGCCGTTAGTTTGCTCCGATTTTGGGCGAAACTATTTAATTGTTCCTAACTATGTAAGTATGTATGTATAATGTAGAGAACAATTTCCTTCAACCTACTTATAATTGTTTCTAACTATGTATGTAAGTCGATTCTTACGACACTCGCAGGAGGAGTTGGGGTGGTGACAAATGTATTCTTACTGCCGTCACCACGGGGCTAGGGATTGAAGTGTCACTGACCATTATTTGATAAAAGATTGATGATGAGCGGCAGCGTCATCATAGTGGACACATTACTGCGATCGCCAATCCGCTTGCGCAGCGTGGCGATTATGGGCATTTACCTCCTAATACCCATAATTAAAAGGAGAGGCCTACGTCCAGCAGTGGACTATCGAAAGCTGATGTTGTATGTATGTAAGTATGTGTAAAGTTGGCAATACGCAGCCATTTGTGATATGATTATTATAATTGGACCGTTTGGTGACCCAGCGCACGCAAATTGTTTGCTGAGATTGCGAGACGTCTGGTTGACGTAACTAAAGACCGAAGAGCTGGTGGTTTCCTCGCACAACGCATCAGTATTGCGATACAGCGAGGAAATGCCGCCAGCATCTTCGGTACAATGCTACAAGGCCCAATCTTAGATATAGGTTAGGTTTTAACTACTTAAAAGTAGATTAGTTAGATTTTATCTATGTACATAAATTGTAGGTTTGATAATAAATATTAAATTAAAATAAAGAAAAAATTGGACCGTTAAGTAAAAACTGCATAATAAGATAAAATCCGGTTGTTATAAACTATACATATAAGTACCTACGCACATCGCTACATCGCGATGCCTTTTTGTCCATTACCTATTTTTTGCAGGACATAATTAATTTTTTTTTACCATAGTTCCATTACAAAACCTCTTCAATTTAAAGCAGTTGCAAAACATTCCCTGATTTAGTTATTTTTTAAGTGGTAACGAATTTGTATTTGATAAAATTGTTCATATCATAACCATAATAATTACCCTGTATACAGGGCGAAAGTATAAGTCATACTGAGTAACTTTCACTATACTACTCTTTCACTTTCACCTACGAAATCGTGAAATAAAAATAATTCTCTCATACATAATTTCAAGATGACACTAACAAAATGAATGTAAACAGACAATATTTATTTCGAGATTCTGCGGATAGTCCCATAGTAAATGTTGCCCACTATGACTTACACAGGTGGGGTGTCTGAGGTTCTATAGTAGGTGGTGAAGCACCCTGAATGGTTAAACGTACCTACCTCTACAAAAGGTACAGTCTTTATCTAAAGGCCTACAAAGATTTGACTTCACTTGCACTTATAATATTTATTTTATTTTATTCCAATAAGTTTCACAGCATAACAGTAAAAACTAAGTCACTGCGAACTAAAATTTACGAATCAAATAAAAACAACTTTAAACTAGCTTATTTAGGCGACGTAACGACGTGGCTCCGTTGCGTCGTCTGATCTGGCGTAGGATAATTTCTTAATACCGTACCGTGTAAATCTTATACAGTCCATAAATTAATCTAGGCATAGGATTCAATAGTGTGATCATTAATCAAAAGTTTTGTTTAAATTATGAGTCCATAGTTTTTTTAATATCTAATATCGAATCGGATCGGATTTTCGGAGCAGCCAGTATTGTAGTTATATCACTTGATTTTGAGATGACATGTCAACTTGTCAACGTTAGATTAACGAGTGTGTCACATTCCATGCATTACATCATGGGCCGAATTATTTTACTGTAATTTTAAGAAACCTTCTTACTTATGATGCCCTATACTAACCCTGATAAGAGCCTAGCCCGCATTCAATTTCCACCCTGTGTAATTCTATTAACTCAACCAAATGTACGTAGTAACCTATGCTTGTAGATATAATAATGTAGTGATTTTAATACAACCATCCCTATGGTCATACCATTATTATAGGAACTGCAATTTTCCAATCGAATTATAAAATTGTTCCAGATTTCTGCTGACTTTGCCGTCTGCTGCAGTGTCCGAGTGTAATGACGTCATAATTCACTATTAAATGGTTATCGTGCGGTGAGTGGGTAGGCTTGACTACCAGTGCGACTATGTGAGTGCATTTTCATTTAGAAGTTGCCGTATTATTATTTTAATACTATATTTTTCTTTACAGATCGTGGAGTTTCGACAAGTGGATACTTACTAAATAGTATTCTTCACATTGCTACGGTAATTATATAAAATTATTCTGTATATTTGTAAGATCATTTCTAAAGTTGATGGAATAATATCTAAAATTAATAAATTGTAAAGATTATCTAATATTTATTTAGTGGAATAAAAAATAAAATATCTAAATACTTACATACCTACCACTAAATCTAATCAGCTAAACCTTTTCAAGTTTGAGAAATAATAAAGCTTAACGATACAATAAATCAATATAGAAATAATAATTCTCAATATATTCGAGAGTGAAGAACACAAATTTTGACACTCAAATTTAGAAAATAAATACCTCGTTAAAGTTACACCTAAGTGAAACTGTAATAATTCCATCAGCTGAAACAAAAGACGTCTACTGGCTTGATACCATATAAAATAAATGCTAATATAATCTTCACATAGGTATTATATTATATGTATATATATAAAACGTAACCAAGAAGAGACTTTGTAAGGCATGCAACATAGAAGAAACTTTTCCCTTGTCTCATATCTGTATCGAACATGACACGTACTCAATTTCGCACAAATATGGCACAGAATACAGACGTGGCGTCAAATCTCCGGAGATGAATGTTTTTATGAATGACGACTATGCTTAGCGGATATTATTCTACACAATAATTCACATAAGTAACAGAATAACCAAAGAAAATTATTTTATTTTGTATAAAAACCGGCCAAGTGCGGGTCGGACTCGCGCACGAAGCGTTCCGTATCATTATCAATTTATCATAAAAAAATATGTTGTATAACTCTCCTTTAATTATCTATTTTATTCTACATTTTATAGCGTATTTGTTATTATAGCGGCAACATAAATACAGCCTCTGTGAAAAGGACCATGCGTCGAAATGGGCCTGAAACCAACAGTATTGAGAGTTATGTCAATAAATAGGTCTTAAAATCTACTTTATTTCATTATATGGGCACAAAGTCAAATACCATTGCAGAACTAAGATATTTGTATTTTAGTCGTGGTGAGTTGAGTACGAGCTACGATAAATGCATTCAGAGATTATTCGATTTTGAGGGGTAGGTATTGAGCAAACCCAATTAAATAAAATAAGGTAGGAATATCGACATTTCCATTAATTACGTTCGTTTGGTGTCATTTCTCGTTGAATATCGTGTTTTACTTATCATCAATTCATCATAATATGAAAACATGGCAATAGAAAGACGCCGTTCGGTCTTGCAACAGCGGACATAATTTTAGAAGAAAACTCACCTGATTTAAAAATGAATATCTCAGTTCTGCAATGGAATTCGGATTTGTGCCCATATAATGAAACAAAGTAGATTTAAAGACCTATTTAATGACTCAAGCTTCAGCTCTGTTGGTTTCAGGACCATGCTCCATACAAAATTGCCCATGGTCCTTTTAACTGTCTATATCTGTTGACGAGGTACAGCCTGGTGACAGACGGACAGACAGACAGCGGAGCCTTAGGGCCTGTCCACACTAGGGATTCACTTGGGCGATTTGAAAGCGATTTCTAAACAAAAATCGCGGCGATTTCGCCTCCATAAAAAACTCGCTCGCAAATCGCAAGTGTGCACAGAACCTTAGTAACGTATAGATAATGTTGTAGTTATCAATAGCTGGCAATGAACGTATCTGAGGCAAATGCAACTTTGAGGCGAACGTAACTTATTAGCTTATTACCATTTCTTTATTTTACCTATTTATAAGTTCCAAATTTAGAAGCATAGAAATGATTTATCAAAAGCAACCTGCAACACAACAGGGCCCCATTTCTCGAATGATACAAGACTAATATTATAAGCGTGTATTGTCATGGTAACTGATAAGATTGTCCGTGACTAATAAGTAGGGTTAGGATTTTGGTGGCATTTTTTGAACATAGAGCAATGGAGTCGAAGTTACAAATATTTTTAAGTTGAATAAATGATTAACTTATAAAAGAATAACGAAATAGTGTTCATTTCAAGCTGGATTTATCAAGGAATTTAAATAAATATCATGAATTTTATTTTAAAGAAACTAGAAAAATAATATTTTCAATTAAAATGTTGGTTTATAAGAAAATTTATTTATTTAATTTTTAAGTTTTTAGTTCTCTCGAAGACCGTAAATATTATATAATAATCATATGCTATATTACAAAGAATGATTGAATTTCAATTCATAGGGTAGTCAAATATTAGAGATAAAATTATTTAATACTTAAAATTAGCGAAACCCTGTGTAAAAGAATATATTTATTTATTATTTCTGATTAATTAATTATTCAATCAATCATTAAAAAATTAAACAACGACTCCACTGTTCACTGTCCACCTAATGCCACCAAAATTCCTAACCCTACTAATAAGAGTAATAGGTAACTACTAACTGTTTCACCAACTCCGAATAAAATACATATATCTTTCAGATAATGGTTCAATGACTTACGAAATTTGCTGAACTACTCCTCAAAATCCGAGATACATAAATTGAATACCAATTATTATAGTATGAAAATAATATCGGCGTACGATCTTTCGAGCAACAGATAAAATAAGGACAAAGCCAAACCAAATCCAACTTTACCACGGCATTTCGCGGACATCGCGTGCAATTCGGCTGTGCCAAACTATAATCAAGTAAGTCCGTTTTTGGCGAAATTTTGATTTTTGACTTTTTGAATTCCTGAAATAAAGACGCACAACCCAGATTTTTTTCAAAATTTTAGATAGCTTAATTTTTCAGTAATTTGAAAAACACGAATCCAAGTAAGTCGTTTCAGTGACTTAAACCTAGCTAAATGCAAGTGAGTCAGCCTTAACAATCCTAAAAGCAAGCGTGTCAATTCGACTTGATTGTTTTTATCATATTCCCACGAGATACTTGTTTTTTATCGCTGTCCGATTGTTGAAAAACTCCGACTAACTTGACTTTAAATTTGTTATAAATGCGACACACTTGGATTTAACTTTGTCACTGTCATAGAGTATATTGAATAATAGTGTAGTCACTGTGATCTTAGGCTTATAATAATGTTGATTACTTACCCACAATATTACGTATAAAGTGCACTTATACCCTGCTAATATTGTTAATAACGACTGTCACAGTCAGTTTGTTGATTTGTGAGTTGTATCATTGTATCTTGTAAAGATTAACTAAGAACAATAATCGTTTTATAACAGAATAATAGTTGCAAAGTTAAGTGTCCCAAGTCATGAAAAATAATAAAAATAAAATCAGCGCAGGGAGAAGAAAGTATTTATAAAGTAAGTATTACATTGTACAAATTGTTTGTTTGTAATTATTTACTTTATTCAAGTTTATTGTACTAACACGTACATTTTGAATACCTACAAATTAAAACAAAAAATAGGTAGATACTCATATTAAATACAACTTGAGTAAATCGACTACGTGGACAAGGCCACCGACAACCTTTTTAGCATGATTTAACAAGTCAGACAACGTTGGTGATTTGGTTTGCGATGAAGGCATGATGCAAGACACATATCGCATGTGGCGTGTTATGTATGACCAGGTCCGGTTAAGACGTATTTATGTAATTGATAGTTTGAAATGTTGATTAAAGTATAAACCGACCTACGTAGTTTTATTTTGCGAATGACTTTACCTTTGTAGTCTCAGAGATAGACTTTACTTTTTCTAACACCACACTTAAGTTCGTTTCATTAAATAAATAAATATAAATAAATAAATAAATATATCAGAACATCTTACACAAATCGACCTAGTCCCACGGTAAGCTCAACTAAGGCTTGTGATGTGGGTACTAGGTGACCATATATATAATAGATAGATACATATAGATACTTAAATACATAGACAGCCATGACCAAGGAACAACTATTTGTGATAAATAAATACACAAATAATGCCCTCGCCGGGATTCGAACCCGAAACCTCCAGCTTCGTAGGCAGGGCCACTAACAACTAGGCTACGGAGGCGGACAAAAGTATTACTTCATTAAAAATCAATCACAAAAGTAATTGTAGGTATAATACATACATGCTATTTGCATGCATAATACTGGGTAATTAATTACATATATAGGTGACCATAATATGATTAAGGTCAAATATTTTTTATATAATTGTATTTTTTACTTATCATAATTATATGTACCTATGTATAATCATTAATAGTGAAAATTATGATAATGATTGTCCAATCTACACTAATTCCATAAACATAATAGACAACTACATAGGTTTACGGACGTGTAGCCAACGATAGAAACAAGCAAGTCGTGTGTTGCTTGCTTTTAAGATTGATATGACTATTTTTTCTTATTTTATGACAAAGTTAAAACCAATTTTCAGCTGGCTACTCGCAACGGCTTCAGTTTCAGGCTTGAAAATTTCACATGTTAAAGATATTGTACTATGAAATCGTTTCCAAAAAACAAAAATTTGATAAATTGCATACTTTTGTAGGAAATGAGATTTAAAGTTGAAAATCGTTTTTCGGCTCTCCTGTAAAATTTGCTAAAACGGACTTACTTGTTTTAAGTTTTTTGCAGCCGAATTCTCAACAACAAGAAGCTCCTTACACCAATAAGTAGTTTCTTATCTACCCGCCGCGGAACTTTGTTCTTCGTTAAATTGCTCATTTCATCGCGTTTTGTTAGCTTCACACTTTCGGTAACTTATCTAGCTTTCGTTGGACGTAAGTTTTCTCGTTTCTTGAAAATTTTCACTTTATATTTTCTACTAGTTGTAGTACTTGCACATTTTATGTTATGAAACATTCTATTATCAAACTGCGATTAGACTGAGAGCTGTACTGTTGACACAACAGTGTATAAGTCAATCTAGGATATATTCATAGTTTAAGTGCAGGGATTTACAGATTAATTAATCACTCACTACATCGATAAACAACTCTTTTCTTGGTAAATGTTGGGTCATTGGTTGTGTCAACAGTAATTTCGAATCTCTTTCTGGTTTCGGTTTGATAATAACAATGTTTTGTACATAATTTTTATAGTATTTTTAGAGACCATATTTTATACAGATGCCATAGGCTCGGATAGTGTTTATTTCCATGACTACTGGCGTCATTGGTAGGATTTCATCATTATATAGGTAAATGTGTTACTAAATTTTATGTTTTTAGTTGAGATCTCGAAATGCAAAGTAAGACATTATCCAGTTGATTATTTCAAAGTGTGATATAGTGAGATTAAATTAATTTCATGTGTTGCATAAAATTTTTCACACTCACTATTGTTGCACATTACGATAGAACATTAGTGCGCAGACTTCGCAGTTTGTTAATGTAACGGAAACAGCGAAATACAAATGTACAAAATAAATAAAAGCAAAGGCAGTGGCGAAGTTGTAGCAACTTGTGTAATATCGCGCTGCTGGCATTCTTCTCCATAATTCTTACCAACTTAATATGAGATTCTTTCTGGAAAACTACAGACTTTCGCCAACTCAACAAATTATCAAAACGAAGAAAAGGCCGCACGCGGAATTAAGAATACTATTTATTTTCAAAGTAAACTCGTAACTTTGTGGGTAGTAGTGAATAATAGTTACCTACTTTGTACCTAGTAGAGTTTATACATACTAGACTAAAGATTATTCCGTCCTTCGTCATACTTTGAAAGTATCAAAATAAGAAGGTATTTTTTTAGTACAGATGGTGCCTTTTTTAGGATCTAGTGCGAGAAGTGTATCATTTTACGTCAGGTCCAAAACTTCGGAGGGCCATCTGCACTAAAAAACGTCGTACGAGGCACGTGCAAAAACGAAATTCGTAACTCGTGTCGATTTAAAACTCTCCCTATCGGTCGTGTTTTAAAACATCGCCACTCGTTTCGAATTTCATGTTTTTCGCACTTGTGTCGTGATGTACTATTTGGCTATACTCGTAAGTAACAAACTCAAATTAACACTATTAAGGATGTTATAAAACGATTTCGAAGAAGTAGTTATTTTAAATAATACTATCTACCGAAAATGTATTAATTTGGAGAAGATTTAATAGAGTGTAGATTAGACACCGAAATTAAAGACAGATTACTTTATGCATACACAGCAAAGTTTAAAATGGAAAAGAATTTGTCACCAGGGTTGATGAATATTATAACTTTCCAAATATCTTCAATAAAAATAACATAAAAGTAAAAATACATTTTGTAGCGAAACATGTAAGTACTAATAATAAAGTTGCTTACGAAATTTTACCGACTGATACAAACGTATCATATATAACCAATATTATCTTTCTTGATACATACGTATAATCGTAGGTATAGTATAACTAAAAAAAAAAGTATTTCACTGGTATCCCCAAATTGATTAAATAAAATTAATCGATTTAATTACCTAGCTACGCATCAGATTGCAGCTTATCAGAGAAAATCGATTTGTAAATAGAGAAATTGAAATGTATTAATTTTGAATTGATTGCATGAAATGAAATAATCGTAATAATATTTTGTTATTTTAACGCATCAGTGTCAACTGGCTGTCTACTTATCAGAATGAGAGGAAAATCACAATTCATGTGTTTAAATCATGAATTACGCATGATTTGTGCGTTTGTAATTACATGTATGATGATTGATCCATGACTTGCAATGAAAATATTATTCATTTTGACTGAAATATCGTTTTTTTAATATATCGCATGTGAATTCCGTGGAGTTCCATCAGGCGATTCGTATGCTTGGTTGCCACCTTCCTCATACAACGAAAATCGCAGCCACCCCACGCTTGTTACGCCCCCCGTACATTATCAATGTCATCAATAGTTTAGATTAGTATGATGACTCGTCATACTAATTTCAATTTTCGTTGTGTTTTACGATTCCTTCTGTTTCTTTGACATTTCTAACTTTTTTATGTTTTATGAATATGAATAGCTTGAATCACAGAATAAGTTAAATCCAAAAAAATATTGCATTAAATTCCCTACTTTTGTCCCCTAGATATATCAAAGGGCGTTCACTTGACTTCACTCCTAGTCTTTCCAATACCCTTCCCGCATATCACGGTGCTTAGGATTTCTTGGGACGGCGAGATTTGAATACTATATCAATACAGACATGAAATTAAAGTGCCTACTAAACGCAGGGCCCATGTCAATACAAGACTACACGACATGAAGACAAGATGTTGCGGAACATTTTCTGTGTCCTTACCATGGGCTGTCGGAATTTTTAATTATCCTGCTTAAATTTTAACGAGAAGTAGGATTTAATCGCGTAAATTCACTTTATATATTTTCCTGGCGGATTGTCAGCAAACTCACGCGAAGTCGCGTTTGAAATTCAAAAATGAATAGTATTTAGAACACATTGTGGTAACATTGTAATCAAAAATGAGTTTTACGACGAGTTTCGTCGAAAAACTTATATCGAAAAGAGGTTGACTATCTCCCGAATCCAGGATGCTTAGCCAAGTTGCCAATCGCTAACGTTTAATCGTCAATCGTAAGCGAAAGGCAGCTAACTGTCTTTGTCGCACTAATATGAAAGAGTGACAGAGAGGGAAAACTACGATACGCTACTAAGCGTTACCGATTGGCAACTTGGCTAAGCATCCAGGAAATTTTAAATATGGTCAGTAATACATCAATAAAATCTCTCGCAATGCTCGTAAGCAACCTGTATAAAAGCAAGCGTGGTGGCCTTCTTTACGTATCGAATAAATGCTAACTTACTTGCCACCTCATGGTAAGTACGGCTACTCATGGTAAGCACACTTGTACTATCTCGGTTCAGCGGCTGCCTGCAATTTATGGAATTGGTACGGCGAGCCATTTGGATCGGCACCAACGCGCCTTCGGGCCCAATTAACATGTTGATAATAAAACTATACCGTTTTTAGGGTCCGTGGACACGTGCGGATGATGACTAAAGCTGGATGTTAATATGGCAAAGGTATGTCATTGAATATATTAATACCGGTCGGGACTGGGTTGTTCAAATTATTTTAGTGAAAAGTTTACATCAGTAGTTTTGAAAAATGAATGAGTTAAATCAATATTGAGTTTTTTTTTGTAAAAGTACTGAAAAGCATTCAAACTAACTGGATGCTCAGTCTCGTTCTTGTGTTTGCGGTCTTCAACCCAAATGTTTGCGTGCCTGTGCCTAAGACTTCAATTCGGTATGCAAAACATATTTTCGATAATAAGCCGTTATTACTTTGACACCGGACCGGACTCAATAAAATCTACTTGGTGACACTTCATATCATTCATTTAAATCAGTAACACCAAAAAACAATGTTTTTTTATTTGTTCACCTACACGTAATATACTTATATTATTGTGTTTGATGTTTAAATTTTTAATACCTACTCTGAGCTAATCATGCGTCTAAATGTGTCTAAGAATATCATCATGTTTATTTCAATATTATTATAGACTGACGTTTTTCTTGAAACCTGTGGTGCCTATGAATTTAATACATCAACATTGGGTACAGTTCGACCAGCATTCGCGTTTAGAATCTAGTGAAAATCTACTCTTAATGCCTCATTTATAATGCGTCACATTATGCGCTCAAAAGAGTAAAAAAACCTCATCTCACATGTTTGCATTATATTCCTTATACATGATAAAATTTTAAAACTAGGCGAATTTTGCGCTTGACTGCCTTTTTACAGGCGAGTTTTAGCGCCAAAGTATCCTAGGCAGCTCTAACAGCGTGCAAGACTCTAATTAAAAAGATAAGGGAAACTATTCCTGCTCTAATTGGGTACTTCAAACTTGGACCAGTTACCATAGCATAGGATGGGACGTGCAGAATATTTTAAGTTTTAAGTATCAAAATTTAAATTTCACGCACTTTGTTACAAAATAAAACTTTTACTTCGCTAATCGCTTCTTGGAGCAATATTATTGAACTTATTTTTCATGAAAAAGCTAGTCTATGAATTTGGATGATGCATTTTGCGGTTCAAGATAATTTGGTTATGTATGTATACGCTAAAGACGTCCAATGTAAGGTGAGCCGTGAGCTGTTAAAGATGCTTTAATATTCAGTTTTGGTGAATACTCAAAAGTAAGCTTTTAATTAAGGCGTAGTCTAATATTTAAGTTTGCCTGCATACATTGATTGTCGCCAGAGTATAAACATATTTAGTAGAAGTTTGCTCACTAATTGACGACAATTTTCTAAAATATTTATATTTATCTTGAATGCCAATTATAGTGAATTGAAATAGACATAAAATATGTTTGAAATAGGTAGATATCAGCCAAAATCAAAGAGTGAGGAAAGAAATCAAAATGAGTTTTGCTTATTCTCGCTACTAATGAAATGTTTGGAAAAAAATCTTGTATCCTGGTTTTTGTGTGTAGATATATTATAATTCCACCCCTAAGAAACTCCGAATACTGGCTAGGAATTCACTCGATGTGAAATGTGATAAAATATAAAATTTCATTTGATTAAGTACTAAATTAATTCTATGGTAAATGACCTTTTTGCTTTTAAGATTCTTTAATTATAATTATTTTTACCGGCACAGTTGTGGTTTCGGTAGGAACAAAAACTATATTTTTCCCGCGCGTTTCTTGGTTTCTTGCCTCGATTGAAGGGCCTGCCCTTCAATAAACCTGTCTCGACGATATTCGCGTGCGCGTGCAGCGGGGGATCTGGGCCTTAACTAATCAAAAACTAAATTTGAACATGTATAATAAATAGCATGTACTAGTATATTATTCTTAAATATATAGAACATAACGACTTATGAACAAATGATAAACGCAATTGAATGCCCGTAGGCAATGTTTCTTACTCCCAAACGACATCGACGCTGGCTCCTGCAGTCTTCAAGCTACACCTGCAAGTAAAGCTTCGTAGGTAATTATAACTTATACCTCCAGGTTCCCTACTCCTGCACTGCATACATTACCTCGCTATTGTTGCAGGGGTACACAACCATAATTCCTATTCAGCGTTGGATTACGAGGCGTTCGTACCAGTGCCAAGCCATACATTAAATTGGCCGTGGCCCAAGCCGGCATAGCATTTTGAAGAATAACTTTCGCATCGTCCAATAGCATTCAATTGTTCAGTTAATAAAACCGATCTTATTGCCCTAAGATAGAATCGTATTTTAAACAGCAGGTATAGGTTATTGCAAGCTTGCCAAAATGAACCCTCGATTTGTGTAACACTAATGGGGTTATACGGAGCGAATCAGTATTTGAAATGTGGCTTGTTTGTTGCTTGGAGACTCGACTTCGTGTTAAAGAGTTTCTATGCCAACTTCGTTTATTAAGAAATTAGTTTGCATTGTGAGTTTATCTTTAGTAACATATGCAAGCTTTAACTAAGTAGGTAAAGAGTCCGAGAAATTGTACGACTGAAATAATCAATGCATAAGTCTGGCCAATTGCCTAACAAATTCGATGTTGATCAGTATTACCAGAGGTAACATGTACTTTTAGGTAATCAGTAGCCGTATCATGAGTTGAAAAGTAAAGGATACTTTAGGTATTACTCGATACGTAATGCAATGTATTGCGCTCGCACTTACATATTGAAGCGAGCGCGAAAAACTGCTTTACGTATCGAAAAAAACCTAACGGTACCGATACTTGCAAAGCCATGGTAGGACAGGGCCGGATTTAGAGGTTGAGAGGCTTCGGGGCAACAAAGGAGTAAAAAAAAGTATTTTACTGTATTGGCCTGAAAAATTTGAGAATGAAGTTCTTGAACTATGACTTCGATCTAATTATAAGCACGACTAAATACTTTGAAGTAGCCAGGATGATTTTCAAATAATTTGCTGAGCTATGCTGCGGACAGACAGACGGACATGGTGAAACTATAATACCGGTTCGTTATTTACTACGGAACCTTAAAAATGTCCAAACTATTTATCATGAAAAACATGAAGTCATTCGTGGCAAAATGAAACCATTCGTCCCAAATACAACGTAAAATAAGCAGTTACCATAAAACCATATCGTTGAAGGTCCAGCTTATTTAGCCAACGCTGATTTGAGCTAGTTCCAATAACCCCGTTTATCCATAAATGCAACACATTGCGAAAATTATTCTAACAACATTTTATTAGGAATTCGGCCCACTAATTTATTACGAATATGTGGTAACGTAAATTACTGCCTTTTTGAGGATTTCGTAGTACATAGAGCTTAGTTCATTTATAAATTTACTATTTGGTCTATACCAAAAAGGCAGTAATTTAAGTTACCTACTACATACATATAATGACATTAATTAGTCAAGAGTGGTAGAATAAGCTTATAGATTTTTTTGTTTAACTCATTCAGACGTTTTTTTACCGAAACCCTACAGTGCGTGGTAGATATCAATGTATTAAATATAGAATATTTTAAAAGAAAATTGTTTTGAACAAAATGGGGCGCAATCGTTTTTGAGCAACTACCGAACCCTATACTGGGCATGGCCCGACATGCCCAGTATAGCATCTTGGCCGGTTTTGTAATCAATTCTAAAATGTACGTATACTGTAATAACGTGAAATTGAACTACTCAAGTATAATGCTTATACACAATCTTCCTGTGCAAATACGTAATAGGGGTAAATGAAATTAGCTGCGCTCTTTTGTTTTCTTCTAAAGGGCAGGGGCCGTGATACAAAATGCGATGGAAACTGCACATTACTTGCGTACTGTACATCGCCGATTTGTAAGTACGTAGGAGCTTCCGACACAACAGCCAACTTGCTGAAAAATAAAGTCTTATACGCCTTTGAAATTGGAACATGCATACGACTTTTCCGACAACCTCGAGTCGGACCCCGGCGCCCGCGGCCCGCGGCCCTCGTTCGCCTTTCTCCCGCTAGAAAGAGCTGGCGAGGTCTATTCAAATATCCCCAGTCTGTTCACACCCCTCCCCACCCGCCAGCGCCTCGCAGTCTCGTTCATATTTCGTGCTCCTATTTTGCGCAGCATCCCCGGGTACCGAAATGCAGTCGGCAGACAGCGGAAAGTCTTATAACCACGACCGCGCATGGGAATTTCGTTCTTTTCTTCGTGTGGATATAAGGGTCAGTTTGATGTGACGGTTTGTGTGAAAGTTAAGCTCAAAGGTAGGGTGATGCGCTTGCCACCCGAAGCCCGGAATTGGGGTAGAGATTCAGTACAAGTAGCGTGTAGGGGCGCGGCTCGCCGCACAGTTAGACGCGACTGAGCTTCTGCCGATACCGACACTTCATGTTAACAGTTTCCAATTAATACATTTTTAACCGCGTTGCTACCGAACTGAAAACCAAGGATCGCGAAAGGTAAGTGTGCGTGATAGTGGCTAGTTGTTTTCCTTTTCGTCACGTCCGGGTCGAAGTTTCCGTATAATTTGATTGTCTCGAATGCTCCCTAACTCGATACCGTTTCTCCTGACGCGCTCAAGTGTTGTTGACTTGTTGTTTCTATTTTGTTTTGACTCGTTCGTTTGCCGTTTGTTTTATCTTTAATCTTTTTATTTAGAAAGTTTTCCCGTTACATGTTACGTTTGCGGCCGGTGATAAGTTACAGTTTTATATTGTTTTTCAGATGCCGGCCATTGTAAGCTTTCTTCGCTGCGACTCAGGTAATGTATAAAGTTTTTATTTGTTGCTTAATTTCTTTATTTGTTTAATTTGGGGTAATTGTTCCAAAAATAATTATTAATTAATTAATCTCCCTAACACCTGCTTAAGTCAAAGGACTTGATAATGTCTCAGTTAATTTAGAGCGAAGTCGCTGAGATAAGAGATTAAAACTTTTCTCATTCATAACAAAAGAGATTGGGAGGATAAATTTGCAGTAAATGGGTACACAGATAATATCTCCATGTTTTAGAGATATCTAGTATAATTTGGGAATATTTTAGGAGGGTCACAGATTAAATATAGCAAAATGTTAGCATGCTGACTTTGGTTTGGATTAATTGGATTTATTATTCAGCATTTCCACATTATTTTTTTTTGCAATTTTCCAGATCCTTGTTTTCATATTGGTTAGTCTTAAAAATCAACGCATAAATTAGCATTACCCGTACAACCAGTTGCGTGTAGTTACGAGTAATTCAATCTTCTTGGATTTCATTTGGATTTGGCATAGTCTTTCCGTTGTCTTGTAGTGCACTGGGATTATTGGGAATAATGATAAATTATTGATCCGTTTATTAATGCCAGGTATAGTCGAGTGTATTCTATTTTGAATACTATTGTCTACAAATACATTAACGTGTACTTATTTAAGTACTTGCCGACCCTAAAAATCCCGATGCGTGGTTGAATCTCGTTTAGATGTAAGGGATAGCATTCCCGCTTAATGGTCGATACAGTATATGGTGAAAGACGCCGAGTAATAGGGTACATATACGTATACAGGGTGTTTGGTCAGCGGTGTCGGAGCTTGTAAGGGCTTAAATTACCTACAATCAATTTCATCGATAAATTACCAAGCAATTTTTTTTTGTGCCAACAATAATTAAAAGGCGGCAATTTTAAAATTTCAAACAGACGAATACGAGTGCATGAGGTATTTCTGGAATTATACGTTTGTTATCGGTCCTATCTTTGCAAAAAAATCTCGTTAGAGAGCTCATTACCATTAGACAAGCAAACTAATTAAGCTAATCATTTGACGCAACTATTGCAACAAAAAGGCAAAAACATATATTAAAAATGAAAAATAGTACCCTATTCGCCTTATTTTTTTAAGTAATTTAATTTTCCAAGAAAAGTAGGTCGTTAAGATAGGTTTGACCACAATGTGTTCTAATATTGACCATAACTTTTGCCTGAAAATAAAAAAAAATCAGGTAATGAAACAGGGGTCTATTTCTCGAAAGCTTGTAACTTGTAATACAAGCGGAAGCCCTTATCTAATTAATAGTGTCAAAAGGAGACTTCCACTTGTATTACAAGTTATAAGCTTTCGAGAAACCGGCCCCAGGTGTCCCTAATATAAAAATGAAAAAAAAAAAACTGTTGACTAATTTTTGCTATAATTTGACACTAGTAATCTTGAGAAGTATATAAGTAGTAAAAACATTTTTTTTGTTGACATGACGTAACATTTTTCTTTGTTTATTTTGACGTCTAGAATTCATAGTTAAATGCCTCAATGCTCGCGAGCACCCTGTATAAGGGTAGGTAGGTAGATACGTGCAATGCAATGGGCTCTCGTTTCTTTAAAAACATAATTCACTTAATCCTTCCATGAGTTGGATAAAAAACATGTGACGTCTTGTAAACTGAAATACGAATAGTTCAGAAATACACTTGTTTTTTTTTATCAACCTGGTTTAGTGTCCCACTGCTGGGCAAAGGCCTCCCCTCTTTTCGTCCATTCGGCCCGGTCGTCACATTTCTCCCGCCAATTCGGATAAAACGCGTCCATATCGTCCCGCCATCTCCTTCTCGGTCTGCCAATGCCCCGGCCAGCACCATCGAAGGTTTCCCGTGGGTCTCAGTCTGAAACCATTTTGACCCACCTTGTTGGGTGCATACGGCAAACATGCCCGGCCCAGTCCCAGTTAAGCTTAGCGGTCTTGACACCTACATCTACAATTCCTACATATATACTAGTATCAAAGAAAACAAATAAGGCCTAAACAGCAAATAAACAGCTAAGGCTGCAGGTTCGCTTGGTCTTCGATGTAATCGGTATTTTTTTCGTAGGTATATGTAATGTAGATACCTACTTATTAATTTAATAGTACCTAATAGGTAGCTTAACAATTTAATAACACTAATCCAAAAAAATGACAACATGATTTGATTTGTACCATCAAAGTTGATATTAACATGTATCAGGTAAAATTGGCAATAAAATGTATTTTTTTGTTATTTCGGATGCCTCACTACGTAAAAAGAGTATTTTATTAATAAAAAGATCACAAAAAATGCACTTTGACAACATTGTTTTTAAACATGTGCCAGGTAAGTAAAGGTTTTTTGGCCATTTGATGTATGTCAATTATGTAAGCGTGATTAAGACTAAGACAAGGCAATTACAAAATTGTTACCTAAAATTCGTTAATCATTGCGTAATGATCAAACCGGTTAAAAAAAAAATCTCTTAAAATAGACGGTTTCCGGCAAACTACATACGAGTACGACATTTTTAACTTCTTTGGTCAGAAATCCCTTTTAAAAATTTTCCCTTTCCTCATGGGCACATTGTATAGGGACATAATATTGCGTATTATTTTTTATCAAAGCCACAATGTTTTTTTCCCGAACTATTGTCCTGTTTTGACGGGAAAAAAAGTTTATTGAATTAGGTCTTTCGAATATTTAGTTACATATGTACATGTCCTTACGAAATGCTAGGTGGAATAATAGCGGTGATCCTTTAAACCCTTTCAGCGTTATGTAAATAGGTACATGTGCGCCATATACAAAGTGGAAATCCGCAATACACTAAGAAACTTATACAAAAACGAAGCTGTATTATATTATTGGCTACGGCGTAGCGCTACGGGTAGCTTATATAGTCAGACATCGAATTCCGTGGGGCGTAACATCTTGACAGCTAGGGATTCCTAATATCAATATACTAATTTATCGATACTTGTTCTAAATACTAGTGATCACACAAAGGTTTGCTTATAAAATATTTTTTTATTAAAAGAGTATTACCCATATCATAAAATAGCAGCTAAATTTTCTTCTTATTTTTTGAAAACGTTTTTAATATTTATTCGTTTAAATTTTTTTATGGCTGTCCGATCTATTATTGTTAAAGTAAACCACCTGAATTTATTCCACATTTTCAGGCGTTAAGCGTTTCCGTGAAAACGGAAGAAAAATCCATTTCAGGTGGCTAGAAGACTTTTCAATTCATGCGGAGGTTATAGGAGCATAATAAAATTTCATAAAGTGATCAATAGTTTCATAAAGTAAAAAACACACAATGTTAGGGGAGGTCTCTAGTCTATAGAACAAGTATCGATAAACGAATTTATCGATGTAGGAAGTCCCTAACTGTCAAGAAGTTTCACCCCACGGAATCCGATGTCTGCTTATCGTCAAAGGGCTAATTCAATTTTACATTTTTCTTAACAATGAAAAACCTAAAATAGTAGGTACCTACCTAAAAAAACGAAGTTCGAAACGAGTATTTAAGTCGACACGAGTTACCAATATCCTTTTCGCACGTGTATCGTTCGACATTTTTTAGTACAGGGGGCCCTCTTAAGTTTCACCCCTGACTAGAACTGTACACTTTTGCGTAAATAAGGCATCATATGAGCCTAAAATATTTTTTTTACACGATTACTACATAAAACAAAATGTTTCTATTGATTTAGGGTATTATTCCAGAGTGGCGCACATTTTATTGTAGTAATAGTCTGTTATGACTAGGGTTAGGACATTTTGGTGGCATTAGGTGAACAGAGAGTAGGTAAGTAAGAATACATTTGTCACCACCCCAACTCTTCCCGCGGGTGTCGTAAGAGTCTACTAAGGGATTAAAGCATTGCTAACCGTTCTTTGATAGAAGATTGATGATGGGCAGCCGCGTCATCATAGTAGACACATTACTGCAATTGCCAATCCGCTTACCCAGCGTGACGATCACGGGCATTTACCTCCTAATGCGTCTATACGCGTACATGGTTAATACGAGAGGCCTACGTCCAGCAGTGGACTGAGGCTGATGACGTGATTCAAACAATCATGTCAGGTGTGATGCTGTCATAAGCGACGTATGATATTCAATGAATAACAAAATGGAGTCACCATTTCCAGGAACCATTGGTACGAATATAATTATCTTGAACACCAATAAAAAATCTAGCACCTGTAAGAATGATCCTACAAAATACCTTTTCATCACACTTGCTGTCTAAGCACGCCATTGCTTGCGTGCGTAGCGGGAATAATAGAAAAGTGAAATTCCCTAGGGAGTAACAGAAATTTCAGTACGTCATTTAAAGATATTGTGTATTAAAAATTACTTTTTTGTTGACAAGTGTGATGAAAAACATTGTATGCATCACGGTCGGTAAGCGGAATACTAACTCGAGTCATAAAAGCCCTCCGCCTCACGGCGTCGGGCTTCTAACACTCGCGTTAGTAACTCCGTACTCACCTCCCTTGATGCACAATGTACTAATAACTGAAGTCTACTTATTTATGACCGCCGTTATCCATTATTCTGTTAATCAGTTCTATGACATTACTAATTGAATATTATTTAATTGCACTTTGTTTTCATTTCATTATTAGGCATATTTTAATTGAGAATTATTGACGATCCGTTCTTGGTGGCATCCTTTATTATTATTATTTTTGTATTATGAATATTTCGATTTTTTTTACATTTTAATACGATATTCCAATGCCAGTAAATTTTTTTATGCATCTCAAAGAAACTGACAATCACAATATAAAATCCTAAGAATGTACCATGTGGTTTTAAGTGACTTTGTATATTGTGAGATGAATAAATAAACTAAGCTAAACTAAACTATTTTGGGAAAGTGCTCCCACATTGGCTGTTAAGAATATTATGTAACATGGTGTAGGTACTTGTAACGTCGTCTTGTTTTGTTTATAGTACAATAGTATAGTGATCCTTGTCACACCATGCTATATAACATTTTAACAGCCATTGTGGGAGCACCACGACTGCCGTTAACCGGAAGCGAGAGGAACTATTTATGAGTAGCGATCGAAAGATAGAGTACAAATGACATAGGGTACAGGACTTGGTCTGTAATGTATAAAATATTTAATAATATGAGTCGATAAATTTTATCTCGCTCAATACGATTATTTTTCATTCTTTTCGCATTTATAATGCATTCTATTATGAATATACGTACATTTAGCATATTTCGATCTTACCTAGTTTTACACATAAATGATGAAGAAAGCGTGATATTTCGTGTATATGTAGATATAGAAAGTCCTTGTTATAAAATCGCTTTATCAAAATTAGATTCCAAGCTTCGATTGTATTTTGTAATAGGACGCAAACAATCCTATTGTCTCTTTGTGCCCGTACCTAGATAATACATAATCCTTAGATAAACACCTAATTCTCTTGCGGTATCCGATAACGGAAGCAATCTGTAATACAATTGTTTACAGACTCCAGGGGCATTGTAATATTAAAACGCTTGTAATTTATAGTCTGTTCTTTTAGGTATTACAATAAAATGTAACATGGTATTCTATGTCCACGTGGCAAGTAGTGCATGTCTGTAGGTGGCCCAATAAGGAAAGGGCTTATTAACACAAAAAAAAAATGTATTTTGCATAGTTTAAGTAGCATAATTTTGCACAAAACCAGCGTGACTCAGTCGACCGTAACCATGCCATTAACAGACAGAAAAAAGTTGATTCACCCTTTCGCAGGGCTCCGAGCTCTCGCTTCCGGTTAACGGCAGTCATGGTGCTCACACGATGGCTGTTAAAATGTTATATAACATGGTGTGACAAGGATCACTATACTATTGTACAATGAACAAAACAGGACGACGTCACAAGTACACCATGTTACATAACATGTTCAACAGCCAATGTGGGAACATTTTCCCAAAATAACGGCGGTCGTAAATAGGTATCCTTCGTTTTAAGTATTGTGTAGAATCATTCTAACAGGTGCTGTATTTATTTATCGGTGTTCTAGATATATTCGCACCAATAGTTCCTGGAAATTATGACTCCATTCTGCCATTCATTTAATATCACTCACCGCTTAATGACAGCATCACACCTGACTTGTTAGACGAAAAAAAATGTTTTATTTGGACTGTTGCATATTGTACCAGTTACATAAAGACCCGAGCATATTCAAAACAATGATTAAGTAGTTTAATAGAAGTACTTGGACAGTTACCTATTGCCAAATGAAGGGTCCAAGGAAAAACATGTCTAGTGCTTAAAAAAATCAGAGCAAATTCACACCTGTTAATAGTTAGGTGGTTTTTCTTTCTGTAATTTAAATTGACTAGACATGTTCTTTCCGTGGACCCTTCAAATAATTTCTAAGACTTGTGTGTTCTAATTCTAAATTTCAAAAAAATTGACCTATTTTTATAACAATTTAATAATTTGATATCTGACAACTACTCATCGGCGTAAAACACGCGTACAATTACCCTCATAACTACGAAAATGAATAACTAATGACTACTGAAACAAGTCTTACAAAGGGCCAGTTTATGACAGGACTCGCGTAAAATTCATTTTATAACAGGCCAGCGTTTCTAAATATTCATAAGTAGCTGCGCGAGCGTCGATCAGATAAATTCTTCATTAACCATTATATTTTGATCTCAAGTTGCGTAACATTTGGCTACCATTTGAGAGATCTTAAATTGGATATTTTAAGGAAATAGCTCGTTCCCATTTATATAAGCATTTATGTTTCTGTTCTTACGAAGGTACCTATCTAATCTGAAGATAAAATTAAATTTCGGGTTTTATTGCCACGTTTTAAATATAAAATCAGTTGTTTTTTGTTCAAGTTTTATACATTTTATAAAAGCATTTTGATTGTACGGAGGATAAGATCAATTGGTACACATTTTAAATAGGCACACATGTCTTATAATGTTGAGAAGAAGCAAAATTCGTTTATTTATAAACTACATCTTTTAAAAAAATAACATTTTTAAACAGCTCCGGTCTTGATTATTGAGTTCGAGTGGGCAAATCGTTTCGGTAACTATATTAGTCGCGAAAGCTGCTGACGTAGATTCAAATGCTACCTCCGACATTAGTGGTGAGCTCATTATTTTTTCTTTGGTACAAGTGATATGATATCTAATATTTATAATTCATAGAACAAGCTGTTATCATAACTGTTTATACTTTTGAAAACAAAAGTACCAGAAATTGATGCATTTCCCGAAATGTCTGTTTAAATATAGGTTTGAAGCAGAACTGCTAAACACATGGTATAAATGCTGTATAATTTGACAATGCCATGGGATAATGATTTGGTGTATTGGATACCTACTAACTTCTAAAGCCACAACAATACATGTAAAATACGTATAAGTGAAAAAATCATAATCGAAGAAAAAACGATTACAAAACATGACACACACAAACATAAATAAATTTATAACTAAACAAATTGATACGGCCGTTACTATTTAACAATTTTTTACAATCCCACAACGAATAACAAATGTGCTTACTATTTAAAAAAAATGCGAAAGCACATCTGTTACTACATTGAGTGAGGATAAAATATTTGTGATAAACAAATGAGTCTACTCTATACCAGGATTCTAACCGGAGACCTTACCTAGGCTACGTAGACAGCATTATAAAATCTACCGTTAAATTAAATTGAGATATTTACAAAATTATTTCGCAGTTTCTGAAATACGAAAGGGTCATTTGATGAAATTGTGATCGTTTTAATTTTTCTAAATGAATGAAACAAAATGTAAAACTAATACGTAGTTTCTCAAATTCATTACAGGTTTTTTCATACGTTTAGTATGAAACTACGTGACTAAACTGAGAAATTTCAATTTACATACTTTCTGAGACATTTGTTTCTTAACTGAAAAGTAAGCCTGAGTAAAACAGTGTGTTACTCGTACACGACATAATCAGGTAAAAAAATTACAAGGTACACATTTTCTGTAAATTAGGTAGGTACCCAAAACAAAATCACATTTAGGTAACCGAAGTATAAATATTTAAAAAAGTTCATATGCGAACTTTTTCTTATGGGATATGAAAATAATATTCCGTTCCCATTTAGGTACGTGAGCGTTGAAAATTACTTACAGTTACTGTCATGTAAATAAAATTATTATAAAATTAATCATCTGCTGTATTTCGAGAATAGCAAGGGAAAATGCTCGTCACAGCGTAATTAACATCCAATTACTTGGAAAAGCTTATTAAAATTTTACATTCATTCCTTTTTAATGCCTATTAAAATTTTAATAAGTATTAAACATTGAGACTGCTAACGTTTGACGTGTTCTCGTCCTTCGTTTATTACTCCAATTATGTCATTCATTCATTTTGATTGTCATTCATTCCAACGGCATTAACGCTGAATGACAATTTGGGTTATGTCGTCTGTCCGGGATTATATTTGTGCTTCACGTATTTACATGTAAATTACACGTGGTAGAACGGTGAGCTAAAGTATTTTGTTCCGTAGGAGTGAATTTTATATCACAAGGGTTAGGCACCTACCGATGAGCAATTTTATTCCATTCGATTTTATTTAATGCTCTTTTTTATAGGCATAAGTGTCTAAAAATGTATTTAAGAAATAATTTGCTTAAATGAACTAAATTTAATAACAAATCGCAATTTTGGATACTAAATAGTCTAATACGTAATAACTACCGCAATGCGGTTTCTATTTCATATGTAATCTTCCTTTTCTTAAGATGTCAGTAATAAGTACTAAAATGAGAATCGAATCACGAAACCGTAGATGTAAGATATTTATTTTGTAAACTCCAATATCCGGATATACCCGGCCCTTCACAGCCATCGTGTTTATGTACAGGCGTGCACAGAATTCAGTCCAATCTAATACGTATGCTAATTTATGATAGCGGGCTGGAATTATAGATGTCGCCGGGGGCGTGAAATTACGAGCCGAGACCCCGCAGGCGGCCATCTTGGTTTGATTTGACTCGAGCACAATTAAATTGCAGTGGAACTACAGTGGAGTACTAATGTCCTTATTAGTCGGCTTCGCTGCAAGGGTTTTGTTTTGAACCTACATACCCATATTTTATCTCGTAATTCGCTGACAGTATTTATGATTTCCCTTAGTTGTATCTTTATTTAACTTAAGGAAATCAATTATAATGATCACCATGTTAGGAATTATATATGATCAAAACACGAATAATAAATTGGTGATTTTTTTCTGTCTCTTATTGCCATGGTTACGGTCACCTGAGTCAGGCCTTTTCCTTTATGGTTCATCTACAAACACGTAGGCTTAGCACAGGATTAGTGCGACAATATTATGTCGCTGCGAAATAAACTAATCATCCCTCATTTATTAATATAGTTAGAAAAAGATAGAAAATCTATCTTGCGGCGACATACTGACATACCGATCAATTATGCTAAGCATAATGGACTACGTGCATGTTTACATAATTAAAGTACATAGCATTATTTTCCATAAAACCACCGTGACTCAGGTGACCGTAACTATGGTAATAATCAGAGAGAATAAATAAGTTGGTTCACTCCAAAAAAAAATTGTCTCTAGTAGATACAATTTTAAACTACAGCGAAATGGCTTTGGCGAGCTAATGTCTTTTATAGGACACGAGTTTGCTGGTGATTACTTTTAATACGTTTTATTTTGTGGAACGCTGCGAACTGTTAGCATTCCATTTTTTTATTGCTACAAGTTTTAAAACTGCCTATAATATATTCTAGTATTATAGATTCCTGATCGTGGTTCCATTGTGTGTAAAAACTGTTTTCATGACCGATTTTTACTACCGTTTGGTTCGACCCTGCGTATTTAAAAAGCAATGAACTATTGTGAAACGTTTCTTTTTTTATGACGCTGGCCATTTGAAAACAGTTGACAATTTTGTCAGTGCGTCCATGAAAATTACTTGTTTTTGCTTCTAGTTTCCACCACTTTTTCTTCGCTCTTTTGGATGGGCAATCACTAAATAATATTGTTTTAATAAATTGAGGTAGAAATAGGAGAGGCCTACGTCCAGCAGTGGACTATCATAGGTTGGTGATGATGATGATAATGATGAATACATTTTAAAAGATGTAAAAAGATTTTTTTCTGAGTAAACGAGAAGCTTTGTGTGGTAGGGCACAGCACAGCGGATGCCATCTCGCTCTTATCTAGAGCAGAGCCCAACTGGGGAAGTACCTCCGCCTTACAGAAAACCGCAGCTAAATAACACTATCCCCTACACATAGTGTTGTGTTCCTGCTGGTGAGTAAGGTAGCCAGGCTCAACGAGGGTGCGGAGTGCTGCCGACGGGGGGACCTACGGAACTGACAATACTGGCTTCGACCTGTGTTGGCGCGGCATGCAGGTGCGGCTATCAGGGAGACCCGGTGAAACGGCTGACCGCTGGCCGCCCGTAGGTCAGTAGGGTTCCCGAACCCAGGAACCACGTAATCTCCGCCCTGGGAGGCTGAACCGCCTACCTGCGCAAAATCCCTGGAGTAGTGGCCGTGCCGGAGGAGGAGACCGGAGTGGACCCGGCCGCTGCCACAGGGGGGGACCGGGGGCCCTTCCGTACGCCGTGCCTGCAGACCGCACTACCTGCGCTGTCCCCTGCCAGATTTGTTCCGTTTGTTTGTCCCTTGAGTCGTCGGCACTCCGAACCCTTCTTAGGATTAAGTACACCCACTATAATGGCGCGAAAACAGAAAAAGTTTGGACTATCAGCGGCATCTCCATCCACACAAGTGGACTACTGCAACATCAGGGGTATCCACTCTAACCTAAACGCAGTCCACTGCCACCTGGAAACTGCGCAGCCGACCATAAGATAAGATAAGATAATTTATTTGCATAGAATAAGTATGTACAGACAATGTGTCAACAGGTGGAATTTTGACAATTTTGTGGCTTATTCTGCTATATGTATATAAATATACTAGCATGCAAAATTTACAATTTTAATTCTAATTCTTAAATTAATCTATTAACAATTCTACTCTTTAAGAATTTTCAGTGAGAAAATCTTTGAGGCAATAGTATTTTTTATCTAATAAATAATTCATAAGGCTACGTTTAAATTTATTAATAGGAAGCTCTTTTATGCTTGAAGGTAAAATGTTATATATTTTAATGCACATTGCGAAACACTGTTTTTTACATACTTTTCCTCACGGAGACGCAAATATCCTGCCCGGCGGATATATAGTACCTATTGTACCCCGGCTATACACTCGAACATAAGTTCGTGAGACACGCCGGTGTATGTATGTACGCCCGGCAGGATGTATGCTGTCGTCGTCTTCTTGCCTTTGAAGACAGGGACCTGTCAGTTTTGTGGGTGCGTGTGGACTACGGCGGCCACACCAGAGTCTACGCGTGCCTTTACAGGTCTCACAGTGGCAACACAGAGACAACCCGACTCTTCGAGCACATACAGTCGACATCCGACAGAGTGCTTGAGCAGTACCCATCCGCGGAGCTGGTGATTTTGGGGGACTTTAATGCCCACCACGTTGAGTGGCTGGGCTCCCGGTCCACCGACTTTGCGGGAAGGTCTGCTCACGAATTTTCTCTGGCCTATGGGCTCTCACAACTGGTACGTTCTCCCACGAGAATACCAGATATCGAGGACCATACGAGCTCCTTGCTTGACCTTCTGTTGACCACGCATCCGGACGGATACACCATCGCAGTAAATGCACCTCTCGGCTCGTCCGATCACTGCCTTATCCGGACAAATTCGCCTTGCACGCAGCGAGAACCACCGCGACCTACTACTACTCGTCGCGTTTGGCAGTACGGGTCAGCAGATTGGGACGGATTGCGTGAATTCTACGCTTCGTACCCTTGGAGGCAGCTCTGTTTCGCATCGGATGATCCTGACTCCTGTGCGACTAATGTCGCCGAGACGATACAGCTGGGAATGGACTGTTTCATTCCCAACTCACTAATCGCTACAGGAGCAAAGAAGCGACCTTGGTTTAACCGGCCCTGTAAAGAAGCTGCGGTTCAAAAGCAGGCTGCTTACAGGGCTTGGACCAAGGCCGTAACTGATAAGGATCCGAACGTCTCTGATGCGAAACGCAGACTGAATGCTGCCTCGAGGTCCTGCAAAAGAGCTGTTGCCAGAGCAAAATTTGATTTTGTCGGCAGATTTGGCGAGAAGCTTGCAGGCCACCCTTCCGGGAGTAGGGCCTTCTGGTCACTTGCCAAAGCTGCCGAGGGAAACTTTTGTCGGTCGTCCCTGCCATCACTGCGAAATGCTGACGGTAATCTGGTCCATAGTGCAAAAGAGAAAGCCGATCTTCTAGGTGCTCTTTTTGCCTCGAACTCGACTGTGAGCGATGACGGCAGCATTATACCGCCTACCATCCCGCGGTGCGCACACTCCATGCCAGAAATTCGCATCTCCCAGAAAGATGTTCGGCGGGAGTTGCTGTCGTTAAACGTTCACAAGTCGAGCGGGCCAGACGGCATACCTGCAGTGGTGCTTAAACGTTGTGCTCCTGAGTTGTGTCCTGTGTTAACGCGTCTCTTCGCTCTTTCCAGTATCAAACGGGAAGTTCCATCTTCGTGGAAGACGGCCCTTGTGCACCCTGTTCCAAAAAAGGGTGACAGATCGGATCCATCGAATTATAGGCCTATCGCAATCACCTCCCTTCTCTCTAAGGTCATGGAGCGTATAGTTAACGCTAAGCTCCTTGGTTACCTAGAAGAACACGATCTTATAAGCGACCGCCAGTATGGCTTTCGCCACGGTCGCTCTACCGGTGATCTTCTAGTGTACCTCACTCACCGCTGGGCATCAGCCATTGAGAGTCAAGGCGAGGCTTTGGCAGTCAGCCTAGATATAGCGAAGGCGTTCGATCGGGTCTGGCATAGGGGCCTTTTGTCGAAGTTGCCATCTTATGGACTGCCCGAGGGATTATGCAGATGGATTGCTAGCTTTTTGTCCGGCAGACGCATTCGTGCCGTAGTAGACGGTAGCTGCTCTGATAGCATGGACATAAACGCTGGCGTCCCGCAAGGCTCTGTGCTATCCCCAACGCTGTTCCTTCTGCATATCAATGACATGTTGTCTATCGGCGACCTCGATTGCTATGCGGATGACAGTACTGGGGATACTTTTTACACAGGCCGTGCTAATATCCCTCGCTCTGTGGTACTGGAAAGTCGCGGAAAACTTGTGTCTGACATCGAGAACACTTTATCTAGAGTCTCGTTATGGGGTCGGGATAACCTAGTCAGGTTCAACCCCACAAAGACACAAGTTTGCGCGTTTACCGCTTAAAAAACCCCATTTACTGTGGCTCCAAAGTTCCAAGACACAGCTCTTACCATGTCAGGGAGTATTGGGATCCTCGGAGTCGACATTTCCAACGACGTCCAATTCCGATGTCATCTAGAGGGAAAAGCTACGCTGGCATCCAAAAAGCTCGGGGTGCTCAATAAAGCGAGGGGATACTTTACTCCGGGGCAAAGACTTCTGTTATATAAGTCGCAAGTCAGACCCCATATGGAGTATTGCTGTCACCTCTGGGCAGGAGCACCTGTATACCAGCTTGCACCCTTTGACTCGGTTCAGAGACGAGCTGTCCGAATAGTCGACGATCCTAGACTCACAGGCGGTATTGAACCCTTAAGTCTAAGGAGAGACTTCGCCTCCTTATGTGTGTTCTATCGTCTGTACAATGGGTTGTGCTCTGAAGAACTGTTCGACATGATGCCAACGTCCACTTTTCATCATCGCACCGCTCGCCACCGACTGGGCGCTCATCCTCACACCTTGCAACCTAAATGGTCGCGCACCGTGCGGTTTCAGAGGAACTTCCTCCCGCGGACGGTCCGTCTGTGGAATGAGCTCCCTGCCGAGGTTTTCCCGTTGGACTACAGTATGGGGTTCTTCAAAAGAGGAGTGTACAAGTTCTTATTGGGTCGGCAACGCGCATGTGACACCCCTGGGGTTGCAAGCGCCCATAGGCTACGGTGACTGCTTTCCATCAGGCGGGCCGTATGCTTGTTTGCCACCGACGTGGTATAAAAAAAAAAAAAAAGCTTAGGGTAAGTCGAAGGTTTTTATAGTCATGTTCGTCTGTCCGTCTGTCTCAGTCGATTTCCTCGCAAACTATGTACAACACAACAGCATTGCAATTAGGTAAGGATATGTGATGTAACGGAGAAAAAAAATGGCGGTTTAGTCCTCCTCATATGTACCTGAAGGATTCTTGCGATGTACTTAAGCATGTGGAGTATCAATTGAGAGGTCTTTAAAAAAGATTAAGGTTCCTAGTCAAAAAAATCGTTAAGTGAACCGTTTTCGAGATATCAGATCTCAAATTTCAACGATTTTTGCTTCGATCAAAGTAACTTTTGTAGTTTTTGATATAGGTTTATTAAACTGTAATTTTTAAATTCGATGCTACGGAACCCTTTGTACACGAGTCATATTCTTGGCCAGTTTTATAATACTAGCTTTACTGTTAAGTATTTAACACGCTACGATGCTACCGCGACGGAACTTGCATAAATATGAATAATGGGTTTCACAACTTGAATACTAACGCTAGTGCGGTCTAGACTTTTATTTTACGATAACGACTTTTAAACATAATCTCGTTATTTTAAATTTACGGACGGTGGTCTGGAACGATACTAAGCCAAGTTATTCGTATTATCTCGGGATTTAAAATACCCAAGTTTTCTTCTTGATACATGATTTTTATAAAGACGGACTTGGATGTATGATAATTTATTTTGTTCTAAAATTGAATTCCTCTAGTATTTACATAGGTAACTATAGGTACCGACCAATTTTCAATAATCGATTTACTACCTGTTCGGAAAGTGACACCGAAGGTAGGTTAGGTAGGTAACAAATATAACAATCAAGCTTTTGCTTGAAATCGTCACGTTTATAAGGCTAATTAAATCAATTAGCTTTTATTGATATTTTTTAAAGTTACTTTCTCCAAAAAACAAACTCTTAGCACGTAACGACGTCATACTTCATTCCAAAATGTAGAAAAATCTCTACGAGCGTTGATAACATTTTTCGTCGGCGTCCAATCCCATAAACTCAATACGTAATGAGGGTTTAGAAGGCATTCTAAGCGCTTGTCTCGGCCGTAGATCAGAATAACCACTGTAAGACCGGTTCCAGGCTGGGCACATTTTTAAGATAACGTCAGCTCATTTTGTACTGGCTGGTATGAGAATTAGATGGAAGTAAAGAGAATATAGAACTGGTTCTCGCGGTCTGAAACGTATTTTTAACCGACTTCAAAAAAAGGAGGAGGGTATGTATGTTACCTGATATCTCCGAGAATAGTGAACCGATTCTAAAATTTCTTTTTGTGATCGAACGTGTATTACCCCGAGATGGTCCCATTGGCACCAAGTTGGGGTCTGATGATGGGATCCTGGAGAAATCGAGGGATCTCTTCAAATGTTATAGGTACATGTATGGCGCTTTTGGTAATTTTCATTCATTTACAAGAATTTGCATTCAGAAAGTAGGATTTGAGGAAACCAATGATGGAAACAAATCGGGAATCTTGGAGAAACCGGTTGAAGTCGGTTTTTTAAATTTTTAATTCGGTGATTATGATGGTTCGTTAGCCACGCACGTAAAGTGCACGGAAATATATAGTGTAGTTTTATATAAATAAACATATGTTTTATATTAGGATATAACATTTATGTGTTGACATTATATTTGGTATACTTTATGTATTTTGTAAATTGACCATTCATATTTAATTTCTCAGTGTATTTGTGTATGCTGTAATTAAATCTCGTATTGCTTTGACTAAAGTAGAGAAACTATAGGCCCATGATGGTTGTGCTTTTATCGTTTATTATAGCGGATAAGATGGTCGCAATACAAAATGAAATAAGAGCAAAAATGTTACAAATCACGATATATGACAAAAAATCCATCACTGAACAAGAGGCAAGTTAGCGACCTATTTACAGATTGTACTGAAAACTACACAAAATATATTTATTCCACCGTACCTAGTTGTTTGTTTCAATAAGTGTTAGTTTTCATAGCACATCACATCATCAGTAAATTTTAAAGTAAATGTATTCTTACTGGCGTCAGCACGCGGCTGATAGTTTTATTTATATAAAAATGAACTTACCTAATATAGCAAAAGCTATAAATATTTCATTAATCGCCAAACGAAATTGCATAAGATTAAACATTAGAACTCCCATAAACCAGACTCACAGTCACCGCACATTAAACTTGTAAACAGCTATATTTCAATGTTAAATGTGAACAGAGGCAATTGGGGCATACTCGTGCACCTAATTCAGTTGCAGTATGCAGTACCAGAGATACTCGGGAGTATGGGATGATACTCGTAAAGCTTCGCTGGAAGATTAGGGAGCGTGTTTATTGCTGGCTGAAGCCATTCCGCTAATTAATTTTACGTGCGGAACTTGATTGCTAGTTGCAATTTTAGATAATGAAAAACAAAATCCTAGTCTGTCATCATCTTTAAATATATGTCATGAGGGTAAATGAGTTTTTTTTGTGGTGCGAATCAAATAGTTTCATTAATTGTTTTTGATTTGTGTTTTAAAATAGTACTTAACACTGTTATGTGTATAAAAAGAAGAAGAAATACCAAGTTTTCCGTGGGTTCAAATTCAAATCCCGCCTCCAGCGTTTGTACACTCGGTATTTTATTTGGTAATGTACCTATATTTAATATTGAATATTATTTATTTATTTGTGTTCGACTATTTTAGGTTGACAAACGATTTTTTGCTTATCGAAATATTACAAATGTCAATTCCAAACAGCATCTTATTTGTTGAAACAGTAAGATGTAACAGTAAGGTTCTATTTTAGAATAATGACCGACCGATTTCGTACCCCTGAGTATCTTTCAGAAATGTTTTAAAAATAAAATGAATAGGTTATTTTAACAAATACGGAGGATTTGCCACTAATACTGTCTGTAAAAAACTAAAAAATGTGTTGGTCTTAAACGTTTAAGACTGTTTTGGTGACAATGATTACAAGCACTCGAATTTAAAATCGCCTCTGAGGATACTGAGATTTGCAGTCTTATTTGCGTAGGTTATATTGTGAAATTTGTGAATTATAAATATTAAAAAAATCGCAAACATTAATAGACATTCCTGTTTTGAAATCTGCGTAACAAGTCAAAATATATTTTTTTCATTAATGAAATTAACCTATAGAATATTGTACAGAATATTTCGTTTTATTCCGGTTTTTATAGCTAAATAGGAGTTCCAAAGCCACGTCTTCAGATCTTTCGCCTTAAACCCTTCCACAGTGAATGCAAATCCCGCCCGCTATCGCTTCGCTCCGTAACCGCCGCCTCAGATTAAGCCGGCGCTGTTAACTAAAATTGCATTTGCATATCGTAGCTCTTTGTACTATGCACTAGTTTAGTAGCCGTACTACGAGTTGGCAAGTATCGCTAGCGTTAGTGTTGACTCGACACGTAAAGTGGTCCATCTCGCTTGCTCCGCTATATCAGAGCGAGAGCGATAATCTGTTTTACGCATCGTACTTAACCTCGTAAGGCCCATTCTACTTTTAGGACAAGCGAAATAATATCCCAGTGTCCTAAAAAAAGGACAATTTATTTTTAATTTTGGGACCTACAAAATAAAATTCATTTTTCTTTGAAAAATTTAACGTCATGGGCCGTTATGAGTAAATTTTGTTGTCCTAAAAATAGGACGTTGGGCCTTACGAGGTTAAATCAAATCACGAGTATTTTCCATTAATTAATTCTCATGAAAACCATGGCCCACATAATTAGCCTATCTCAGTCCACTGTTGGACGTAGGCTTCTCCTATTAACTATGCGTGTAAATGCAGATCATGCCCACGTGATCGCGGTGATATGTATATGTAGGTTTATTTATATTTATATGTGTATTTATTATACCAATGTAGGAGTGTCGATTTGTGTATCTTATTTCTTTTCAATGTTGACGATCCTGCACCTAATACAAGTTTCTGTTTGACCCAATTGCAATGGTTGACTGGTAGAAAATGTCATAAGGCATTAAGTCCGCCATTTCTACTTTTTTCATTAATTGTGCAATAAAGCTTAAATAAATTAATTAATTAAGCATCCAGTTATTATGTGCCGTTTTATATCCGTCGGATAAAATTTTCACTATCTTTTTCCCAAGTAAATAATGGAATAGGAATGCTAACATTAAACGATAGGTATATTTTATTCAAAGATGATGAATCAGGCTCTAAGTAAAGTTATTTATACAGTGTGTTTCCATGACCCGGGCCTTTACGAAAATGGGTAATAATACGATTTACTAGCAATCGTTTTCAAGTATTAACATTTGACAAATAATTAAATTGACCGTACATTTAGTTTTATTTCCTCCGAACGATCAATGTAACGCGTGTGCTGCTTAGTTGTCAAACGTTGTGAGTGGCTGCGATCTGTCATTGTCAAGTGCGAAGTACATTGCTTCTCAATTAACTTTTCTTAGAAAGTTAATTACTTTTAAAATTAGCATTTTGAATCGAATAATGTTCACAGTTTGGCTAGAAATCTGCATCGCATTCCTCGGTTTCGATAAAAACCGGTATCATAGACACACACTGTATAGTAATCGGCCACTTACTTCCCGTGGTTACGCCGTAGGCGTCGTAGCGGTCGTAGCACTCGATCTCTATTCTTAGCGCGTAGCAAATAAATGGTTACGCAGTGAAACCGGGATAAATGGAATCTGCGGGCCCAATTAGTGGTCTTCCATTTAACCAGTCCTTTAGAGGGGGTCTTAATTATAGGTACAGGTGGAAGCATTTGGCTGATGTAGCTTATATTATGGTTAACTGTCTATTAAGGTTCTCAAATAAATTGGAAATTAGTTGGATCTTACTATGAAGACATATTATCATCTGCAGCATAAATATACTAGCATACTAACACACGGCCTTCTCGAGACTACCCGTCATTTTATAATACATGCTGAATTATGAGGTGTAATGAGTGTGTATGAAAAAATTGCAATCCAAATTTTTTTGTCATCAGTGTAAAGTAATGAAATTAATGCGGTTTCTAAATCCTATATTAATCGGCATTATACTAAATACATATTTTCGATTACATGTATCAGAGTTTCGGCATCATTTTGTCGTAAATCGTGTCGCCTTTCTAGACTTTTAACGTATTAGCCTTGTAAGTATCGACCAGTGTCGTCCATTAAGGCGACTTTTATTTTCTTTCATTTGACGTCTCGCTTAATTCCCCGCCGGGCTTCTCCTTTTGTTTGTATTTTAAAGAAAAACAATTTCGAAACTTCTCGCTGTCACTGTCGGTTCCTTTTGAATTAGATTTTTCTTTCTCCTTTACCAGAGATAATATCCAACGGAAGTTTACTCGACGAGTTTAGGTACTTGAAAATGCGGCTTTAAAAAGAGGAGCTTTCTGAGAAAAACATATTTTTCTGGACGAGTTTAAATTAGATTTTTATATCAAAATGTTTATCTATGTTAAAGCTACTAATTCGAAGTTAGCTGTTCATACATTCATTCATTCATTGTTGTTCATACATTTTTAACCCTTCTAATCCTTTAACCCTGGTGTTAGTGACCTAACCCTGGATTTTGCGAGTGGACCAAATCTAGTTTTAAACCCTCGTATGCGGGAGGTTGGATTCCGTACGAGAAAACTATTAGAAAACAATATTTGCGGCACACTAGAGGTTATTTCTACAGAAAAGTTTCCATTCAAATTTCAAGAGTCAAATATTACACATATATGTATAAGTTGTCATGATGTATAACGTTGTATATTGTGAGAAGGCACATCAGTCAAAAAATACAATATTTCCAAGCAATTGCCATGATATGTACTTGTAATAAGAGCAATACAAATGAAAAATGAAGATTAATAATATATTTCTTAAAGTCATAAATCATTATTACTGGCACGACTGTCTTCAATATGTAAATCAAAATATTTTGCGTAGAAGTATAAAAACTACACAGCTGTGATAAGCTGCACGTTTTGCAAGCGTCTTAAACTTCTGCCGACTCTGATCGCCCCTAATTCAATCGCCTTCAAACCTCCCACCAAATCCAAATCTTCCTAAGCTCCGTTCTTCTAAATTCTGTCACGTTCTGTCTCTCGTAGAATATTCAGCGGGCGCGGTATCGATCGCTCTGGAAATATGCCTTGCAAATAAACGTTGGACTGCCGCCAAGGCTCGCATGGAAATAATTAACAGAGGCGAGATTGTTGGGGCTATGTTTGGCTCAACTTCGGTAATTAGATGCAAAATGGTGAACTGCAGTTTAGCATATGCGCCGTATTTACATTTCAACATTTACATAGTTAAGTACAAGTACTTTGTGCTTCAACAATGCAATTAAATAAGTTGCTGATGCAAATGCGACTAAGATGCTAATCGTTGGGCTGCAGATATTGTAGGTACGAATGTCTAGTAATAGCATTCGTAAAAATAAACTACATACCTAATAATAAGTCGCATAAAATAATATTTGATCAAACCAGATTTCTATATCTTGCATTGCAGTAAATATCAAGTCTTTTTAATAAAGATTTCGCTTGGATAGTGTGTACTCAGTTTGAATTAGGATTATAATTTCATTTTGGGGTCTGACTGTTTACATATAATTGGATTTTTCTCAGAAATGGTTAAAATTACTATAACCATTTCGGCCCTTAATTAGGATGTGATATGTGCCAAACACTTCAAACCACACACCTATTTTAATTACCACCCTGCAATAGGTAATCTCTGGAGTACATATGTCCGAAGTTAACTCGTTACGTGAAATATTAAGAGCAAAGTTTTTGCCAAATGGGATCAAGTTTAATGTAGGCAGGTCGCTGCCTGAACTCAAGCTGAATAATTAATTGTTCACTTTCAGAACGGGCTTATTGTTCCTTTTGCAAGAATTCGCGAGTTCCTACACAACGCGTACAAATTATATTATGTTTAACTCGTCTTGTACAAGTTTTATATTGTTAAACCCATTGAACGACAGCACTAGGCCGGTAAAATGTATGAAATGCATATTCGTTAATGCATGTAGTTTAATTAAAAGTCATAAATCTGCTTGAATTTGCAAGGTACCTATTATCATTCGTTGAGTTGTTCTGAATAAAAATGTACACAATTATAAGCGCTGAATACATGAGTTACCGTTTTCTACTTTGTTACCAACTTCTTTAATGAAACAAAATTCAATTATTGGTTTCATAGATTGTGTTTTTATGTGAAATAATAGTCAAACATATCATTGATATTCATACAGAAGAATGATAACAAATTAGGAAAATTAAATAGTCTTTTAAGTATCTGTCCTAATTGTGTACAATATTTTTGAATACTGCTCCGTTATGAAATACTCTTGTACCGTCTACCAAAATACAAATGAAGTAATACTGCGTTAATTGCTTAATAAAAAGTTACAGCGCTTTAGTTTCGTATAGAGTGGTTACGAGTTTATTTGAAATATTGACAGTATGTTACGAATGCTCTCCAGTAGGACGTCTGAATCAAAATGCTATTAATACGTAGGTACCTTTTGATACTGTAGAATATCCACGAAACTAACTACATACTCGTACGACTTTAACGTACACAAGATAACATCAATACACAAGTTCATTGGATTTGACGCAAAGATCAGACGAGGTTATCCCGCCAGACATTTAATGAAATAATTTTATTGATAGAAACACAATATGTCATATAAATTCAATAACACGAAGACATATTGCTTCCATAAAATATGGGATCTGGCAAAGTAAAAGTTACGTTTCTTTCAGTCAGCGAATTGAAATGTAGGTAACATTTGGGACTGTATGTTACAGGAGCATTCCAGACGCTATCGCGAGCCGATCTTCGAGAAGAACCGATATACGAGTACCTTGCAGTAACGTGTTTTTGTGAGGGTTGAGGTAACGGGTTTACTGGTAACTGGATTCGCCTGCTCTTGCGTTTGGACACGAATACGCGGCCAGAAGTCCCGAGGGTCCCACGTGGAGGAAAACAATCGAAGCAAGGTAAGATTTAGTGAAAGTCGATATGCAAATTTATTATTGTTTTTGTCGTGAGCAATATGGCTGCCGAGGAAAGATTGCTTTTGTGACTGTATTAAACGCGTGCCCCGAATTTTAAATGTATTTAATTTATTGGCAACCTTTATCGTAATCGCTTTAAAAGGAAAAACTATATTAAACACATTCAGTTTTCCATGGACATTTCGAGCTTAATATTTGACGCGTTATATATTCTAAAATACAGTTAAATACAAAAACCGTAAAATAATTTTAAATTCTCTTTCATTTTAAGCTAAAGTGAATCGATGCTTTAATTAACAACATTGTAAAAGCGCCTCAATTTATAATGTCACTTGGGCGTTAACCTGTCAAGTGGATGAAATAATTGGAATTTTATCTGTGCCTAAAATCTAGCGAATCGTAAAAGAAAATCCGCCTTGAGCGGGGAGAAAGATCCGTTCAGAAATCCTTGAAATCCTCCCGACTGACAGGCAGGATTTCTAACAGAACTAGACCTTATGTCGTAATTCTTGCACTACGGAAACTATTTCAAGTACTTAAAATGGATCTATAAAGCAGTCTTAAGGCGTCTCCTAGTGCTGGAAATGGGAATCCTTATATCAAACCGGCACTGCAAGCAGTAAAATGTCGTTGATTTTGTGTAGTAAAAGCACGCCTCACCCACAAAACACGTCTCAGAATATTGAAATGAAACTGTATTTTCCAGTGGCAGATATTAGGATCAGCCGCCATCAGATATATCGAAACAGGTGCTCACAAACATCTGAACAGGGTGCTTAGCCAAGTTGCCAATCGCTAGCGCTTCATCGTTAAGCGCAGCTAACTGTCTTTGACGCACTAATATGAAAGAGTGACAGAGAGGGAAAACTACGTTACGCTATTAAGCGCTAGCGATTGGCATCTTGGCTAAGCATCCAGGATAGCTAAGTTGCCAATCGCTAACGTTTAGTAGCGTATCGTAGTTTTCCATCTCTGTCACTCTTTCATATTAGTGCGACAAAGACAGTTACCTGCCTTTCGTTTACGATTGACGATTAAGCGTTAGCGATTGGCAACTTGTCTAAGCACCCAGGCCTCTATTTTCGTAGCATTAGAGTGCATATTCAGATATTTTTGAGGATCCTAGCCGCTCCTATATACCAACCTGATGGCGACTGTAGATTATGTACATTTAAAGTTGACCGTAGTAGTGTCGTTATTTGCGACATCGACGATGCTATAATGACATTAATTAGTCTAATCACAATTATAATGACTTTACTAAATAAAATAAGGGCGGATTTTTATTTAGATGTAGTTTTTATTAATTTTCCAAATTTGGACTTTTTAACATTTTTTCTACTCAGAATCACGAGCTCTTTCGATCCTGACAGAAATAAGAAAATGTCCTAAAAAAAATTCCATTGAGTTACTATTTTTCATACACTTTCTTCGACCGTAACTCAGTGGAAGACAAATAAATATATGGAATTCTCGGGACACTTTTTTCTGCTAATGAGGATCGAAAGAGCTCGTGATTTTGAATAAAAAAAATATGAAGATATCCAAATATGGAAAATTACTAAAAATCCAAACTAAAACAAACTAAAAATCCGCCCATAAATACAAAGCAATGAAAACACGCGATATCGATTTCTACCATACCTACATATTTTATCCAGGGCACGAGATAGCGATTTATGAAGGCACGTTGATTCGGGTGAGAACGCTCTTAGTTTAGTCGATCCCCGAAATCGTTTTGACAGGGGGCTAGTGACGTCACAAGTCTGCACCGTCTTGCTATCGACATGTGCCGTCAAGATTAAATATTACGCCAAACAATGACGACGTCAAAAGCCAAAACGTCGAGACATTTAAGAGAAAAAATTCATTTTAATCAGATTTTTTCACAACTGAATTGAATTTGAAGTGGCAAAATAGATTAGCACAAGATTTTTATACTCGGCGTTTGCGGCGTCATTGCCTATTGAAATTTCATCGCTATTATTGTCATGATAATGTAAAATTTTGATACTTATTCATGTGATACTTATTCATGGTCATGTGTCATAATATGATATCAGGATCCTTCCATCGATCCATCCCCAGGACCTTTTTCTTGCCATTACTTGTTATGGATACATTTTGTTGGCTCACCCTTAAAATTCTACAATTCTACTTAAAATGGCAGTGTGGTAACGGCAGTAAGAATACATTTCTCACCACCCCAACTCCTCCTGCTGGTGTTGTAAGTGTCGACTAAGGGATTGAATTGTCACTGACCATTATTTGATAAAAGATTGATGATGGGCAGCAGCGTCATCATAGTGGTCACATTATGCGATCGCCAATCCACTTGCCCAGCGTGGTGATTATGGGCATTTACCTCCTAATGCGTTTATACGCATAGTTAACAGGAGAGACCTACGTTCAGCAGTGGACTATCATAGGCTGATGATAATGATGACTTAAAATTCTTCTTCAACGTCTAGCTAACTATGCAACGTTTGTTCCCTGGGTGACGTGACAGAATAACAAGAAAAAAAGTGATAAACCCGTCAACTAGTGAAAGTAAGATTTTATCTGAAAATTTAATCTAAACGAAAAGTAGGTAGTTATAGTTATTCATAGGTATCTAACAAATGACAAAATGCTTCTGATTTTTATTGGGCATTAGCTCAAAGACATCTCTAATGCGTTCATCAATTTTGTGGTTCACTAGGGGGTGATCAATCCCTTACTGCTCTCATCCATCCTCCCGCAACCGTCGCCTTGTTACACATTATTAAGTGACAAACATGGCAGCTCAGCTCTAATTAATCGGCTGCAGACCTCAAAGCTCCTTATCGCATTACAGTCATTATAGTACAGTTCAATTAGCATATTATCGACATCGGTCAGCTCTAAAGTTGTAGCCAAGGAGGCTGTTTGCTCGACTGCAAGATTAATGGTAGGGAATAAGAATATTGTTCTAGCCGCTTGCCGAGGGAGAACCATTTTATTACGCTCTTCGATTTAGTATACTGGTTACTAATCGAGAGGTCAAGGTAATTGGTTTATCCTCGATGTATTACTTCAGTGTCCTTCCGTCAATTTATCTAACCAGGTAAGTAGAACGCATAAGCAAAACTATTTGCGGAGCGCTTCTCTACTCACACACGATTACTGAATTCTAAGATGTAAATAGTTACCATGGTTTACTTGAACTTCAGCCTAAGTATCGGATTACATTTGTGATATCCACAACATGGCATAGAGAGGGGAACAAGCGAAATTTTCTGTTCAATTCCACGACAAGACTATTGTAAGTCATGTCTTATTAAGGTTAATTGAATGCTGACATTTCCCAGACCTGGTTACATTTATAAATGGTCTATCGTGTTTATAGAATACCTCACTTAAGCTTATTCAAAGATATTATTTTAAATAGACTGTTATCTGATGCAAATATTAATTCTAAATCTATAACTTATATTTTTATTTCTGATTGTACTTATATTGTATGCGGTATGTTATGCGCGTGTTAAATATTACAAACATCACCCTGAGAAAATCACTGAGAAGCTACTGTTACAATGTTTTCGAGATATGAATTTCAGTAACCTACTTCAATCAAACCACCTACCGATCTTCACATTGATAGCATGGAAAACATCGCGATTGATTACTTACCCATTATAAGAATCTACAACATCATCTTTTTAACCGTTTTGAATTGACTAAGATAACGTCCGCCAGACGGGTTCAGATATTCTTAAGACATAAGTAATGGCAAGCTTATCCCAGATAAACCGGATTAATTGCGTCTCCGGCGCTTTGCCACCGCACTATTTCCCGGACGAGCGCACATCGGAACCATTAAAAATCCCGGACAGCAGAATTAGTTGGAAAACGGGAACTAGTCTCAATCGTTCCGTCAATCCCGGGAAATTGATGAGTCAGATCCAACAAAGCCGACGGAAAACAATGCTAGCGCCTTTCAGCGCTTCCCTCGCGCAATTAAGTGAGCCTTTTTGTTCGCCCGCCTCTGCTACTACATTATCGGATACAATGCTCGATGATTTGCGGAAATACTGAGATTATTTTTTGCTACGAGTGTTCCGATTCGTGTTCGTCATTCCATCTTAGATTAGCGCGTATTGTTGTGTGGAAATTGAATCCTGTTAGCATTAACCAATGGCGTGCGTGCTTGTACACTTTACGAGGTATTTGCGTTATAAATGATAGATTATGATGTGTCACGTTTAACGAGATTTCCATATCAAATGGCCGGCGCGCTGTCATGCTAATCTGCCGTGTCGGTAGATACCGCTTCGTATAATGACGCTGTGATTAACATAAGCGTACGGAGGCGCATTTCGGAAGCTCGAATTAAGCTATAACTTTGACATCAACATCAGTGTTTCACCTAGCTGTGTATTTCATATTACATTTAACTCATTACTTTATGTTTCCGAATAGAACTTTGCAGTGGCGTGTCGCCTCTGTGTGCGTGCTTTATTTATAGCCAGGATTTATGAGCACGATCCTAAACTAATAACTAAAACAATCCGCTACTGAACCCTATCTCGGGCGTTTGGTTTAATAAAGGTTATATTAGAAAATACACTGTTGCAAACGATGTAGGTGTAATATGATTCAGCGGCTGGAGGCTGATCGTGTTACTTACGTAGGTAATATATTTTTTAGAAAAATAAACGTTTTGAAGGTCCTTTCTAAATCCAACCCCCTTCTACATACATATTACGTTATAACGTTCTATTGACTGTTATTATAAGTGTCCCCCAAACAAAGATATGTGATATACAGGTATAATAAAGATTTGTGTTGTAATGATTTTCGTTTCTAAGTTTCAGATCGAAGCTAACGCAGCAAGCAGGCACGAAATTGAAGCATTGCATCAAAATAAGACGAAGAAAGAAACTCAATCAATAGCAAGACAGAATAACGAAACGTGAAGAAAACTGAAGAAAGAATAAAAGTTTGAATCATACCTATGGCACATTCGTGATCTACCCTGTAGATCCGGGCTTTTGTAGTTTTGTTCCACATCAGAAGCTCGTCTCTACAGGTATCTCACGGCTGGAAGACCTCGCTACTTGATCAACTTTTATAATCTGCAAATACTTCGAAGACAAGAAGAAATACAACTGTTTACTTTAGATATTGTTTGCCACCGACGTGGTATAAAAAAAAAAAAAAAAAAAAAAAAAAAAAAAAAAAAAAAAAAAAAAAAAAAAAAAAAAGATATGACACTGCAATGTTTAACTTTAATGGTGTTTAAAACGAGATGGGTTTCAGCTAGGGTTTCCATCTCTTAAATCTGGCAATCAGGATGCTTAGCCAAGTTGCCAATCGCTAACGCTTAGTAGCGTATCGTAGTTTTCCCTCTATGTCACTCTTGCATATTAGTGCGACAAAGACAGTTTCGTTTACGATTGACGATTAAGTTAGCGATTGGCAACTTGTCTAAGCACCCTGGACTGCACGATATATAGACTGTATGATAATTTCAGAATTTGAATTGTGAAACGTTGACAAAACGTTAAAAACACAAAGTCAGCCTCCGTAGCCAAATTAATAGTTACCGTGCTTACGAAGCTTGGAGCCGGGTTCGAATGCCGGCGAGGGCATTATTTGTTTATTTATTTTTTACAAATATGTGTTCCTTGGTCATGGCTGTCTATTTTGTATCTATCTATCTTATAGACATCGTCGCTTGGTACCCAAATCACAAGACTTAATTGAGCTTACCGTGGGACTAATAGTAGGTCGCTTTGTGTAAGATATTTAAAAAATGATTGAAAGTGATTTACAGGTACTTTTAAAATAAGAAAAAGAATATTGATCTTTGATAGGATTTACATCTTATTTAGGTACCGTGGTCTATACTTAAAATTCATTTTTAGTACAGATGGTGCCTTTTTTAGGCTCGAGTGCGAGAAGTGTGTCATTTTACGTCAGGTTCAAAACTTCGGAGGGCCATCTGTACTAAAAAACGTGGTACGAGACACGAGACACGTAATGTACTATTTTCGTATAGCGTTTACACACTCGTTACAATGTAAGCGAAGTATGAACTATCCACAACACTAACAACACCAGTAAAAGCCTTTACTGCCAACTAACCACATAAACCTTTTACTGCGTTTTCAAGCTCTAAGTGCATCAACTTTACACTGTCAGGCGTTACAGAACTAGCTTTATAAGAATATTTATTACAGCTAATAAAAACCACAATGTTTACATACTGTTCAAAGATAGTGACGCTCGGAATACGCTTTTACACAAAAAAAAAATCATATGAAATGCTGGAAACATGCTGATTACAATTATTCTTTATAAATATTTAGAGTACAAGTGGAACCGTTTTTAACATCTGATTGTATTGATATTTCCCTGAAATTTTCACCCAATCCAAGAAACATGGAACTTTATCAGGGAAACGCGAATATAACCTGATTTATAAAAATATTCTACCCTAGTCTAGTTCCTATTCGCACCTACTTAAGTCCCGTTTAGTATGATGAGTAAAAATCATGACATTTCTACTAAATAATAAAATATTGATATTAAAATATAATTATTTTGTTATTGGTACCTAACTACAAATGCTTGCGTCTTAAAACATAATACAATATTATAAACTCAAAATGCACAAATATATATATTATTATATAATTTTGTTCAAAAGCTAGAAAATTTCAAATAAAGTCAGGCAGGGTACTTCGGCAGCCAGTTACGATAGCCAGCTTATGAGCACTTTATAGTGTGTCTGCAAAGCCAGGCTTTGCTCAGTTTATGCTAGGGATTCTATCATATATTTATCCTACTACGGAAGAATAGACAGGATACCACATAGATGCAATACAATGATTTATTTGTTACTTTGAGCTTAATATTGTAGGAGTTGTTTTGCTACTTAACTACATTATGGCATTTATTTTATACTCGTACACATGCTAAATTGGTCAACAAAGCCAAAAAATATCGGTAAATATACGAGTGTATGCATTAAGCATATTTTATTACTGTGTATTTTAATGATGAATGGATTTATTCGATTGTGACATAGTAGATAGAAACAATAATACATAATATTAACATAAGGAAATAACAGTAGGTATAGTTACATTCTGTGGTTTGTGGATACAAACCAAATTGAAAATAAAAAACTTAGATCTACAAAGACACATGGATTAAGTACTGTACAGTACATCCTATTTTATGTAGGTATAGGAAAAATTAGTGATACCTTTATTAAAGTCTAGAATCATATAAAATGTAACTCGTAAATAAATAAATAAAATAAATAAATATCTTGGGACATCTTACACAAATCAACCCGTACTCGTAAAGGAAACATTATCAGGTTTTAGGTATACACCAAATTGTGAAATAATAGAAATCTACGAGTACGTATAGATACCTAATTTATAATACCTAATTCATTCAGAATACAAGCATCACTCGCAATTGATTTCTCATAGAAATCTAATAATATTTAGGATTACATAAACATAATTTCAAAATGTATGACCTACCTTGAAGCATATATAATTGAATATGTAGGTATTTGTATTTATTTTACGCATTATGTCATTATTACATTGGTTTTACTCATTAAACATTCTCTTACTTATAAATCTGAACAACTGTCATATCATGATTACCTGGGTTCTATTTCAATGATAAAATAAAATGTGTGAAATCGAATAAATGTATTTTTAGGTATGTATGTATATCTCTACCTATAAGTATAATCCGTTTTCCTTGATCCCAATATTTTCCCCAATCCCAACGAAAACAGGAGAAGACTGTCTTCATAGTGGTTTGTACACTGTCATATAAAGACATAAGAAGGGTCCACGGAAAAAACATGTCCAAGTCTTAAAAAAATCAGGGCAAATTCACACCTTATTCTGTTTAAAGTAATGTGGTTTTTCCTTCTGTAATTTAAATTGACTAGACATGTTCTTTTCGTGGACCCTTCATACGTATATACTTGTTTATATTATAGACCAGCAGGCTTAGCACATGATTGGTGTGACAGTATGTTGCCGCGAGATAGATGTCCCGTCCTTCACTAGCTATATTAACAAAAGAGGGACGGATAGACTATCTCGCGGCGAGATACTGTCGCGTCAATCATGTGCTAAGCATACAGTAGGCGTACCATGACTTTGCTAGTATCGGTAACGTTCGGTTTCTCTCGATACTATGTAAAGTAGGTACTTTACATAGGTATCGAGATCGTGCTCGTTCTAATGTGACAGTGCGAGCGCGATAGAATGCTTTACGTATTGAGTAAAACCTAACGTTTACTTTACTTTCCAACTCATGGCACAGTTACTGTAGGTACCTGTACAGTCAAGGGCATTAATATATATACACTTCTCCATACTGATCCCTTACAAATGTGTCTATATATGAATGCACTCGACTGTACAGTGAGCTGCCAAAATACTCACGTCATCAATTTTACCCCTTGTTAGATACAGTTAATAATGTAGATAAAGTACATAAAATTATAAGACGTGATTACTTTTAGGTGATTAGTGATTACATTAGATGTCTACGGCATTGCATATACTGATGAGTATAAGCTTATGTACTAAAAATTAGGCAATGAAATAAAAAAAACATGTATTGATTATAGGTAGGTTACCTACCTATGATTTACGTATTAGATATCATCTTACATAACTTTTATCGACATGGATTTCGCGTGATGTGAAAATGAATCCAATGGGCCTGATAGGTGGTTTATAAAAATATATTAATTTATAACTCATTTTTCAAAGAGTGGCCAAATGGGTAGAGCAGAATCGAAAAAATGGCGGGAGGCCTTTGCCCAGCAGTGGGTTAGGTAGACTAATTTACGACGAAACAAATACGCACGAAATAAATAGGTGCAGAGAATAAAGGACTCTGTGGGAAGATTAGTATATTTAAGACATTTGAAACAATAGTCATGCTCAGGCAGATAAATACACTCGGGCCAAGTACACCCATGCAGTAAAAGCATTAATTTTGGAGCAATCCCTCTACGTTGTATAAGTATAAGTGGTGCGATATTCATTGGCTGATATGTTATAACATGACCTTGGTACTTTATGGCGGAAACTATGTAGGTATGCTATTTCACGTGTGATATAGGTAACAGGTAAATACATAGGTGCAGTGGTGCAGTGGCCCTGCCTATAGGTAATATGGGCAGTCCGTGGGTCGAATGCCGGTAAGTTGCTTTATTTGTAGAAATAATACATTACAGTTTAAAATTAACAAAATGATGAGTAAGTACCTAATGTATGTACTTTAAATTAATCCTAAAAATATGGATGTAGGTATAAGATTTTTGGCCACGGTTGTACTCGTGAGGTGCCTAATGTTTAATTACCTACCTACATTATAGGTACTTAAACTAAGTAGGTAGTAAGTAGATTACTAGTACGTACCTACCTATCACTACAGACAATCAACTGAAACGCAATAATTAAATCCACGATGAGGTAAAATGGCGAATTAAATTTTTACATTATAAATGACAAAAAATATTAATGATTAGATTACAGACAATAAAATATTGTAGGTATCATTTCCTACCTTGTTACAATAGCAAACAATATGATGCGAAACGATCGATCATTGAAACTCCGAAAATGGCCAAAAATACAAGGTCGCCAAAAATTTAATTATAAATTATAAACCTTTACTTATTAACAAAAATTGACTTTGAAATAGGTAGGTATTAAACTAATCCACATTATTACGTTGACAACATTTAAACATTACGATTAATTAAGTAAGTAAAGTACCTAGAGCAATTATTTGTGGGATGCATGTGAGATACATGTACCAATTACAGAAGTTATTTTAATTATTTAATTAATCTTTATTGCACAAAAGAAAACCTTAATGTCCAAAGGCGAACTGAATGCCAAAAGGCATTCTCTACCAGTCAACCTTCAGGCAAAGCAGAGAAGTTGTGGGCGGCTATACGAGATTACTTACTACTTATTGTTAATGAAACTACCCTACGCCTACGACACAAATATACTTATATTTTAATGACAAACGGGTCTTAATCGCGTAAACTTACACCTGCCTGAGACCACGGGTGTAACGTCATGCCCGAAACGTCAGGATATAATTAAACGTAAGTTTACGCGATTAAGACCCGTTTGTCTTTAAAATATAAGTGATAATCGTGAAAGTTTAAATCAATATAATTACAAATATACTTACTAAAATAACATATACATATATATATATATATAGACGAAATGTGTGATACTTTGAACCTAATTGTTTAATCGTTTTAAATATCCACCTATATAAGATTTACATCTACTGCACCGATATTCGGAATACTAAACGTAGGTATACCTTGCCTAAGTAATTATCCTGCTAAAATAGGCTACCCACATTCTGTATTCAGGATACAAATCAGAGATCACCTCAAATGCCTCCATCCTAAAAAATACAAAACCGTGTCACTGCAACGTACACTAAGCGCCACGTAGTGGGTAACTACGAAAACCGAATTCCGAAGCGGCTAGCATTACGCCACGTATTTCGGTGACCAATTACGGAACTAAACTTGACTACGTTGTATACGTGCCACGTGCGCTACTCAGCGCTAGATGGCGCCAGTAGGTAGCTATAAACCATGTTGTATGTACTTTTTGTGAAAGCAAACTACTTATTCATGAACCTAATTGCAATTAAACACGGCACAGTTATAACTGATATGAAATTATCACTCACGCACTTAATTCTTGGACATTCAAGAAGACACTATACAAGTTGTCAGGACTTACCGTCAAATTCGCAAATGATAAATTTCGAAAATCTTCCACTTGGTCGAACACAGAAAGATTTTAGAAGTTTCGCCGTAGGCTGTTCTGCATGCCATCTGATGAAAAAATACTTCGCTGGCAACTATTATTAAAGGACCCCGTGCCTAAAGTATGGAAAATGTGGTTTCAGTTAAATGTACTCGGGTATTTAACATCTTGTTGATGTCGTGCATAACCCAGGTATTGTATACCGATGGATAAGTTACTCTGAGGCTGTTTTCTTTTATTTTACTCTTCAATTTTTTATTTCATTGGAATCTCAACTCATAGGAGGGTAGATGTAAAATTAGTCATAACTTTGACAGGGTCTCGGAAACCGTGGTAGCACCCATCGAGACTTTTGTTCAGAGCACTGACGTCTACATAATATCGAAATCCCAGCCCATTTAGTTAACTGAAACCACATTTTCCATACTTTAGGCACGGGGTCCTTTATTTGTATCACATAATGAACACAATGTAGGTAATAAGTGATAAACAATGCAATAAGCCCATAGATCAGTTGTTTTCAAACACTCATGTTCGACATTCATGATGATCCTGATGATGGTCTACGAAATGTTCTTAGGGACTAAATCTTGTATGCCCAATAACCTGTGCGAGTGTCACACGGCTGAGAAAATACCTTTCCCCACGACTTCCACAATTCCCTAACACGAGCTTTTTTTAAATACAGTTGGTACGTATTTTATTTTGTAAAATTTTATAAAAGTTACGTATTATAATAAGTACCAAATGTACCGATCTACATAAATTACAAAACTTGTGTGGGCGCCAGCGCCACTGCAACAAAAACCTCTTGTTCAAAAAAACCTAACCCACTCGTATCTGCTCTATAGTAATGAGTCCATGAATGAACATTTGATCAAATCTTTTTACCTTCGAAGTTACAAGGAAAATCATGCGATGCCCTGATAAATGTATTGCCCATTGTCCATACGACGTTGTCAGTACAACGCTGGCTATCGACATCACCTATCGCCAATATACCAACCCAATTAATAAGACCTTCCACCCCCCTATCGCTCCGTACATCACAAGGCTTAAGACACTACAACGTGCCTAACTGAAGAGGTCAGTCCGGGCTGGTCATTTGAAACTGTTCAATAGCTTTTGGACTTATAAAATAAATCACCTGGCTTACAACACAGACCGCCCATTTGAGTTCCTTATCGAACATTGATTAATAGCTTATGACAGAGTCATTTTTAATAGGCAGTTACCTAAAACTATTTTATCTGGACCTACATGAATCGTGGCGTGGCGTGACGAGCGTCCCCGGAAAAACGCTTGTTTTGTCTATCAACAATGATAAATACAATTATTCACGAGTTATTCCACTTTATATAATTAAATTATATCCGAAGCGGAACCTGTCATAACGCTCGTATATTAGAGGCCGAAGTAAGAGAAAGTCTCATATTAATTTATTTACATAAAATATACACAAACAGACCTATGAATTCTTAGCCAGGCGAAATCGGAAATCGACCAGCGGATATAATCTGTGATTGTAAGGCAAATCATTGATTATAAACAAGCAGTTGCTTCACCTCTTCTCAGTTCTTCGGTTTAGGCAACCCAAGTAGGTATCTAATATAAAAAGTATCGTAATGCCAGCTCTATATCTATATGTCGAACTAAAAGTGTCTCCACGGTAGCCGATCGGCGCTCATCGTTACCGATAAGAGTTATTAATGTGAAGCGACTGTTTTCATTATGCCTTATCAGTATATTAATAAAGATGGATTAGCATAACCCGTCCAAATACTCTAATAGACGACACTAACAATCTTTGAACACGTTTATTTTACTGCCGTGACATTGCTGTAGTATTTGTCAAATGCATATACTATACATGCTACGTCAAAGCGGGTAAGATCATCTGACTAAAGTACAGGCGTAGCGTTTAGTCTTATCTTACTTAATTATCCTTAATAGTACTTTAGGTACATACGTACGTAAAACGTGTGTTCAGTCGACGTCAAAGATATAATTACAAATTATGTGCCAAAAATATATTTCCTCGACCTTGATGTCAAGGCAATAAAATCGTGTAAAAATATTTTTGGCACTTAATAATGATATCTCTCTGACGGTCGACTGTTCATAAAATAAATAAATATCTGATTTCAACCTCAACTTAGTAGTTAGGTAACGCCGTAAAAGTATGATTATGATTACAATGAATCACCAATATCCTTAATTTTTATATTGATTTAAACTTTCACGATTATCACTCATATTTTTCCTGCCTGCCTGGGTCTGCCTGCGACCACGGGTGTAACATCATGCCCGAAACGTCAGGATATAATGAAACGTAAGTTTACGCGATTAAGACCCGTAACGTTTGTCTTTAAAATATCCTTCATTTTTTTGTAAATTACGATAGTATGAGCTTAGATCTTGTCCCCTTATTCATAAACGTCTCCTAACTTAGCAAGCCGATATGTATCTCCTTCTGTTTTATACGAGTAGAAATATTGATAAGACGGCAAGGAACAAATACGACACTTATCGGCTTACTAAGTTAGGAGACCTTTATGAATGAGGTATTATACAGTACACACAATTTTCAGATTGTTCATAAAGTTCATATTAGGTATCCCATAACATGAGAGGCAAGTTCCCACACTCTTGGAGATATCTGCCCAACACAGACATACTAGTAAACTATGAGTAATATGCTTATATTATCTTAAGATATGTGTAGCTCGGCACCATGTGCGACAAAGATAGTTATTAAAAAATAATAATTATGTAGTTCTCTAGCACTTACATTTTGAGAGAACCGGAGATATATTATATTGTAAGATATAGGAATATCAAAGAATAAGATGTAGGAATAAATACACCGTAAGATAGATATATTACGATATATTTAGGCCATAGGTAGTTATAGTTATGCAGAAAACGAAACGACCCGCTTCGATTTTTTGGACAATGTCATCATCATCATCATCCTATCAGCCGAAAGACGTCCACTGCTGAACATAGGCCTCCCCCAAAGATTGCCACAATGACCGGTCCTGCGCCACCCGCATGTAACTAAGCTCAAATATGTTAAAGCTCAAATTGTCAAAAAATTGTAGTTGGTCGCTTTCAGCAAAACTATGGGCTTACATTTACATTATCGCTGCGGCTATGTGTCTGCCTTAAGGTTACATTGTACTTACATCACGTACAGGACATCTGGGTGGCCCTAACACTTCATTTACTATCACAAATAAATAATAAGAAAGACTGAGCACGGTACCCACGCAAGATGGGACACCGTGAGAATCAGTGGTTATCTTAAATTTTCTTAGATAACACATTGATACATTATTGGAAGGCTGTATGCATGGAAGAATAAGGTAAGTCATAGGTTTATTTATACATGATCGTTGATGATACTACGTACAGTATACATTATGTAACTGGTAAATACCTGATAATATATTTACCGTGGGAAAATTTTCTAGAAGCTGACGCATGTCGCAATTTATAAATATTACCCCTAATAGTCGGGGAGCTAAACTTTAACTTGTTCGAGAAAATTACATTAAATCCTACAGTATATTTATTTCAGGAATATGATAAAACATCGTTTTGTGAATATATGTATCTAATTATCCCTGATAAATGTGTGGAGGTTTTTTCATAAAATCAATATTAAGATTTACTTGTTTAATAAAAACAAACAATAAATCCTACAGTAGGGATTTATTATCCGAGGGGCCTAACTGAATATTTAAGACAATATTTTAAAAAGTCACCACTGAATAATCGTAGATATAGTCAGAAAAAATAAAATTATTTTTAAAATTCATAACAATCAAACAGAAATTAAACAAATGGTCAGTGACTCAATGCTAACTATTTTTTTTACAGTTTTAACTGATTTACGTGCAGGCGCATTAATTCTACATTTTATTTTTTTAATGTACCTCTTGTCAATAATTAGTTGCGGCACAATACCAAAAAATTGCGCAAGATTTTGTAAGTTATATTTTTTATCAAATAAGGAAAAAAAATTAAGGTATAGTTTTTTTTTGTATAAGCTTTACGAAAAAACTGGGGATTTTTTTCCCTTAATTATAAATCATCTGAAACAATAGAATGAATGCATAATCTCGAGGGTAGAAATTATTGAACGTGCTGTTCCAATTATTGACCTTCAAGTCCTCGACTGGATGAGAAGCTCTCGCGCGGCACTGGGGATTATTGCATGGTGTGAATCTGTATACCCTAAATATTCATTAGAAAAAGCTTCCGAAACTGTAGGATTTAATGTGACCAAAAACTTTTCTTCCCCCGACTATAAGATAAAACAATCAATATACCTAAGGTATTGTAGAGGTTATATAACAATCCTCTATATAACTGGTTGCTTTCCGATATTATATTCTGTATTTAAATGATTGACATGTAATCAACATAATAAACTAAATATAAAAATTAGATCAGTCACCCTTGAGGCTTCGGCCTCTGGGTCAGGCTTGCCCGTCGCGTAAATATAAAATAAACGACTATTCTTCAAAGTCTACCTCTGAGTTTCTTATTACACCTGCACCTCCCACAGTATTTAAAACTCAAAGTTGTTTTTATTGAAAAAGGCATTTTCTAAATGAATTATTGAAAAAATGCAAAAGAAAACATCTACCAATGTTGCCATGAACACTGTAAGGCGCAATGCTCAAAAATAGCATTACGCTGCTTCGGAACTTAAAATGACAGTAGATACGCGATCGATACACTAATCATCATCATCAACGTATACCTATTTAAGAGCTTCGATCTAGTCGGTGAAGCAGTTTCCAGCATTGTCGATCCGTCTGCCATGTCTTTAATCTCATTGTATGACACGATACGCACCTTCTACTTAATTGTGTCATACCTATAGCATCTCCGTGGTCTACCTCTGTCTCCCTTTCCTTCTATGAAATTCGCTATTTATAAAGTATCGATACACTACAGAACTTTATGAAGTTCTCTCGATGTACAGGCAACAAGGTCGTGTAAATATATTTTTGGCACCTAAACTGTAACGATATCTTTGACGTCGACTGTACAGGTGTAAAAGTGCCTCTAATCGAGAATGAGACATATCTAGACTCACCTCATCGTACCTAATACTTATTTTGCCACACGTAAATCCACTATTAGGTATCCTATTAAAATGGTAGAATATTTAGTTTATGACATTCCACAATCGCCCCGTTGACTTCTTCTAGTCGAGAATCGATTAAATGGAACCCTTCGCATTATCTCGCGTCGACTTGAATTTCCCACTCACTTAACAATCAATGTTTCACTTAAAAGTTTCTTCCAAAGTGCTTTGTTACTTCGTAGACAGTTCACACTGGACAAAGAATAACTTCATTTTATTGTAGAAGTGTCACGGGTTAGATAAAATTGATGGGACATTATTTAGTAGTCATTACAACATAAAATAATTTAATATCTGACTTGTTGATCTGAAAGCAGTAATAAGCGTGGATATATCCTAGTAGAACAAAAGTAGTAGGGGCAGTACTACTAGCGCTAGCAGTAGGTAATACTTAGTAAGTGTACCTACATAGTTTAGTATTTTTCATTTGATATTATTCAGTCAATTTTTTTCTTAAAAAAATAGCAATTATTATTCTTACAATGCCATCACAGTACGGGTCCGGTGATTTACATATATGCACTCGTAAGTAGAAATAAACATAGGTATATTGTTATTTCCTAATAATTTGAACCAGAACAGATTGAACTATCCTACGAGATCTAATTTAAAAGCATCAAAAATATGTCACGGGCTCATTTTTACTCTCAATATCTTTATCTGCAAACTCAATTAAAACTTCAAAACAGACGAGTAAAAATCTAAGCAAACTTTTGCTTGATCAATCATTTTATCATTCGAAACAAACGGGCCCCTATTCTCAGTGCGGGTGAAAATTCGCGCGAATTCGCCTGATTGATGTCAACCATTTATCACGCCCCTCGTTGAGAACACCGTATCGAACTTTTAAAACAGGTCACAAGGTCTCAGTTTGATTACTTCGCTTGAGTAATTAAAATTTGGCGGTCGATATTGTGAATGGGTTCGGGATTGTGATTCGTTTGATTTGAATTTAAATAAGGTAGTGCGCTTCCGGCGTTAGTATAATATTTTATTACAAGCCAATATCCTTCATTTTTTTGTACATTACGATAAAATGAGCTTAGATCTGGTCCCCTTATTCATAAACGTCTCCTAACTTAGCAAGCCGATCTGTATCTCCTGTTTTATACGAGTAGACATATTGATAAACAATATAAATAAGCAAATACGATAGGTACTTATCAGCTTTGGAAGTTAGGAGACCTTTATGAATTCGATAACCTTTATACAGTGCCTAACACACAATTTTCAGATTGCTCATAAATATCATAAATATTAGGTATCCCATACCATGACAGTCAAGAGACTCTTGGATATATCTGCCCAACACATAAGATATAAACTATGAGCAATATGCTTAATATTATCTTAAGATATGTGTTATAGCTCGGCACCACGTGCTACAAAGATATTAATGCCATAATGCCATGCCAAGCCATGAAACATAATTGTTTCGCTTAAACAAGTTAGAGTACTTCTACATAGACATGAGCGCCACGCCGTCGCGCCGCCGCCGCCGGTAAAATCTTCGCGCCGCCGCCGCCGACGCCGCCACCGGCGTGGAATCGGCGTGACCTTGATGAGGCATCACAAAATTACGCCTCTTTTAATACCGACAATAAATGTTTTTAAATAGCTAAAATCGTTGAAAATATCACCTTTCGAAGAGATTTTTTTAAATACAGTCGACTCTCGTTATTTCAAACCTGCGATAATTCGAACCTCTCTATAATTCGAAGTTATCATGAGTTCCCTAGAAGATCTCTTGCTATTTCGAAAAAATTCAACACATTTTTAAACACTTGGTAATTCAAACAAAAAAGTAATAGCTACACAACAAAACCACGCGTTAATTCGAACTCGTGGACGTCAAACATTCGACAATTCAAAGTTATGAGATTAAAGAGGCAAGTACCCTACATTTTAGAAAAGTTGCACGAGCATTTGTTGTTAAAATTACATATTTGTTTGCCACTCAATTAAGCTACTTTTCCGTCGGTTAAAAAAAAACTGTTTATTTTTAAAAATTATTCTAAGGATACGTGAGACATAGTTACAATCTCTAATTGAAATTATCTTAACTAAGTTACACTAAAGGTTATGTGTACAGATTAAAAGTTTACGTTAGTTACGAGTCCTAGAAAGTATAGATACTTGACGATTGCTGAAAAGAAGGACTTAATCGCAAAAGTGGAAGTAGGTGGGAAGAAAAGTGAAAAAACTGCTTTTAATAAATAACAGTTGATTATTACTTAACACCTCGTACTTTCATTTTTTCTCCCGAATATTTCCGACCATTTGATATTTCAAACTCTCGATAAATCGTAATATTTGGATAGGTCCTTCGAGTTTCGAATTAACGAGAGGCGACTGTAGCTAAAATCGTTGAAAATATCACCTTTCGAAGAGATTTGACAAATATTATGGTTGTTCAGTCGATTATAATGATATGTATATTATGTATACGTCTGGAAATTACAAAATTATGTATCCATTTAAGTTAGTAGCCATGTTTGGTTTTCTTGTTCTCGGTTGTACTTCTTATATTCGTATCAGTAATTATTAAAACCAATATAATTATGTACTCTTAATGTTTCTTCTTGACGACTGAAACCACAGTGGACGTTAACCAGAACCTTCAAGATGTGGTTCGCATCCTCAGGGAGGAAGGTACGCGATTTTGTGAAATTCAGCGCAGGGGCAAGAAGTCAAAGCTTTCGGGGGAGACCTTAGGGCAGTTAGGGCTAATGTAGAAAAGACGTGAAAACCCGTCTCTTCGTCAGGGAAACGGACTCTAAGCCGAGAGATTTGTACGCACGTTCGAAAGAGCGATCGCCAGAACAACACAATGTCAAAGGTATTCGTACAATCTCTAGGAAAAAGCTACCTGACGAAGCTGGCTACAGCTCGTGAAGAATTCGTTAGTTACTTCGAAACCGGCAATCCTTTCCGATGTGAAAGACTTCTATGGCCCATTATACGCTTCGCATGCATCACGACCTGATCCCGAAAATAGGATTGTAGAATCACTTTGATACGCCACTACATCGAAGACCTGCTAGAAGTCAGTATCGGCGAAATCGAGATCGCTCTAGAGAGCAGCTTAAAAACGGAAAATCCCCTGGATAGGATAGCGTTACAACAGAGTTGTTAAAAGCAGCAGGTAAGCCCGTACTAAGGGAACTCCAAAACCTTTTTAACGCTGTCTTATTCGAAGCGAAAACTCCGGAGGCATGGATTTCAAGTGTGGTCGACTTGATTATTAAAAAGGTAGACAAAACTCTGATGAAGAACAACTATCGACCCATTTATCTTCCAGACCATGTCTATAAGCTGTTCCCAAGAGTGATTACGAACCGTCTTGCGCAAGGACTCACTCGACGAATTCCAACCTCCGTAACGGGATGGATTTCGGAGCAGATACGGCACCATAACCACATCCACACAGTGCGGCAAATTATACAGAAGACCGAGGAGTATAATCAGCCCGTGTCATTTCTGGATTATGAGAAAGTTTTTGACTCGATTGAGATCTGGTGTGTTCTAGAGTCTTTGCAGCGATTTTTAAGTTGATTGGCGATAAGATATCTTTACGAGGCCGCCACTATGTCCGTCCAAGTACAGAATCAGCAAATAAATCCTATACCCAAACCCATATCCTACCCTTGCATAGAAGCGGGACACAAGGGGGCGTTATCTCCCCGAAATTGTTCTCAAATGGAATGGAGGACATGTTTAAGACGCTGAGCTGGAAAAGATCAACATTCAACATTAATGGCGAGTACGAGAGGTACATACATACATATCTGTATACCTACGTTGTGTACAAACGTTGCAGTTGGGTAGAAAAAGGATGAGGATGAGGTGAATAGAAGAATTCAGCTTGGTTAGGCAGCATTTAGGAAGCTACATAACGCAGTGTCTGAAGACAAAAGTCTTCAATCAGTGCGTCCTACCAGTCATGACGTACGGAGCCGAAACGTGGCCACTGACGGTACGGCTGGTCCACAAGTTCAAGGTCGTTCAGCGAGCTATGGAAAGGGCTATGATCGTCTTCTCTCTGCGGGATCGAATCAGAAATGAGGTTATCCGGCAGAGAACCAAAGTGATCAACATAGCCCACAGTATTAGCAAGCTGAATTGGCAGTGGGCTGGCTATATTAGCTGTAGAACCGACAACCGTTGGGGTAAAGGAGTTCTTGAGTGGAGACCGCGAGTCAGCAAGCGTAGTGTAGGACGCCCCCAGGCAAGGTGGAGCGACGATTTGCGCAGGATGGCAGGCAGGAGCTGGATGCGAGCAGCCGAAGATCGAAGATGGTGGCGTGAAATCCGGGAGGCCTATGTCCAGCAGTAGGCTGCGACAGGCTGATGATGATGTATTGTTAAATGTCAGTTATTTATCGACAGTTAAAGAGCATTTGAGTCAATCCGTCCCTGACAATTTGATTTTGCTATGGAAAATTTCGGTCCTTGCTGTTAACTCTATGAACAGCTGTTTTCAAGGCCACGCCGCCGATACGCCGCCGCCGCCGATCAATTTTGACCGGCGCGCCGCCGCCGGCTATTTGGCCATCGGCGCTCATATCTATCTACATCATACATCTGATTCAGAATTTTATTGTTGTTTGGTAATCTAGAATATAAAATTGTTAGCAATGCTCCGAATTAGAGATGGGTCTATTCCGGAAAAATGGTTGCATTGCAGGTCGCGAACACCTAATAAAAAAATATGTTATAGTAAGAATAACAGCCGCATCCAGCGGACTCCTGCGACCTTCACCAGGTCATCGGTCCACCTTGTGGGGGGCCTACCCACGCTACGCCTTACGGTACGTGGCCGCCACTCAAGAACCTTCCCGCCCCAACGGCCATCGGTTCTACGCGCAATGTGCCCCGCCCACTGCCACTTCAGTTTAGCGATTCGGAGAGCTATTTCAGTTACTTTGGTTCTGCTGCTGGATGGTCTCATTTTTAATCATGACGCAGGACCGGTCATTGTGTCAATCTTTGGGGGAGGGCTATATTCAGCAGTGGACGTCTTTCGGCTGATATGATGATGATCAAGAATAACATGTTTTGTCTTAAGGATTACAGTATAATAAATTGCAAAAATGGTGGTAATATGGCTCAACAAGGAATTTATAACAAATATTATTTTCGTCTATCCATACTCATATCCAATTCGATTGTAAAATAAAACCCAACCTGCCCAAGAACGCCAGCCGTCTTCAAATCACTGACAGACGATCGCGTCAAAACGTCATAGCTTCACTCCTCCACTAGCCCATGAGCTGTCGCTACGTTATTAACGCGGACTTACTTTATATCCTACTCGCTCGCGCCAATACGCAAGTAGGAGTGGGATGGGAGAAAGTAGTCAGCGTTTATAACGCAGCGACATCTCATGGTAAGCGCACATGTCATTGGCTGCGCATACGAATCCGAGGCGAAACTATGGGGAACCAATATAACTAGAGCCAGTGTTGATAGTCTCTCTCGGCGGAAATACCCGAAGCTAATCCATCCGTCTTCGTCTAATTCTGTGTATTTAGAAGGGATAGAGAGCTAGTCTGGTGTTGTAGCATGGTTTACTATTGGTTATCGAATTCAGCCAGAATTAATCTCAAGTCTCGAGGAACCAGACGTCGTGAGACGGGCGTATGCTGCCGTGGTGCGCTAGATATGCTAGCCCCCCAGCGGTAGTGTTCCATTCTCATTTTTGTGGAAGATACCGCAGCGTTTATACCGCCCTTATCTAATCTTATCTGATTAGAAAGGATAGAAAGATCGTCTGGTGTTGTGGCACGCCTTACGATCGGCTAAGTAACACAGCCGGGATGAATTTAAGGGGACCCAAAGTTACCAAAGCCCAGTCTTCACTTCACTCGCGCCACAGATAGGTCTAGGTACCAAATATGGGAAGAATGAGGTCTAATACACCTATGTATATAGGAAACATAGGTGCTATCCCTGATTTTATCTAAGTAGATATAGGAAACATAGGTGCTATCCCTGATTTTATCTTAGTAGATAAAGAGGTTGTTGTGGCAGCCGGTCATTAATTGAACTTAGATTGACCGAAATAAATACAAATGCATAGTGCAAAATCCTTTCTCTTCGGTTTTTCACGGAAACGTCCGAATTAATCTCCCTGTCTCAATTAGCTTCAGTGCAATATATACTGAAGTTCATTGTGACAGCAATATGAATTCGGATGTTTCCGTGAAAAGCCGAAGAGAAAGGATTTTGTACTACATCAGTACACCTGTATTATATTAAAGCATTTAAATTATTTCGCCCAAGTGACTATTTACACAAGTCAGTTGACTCCGGTTTTAGCAATTAAATCGGTTAAAACCTTGTTTACCACCGTCATGGTAAAAAACAGCACCCAATTGGAATTACACCAGATTTTATCTCCTGGTGATTTGAAGCCAACCGCCTCCGCGCAAACTTGCAACGAGGAGTTATTCCACACTTTCACGCCTCATGTCGATTACTCCGTCCTTTTCTATCTCGTTGTACATGAAAAGGATGCACGATATCGAGAGTCAGTTGACGCAGGAAATAGTTAGCTGATTAAAAGATAAGTCAATCAAGTAGCGTGGGCTTCGTCATGAGATCTGGTTGTCGGATTATTGTATCGCTATCGTATTTAACTCGCTTCGTATATGGTCAACAGTTTTTTGTTTATTAGATATGATATGTTTGTGAGAACTGTAATTAGGTATGAATCGTGAAAGGAAAAAGATAAGACGTCAGGAGATACGTAAGTATAAAAATTTAGGTTAGTATTTATGTTGAATTCATACTTTCCCCATTATGTAAATACAATGTGAATACTATCGACAAAATTGAATCCTGACCCACAAAAAGAGCTTGTTATAGTACCTAACATTGAAAGTCAAATTGTACGTCGGATGCAGCAATTTTATTTTCAAAGTTACTATCACAAGCTCCTATTGTGGGTCAGGATTTATTGATTGTGGGTGGAATTCTGGACTAATATATTTAAAAAATCTAAGTTTATTAAATATTTGGTATTCTCCATATTCAGCTACGGGGCCGAGACATGAACGTTAAAAAAAGCTGATCGCCAACGCGTTGATGCTTTCAAGATGTGGGTTTGGAGGAAAATGCTTCCCGTGGACTGCCTTCCGTACAAATACGTCTATCTTGCACGAACTAAACTTAAAGACTCGTCTCTCTTCCATATGACTGCGTAGGGTACTTGACTTCTTTGGTCACATCGCCAGGAAAGAAGGGCTCTCGAGCAACTCATGGTTACCGGTAAGGAAGATGGCAAAAGACCAAGAGGTCGTAGTCCAATCAGATGGAGTGACCAGATTCGGACAACCTTAGACACAAATTTACACGCTGCTCTCCACTCACCCAAGGAAAGAAACAAGCGGCAAACAACTGTACGGAAGAAGATTATGCCCCATTTAGGAAATCACGACCCTCAGAATTGAGGAACACGACGCGAGGATGAGGATAGATGGTATCAGTATAAAATGGGTAGTTTCTCTCTGGGAACGAAAATTGTCAAACGCTCGTGACGAATTTTCAGTCCATGTACCTTACGTAGCCTTCGTACGGCCAACTCATAAAGAATAGACAATGCACAGTGGAAGCGTTTAGCAGCCCGAATGGTAGGCCGTGAAAGAGTATTCAACTGTGCCCTACTGGTGCCACTGTTATCATTAATTCTGATTTTTTTCCACTTAAACGTGTCTTTACAAACCTGTGCCGGTTGGCGGTGGTAAGGTTGGCAAATTGAGAATGAAAAATTATACAAAAGTAGAAAGTTCATATTCATACTCGTACCTATATCTAATATTCATAAACAGACGGAAAGTTGAAAGTCTTTCTTTCTTCTTTCTTTCTTTTCTTTAATAGTTATTTCATACAGTTTAATAGAGTGAGTGGTTAGAAGATAAAAATTGCAATAAGTATACATAAATTACAATTGATTACATGTAGAATGTAGAAATTGGAAACCTCATGCATGTAGAATAGAAGTAATTTTATTAGAAGAATGTTATTTACTATTTAAATATGAAATATTTGATTCAACATTATCCTAAATTAATTATAATTACCAAGCACTGCATAATCTACAAATTCTGCTAGGTACTACTTTAATTTGCCACTAGGCTTTTACTACATTGTTATTTTTCATTTGATTAGTTACTAACTGCACTATTCAACGCCATATTAAAAAAATGTCGCTAAGCCTAGCCTATCTCTACAAAAATCGAGGTCTCCAAAGAATAACTATTGATTTTAAAATCCTTATACAGTTGTTGGTACCAATTCATGAAGTTATAAAGTATTTTTAAGTAATTTAACCAGGCTTATTCTGCTGTCGTTACCAGTAGCGCACAATAATTACCGTCTGCAATGTCGCTGTATCGAAAAACTTTTAATTTAGCCAGTCCCCTTTGTACGTCTTTTAAAAAGCCCCGAGTATTGTATGCATCTAACAAGGAGCTCGCGACAGTTATTAATGGATTTCCTACTATTTTTCTCGGCAAAGGATCGGCTTAGGTACCGAAGTCTTTGTTCCGTTTACGGATATTCGAACTGAAATTGTTGAATAAATGTTGAAGTTGACAAAGCTGGGAAAAGATTTGGAGGAATGCCGCGGAAGTGGTTTACATAACTCACTCTTTTCTGGTCGAAGTAAAGAGAAAACGCTTGCGTACGGTGGAAGGTTTGAAAACCAACCTAACTGCGATCCACCCGATTGGAAGCCGAGCGTATGGTTCACCTTATACAAAAAAAGATAAGTACAAATTTAAATAAACGTGTATTATAAAAATCGACAGGATATTGACTCTAAAATCTCGCAACAGAACAAACCGCTATTTTGGAGTTCTTGATTTATGCCTAGCCACTCAATTAGCTTTTGGTAACTGTGGTTACCAGCTATCACTCTTACTTTACATAGGAATAAAACTCAACCAAAATTTCTAAGTAAATGAGTGGCTAGGTACTACACAAGATTGATTAATTTGTATACCGAGTGCATTTTGTGCAGATGGGTAAAATCTACCACAAATTCTCTTCTGTTGTGCCCTGCTTGGCAAAGATCGAATTAAAATCGTAAAGTAATCCAGTATATAATCACTCATATATATACCTAGGTATAATTTTTCACAACTTAATTTTAAATGTTGAACAATTCACGGCCTTTCTAAATTCAAACCCCGCAAAAACTAAGCGTTGCAAAAATAATTTCCAAAAACCTAAAGCGGCGTCTTTGAGGTTTTGCTCAATCCTCAATTATCCAAATTTCAATCGTTGTCATTGTCTACGAAAAGGAGGTATTTTTCGAAATCCTCGCGCTGTAAGATCATTAGTCATTCCAATGCAGAGCCGCTTTTTGCCGACTGATGCAATCCAGACGTGCATTTGGCGAAGCGGTTGAGGGATTTGCTCGAAAAAAAGAAATGTGCCTCAAGTTAATTAATTTTTAGATCTGTGCGAGATGGTGGATTGAAATTTGGTTCAGTTTTTGTATGGAAATAGGTTAGTTGTAAACTGAGGGATGAAAAAAAAACAACTCTTCTCTCACGTTTCGACGATGCCTGAATAATTGGTGTGTGTGTGTGTGTGTTTGTGTGTGCTTTCAAAAGCTCTTTACTATACAAAGAGATACATCCTCATTTCTAGCTTAATCTATTGTAATAAGTTGAAAATGTGGATACATCAAGATGAGGTCGCATGGACAAAGAACACTATGTTACTCATGTTGATTTATAAAATGTTGACGATGACAACGTCATTTCTCGGCGAAATGAGCAAATAACAGTTGGCTCAGTAATCCGCTCAGCGATTGCTCGCAGAATGACGTTAACATTTGCCGATCCCAAGTGGACAGTTGTCTTTCAAACGAACAATAAAATTGCTTCACAGACGCTACCGTTCGCCTCCGAATGCCCTCGAGACCGATCTATCAACTGTCCAACTTCGATATTAAGTTTTGAACGCCCCTCAAAAGGGAGCGATCAGAAATATTTGGCAAGCAATTGTTTCATCATACGATGCTCGAATTGTGTCAAAATATTTACGCAATACAGTCCGATTTTCCAGCCGATCGATCAGCTTGTTTGTCAGAAGAAAGTGAGATGCATCGCTACTGTGAAATCAAAGTTTACTTAAGAATATGTTACTGTCACTGTTAGATTGATCAGCAGAAAAACTTGTTGGTTTTGCATTGTATAGAAAGTTTAAATGCGATTTCTATGTTGTTTTGAAATTCAATGGAGATAAAAGGAAAATATAGTAGTAACATGACTCAGGACTGTCTGATATTTATCAAAACAAGTCGTGCTTGTTACGGGTTACAAAACTTGTTCTTATTGTTTATAAATTACGCCTACAACGCCTACAATTGCTGGTTGAACATGGATTGCTATTTCGACCATCTTACTTTTAATAGCAACCTACACTCAAGTGAAACGGGTCAGTTTGTATAGAATATCCCCGTTCCAAGTGCCCCATTCTCAATACTCATGTGTGTATACGAAAACTCCCTTTATAAAAGCGTATATCTTATAATGCGCTCCAATAAAACGTTTCAAACTCAACACCCCACATGGGCATCAGCGGGGGATACACGAGCGACAAAAGAGAAAAAACACGGCAATCCTCCCCATTCTCCGAGGGATTATTCGCGGATGGAGTGCAAAGAGTGACTGGGGGGAGATAACAGGAATATTTATCTGGAGACACTGCGAGTGAGTACATAGCGTTAAATTATGCATTGAAATGGTAATTTTGTGCTGATAATGTAGGCATGGGTTGGTGGATTTTTGAACAGTATTTACATAAAAGGATTAGATATAGTAATCTTTGTCTTTGCGATAGCTGCATATTACATTTGACTGAATTGTTACTCAATACTATTACTGAAGGTATAAGCACAGTTAGTGTTAAATACTTTGTACTGAACTATTTAGCCACTATGGCTGTTACAATGTATTTGACGCTAGGTACTATTTACTGTTAATATTTTGAGTATTCCGTACGTTTACCTTAGATAGGAATCTTTTACTTAGGATTGAATCGTACCTATTTTTTTTCTATAAACATATTGACAGTTATTTTTATTCAGCTGAAACACAGTTTCCTGGCATAAGAGAGCCACAAAACTAAGTATTTAGTAGCTCTTTATAATAACCCCATATGTGGAAAATATGTAAGATATGTACTTGCTTTTATAGTAGTATTGTAGTTACCTGTATATTTGTAGCAGCTGATACAAAACTGATTTCAAAAGGCACCTAACCTTTTCCTTATACCATAGCAATTCCCGTCTTTGATGTAGCGTGCACATGTCATTTCCAGGGTAGATGCTATTGATTAGTACCCAGCCTGCCCTCTCCGCAGGAAATCGTGTCCAATATCCAATCTAAGGGCGCACGAGAAAAAAAAGAACGACGCCAGCGCCGCTGCACTGTCGCGATCTTCTGATTAATGAAACTTCTGCTCAGTCATCTGAAAACCACTATAAATTACCACCTAAATGCACGCTACTTTCATCCTAAAGCTCCAGATCTTAAGCGCTAAGGTTGCTTGCCGTAGTGGAAAATATAAGGCGTTTGGAGAGAATTGAGTCAAGAATACCAAACGTTTCCCCTCGCTGTAACATTTGACGTTTTTGTGAGATGTAAGCACATACAAAATGGCAAAATATGAACTCTATTTTGATGAAATATTGGTCATCAGGAAATCTTTCGTACGTGCGTTTGGGTAGTCATTCTTATTACGAAACTTAGGTACGTATAACAGTACTGAAATAATGTAGAAATCCGCTTCAGATTGGGTGATTAGATTTGCACTGCATAATGTAGGTAGGTATGTAACATTTTATAACGATCATAGAAGTCAGTATAAGTAAGTACCTGGTGCTAGGTATGTATTTTTATACTTAGAATGACGGCGCGTGAATACCTACTTATATATTTGAGAACAATTTTATACACATAGACATAGACGTCCCAAAATAACGTTCCAGGCTACGATAGATACACTATAGATACACTGTTCTCAGTGCCTTTTCAACTTCAAAAAAAGGAGAAGGTTCTCAAATCGACTGTATCTTTTTTATGTTTCTTACTTCAAAACTTTCGACTTGGTGAACCGATTTTAATAATTCTTTTTTATTTGAAACTTGCTGCTTACCAATTGATCTCATTTTAATTTAGTCCAGTTCTGAAAATTGCATCCATGACAAAACCATGTGTCTTACATTTGCATTATGCATGTTCATGACAAATTGACGAATAACTAACATGCTTCTCATCTATAAATTCCATATCTTGGATTCAAATTACGAACTCAGGTCAGAACAAATGTAAGCAGGCAAGAATACGCAGTTTAATTGATTTGATGTTAGAAACCAAATGGAGCACCTCCAATATTCTGCATAAATTAAATTTGCATTATGCATGTTCATGACAAATTGACGAATAACTAACATGCTTCTCATCTATAAATTTCATATCTTGGATTCAAATTACGAACTCAGGTCAGGGCAAATGTAGGTAGGCAAGAATACGCAGTCCAATTGATTTGATGTTAGAAACCAAATCGAGCACCTCCAACATTCTGCATAAATCTACATACCTAAATATATTATTTCAGGTGGAATTTAAAAACATCACGCAAAAACAAATTCACCCACCGAAGCCTGTTTTGCAGCGTCTCAAAAGCTCGATCTGCTAAATTTATTCCCCCGGGCGGCTGACGTCATGACGACGAAAGGGCAGGGGGGGGGGGGCGCACATCGGCTGTCAAACAGCTGAAATACGATGACGTGCGAGCGGAAACTTCGGCTTTTGAAAGTCTATGATGTGCGATATATCGTGCGTGTGTTACTTATATAAAGAATGTTCAGTCATGGTAAAAGATACAGATGCGCACAAAGTGCCAAATAAATGTATACGTAATCCTATTGCTATTACATTTATTTATGTAATTTTTATTTCACAAAAGAAAATCTTTATGGACAAAAGGCGAACTTAATGCCAAAAGGCATTCTCTACCAGACAACCTAAACGCAAATCAGAGAAGTTGTGGGTGGTGCTATACAAGATTACTTACTATCTTACTATTAAGGTGCGTTCAAACCAAAAGAGCATTCGCTGTTCTATCGCCCGTTCTACGAAATCAACCAATCACGTTTTGTGTAACGATCTAATTTCGTAGAGAGGGGGGTTAGAATAGCGAATGCTCTTTCGGTTCGAACGCACCTTTAATGAAACATTCTAAGGTATACGTTACGTTGATAACATTTACTGTCCTCTGATTTCCGTGTTACAAAGTGGAGTTTTATTTTCGTTACCAATTCTAGTGTTACATATAATTAATTTTTCATCTAGTCTACTGTTTATAATTGTTGCTCATTAATACAACGATGTTGTGGCGTGTAACTGACTGTGTTAGTTAGTGGCTACATATATTTGCAGTCTGGCAACAAAAATTAAAAATTATTAAATGACATAATGTAACGCTGTTAGAACTAACCCAAGACAACATTACAATACATATAACCATTTATTTAATTTTGACAATATTTGATCAGCCATATTGACTTTAAAACAAGTAAATTTAATGGAGAGATAGTTAACGGGTATAGCAGCTTATTAAAATTAAAATACATTGGTCCTAAATAATTAATCATGTAGCTATGAGAATCGCCAAAAAACAATTGCAATATCACTAGCTGTTATCAAGTAGTTGTGAATAGGGCCTCAGTTTGCACATGTTACCCAAACTTTGAAAATAGAAAACAACACAAAAACCTTGTGATCCCCACTCATTCGTGAAACTCTACACTTATGTATCCCATAAATTTTAATGCCTGCGAGGGGCGGGCAAAGTTGCAAAAAACAGCGGCACTTGGCCGGGCAAAGATAGGATATGCAACCTACTATTACAGAAATTGGTTGCGAACCTTTTGAGCTTGTAAAAAAGGGAGCAATTTAAAAATAAAATATGCTATACGTAATTGGAGTGGGGATCAGTAGGCATAACTGGCATAGACATTGATTTTTACTTTCTGTCTCACTACTAAGTAGGTATATAACAATTACTGCAAACGAGATGAGATCACAATATGGTAAAAATATTCCTTAATTTTGAACATATCTGTACTTTAATATAACATAGAGGGAGCAATTTTCTATAATTCTAATCTTTTTTTTAAGTAAATAAGAAATACATAAACTTTACTAAGAAAAATAATAATTGATAGAACTAGAACCGTGAGGTCGTTCCTCCCCAACAGCTCGCCACAAGATTACACAGATTGATAGAAATAATAATTAGTTTAAAGAATAATATCACTACCAATATTCTATCTCAGCTTGAATGTGACCCGAGAAAGATTTTAAGTGTTGATCTTGCAAAACCAACTACTACTAATTTAAGGACTATTAATATACCTAGTACCTAGTTATATACTTAAATACAAAATGCTTGACATAATTGATTGAAAGATGAGTATCGAAAAAGTATTTGATAAATGTAGGGATATAGTTGAGTCGGTTATAAATATAAGTAATAATAAACAACTTGAGAATACCAAATATATTAAATAAAAATTAAGCAACTTCCTTTCTTCCGTTCCTAAAACAAGAAACAAATAATACGATCAAAGTCTACTAAATAGGTTTTTCTCCAGCTGAGACCTTTACAATCAAAACGACTTATCCGCTTGTTGATGTAGGGGAATCGAGTGCATCTGTTAGTAAAGTTTAAGGTTGGTAATGGTATAGCAGGAAAGTTGGAAAATCCAAAGTTTGATTAAGGGCCTGTCGTACTGTTCATTAAACTTGGATTAAGTTTGCGCAGCAAGAACGGGCTGGCAGCCAGTTAGCGGCATTAAAAAAAGACGGATCTCCGGACGGTAAATAACTGTCAATTTTTCCGAACTTTCTGACACGGCTTCGGGTCTGGTCAATTTTAGGATTCTGTATTTAATAATTTTGGAATCGGTTGTTAGAAAAATGAGACCAAATTGATGATAAACTTAGTTATGTTCGTGACAGGGTAGATATTCCATAATTCCACGTCTAATTGGGAAATTGCAAAATTGAAAATTTGCAAAATTGTCTCTTTTTCATGTTTTATCTACTCTGTAATGTTTAATCTCTTCTACGGTATGTTATACTTAATAAGGTACCTAACAGCTATTGTTTCAGGATCAGAGGCGCCCATAAGCTACTTCAACTATATCATATTTAATAAATAAACCAGAATTAACATACCATTTCATTAGAGTCCAAGCAGGCAAGATGGCCACTATCATTCAGCGTCAGTTGCGACCGATGAAGTAGTATTGAATACTGAAGGATGTCCAGGTGGCTTATGATGGTCCCGTTTTATCTATTTATCGTGCTACGCGTCACTTTCGCGCTTACCTACTTTTTAGAACCTGACGCTTTAGATAAAGCCGATGACTAAGGAAATATTTATGATAATCACACGAAGAGATCACCGGGATTCGAACCCAGAACTACGGAATAGGCTACCCCTGCATAACACCTTTTACAAACAAAAACGCTTTGGTACACCGCTCCAATAGCCGTTAATTTCACTCGTCAAAAACATGCATAATCCGAACAACAATCAAGCACGGCCCAGTCAAGATTGTATTTTATTGGTATACCTAGGTACTTATTGTCGTTTTAGGAAAATTGGAACAAGTGTGGATTTTTATAACGGGATCGAAAATAGCCTAAGATAGAGCCCATGACTAAGGAAATATTTATGATAATCACACAAAGAGAGGACCGGGGTTTGATTGAACCCAGGATTCATCTCACTACAGACTAGGCTACGCCTACATAACACCTTTTACAAACAAAAACGCTTTGGTACACAGCTCCAATAGCCGTTAATTTCACTCGTCAAAAACATGCATAATCCGAACAACAATCAAGCGGTCGGTCAAGATTGTATTTATTGATCAGGCTGCCATTGATCGGGTGTTCCCACCTTTTGTGGCCGCTGCTTGGAAGCCGCTGCCGTGACGCGGCAGTTTTCTGGCATTGTGATCGTCTAATTCAATAAAATCACTGGACATTTTTGTTTATTTGGCCGGCTCCCTTGTGCTCCCTTACTATGGGCTGAGATTAGAAAAATACGTTCGGTGCGGGTTTTCTTAGTAAAATTTAGAAAACATCTGACTGATCTTGACTTTTTAGGTCCCTCCTACTCAGAATTAATAAACGTACCTACACTAAAACTTGATGTAGGTACCTACCTACTTAGTAGAATATGGTTAAATACTAGTGTAAGGGATAATTTTGGGACTGGTAAAATTGAAAATGCTGAAAATTAAAAAATGTCGTGGTTTTCGATTATTTAATAGATACCTCCCATTTCCAACTGTAACAAATCTTATTTTGATTTTACATCGGCAGAATTTTCACAAAACAATCTTAAGAAATCTGTTCATATTAGTTACATAGGATTTACGAGTACTTATTACCCATAATAAAATTATTTATATTTTGTAGACCAACTCAATTTTTTTATTAAATATTTTTGGGTTGTATTTTCAAGTAGTAACACTAATATCTATATCAATTTAAACATTAGATGTCATATACCTAAGAAACAGTTAAATTAAAATGCGAGCGGGATAAAATGCTTTAGGTACGCATCGAGTAAAACCTAACGTACAGGGCTCGGATACTGGTTTTTACTCCATACAAAAGAACGAAATCGAATTTTGTTCTTCGGTATATCAATTCTTTGTTAATGGAGTTATTTAAAAATACGACGTTGGTAATTTCATAACATTTTGAGTACTACATAAAGAATATAAAACATTTTAAATATTGGGCTATTTCGAGGTTTTCGAAAAAAAAAACCGGTTCCGAGCCTTGACGTATCCTTTACTTTCCAACTTATGGTACGGTTACTCAATATTTTCTCTTAGTAAGGGAATAGATCTTAGTGTAGTATGGCTGCTTACGTGGGCTTAGCAAAGGCGGCGTGACTTGAGTATATTGAGTATGAGTATGCTTTGTTTTTCGTGTGTTTAAGATGCGGATTATCTGGAATTAGTGATGTGATCAAAGTGGCATTTAGGGCTTGAGAATAGGCAGACTCGGAATTCAGATGACGGCTATGATCTTCTTGTAGGAAGTAATTTATACCTAAGCACTTATTTATTAGTGACATGTTAGGTGTCTCATAAAATAATACCTGATGGAATATTAAATACCTTGGTATTTGCGGACTTCAAAGGAGGCCTTTGCCCAGCACTGGGACACAATAGAGACTACATAACGATAGACTTTACTGCTATCGGCTTCTGAACGAACCAACAATACCTAGAAGAACAATACCTAGAATTTCAGTAATTCAGTTTTGTCTATTTTTATAATCACCTAATTGCTTTCAAACATTTTGATACCTGCAGTAAATAATAGTTATGACCCGTATCTACTAGATTCATCGTAGCTACCTAGCTACAATCAAAGCAATCTTATCTAAGTACCTACTAGGTACAGTCAAAGGCAAAATAAGGTGTATATAATTATAAAAATGTTCAAAAATAAGTAATGTAATAAGGTAATGAGAATGTAACATATTCATAAGAGGATGCTTTCGGTAGATATTTTTGCACTTGACTGTACCTACCCTACTTGCTGCTACTAGTTTTCCTGTACCTAGGTACTTACGAGTTACTTTTGTACTTCAATTGAGGAGTGTCTTCTCAAAAGGGCTTATTTCCACTTTGTCAATAGATATTATTTTTCTTATGGAAACAGAAAAAATAACCCTTATTGCTAGAGTGGAAATAAGCCCTTTTGAAAAGATACTCGTCAATTACAGTCGTCATAAAATATATCGGAGCGGACAGAGTGCTCATAAATATCTGAGCAGTACAGGTGCGTTCAAACTAAAAGAGCATTCGCTGTTCTAACCTCCCACTCTACGAAATTCGATCGGTACACAAAACGTGATTGGTTGATTTCGTAGAACGGGCGCTAGAACAGCAATGCTCTTTTGGTTTTAAGTGTTTTAACGCACCTTACCATGACGTACTAATGCGATTCATTTTAGGTCGAGAAAAAGGGACAAGGCTAGAAGAGTCGTATATCTCTGTCCCTTTCCCTGAACCGAAACTGAATCGAATTAGTACGTCATGGTAACCCGCCAGGCCTCTATTTTCATGGTGTTAGATTAGAGTACATGTAGGTACTACTATTAGCTTCTGAAGGTGCATTTAGACCAAATGAGCATTCGCTCATTTTATCCCCCACTCTACGAAATCAACAAATTTCGACGAATCACGTTTTGTGTCACGAACGAATTTCGTACCTAGAGTGGGGGATAGAATGAGCGAATGCGCGTTTGGTCTAAATGCACCTTTAGCTTGCTGTTTACAGTGTTGATGATGGGCCTACATTTGCTTAATCGCAATCGGCAACGCGCTTGTGACATGACTAGAAGCAAGTAAGTAGGTATTCATATTTGTCAGCTATGGTAGGAGGTAGGTATATCTAACTAAGAAAAAATCTTACTACCTAAATAAAAATCTTACTCCTAGAACTATACAATATCTATTTTATGTACTTAATTATTGAAATTGTTTTGGTATTCAATTAAACATCACATCAATCTAAATTGCCTATAAAAAGCACCCAGGTACTTAGTCATGTAATTTTTTTAAAATTAAAGTTTAAAAAACCATTGTCACCAAATGATTTATCAGCGAACCATAAAAATATAATGGTAAAACAGTTTTAGTATACATTACATGCTATTAATTTTTATCTAATTATATCTCACTTTATTAAAGTAATGAGCAGCTTCATAATGAAAAATAAAGGAAATGCATATTAAATATTTAAAACGCTATGTCGTTAGGAGTAGAGACCATGTTCATTCTGTATTATTAAACAGCTTCTTAATCTCTTTTACGCAAAAAGTGCTGACTAAAGCTCCGTCTCTTGTTTTCATGTTAAAAGCTGCTTTGAACAAGCGAGATCGCTATAGACAACCCAGTTCAACTTTTACGGTGAAGCGGTAGTTCCGTTTCGTTCACACGCATTGGCTTGTTTACGAGTGGAAGGGGGAACATTTCTGTTGCGGTTTGGTGCTTCTGAGCGTGAATAAAGTTTGATATGGATTCTATGTAGTGGTATTAAAGTTGATTTTTAGGGGAGTATTTTTGGGTAAGACAGTAGAAGAACAGCTCCGCCTTAAAAATGGAAGGTGGTATGTAAAAATTGATGAACATGTATAGGAGTCCTTAAAGTGACAGAGTGCGCTGGCGTGTCGAGCAGTGTATATTGTCTCAAAATGTCGTCGCGCGCGGCAGCATTGTTTATTATTAAAAAGTGATAAATCAAATGACTCTGCAATAAATACTTCATTTCAAAACTGACTGCGAAGTTGTGACAGTGATTTAGAAATGAGTGAACTTGGAAACTGTGAATAATTTAAAAACATGTGATGTTGGATTTTCGTGTGAAGACTGATATTTTTCACTTCGTATTTTTTGTGTGATTAATAAGAAAACAGTGAAATTTGTACTTACATGGTCCAATTTTAAATTTCGCGTAACATTGATCTGCGCAGAATTAAAAAAAACCGTTAAACATGGCAGCCCTGTTACCTCGGTGATGACCACGCCTACAATGAGCTCCTTCCTCATGAACGGCGGTTATCAGCCGCAGCCGGATCCCAAGTTCCCCCCTTCTGAAGAGTACAGCCAAGCAGATTACATACCCCCAGGGGAATATTACCAACACCAGCATTTACAATACGGTTATCAGCATCAATATGCGCCGGTAGTTGGTTCTGGGTACGGTTATGGGGGGTATTACCACCCTATTCAGCACCCGCCTGTAGCCCCCCCTCCGAGGCCGCCAGAACCTCATCCTGAAGCGGATGGGTACGCTCCGCATAACGATGTCGCTCCTGGTTTAGCGGAGCTTGGCTTAAGATTAGAAAGGCATATAGAGGAAGCAGCGCCAGCAGGGAGGAAGCTGCATGCGTTAGGAAGAGAAGGATCGCCAGCGTCGGAGCTGGATGATGAAAGGCTCCTGTTGGACAGCCCACCGGTGGACGATGACGACTCCTCTATATGTTCTGACAATACGGACAGGGTCATTTATCCGTGGATGAAGAAGATTCATGTCGCTGGGGCTTGTGAGTATTATCCATTAACTACATAGTTATGTAGACAAGTGTACCTAGGAATACGAATTACTTTTGTTCAAGTTTCAAAAGGATTCACACGCAGTTTCCAACGCAATAGACTTATTTTTCGCATTAAAACAGTGGAAATTAGAGTAATAGTAGGTAATATGACTAATAGGTACCTCTCTCTTATCAACAACCATATTCTTCAAAAACCTATATAAGTAATATGAAATATTTATTGATATATCTTCAACTGTTTGGAATACCTAAAATTACAACCTAATATTTTGTGTTAAAATTTGGTATTCTAGGTAGGTATATCGTCGCCTGGTACCCACATCACAAGCCTTAATTTTATTGAGCTTACCGTGGGAGTGGGACTAGGTCGATTTGTGACAGATGTTCCAAGCTATTTACCTATTATAATTATATGTATTTGTTAACAAGCGTAAAATCTTTTAAATGAAGCCCAAATGCTAACACATGATTAAACGGCTTTAGGTATTGGATTGGATGCAGCCGTCATCGACATTACGATCATCCTTTATTGAGAGTTGGAGACCCCTATCCGACCTACTTATATTAATTATGTATTCTACATCTATAAAATGGAGCATACGACTAGGATCAGGCGACTTATACCTAACTATTTTATAATTCCCTAAACAAGTAAACAACTTTCATCATCTTCTTGACGTGACGTCCTCATACAAGTGACCAAAAAATTTAATTACCGTTGCCAGCGAGATTTGGGACTAGAGTAGATATAGGGAATGTTTGTCGTATTATCGGTAATTCAAAATTCAACCATTAGGGGTTTCCAAATAGTTTTAAAACTCGGATATGTACATAGATATCTGTGGATGCTTTTGGTTTAGGATTTGAATAATAAACGGCCAAGTGCGAGTCGGACTCGCGCACGAAGGGTTCCATTGCGCACCTTTTTGATTAGCACCTTAAATATTAATTTTATTCTACTTTTTAGTATTAAGGTACCTACAGCCTGGTAACAGACAGACAGACAGACAACGCAACCTTAGTACCTACCTAATATGGTCCCATTTTACCCTTTAGATATGTTACTCTAAAAGCTTTAAGGGTTCGATTTATTTAATTGTTATAATGTATGTACAGATTGATTATAAATGCAGAAATAACAAGTACCTATAGGTACTTGTTATTTCTGTTTTCTGGGCACTAATTTCGATATTTGTATGTATTTACTGCTATTGTACAATTAAAGTTTAAATGCTTAACTAATAAAAAATTGTTGAATTTTTCTCACAAGTACCTATACTTGTTATTTCTGTTTTCTGGGCACTAAATCCGATATTTGTATGTATTTACTGCTATTGTACAATTCAAGTTTAAATGCTTAACTAATAAAAAAATTTTGAATTTTCATAGATATACCTAGTTTAAATTATTAGGTATCAGAAATTGGTCGGACAACTCGGCATCAATATAGTAGTTTATGTGACTGTACATAATGAAGGGTATTAAAACTCGAGTGTGGGTTTATGAAACGAGCCGAAGGCGAGTTTCATAATAGCATCACACGAGTGTTTTAATGTCTAATTATGTACAGTCGCATACACTACTTTATCTACCCACATATCATAAGCTTCCATGATGCGTTCAGTAACCGCAAATTATGACCGGCATTGCAAGATTTTTCTTCGCCACTAAAAGTAATTATTAATAAAATAAAATAGAAAAGAAATGCGAAAATTTCAGAAATTTATTTGGTATAATAATAATTATTTACAGTTTGTATAGTGCAATTATTATAATTCCACAATTTAAATCTTTTTTTCCAACTAAACAAAGTAATGGCGGTATTGGCGGTAATGGAAAATTCACTGGCAACTGTCATAGTTTTTTTTTTAATTCAGAGACAATCTAGAGTCAACCCTAACTATCATATCATTCGAAATCGTACGTGCGACAATTGTCAATTTTGTTCGAAATTGACACTTAATTTCGAACTAAACGTCATCTCGAGTGATATTAGAATAGAGGCCTAAGCAAAATCCTGTATTTTTCAAAGATGTTCGAAATTTGAATGAAATAATATTATCGAAACCGATAATATTATTTAGTTATAATAACACTTTCACAGATAAGAAATTTATTCTAACAAGTCAGTCTATTTTTATGGTGGTCATAATGTGCGGTTTTTGAACGCATCATGGACTGCTTATGATATTTGGGTAGATAAAATAATATAGACATGCCTCCAAAATTGATTAAATTATTAATCAATCAAATAATTCCTTTAAATTTAACTTCGATTCTTTAAGATGACTATTAGTGCAGATATTTGCATGGCTACCGGTATCAAATTACGATTAATTTTCGGAGAATGATTAATTGATTAATCATTATACTTAGTCATGTCCACATTGTTATTAACAATGAAGCCCATTTCATCGATATCCGATTATTTCTTAGGTAGGTATATTTTTATAACTATTGCCCATAGTAGGGTAAATTGCTAGTAACTGGCCGGCCACTCTCCAGTAACTGGACACCTTATATAAAAAATAACTCTATATGTGCATATATAGATAGACTTCATTTTAAAACGATGTCAATGTCAATCACTCTCCCTCTTCCAAAATAAAATCTAATTATAAGCACATAGAGATGATTTTGATATATGGTGTCCAGTTACTGGAGAATGGCCAGTTACTAGCAATTTACCCTATAAGGGTTAGGGAAAGTACGTTACGATTTAAGTGCGAAAAATGGGAAATTCTCAGCAAGTGGCAACATCTTGAATCATGGCCAAAGCGAATGCTGTAACTATCTGAGTTTAGCAACTCACCTAGCGGTAATAGGTACCTACTATTTCATAAAGTTACTTATTTTATATTTTTGGTCTTGAGGATTCCAAAGCAGGAAAGGTATTCAAAAGGATTTATATACTTAAATTCTGGCCTGTCGGTAGAAAATTTGGTGAAAACTGTTTTTGACTAATGTTAAAAACAGTGTATTAGTTGAAGCTATTTTTTAATAACCCAAGCGTGCATTAGGTAGATTGTATAGTTAAGTAGATTGATTGTGTAGTTAAGTACCCTAGACCTCCCAGGGTATTCCTCATCTTAGGGTTCTGATATTTTAAAACCACGGCAAAATTACACACTTATCAACGAATACATTATATCAATCATTAGTAACTTTAGTATCCATCTTCATTTTGAAAATGTAATTAGGTAGGTTCATGTAATCGTATTATTTATAGTCGCAGATACCTAGTTGCAATTACGTTGTTATTTATAGTTAAATTGCCATTAATGTATACCTACACCTAACCCAATGTACTCAATTACTTTATTTAAACTTTATTTGGGAGATACTAATCCAGATGGAATAAGTATATCGTAAAAAAGCCTTTGGAAAACTTTAGAATGCCGCGAGCTATTGAAGACGCAAATTTAATAATTTATTCGATTAAAAGGTGATAATTACATTAGTAATTATGATAAGTAATTAAATCTAATTATTCCTTGTAATTTTAATATTTAGTTGCGATCCCATGTTGTACTAGTTAATATGTAAGTAATCCAATAAATCTAATCTTGAATCTTAAAACGTTCACCAGACACAACAATAATAATTATTAATTATGCAATTCATGCACACAATTTTCACGTTTCTTTCATAATATACTAGTACAACACATTATTAATCGTATTACGCAATGAGTGCCCATAAATTAATATACACATTTAATAATAAATCAACACCAGCTTTTTAGCAAAATCTTCAAGTAGGTATACCTACAGGTATTTGTACCTAATTACAGAGCTTTTCTTTTTAATATTATTAAATGTATCTGTGTCAAAGTGTAATCAGATTTTCATATAAACAGTAATTTTATAGCTAACTCTAATGCTTTCGTACTTTTGACCACTTTAATAGGGATGATGATTGTAGTTAAAATAAATTATTTAACATTATGCACGATATAATACACGAAGAAATTATTACTATGATGTAGATTGCAGTAATTTTTGCACAGGACTTCTATTTAATAAATTGAAAAGGACTTAAAGAGTAGGTCATTTGGCAGTTACTCAAACGTGACGTCACTTTTGAGTATTTCATATAAAATTCCATAGTGGTGATCGTTTTGACAGGTCGAAAAAAAATGCTGATTTGACTTGCACGTGTGGGATATATTTTTATATTCACCTTATTTTGCCTTTGACTGTACTTGACTCAGCTCTACCGCGAAAATTGCAGCAGCATTTGTCTCTCTCACTCTAATGACGCCTTCGTTTGAATGACAGAGAAAAATCCACGAAATTTACGAATTTCGATTTTCGCGGTAGGTAGTAGGCCTGGTATCAGATTCTTAAAATGAACAGCTTATCGACAAATATATTCAAACAAATGTCAATAGTTTCAGTGTACTTGAGAATCAGAACTTATTAAGTAGAATAAGTAGTAAAGTAAGCCTTATTCTTGTAAAATCCCTATTATAATCTGCTGTGCCCTTTCAGGGTTAGGTACTATATCTGACATGGATTTTATATGAAGTTATGATAGCATGAATAAATATGAATATAAAATAAATTAATAATCGATTGATTGAGTATTAAAAGTACTTCTTTTATACTTTATGCAAAATCAGTTGAAACTTCAAATTAAAAACAGGCATTTCTAAAACAGTGATGTTTTATTTTTCAGAACACTGAAATCTATAATTCTTATTTTTCAGGACATTAACTGAAAACACACTTTCCACATACTTCTACTTTATCCGCGGTTTTGCATCAAAGGTGTGATTTCTCATCAGCAATAGGAAATAAAGACTAGTTTCTTATCTGATAGGGATATGCCTATCTGCAATTACCCCAACACCCCTTAAATAGGTAAAAGTTAAGTTCTCAGAATCCAATTTGCTATCATAAATACCTAATTATGCTTCTTACCTACTTTTTAAAATACATATTACTATAGTCTAGTACTATTTTAAATTAGGTAAGTACTTACATACTTTAAAAAAGTGTCGCGTAAAAGACTAAAACAATTACTTACCATTTTACTCTAAAATCGAATTCTGAAATATTTCGGAAAATATTTAGGTATCTTATTTTACCATAAATGCTATCATCACATACCAAAAATACATAAATTTATGAAATTTTTAATTAGTTTTAGTCCGTTAAATTTAAAGGAAGCTTATTTAGGTCAAATCTATATCGTACTATTATTAAGTTACTTACTAAAAAAATAGTTTAATAACTGAACAAGTGTATTGCAACCTTTATTACCTACATCTTAATGTTACTTATTTTTCATGTTATTCTTAAAGATAACTCGCACTTATTATTTCATTACTGTACAATTATTTCATTTATTATGTATGATAACGAAATAAAATTTATTTTCAGTTAAGAATACTAAAAGCGAAAGAAGAAGGCTAAAGGTTAGATTTAAGAAACATGGTGTAGGTAGTGTTAACTAGAGTTATATAATGATTAGAAATACAAATCAAACTATTTAATAAAACAATGTCAATTGTTTCACAAAACCGTTTTTTGTCGGGCCTGAATTGCCATACCAATTATTTTTCAATTTGGGTACAATTTTTTTCATTCAGAGCCCTAGGTTTCCGAAATGGGTACTAATTTCATTTCATTTTACTTCGCTTTTCCATAACATTTTCTATTACATTTAAACCTTAGTAAAGGTTTTCAAAGTGATACTGATAACGCAACTCACTCAAGTAGATTTTTAATTACGATGTGCATGTTTGTGGCCAGTAGATACGTTTATCAAATCTAAGGTTAAGTGGGCCAAATACAACAAATTTAAAAGACTATGCGTCAAAAACCAACAGAGCTGGAAGTAGTGTCATTAAAAAGGTCTGCTTATATACTTTATTTCATTCTATAGGTGCAAAGTTGAATTCCATTGGATAATTTTATATGAGTAAGTAAGGCGTTCTGCGGGCACTCTCTAAGTAAATCACCGTCATGGTCATCCAGACACCATTTGTCATAGGTACTAGTATTTACTCTGACTAAAATACAAATATCTCCATTTTGCGATGGAATTGAACATAGGGCCCATTAAATGCAATGAAATAAATGTAAATACCTATTTAATGCAACTATTTTCACCTCTGTTGGTTTTTGGTCCACTCTCGATACAAATGAAGGGATGTTTACAAAAACAACATAACTACATTGAGCATAACTTTATGGGAGAGCGATAAAACTAAATTCCTTTTTAAATAATATTCCTTAAAGCTTAATATTCAGAAGCGGTAAAGATATATAACCACTAAGTTAAGATTACCCGTTTATTTGTGTTTCGGGTCATTACTTTTTTTGAAAAAAATAAAATAAGCCTTGCCACTTACGTTGTTTTTGTAAAATCTTGAGTAGTTACGTTGTTTTTGTGCAAAACTTGATGAATATTTTTGGAAAAAGATTTTTATTATTGAAAAAAAATCGTCGTATATACGCTAATATTCCCCATTTTATAAGTCGATTTAGAATATGGTTTACTCTGCAGTTTTATTCGACACTTTTTAGTGCAGTTTAGTATGGGAAATAAAATATTTTCCATTTTTTTGCCAAACGGGAAAGTTTTTAGACAATTTTTTTTCACATTCTGTAGCTCCTTTGATGTCGAACAGTACGACATCAAAAACTCCAATTTGGAAAAAATGCTAGTTATGTTGTTTTTGTAAACATTCCTTCAAATCTGCCTATGCTCCTTTATGTTTATTTTATAGGTTTTGAAAAATATTCTACTTATTACTGTGCTGTTTTCGATTAATCAAACAATGTTCTACAATGGTTCTACATTCCAAAAGTTAAATCCTAAAAATAGATCGAGAGCAATTTAAATTAGTCGCATTGACTTCATAGTTGCATTTGTCCACCTGAACTTCAAAACAAAATCCATGAAAAGTAATTGCACGTGGTAAACATTGATTTGAAAAATCGGTGCCTGAGCCAAAAAGCTCTAACCTATTTATATTAAATAAGAACATTTAAAAAATGAAAATGTTTACTGCTTTACTGTAACTGTTGTGCGAATAAGCACACGTCAATGCACCGAACCATATTCATGAATTCATATTAAAAATTACCTTAGGCTATGTTATCAGAAATATTACTTTTCTGAAAAAAAAATCGCATCTATCGTAATGCATCGTTGACAATGCTACAATTATGTGTTAGGTCATCTAAAAAAATGTAAGGGTAGAACATTTAAATTTACCGCCTTTTTCTACGGACAAGCTGGTTGTACAGAGTATATTCGTTTTATCATATTTTTCAATAATATTTTAAAATAAGTAAAAAATTAGTATAACAAGCTATGACCATAAAAGTAAGAAAAAATACTAAAATTGATATTTCAATTTTTTTTAAACTAACGAATTACAAAAAGTGTAAATTATTTTTTCTTGTGACATCATGGTGCATTATACTCTTTGATATCTCATTCTATTAGCACACTTTATTATTATAACGTTATATAGCTGAAATAACATCCATTGTGGGAGCACATTAGATCAGGTCGGGTTATAATATTCCGGTCGTTCAGGTAATTTAAAATAAATATTATTGAAACTAAATTTTTAGCATTTTATGAATAAATGACTTTTTAATATTCCCATAAGTTGCTTGATGCAAAATAAGGTAATAATATGTAACTAATTCCGGAGATAAAAACGCATCCCAGATTTTTTTTAAATCTTCAAAGTGAACCACCTCGATTTATCAAAAGTACGTTTAAGCAAGCCAAACAATGGAGGCTCAAATATTTATTAATAACGTACTTAAGCACGTGCAAAACACCCAACTGAAGATCCGATTAATGTCTCCACATTAGTCACCTTTTGGCGGTTAATTTTAACATTGTGTGGCACATTTTAAATGCATTAAACTGCATGTTGTTGGTCTTTAAAGGGCCCAACAAATTGCAGCCAATCAATATTCCTTCAGAATGTTTGAAGATCGAGCCCCGAAGTCTTTTGATGTGTTGTGACAGTTTACTAATGCGATGTCGTTATCCTTTCGAGTGTCGCACAATGGAACTCTTATGGTGATGAGCGCCATTATTTTTATAATTTTCGAATAGCATTTGCGGCTTAGAATTCGCTTTGAAGATTAACCGTGTCCGTTTTTCTGTTTTTTTTTTTGTAGAGAGTTTTTTTGATGTCGATCAATTGAAACTATTATTTAGGTATTGCGGGCCTTTTTATTTTATTAAATAATTTATTCATACAAAATAAAGTAATAAAATAAAACAACGATATTATAAAGAAGTACGTATTTTACCACGAAATGTACTTGCCTCAGCATAATGCTGACCGGCGCTGATATTCCGGCAATTTTATGCTTATCTACGTTGGTAATGCTGTTTCCTTGTTTTGTCCTTTTGAAAATAAAATGATTATCATAATACCTAACAAATTACCTACAGCGGCATAAGATGCAGGTAGGTTATTTTATCAGTATCACAGTCTGTGTATAAATCCATTCATATTACCTACAATACGTTAATTATTTTGGGTCCATATTGGCACTTATACAATTTTTTCTTCGAATATTTTTACTAATACCGTTTTTTACTCATAATCATCATTACTCCGAAAATTTTTTCTCATACTATTTTTCTTACTAAAAATTATACTTCTACCTACAATGTTAATAACGATTTTTATTTCGAAATTTTATCCTCCAAAAGTCGTCAAGTAGATTAATCTATACTCATAAAGTTATTTGAAATAAATTATTTATTTATAAACTTTTTCCCATTAGGTTCACTCTGTTGTGGTATAATTATTTTATGAATAACATAAACTATGTAGTCATAATGGGCTTTGTGCAGAAACTGTTGTGACATACTCAACTTTAGCATATTTCTTTGTGGCAGATTTCGAGTTGTTCGAATATTATTCGAGCATAATTTCGATGCTCCTATTTATGATGAGGTATAATCTGGACGTGCATAAAAAGTATCGGCATAGTTTGTTTTAGCATAACAGAGAAGGAATAATTACAACCTCTCAATATAATCGAGGTAGTAGTAATATTCTATACGTTACTTACTGTGTTACTGAGCTGAGTACTTTCTAGGTTGCTAAAAAAAAAATAACCTCGAAGACTAAGGCGGGAGCAAAGCTCCCGGAATCTGCCCCGGAAGGTTTTGTTCGCTCGCTTCGCTCGCTACTGCAGAAATTTTCACCCTCACAGCAAATTCTGCCTGACGAAAAAGGCAAGTTTCGAACATGTGGCTACATGCCCAAAAAAAAAATGCAAATCTATCTCTGTCTTATAACTCGGCGTAATTAATGATATGGCAAGATAGTTTCGGACAAAATAATATTCGAAATATTGTTATTTAAGCCAAGTGATATTTCTGTCTCATTAAGTTGATGCCAAAATAGATTATACCAAGTCTGTTATGTCCTAAGCGTTTCGGACAAAAAAAGTTTAGAGGGAACCCGTTTAGTACAGTACCTACTCTGCCACAACCTGATTTGTGCAGGTAGCTAGTTTACAGTAATAGTACGATTTATATTTAATTAAACAAAAATAATTCATACATAAAACCAGTACAGATAAAAATAAATTCCTATAACATTAGAATATATAGCATAAAATAAGTATAGTGAAAAATTATATAAACATAAAAGTTAGTACTAAAAATATGTATGAAAAATAATATTATGAACATAAATAATTCTATGTGATGATGATTATGAACAAAGATTATTCTAAATACCGATCATTATGAAGTTAAATTGTATAAGAAAAATTTTCGAAGTTTCAATAATCGAAGTTGCAATTTTATAAATACTTTGGCGCACCCAATTATTTTATTGGCACTTCGGGGTGAAGTTAAATTTAAATTAAAATACTCGAGTTTATCCGTTTAATAGTTTTATTTCATGTCATGAGTAATCATCGCGGTAACCGAAGAAAATATTATTTTATTGGCATTATTTTTCTGACACACCTACGTATTCTTTTAAGCATTCAATTTTTTTAATTAAATTTTTAGTAGTAGATAACTGCTTGAGGTACCGCTTCACTATAGTTTTGTACCTTTTTGATGATACATACATAATCCGTTTATTGATTGTTTCAAAAGTTTACGATCAAAGTTTCGTACACTACGTACTTTTTCTTGTCTTGGTATGTGAAATTAAGGGAAAATAATCATTAAAAAATTAGTCATAAAATATAAAAGTTACACAGTACTAACCATTGTTCTCTAAATAAACATTTAAAGCCTCTTACTTGCCAGTTAGTTACCGTTTATACATTTTTCAGTAGTAGGCACAGTGTGGTAGTGGGTAACTTAAACTGATTTAAGAACACCAAGACATTTGCAGGTGCCGAGGCCTCTTAATACAGATAGCTGATTCCATTCCAAACCTCGTATCTCACTAATTTCTTTAATACTAAAATCAACTCTACTGTCTGTACCATAAAAATAACATTTTAAAAACATAATTAACTAGTCACGTGAATTCACAGCGCGATGCTGATAACCAGTTGGCAGCATATTCGTTATAATCTGCTCGTTGACAGGCTTTTCGTCTTATAATTATGCAGGAATGACAACATTCATCATTTGTTCGAGAATGTTCTTTTGGCCGAATTTTGGAATTCGCTCGTGATTTCAGTATGTAGATATAAAGATATTGGTGTCTATAGGTATTTTGTCGTTAATTTTGTTAAAAAATGTGAATTTTGTCTTTAGCCACTCACTTGCTTTGATTTTTGCGATAGACTCTAGTCTATGTCTATGTAAAATAAGAGGGATGACATGTAAAGGTGCATGCAGATCAAAAGAGCATTCGCTGTTCTATCCCCCTACTCTACGAAAATCGATCGTTACACGAAACGTGATTCGTTGATTTCGTAGAGTGGGGATAGAACAGCGAATGCTCTTTTGGTCTGCATGCACCTTAAAAAAAGCTACATGAAGCAAGTGAGTGGATAGAGAACAGACTAAGCTAGAACAATTATGGGTCCTTCAGGTTTGTGAAAACCCCGTAATCAATAAATAAGTACTTAATCATAGTCAGTTTGAACAATATCATGTATTAATTAGGTAATTGCTGAATATGTTAAAATTAGCAATGGGATTAAAATCGAAAGTAATACATAATAAACGTACGTACGTAATATAATAAAATGCGCGTTTTATTTCAAAATGCAACGAGTCAAAATAACTCTGAAAATAAAGAGTTGCTTCAATCACAGCATAAAACCATATAATATAGTTTGTTCAATCGGTAATCTACCATTGTTTGATATATACCTGACAACCGCACTAGGCAAAAATCTATTATCTTGAACAGTCAAGGGCAAAAATATGTATACACTGTTGCACCTTACTTTAAGGCATAAGACAAAATAGTGTATACATATATATTTATGCCCTTGACTGAACAACCTATGTAATTCATATCTCTCATCAGAGCAAACGCAAGACCGCGGAAAACCAGACCGGTACCAGCTACCGAGCGCAGCTTCGTTACCCTATCACGTCATCGAACCTTATATTCCATTCAGCTGACTCGTCTTCAGCCAAACTAGACTAAAATGACCTCTTGATCCTAAAGAACTGCTCGATTAGAGAGACCTATTAAACTAGTTGATATGAACCTTCGAATCGCTAGCGCAAGTAATGCCACCCCAGGATGACAATCTCAATCGAACAAGCTACCTGCGACCGTGTGGTCTCATGACCGATCTCCCAATCTGGAGCCGATCTCGCTATCAAGCGACGCGGTGGTCCGTCATTACGACGGGGGCTTCGTTGGTATTGTTCTTGAAACAAATGACGGGTGATAACTGATAAGTGGCGCGAATGTGGTGTAAGCAATTTCTTCGGTGATCGATCAATGGTGGTGTGATAAGGATGCGCAAGGCTCGCCCGGAGAGGCTTGCTTATCGAGAATCTTTAATATTACAGTGAATTTATTTGCATCCTAATTTTGTCGATGATGCCATTTATTCGTACGAAGCGGTTTATCTTATCTTTAATGATAAAGAGTAGCATTCGTTTCCTATGGTTTATTTCTCCCCAAATTATAAATATTCCTACATTTTATGGACCTACTGCTTCGAAAAATAACACAAAATTGAATACATACTCATAGGTTTTTTCATATTGTTCTTGTGTCAATGCATCTTTACATATCATATTCACAATTGTATCACATACCTATTTACCTACGTTACATCACTGCGCTAAGGTATGTTCCCTTAGGACTATGCCTATTTAAAAATGTCTTCTAACATCGGAGCTTGTTTTAAATACAAAGATATACCTACGCATATCCTCCATTTACAGCCCCCAAAACAAAATAAACTTATATCACCAGGAAACCTCGGTCAGTTACGTTGTTCTGTGTCTAGAAAAGACAAGGCTGACCACTACAATCTCAGGCCGCAGGCGTGCCCCTCGCATTCCCGGGGCATTCCTGACGAACCCTGGGTCTTGTGGCTGTCCCTTTCCAACCCTTGAGATTGATTCGCGGTTATTGGGAAAATTAAGCTTATTCACTCTAACTTGTGCGATTTCAAACGATTTGGCAAACTATTGTGTGAAATGATGAAATCGTAAATCGTAAGTCTCGCAAGTGGTTCGATCTGTGATGTGTTAGATGTGTAGGTGTAGTCGATGTTATGTATTTTAAGGGAGGCATTTTCTGTAGGTCTGCCACGTTTTCTTGTAGAGAAATTATTCATACATCATCAGACATAATTGTTTGAGTTAATATTGCTTTATTTTCTAAAATATAAGCAGTCAATTTCAATATCCTTAATTTCTTGTAAAATATCTTATCTTTTCATTGTTTCACGTGAATATTCATCGTATTGCCTATAAAAAGTAACGATTGTTATGCAGTTGATAAATTCATGAATATGTATTATTTTAATTTCTGAGACATTATTAGCGGAACAAAGACAAGTCGAACAGGAAATGAAATCAATGCATTTACAAAAACAACAAACACACAAAAGAATCACGTGTAAAACTGTTCCTTTTTTCCAATGTTAATGTAAATAATGTATCAATTTAATACTCATCCACAAAGGAAATTGGAAAATAGCGTCGCAAATAGCATTACAATGCGCTATTGTTAGGAACTGTTAGCTTTTGTGAAGTCTAAATCAAGAATAGGCTCGAAACGCTATAATGTCAATGATTCTTTTGGCTCGGTTTAATGTCTCAATATCAAGAATAAAATCGCCTTAAGATTGTTAAACTATATAAATTCCATTCCACATTGAAAGAGTTCTTAACATGAAATGAAAAGCAGATTCACTGTAAGAATACCTAATCAACAAATTTTCAAATTGTATTAAAAAAGTGATTGTACCCCCTTAGATGTTGATGTTGTAATATAATTCATCTAAAATGTTATCTATAATAATAACCAGAGATTGAACAAAATGTGCGTCATTGTTCGCAATAATATGGACATGACTCCAAAGTAAGAAACTTTTTATTTTGCATTAAATTGAGCTTCATTAACAAATAAATCAAATCCACAGTGCAGGCTTCGTCTAGTAGGAAAAAAATTAAGCAGCACAAAACAAACAGTAAAGTTTGTCCTACTCCAAAGTTGATTGAATAATTAATGATTTTCAGATAATTACATATCTTACACCGGAAACTGAAATTCTTTGTGAAGTCAACTTAAAACTTGATTAAACGAATAATTTCTTGAAATTTGATTTCGAAGTTTTAAGTTGACTTCACAAAGAATTTCAGTTTCCGGTGTCATACCACGGAGTCATATCCATATTATTGCGAACAATGGCGCAAATTTTTCCGACCTCTGATAATAATGAAAATTAATTAAGCTTGGGCCCTGTAGGTGACGATTTCTCTGTTTAATAGTCCATTTGGCGTAAGAACATTTTACTATCATACTCGTACCTCATAAGTCCAGAAGTTTTCTTCTTATTCTCGAGTTTATCGAGGCAGCCAGCCTCGCCAAACTAACAAGCCAGCTAGTCTAGCTACTCTAATTTTCTTTTCGCAATCAAAACAAAAAAGGAAGCTCATGCCCGCGCATTATTATGCACATTAATTATAGCATGCATTATTCAACCACACGCCACGCAGCCACGACAATTAATGGGACTGTAGTGCGTACTATGTATGAAGGTTGGCAGTAGGTGTACGTAATTGAAGGCAAAATAACTATATATACTATATTGAAGGTTGTTAGAGTATAATGAATTGCGTGTGAAACCTTTTTACTATACCTTAAAATCTACAATTCAAGAGCATAAAATTTTCTTACATTAGTTTATATTTTCTTGGATTTACTTCCATGTAATGATTATAAGCGTCTTTGTTTGTGGTTACTGATGAGATGATTAATAATTTGTTTTCTTTTACAGCAAATGGATCATTTCAACCAGGAATGGAGCCGAAAAGGCAGCGAACAGCCTACACCAGACACCAAATTTTAGAGCTGGAGAAAGAATTCCACTACAATCGGTATCTCACGCGGAGAAGACGAATAGAAATAGCCCATACTCTAGTCCTGTCAGAAAGACAAATCAAAATCTGGTTTCAAAACCGACGGATGAAATGGAAGAAGGACAACAAACTACCAAACACCAAAAACGTTAGAAGAAAAACCAATCCCGCCGGAATCACGACGACCGCGAAGGGAGCCACACCAAAGAGTAGATCAAATAAGAATACGAATAACAACGATAAGAAGAAATCAAATAATAATGGACGACCAGATAGTATAGAGAATGTGACGGATAATATTATGAATGATTTGCACTGCGTCGGCGGGGGGCAGAATCTGTCGCACGATCCGTCGATCAGTCCGATGTCGCATGCGGGCATGAATCCTGGGCACGCGATGACGCAGCACCACCTGCACATGATGGGCATGCACGCGGGCATGGACCAGGGCATGGTGGCGAGCCTGGCGGCGCACGGCTCGCCCTTGCCCGCCGGCTGCGGCTCCGGCATAGGCCAGACCAACCAGCCCGTCATCAAGTCCGACTACGGTCTAACCGCCTTATAATGTGTAAAGAAATAACTATATTTTCCTCTATAAACTTTCTTTTCTTACCATTCCTTTGTGTCGAGGTGTAAAGTGATGACTATAATTTAAGATTATTTTAAGTTGTGTAATGTTTAGAGTAAACAGTCAAATAAATGGATGTTTGGATAGATAAGCGGGAAACTTTACAATGTCAAAAGTGTGATTATTAATTATTTTAGGCTATAGATTCTTGGAGTGTTGGGTTTGTACATTTCGCTTCAAGTCATTGTCGTCATCTATACTTTAAACAGTATTATTACGTTATATCACTTATGTCTAAGTTCAATGTCTTTAATACGATTAAACTTTATTTAATAATCTAATGATTACCTAATCCATGTAAATATAAATTGTTCCTTATATTTACAGAAAATTTGTAAAGTTACCATTTATTACTTTCATATTTAAGAAATTGTATAAAATATCGATTTTCATTCTATATACTTTGTGAATATACAGTTATTTATATTTTTGTATTGTATAAAAAGTAGTAGTTGTGTAATCAAATATTAATTGGCAATGACTTAGGTTTAGGTACAAATTCTTGGCAATTAGTTTTAAATGAAAATTGTTTTGTAACTAAAATAGGAGAAATGTGAATACGAAACCAATAAAATAGTACGAGAAACGGCACTTTTATTATTTACTTTATCATTGAAACTCCAAAAATACCCAAAAAATAATCAATTAACGACACGTAATGCATACGTGTTTCAGTCAAGTTTTTTTTAATCAAAAAAAAAACTAAATAATTATTAATTGTGTTCAAATATGAGTGATACTCGTGAATGTTTAAATCAATATAAATAATGACTAGTTTTTTTTTTACAATTGAGCTTGAAAATATTATTGCAAAATGTTTCTATTAAATATCTACAGTTATCCTCACTTTTTTTGTAACATACCTAGGTATTTTTATGATTCTTTCGATCCTAATAGGAGAAAAATGATGTCTCAAGACTTAGATAAATTTTTAAAGCTTTCCATTCTGATATCGTAATACAAAATGCATAAAAAAAAAGATAACGGAATGGAAAAAATGTTCTCCTAACAGGATCGAAAGAGATCGCAAATCCGAGTGGAAATAATATCAAAAGTTCTAAATTAAAATCTAATGGCCCACTTTATCAATAGGTAGATAGATGCCTGCCACAACTTCCATTCCAAATATGTACAATATATACATAGACATAGACAATCACATTCAATGTACATTTACATATGTAGATAAAAAAATACGAGATGTTTAAAAAAAAACTTTGAAATCATATTTTTGATTAAAATTCAGAGGATATAAAATGTTAATGTCATAGAATTCATCTGGCGCTATTTATATAGCGATTATGAAACATGCCGTAAATGTTCCAGTTGCAAATAAATATCCGTAATAAGTATAGTCTGCTAGTCAATGTTCAGAATTGAGTTACGGGAAAAATACAAAACAGGTATTATACTGAAAGGAATAATCCAACAAGCTTTTATAGTACATTACTATAGAGGACAGGAAACGAAGGGTTACAGGCCAAGTAGATATATCTGGCCGAAGGAACTGAGGCCAGATAGGAATACGCAGCCTGTAACCCTGTTTCTTGCCGAGATTTGTATAGTGCTTTTCTCAAACTTGCCATGAAATAAAACGAACTGATTTCGGCGAACCATACTATTCAATTTGTAAATAAACCAATTGTACAGTACAGTATCGTAAAACATAAAAAAAAAACATTCGCGCCTAACTTTTTTTAAATCTGTTTGAGGTATCCTTTTACCCGGTGGTATAGACATTAGTTCTTTGGTTATTTATTTTTTCTGTGGCTGAATGTCAAGACCTAGTGTCACAATTTGACGTTTCAAAACAAAAGACAGTTTGTTTGCAGTCCTAGGTGTGAAATAAATACATGAAATCTCTTTACATATCATCTTAGCATATGACACCGGATACATAGTATTTCCGGGTTTCATTTAAAGTAAGTAACATCAACATTCCGTAGCAAGTTTGAGAAAAATTCATTTATTTGCACACCATCATAATTTCAAAAGTTCTAAATTAAAATCTAATGGCCCACTTTATCAATAGGTAGATAGATGCCTGCCACAACTTCCATTCCAAATATGTACAATATATACATAGACATAGACAATCACATTCAATGTACATTTACATATGTAGATAAAAAAATACGAGATGTTTAAAAAAAAACTTTGAAATCATATTTTTGATTAAAATTCAGAGGATATAAAATGTTAATGTCATAGAATTCATCTGGCGCTATTTATATAGCGATTATGAAACATGCCGTAAATGTTCCAGTTGCAAATAAATATCCGTAATAAGTATAGTCTGCTAGTCAATGTTCAGAATTGAGTTACGGGAAAAATACAAAACAGGTATTATACTGAAAGGAATAATCCAACAAGCTTTTATAGTACATTACTATAGAGGACAGGAAACGAAGGGTTACAGGCCAAGTAGATATATCTGGCCGAAGGAACTGAGGCCAGATAGGAATACGCAGCCTGTAACCCTGTTTCTTGCCGAGATTTGTATAGTGCTTTTCTCAAACTTGCCATGAAATAAAACGAACTGATTTCGGCGAACCATACTATTCAATTTGTAAATAAACCAATTGTACAGTACAGTATCGTAAAACATAAAAAAAAACATTCGCGCCTAACTTTTTTTAAATCTGTTTGAGGTATCCTTTTACCCGGTGGTATAGACATTAGTTCTTTGGTTATTTATTTTTTCTGTGGCTGAATGTCAAGACCTAGTGTCACAATTTGACGTTTCAAAACAAAAGACAGTTTGTTTGCAGTCCTAGGTGTGAAATAAATACATGAAATCTCTTTACATATCATCTTAGCATATGACACCGGATACATAGTATTTCCGGGTTTCATTTAAAGTAAGTAACATCAACATTCCGTAGCAAGTTTGAGAAAAATTCATTTATTTGCACACCATCATAATTTCATAAAAGGCTCATGATTGCCAGATGGCCTAATTCTTTTTTTTTTTCATTCCATCCAACATTTATAAAAATCGTTCATATTATTACAAAATGAAAATAATACAATCATACTCAGAAATTATTCATAAATCATAATTATATTTCCTATTTTATCCCCATGCACCGTTTTTCTATTGTTTTTTCTTAATGTTTTAAAAGTTTATACCTAGTGAAAGCGGGAACACCTGGGCTGCCAGCATCGGAAAGTAATAAAATGTTGCCAAATTTCCAAATTATAATATGCGTCAGTGAACATGGAAAGCTACCTTGTCACGATTTTAAAATGGACTTTATTAAAGAAGGTCTATTTTAAGAGTCGCGAAAAGGTACTTTTCCACGAGCACTGACACATATTTGCTTACAATAGATACTACTCGTGTTGAACTACATCATTTCAGATCACAGTAGCAGAAAATTGAACCGCACGATTCACCTCGACCGAATTTCCAGTTCACAATCAAAACGGCGCTTACAGCAACATCTCGAACCTCACAAGATATCCAATCGCCTCGATATCATAACCTTGTGACATTCGTATCGAACGAAATGAAAGCAAAAATCGTAATGTATTCGTTGAATGTGGTTTCATCCATCAACGTCGTCGACGCATTGTGTGGCCCGCACGCAACGTCTTCGTAGTACAGTCGGGCGGTGGAAATACGTCTTAACAATGCAGGAGGACAGCAGACTATGAGAGACGGTCAAGCTTTTTGTGAGATGCCGCTATGTACTCTAGGTACCTATATTCTATTATTAGTATTACTTAAAACAGGGTACCTATTTAACACGTATTTTTTTTATGGAATAGAAGGCAAGCGAGATTACGTATCACTGACCATTGAATGAAGTGTCACTTGTTGGATATTAATGTGCATATATGGACTTATTTCATACTGGCTATGATTAATATCTATTGTGTTACTCAGATTTGAATTGAAATTATGCCTATGTTCTTTTAGTTTGTCTATTTGACACTCGTTATATTTGTTTACATAGTGACACACGTTTTTCTAAATATATTTTGATACGCTTAAATAAACTAGTGTTATTTAACCACTGTGTGCTTGTCGGAGAACCCTGCCACAATGGTTATGGGCCCAGGATGCCCAGCGTATTAAAATAGCCAACGAGTCTTTTTAGATCTACGGTTGCTATTTGAGTTCCGAGTTGGTTGGCGTAGAGAAGTAAGTCAACGCAATGAGTTCAGTAAAAATAGAACCACTCACGCAGGAAAATTACGAGACATGGAGGATTCAGGCTGAAGCGGTTCTGGTAAAGAACGACGCTTGGAGCTACGTCGATGGGAGTAGCGAGAAGCCTGCCGAGCCGGAAGAGGCTCGTAAGTGGACTATTGGAGATGCGAAGGCTAAGTCAGATCTCATACTTGCTATTAGTCCGAGTGAATTGCGACATCTGCGTGATTGCAAAACATCCCGAGAGGTCTGGTTAAAATTGAACGAAGTGCATGCATCTAAGGGGCCTGCCAAGAAGGCAACTTTGCTGAAGCAGTTGCTACTTCACAAAATGTCGGAAGATGGTGATGTACGCGAACATGTTATGCGTTTCTTTGATGTCAAAAGCAAGCTGGCAGACATGGAAATAGAAATGAACAGAGATTTAGTCTCCATAATGCTTCTTTACAGCTTACCACCCAGTTTCGAAAATTTCAGGTGTGCGATCGAATCTAGAGATGTATTACCAGACCCCGAGGCACTAAAGGTAAAAATAATTGAAGAGTTTTGTTCAAGGCAACAGAAAGAAAGCCCCGATGGAGCTTTTCTTGCAAGAATGAAGCCAATCGACCGTTTTGGAAGAACACATTTTAGAGGCAGATGTTGGAAATGTCAAGAATATGGCCACAAGGCTTTTGAGTGTAAGGCGTTGATTAATAAGGATCGATATAAAAACAGTGCTGATAAGTATGTATCGGAACACGTAGATGATATACAAAATTTTAATTTCGGACTTGTAACATTTAATTGTATTCCAGATAGTGAAGTTGCGGCTGCAGGCGTCGGGAGTGAGGGCTGGATCCTGGATAGTGGGTGCACTTCGCATCTATGCAATGACGCTTCTAAATTTGATAAATCTTTGATACCTGTTTCCGGTAAGCTAAGCTTGGCAACTAAGTCATGTGCAGATGTAAAAGGTAAGGGTGTTGTAAGGTTACTTTCGGGTAAAAATGATTCAACAACATGTGTTGAGCTGAATGACACATTATTTGTTCCGGATGTAACATACAATTTAATGTCGGTGGCTAAATTTGTAGATAGAGGTTATAAAATCGAATTTGATAGAAAGGCAGCTCATGTTAGAGATAGCCACGGCAAAACTGTTTTGATTGCAAATCGTTCGGGTAATCTCTACTACGTTGAAGACAGAATCGGAACTGTCTCAGTAGTTTCTAGAATGTCAGATGACATAAAATTGTGGCATGAACGTTTGGGACATCTTAATGGAAGAGATTTAATGAAGCTCTTAAACAAGACTGGTATGAATGTCACAATGAAAGATTTAGACCAATTGTATGATTGTAGTATTTGTGCGAGTGGGAAAATGGCTGCGTCTCCTTTCTTAAGGGGTGGTGGACCATGTGATGAAAAATTAAGAATTGTATATTCAGATATTGTAGGTCCCATGCGCCATGAAGCTCTAGGTGGAGGGAAATACTTTATCACGTTTATTGATGATTCATCCAGATGGTGTGAGGTGTGCTTATTAAATAGAAAGAGCGAAGCATTGAAATTCTTTAAGATATATAAAAACCATGTTGAAAACCTGATCGGCAAGAAGATTAAATATTTTCACACTGATAATGGCGGTGAATATTGCAGTAAAGACTTTGAAGAATATTTACATAATGAAGGTATAAGAAGAAGGTTGACCATTCCTGGAACGCCCCAGCAAAACCCTGTAGCCGAGAGAATGAACAGGACTTTAGTACAAATGGCGAGGTGTATGTTACTGTCATCAGGTCTTTCGCCAGGATTTTGGGGTGATGCTGTGTTAACTGCATGTCATCTTCGGAATCGTTGTCCTACAAGTAGTTTAGGAGGTGAGACTCCGTATGAGAAATGGCGTGGTCAGTCTGCGAAGATTGGATACTTGCAACCCTTTGGAGCAAAAGTTCACGTTCTGGACAAAGATGAGAATAAAGATAAATTTGCACCACGCAGCGTAGATGGCATCTTTGTAGGATACCCCGATGACAGAAGAGGTTACAAAATCTGGCTACCACAAGAGCGCAAATTTGTTGTTTCTCGAGATGTCAAATTTCACAAATTCATTGATCGACGGAATGAGTCTGGGACTTCTAACTTTGATCTATTGGAAATCAGAATTGATGAGATGCAAAACAAGAGGAACGAACCTAACTTAGTTAAAATAGACTTTCATCCCAAAAATACTGTCAAAGACACAGTTATGCATGCTCCTCAGAGTGAACAAGCAGTGATGCAAACAGTAGGCATTCAAGAAGTTAGAATTAAACGTGCTCCAACAGTTCAACATATAGAGAAAATACAGGAAGATACATTCAGCATAGAGCCTAGCGCAGGGCCATATCATATTCCGGTAGAACAAATCGTTGATCGTCATATCGAAACTGAGCCAACCACAGGCTCAACAGGGCAAATTGTTGACTCTCGTACTTGTGAAAATAAAATTTTGAAGCGAGGACCCGGTAGACCAAGGTTAGAGAGAGGGAAGGTAGGAAAACCAAAGAAAATCTATAACATGATTGAAATTGAAGTAGAGCCAGCGACTGTATTGGAATCAGAAAGTACTGTAGAACAAGGTAATGTTGTAGAAGAAGAAGATATAGAAGCATTTTCTGATTGCCAAATCTTTGCTGCAGCTGCGGAGACAACCTTGAAAAATGCATTATCTAGTGAAGAGTGCCAGCAATGGGATGAGGCCATCCTGTCGGAGGTTACGAGCCTAATAAAAAACGACACCTGGGATATAGCTAGAAGACCAGTCGGCCGAGCAATTGTGGGCTGCCGCTACGTGTTGTCAACTAAATTGAACGTTGATAAGACTGAAAAGAAAAAGGAACGACTTGTAGCGAAAGGATATAGTCAAAAACATGGTATCGATTATCATGACACGTTTGCTCCTGTTGTTCGATTAGATACTATACGTTTGTTGACAGCACTTGCTGTTGAACTAGATATGGAGGTCCATCAAGTGGATATCAATACAGCTTACCTACATGGTACGTTGGACGAAGAAATATATATGGAAATACCAGAATTGTTTCAGGAAAGCTTGCAAAAAATATTGGAGTCTGAAAAAATAGGGTCCGTCGTGCATGGGCGAGCAAAGAAAATGTTAGCTGATATAAAATCGGGAGGAAATGCCTGCAGACTTAAAAGGTCACTGTATGGGTTGAAACAGGCCGGACGTCAGTGGAATGCAAGACTGGACCAGCAACTGCGATGTATGGGTTTAAAGCCATCTTTAAATGAGCCGTGTTTATACGTTCAAGGTATAAATGAGAAGTCAAAACTTTTTGTTGCAGTTTACGTCGATGATATTTTGATAGCCTCGCAAGAAAAGGTTTATATCGAAAAGTTCAAGAAGGAACTGGCCAGCGAGTTCGAATTAAAAGATTTTGGCATAGCGAAATTCATTTTGGGCATTGACATTGAAAGGTCTGTCAACAACAAAATTAAACTGTCACAGCAAAAATATGTTGAAAATTTACTAAACAAATTTGGCTTCGAAAATTGTAAAGGTTCTGTGTCGACTCCAATGGAAGTGAACTTGAAATTTGAACCGTTACAACAAAACGTTAAGTCAGAAGAGCGCTATTCTTATCGGGAGCTAGTTGGAAGTTTGATGTATCTGTCCGTCGGTACCCGACCAGATATTTCGAACACTGTGTCCAAGCTGGCTCAATTTGTAGAGTCTCCAAGTAAAGAAGCATGGGTTGCTGCAAAACGCGTATTGCGTTACCTAAAGGGGACGAAGGAATATGGCCTTGTGTACACAAAAACTGGTAAGTCTTTGAATGGATTCTCAGATTCAGATTGGGGAGGTTGCGTATTGGATAGACGTTCATACTCTGGTTATGCTTTTGTGTTAGGTGGTGCGTGTGTCTCGTGGAAGTCTCAGAAACAGAAGTGCATCGCGACCAGCACGTGTGAATCGGAGTATGTCAGTTTAGCGTCAGCCATGAAGGAAGCTATGTATCTCAACAGTTTGCTGTGTGAGATTGGATTGGGTGAGTTTGCACAAGTAACCTTACACGCGGATAACCAAGGGGCAATCTGTCTAGCAAATGATCCAGTGTTTCACTCCCGAAGCAAGCATATTGATATTAGATACCATTTTATCAGAAATGTCCTTAAGGAAAATACAAATTTTAGGTTGGTGTACTTACCAACCGATTTTATGTTGGCAGACATACTGACAAAAGCTTTACCAAAGGTAAAGCATCATTTGTGTATGTCTGGTTTAGGGATTAGTTCTTAATAATGTTATTTTATTTGATTAGTTCTTAATTATGTTGTTCATTGGGATTTCTTTTTATGTCGTAAGCTTCCTTAATATACACATTAAGGGGGCGTGTTGGATATTAATGTGCATATATGGACTTATTTCATACTGGCTATGATTAATATCTATTGTGTTACTCAGATTTGAATTGAAATTATGCCTATGTTCTTTTAGTTTGTCTATTTGACACTCGTTATATTTGTTTACATAGTGACACACGTTTTTCTAAATATATTTTGATACGCTTAAATAAACTAGTGTTATTTAACCACTGTGTGCTTGTCGGAGAACCCTGCCACATCACTGACCATTATTTTATAAAAGATTGATGATGGGCAGCGTCATCATAGTGGACACATTACTGCGATCGCCAATCCGCTTGCCCAGCGTGGCGATTATGGGCATTTACCTCCTAATGCGTCTATACGCATAGTTAATAGGAGAGGCCTACGTCCAGCAGTGGACTATGATAGGCTGATGATGATGATGATGAGATGACGTATCGCCTGATGGTAAGCGATCACCGTTGCTCATGGACACCCGCACCTGTGGTATTAGAAGTGCGTTGACGACCTTTAAGATGGGACGCTCTATTCTTGGAGGTTTGAATTTGAATTGTTAAGCACCCGATATATTGTTACTTCGTGAATATTGCATTTTGTCGCAAATATTGGGTGCTTTTACATGGCAAATACCCCGTTTTACATCATACAAATAATATGTAACGGACCATTTAGTTTAAAAATGTAAATTATACCTATATGTAAATATATGATGGAGTTTAATGGAAATTGGAATCGTGTTTTAATGATCCAGCCAGCCAAAGAATTTAAGCTGCCACTGTATAATAGTGTAGGTAGATAGTAGATACATAAAAGATAATGAGTATGAAAAATAGTTGAAAAAATCAAAAGTGGCTTGTAAATTATTATGTTGTTGTTGAAAAGGAACCCGAAATAGATGTGACAGACAAAAAAACTAAAGTTTTTTTTTATAAAGGAATAAATTGCTAAAGAAAATAATAAGCCAGTCTCTTAGGCTTTGACAAGACATCTGTATCTTTACTACAGCTAAGGATATGAAGATAAGTATAAAAAAAATATGCGTGAAAGAAACACAACAACAAACAAGTCATCGTATTTCAAACTAAAAAATGTGACTAATGTGAATACTAAAAGCCCAAAAAGAAATTTGATCGAAAAATATTTTTTCTCATTTTGTTTACATTTATTATGAGGGTTAAGGCACTAATACTTATCTACTTAATTATTGTTAAATAGGTACATACAATTTTTATTCAAAAAATATACCTACGATCAAAGCTTCGGTCAAGTATACTCGCGATTTCGTACTAAAATAAAATACCATTTAATGTACTTGACTGTATACGTTAAACTTTTGATGCGAAGCCAAGGAAACATCGATCGTGTAGGTGCCAACTGCCAATTTATAAATGTGCTTCACTTGGGTCGAGTCGAGCGCTCTGTCTATCGCCTCTATAGGAATATACCTACCTATTTTTTTTTTATAAGTACTCAACTTCGTATCTGAATTCTGAGCAGTTCTCAAAAAGTTTGTACTTTTGTACACAATATAATATACCTAATTACCTATATTAGCGCTAAATGCGTGAGTTACCGTTTTCCTATTTTGTTATCAATTTTTTAAATGATGTTTAGTAGGGTGTGTATAAATCACGCGAGGTCATTAAGGGGGGGAGGGGGTCCAAGAAAAAATCACGAAATATCACGGTAACGTACAAGGACACCTCACGTGTATTTTTCTACGATGAACAAACTAAGAAAAAATATGGAGCGGGATGAAAAACCATCGAGCTTAAATACCTACGTATTGATTACGTATGCGATTGAGAACGTTAAAAATACACGTGAGACTAGGGGGTGGGGGCTTAGCCAAAAAACTCACCAAACATCATCGGGGGGAGGGGGGGGAGTCTGGTCAAAAAGTAGCCGAAAAAACCTCGCATGATTTACGCATGAACCCTTATAATTAAATTATTGAATGCTTAGGTACCTACCTATTTACAATTAACGTTTCAACATAACGTACCAAAGTAGGAAAATTAAACAGTCATTTGTCAATCTGTTTTAATTTTGTACAAAGTTTTTGAGTACTGTTCATCTGATACCCTTGATGGAAAAAACACTCGTATTCCGAGACTCCGACAGTTCAGAGTGAAAGAAAGATGACATTTCCATGCATTGGTTGCTTTTGATTCGAGGTTGAGTAAGTAGGGTAAATTGCTAGTAACTGGCCACTCTCCAGTAACTGAACACCTCCGTTTTTATATAAGGTGTCCAGTTACTGGAGTGAAGGGTGGCCAGTTACTAGCTAGTGTACCTACGTATAAACAGATGAACTCTGCTTCAAAGTGTGCTTTATTTCAAGATCGAAAATATTTCATTAAAGGCGAATCAACTATACGAAAATTTAGTAAAACAACAAACACGGTTGAAGCCAAAAAAATAAACATTTCTAAGTTTTTTTGCTAAATAATGATTTTTTTAAACAATAATGATTACATACATACTTATACTAATACAAATATTTACATATTATGTACCTCTTATAAGAATAAAAAGATGTACCTACTAGGTATTGTAACAATCAACAAAAAACTGGTAGGTGTATGATGCTTGATGCGCGCATTCTTCACTCGTATGCAAAAACACTGCAATAAATCGACAAAATATTTTTTTGAATGACATCGTTTTTTTTTCTGAAAATTGAGAATGTTTTCAATACATATATATGTATATATATTTACATCTATTAGTCTAACTAATAAATTGTAGTCAAGAATCTTTGGTTCAGAAAATTGTTCTCCTTAATTTGTTTATTACGTACGATATCCCAGTTCTTTATCAAATAGAAATCCCTTAAAGATTAGTTCTTTATCAAATAGAGATTCCCCTCAAGATCGACTTAACAAAAACTGCTTGTCGCCATACAGTTTTTTTTCGACATGCTATAGGTTCTATTAACGGTTGGTAAAGATATGCAGCAGCATTTGGAAGCGGCGAACGATCAAAAACATGACTTGTAAAGTATTCCTTGATTGACAGTTATTTCACTAGGTCACTCACCCTTTTCCAACAACAAAACATTTAACTGTAAACTGCTACCGGCTAACCAGATTACCAACAAAAGCGTCTCAAGGGACAAACTAAACAAATCGCAATAAATCCGTCAAAGGCATCGGTAGCCAAATCTTGTTATTTGCATACAAATTTCATAACAAAAGGTATTGTTTAGAAAAATCAGCAAAGAGTTAACGCTTTGTCGCGCCGGTGCAAAAAGCTTTTTTTTAACGAGCAAAAGGGGTTATTGTCGATGCGCGCGCAGGCTAATCTTTTGCAAATGTTCGGACTTTAGAACTTGACCTTTAGTGGACCTTGTTCCTTTGAAATAAGGCATAGAAATAGTCAGCTTAACCAACGTTGGGACAGTGCGTCTAATGCTCATTTGGCCCTTTTTGCATTCGTAGGACGCGATGCCCGTGTTATTGTTCGTAAAATACGTATCGGCGACTTTACATTGTCCTGACGCGACAACGTGACCGACAAATTACCGATTATGATGGATTTATTTCTCCACATGATTATTCTAAAGCAGCTATGAATCCCTAATAAAATAAGCATTCTTAAAATATAGAATTCATAATAAAAAAATATTTGTGAAACTCCAATCTATGTAAGTGTCTACCTATTAAAATTGTATTGCTAAATTAAGGGCTTGTTACACAATTCCCGAATAAAATTTATTTTCAGATCAATGCTAGCTGTCCTTTTCTTTTGCATATGCGTGGAGAAAAGGATAGTAGTATTTTTATCTGACGAATATAATTTATCCGGGTGTGAAACAGGCCGTAATCTTTGCGAGTGAAGCTACCACAAACTTCGAAAATCATAAATGTGAAGCATCTATATTTGTCACTCCAACGAAGGCGTCACAGGTGTAAGAGAGACAGATGCTTAAAAATTTACGAATTTAGAAGTTCTGCCGAAGGTCCTTCATCCTGAGATTTAATAGGTTACTAGAGTTGTAGTTAGTTCTTTGATTAATTAAGTACTATGTGTCAGATAGGGTTGGCTCAAATGTGAAACCGCAAGTGCCATAAATATGAAATGATTTCGTAGAATCGCATTTACGGCTCTTGGTGGGTTGGATATAATAAACGAATAACTTTAATTGGTATAAGGAATATTCTGACAGGACGTTAGGTAAATAATTTATTATCAATACTGTGTTATAATTTTGGATTATCACGCTTCATCGAAATTAATTACTCAGCCACCAGTTCAAGAACATGGTCTTATCTGGCAATTGTAGCCAATTAATATGAGTGCCCACTGACTAAAAGTGACTAATGTATTTTGAGTAGGTAAGAGTCTGAGTCTGCCTTGTCATTTTCAGTACCCATCTTAGGAAATGTTTTACATAGGTATATAATAAGGTTGAAACCCCGAAGGCTCGTCATTTTGTATGTTATTCATCAATTTCATACAAACTCTGTTTTCTAATTTGAAAGTGTGTTTACCCACAACACAAGTTTTTCAATGTTAGTCGAATAGTAGTCAAAGGTTATTATAGAGCGCGTTAGAAATTAGAGGCGAATGATTGAAAATTGCGAAAACTTGTGATTCTGTGTAAAAAAACGTACTTAAAGAAATTGATCAGGGTGCGTCAGACAAGTTGCCAATCGCTAACGCTTAACCGTCAGTCGTAAAGGAAAGGCAGCTAACTGTCTTTGTTGCACTAATATGAAAGAGTGACAGAGAGGGAAAACTACGATACGCTACTAAGCGTTAGCGATTGGCAACTTGGCTAAGCATCCAGGAACTCAAATTATGAGTCATTCGCCTCTAATTTCTAACGTACGCGCTCTACAATAATCTCTATACGGGCTTTACAATGGCTACAGGAATTTGTCTAAAATTCAAAACAAATTAGTTATTACACAGGCTGTTTTTTTGTTATAGGTGCTTTTGATTGGACAGTTTAGGTACTTGGGACAATATACAGTGTGTAAATCTAACACGGGCAATCAATTAAACCAGGCATGGGATTCATTAGTGTAATCATGGATTATAAGGTTTTTTAAATGTTAGGTACTCTTAATTATAACCCCACAGATTTTTTTTAAGATTATCGGAGTAGCAATGTAGGTACGAACATTTGTTACTGTTGATATGGCAGATATCTGCTTTTGAAATTAGCTGTCAACGAGTGTTTAACTCGCGTATGTTGCTCTACATTGTGCGCCGAATTATTTTGTATGGATAATTTTTTTGCTCTAATTTTAAGTAAAAGTTATTTGAATGTAATTATCATGTCGTAAACTAACACCCGTTAAGAGCTTCGCCCGTATTAGACTTACACCCTGTATAAGTTGCGTGCTATATCGCCTTTGGTTAAATAAGAAACAAAGTTTTTTTTGTTATGTACCTGCCAGACCTCAATATTACTTTATTATTAACAAAGATTAAAATAACAATTCTTGTACATAGGTCACTAGATAGGTCTTGCAAGAACATTTTTTTTAAATGTCCATAGGCCGTGAAACTACGTTCGGCGGTAAAACATTTACTTTCTTGTCTTTAATTTACCCGAATACAACAGAAAATGTTGGCGCTGATGAGAGGTACCTATCTTTTTTGTTTTATATTTGTCTACTTCTTGCAGAACTTATCTATTCACCTATGCGACCTACTTATGCGTCTACACAACGACTACGTAGGTAATATCAGTTATTTATGCGAAGCCGAACAACGGCCTGTATTACTTGTATATAATATTGTGCCCGTACACATACCTATACAGTATGTGCCTGCACGAGTGCGTATATACACGGTGACGTATATCCCCCATTCGACATTCTGGATGAACAAAGCTGAAACTCGCGTCACGGTCGCGGACGCGTCATTCATCACGGGAACAGGGTTGCCAACGAAACATGTCAATTTTATATTGGTTAGTATTTTATTGTTTACTAGCGACCCACGGGTACTATACCTTCATAAAAGCCTTCCTCTTGAATTACTCTACCTATTAAAAAAAACTCATCAGAATCCGTTGCGTAGTTTTAAAGATTTAAGCGTACAAAGGGACATAGGGACAAAAAAGTGACTTTATTTTAAATACTATGTAGTGATAGGTATTTAAGAAAAACTAGCATGCTTAAATTCTACTACTTATTTTTTAGTCTCCACTAAATGTGCTTTTAAACTAGAATAAGTATATATTTATTTAAAAAGAAGGTAAATAAAAGCAACCTAAACATTTATACCTAGAATGAAATCATTTTCATATTCAGCAAAAGACTTTTAAAGTAAACCAACTCCTGTCTGTTACATTTTTATGTGAATTGTGCAATTTCAATTACATATTCCAAACGAATGTAATAAAAAAAAATCAGTTTACATTTATGTTTATTAATCTTTTGAATGTTTTGACAGTCACTGAAATAAAATGAACTTGAAATAGTACATAACGACACAAGTGCGAAAAACATGAAATTCGAAACGAGTGGCGATGTTTTAAAACACGACCGATAGGGAGTACAGATGGCCCTCCGAAGTTTCAAACCTGACGTAAAATGACACACTTCTCGCACTAGAGCCTAAAAAATACACCATCTGTACTAAAAATGGTATTTACAAATTACAGTAACCTATTGTACAAATGACAACCCTACGGACTCGCGTGCGAGGAAACGCCGGCGGGCTTCAGATATCGCTATGTTTAGCTTTCAGCGATTGCAAACTTTGACATTTTGGATTGCGCGCTGCTGATAATGTTGGGCTTGGCACGAAAATTATTTTCGTCACATTTACTATGCTTGTGAAAATATAATAAGTTTTCATCATCATCATCATCAGCCTATGATAATCCACAGCTGGACGTAGGCCTCCCCTATTAACTATGCGTATAGACGCATTAGGAGGTAAATGCCCATAATCGCCACGCTGGGCAAGCAATAATAAAAATGGCAAATAAAAAGTTTTGCTCGTTAGTAATTGTTTTGTTTCGCGTAGTGTTCAATTTTGAATCTTAACACCAAGTCGCTGTCAATAGAATTTGCCAACAGTGTAAGCGAAACGTTCAAATAAATATCTGTAATATAGCATAATTTAATTGTTTTAATGACTTAGAAAAATGTAATGGAAAGGATAAATTTCTCAGTATTCAATAGCGTAGATTGGAAATTAAACATATTTTGAATACTCACAGCGTTTCTTTACGTTGTTATCAACTGGTATATATTGACGATGAATTTACCTACATGGCCATTATACAATCAGATTAGTAAGATCATCTTATTTCATAACGTTATCTTCCATAATGTGTCCCTGATCTTATCCATTATAAGAAACAACAATTATTACAACGTTGTTACTTATAATTCTACATTAAAATCAAATTGCAAGTTGTTGTTGAACGCTAACCATATTTATAATATACCTAATCTTGAGCATGTAAAAAGTTTATACCAATAATTAAACTCAACCACCCTTCTTAGCAAATAATTTACAATGCTATAGATTAGCTAAGAAGTACCTATCTAAGGCAATCTGTAATTTTATCCTTGAAATAAACAGTTGATTTATTTTTAAGTTGCAATTTTTTTATGACAAAACACGACCGCAAAAACAAGCACTTTAATTTTAAACCGCCACAGTGACGCCTGTGCAGAAAAACTAAAAGCGCCGGCAATCATCCTAAAACGCTACCCTTTCAGATCCTCTAAGGGCCTGGAAACAAAAGAGCGGTGAGTAAGAGGTCCTTTAATCTCGGAGTTCGGCAGGTGTGCCTCGGGGGACTGTTTAGAGGCTCAAGGAAAGCGGTGACTTGTATTTTGGGAAGGTGAGTTTATTCTGGTAGAATTTGTAAGCAATTTTATTTAACCTTGCAATCGCTTAGTTTCGGAAAAAAAATATATAGATTAAGTTGGAGCAGTTCTACAGGGATAGTAAACTTATATGAATAACTTTAAAATAACAAACCTACTAAAATTACTTTTGCACTAGTGAAAAAAAAAACTATTTTTGCACTAGTGCATGCGCTACTTAATATCAATATAATCAATTAGCAATATCAAAAAAATCATAAACGATGCATGACATGTAAGAGTATTGTAGATTATAGGTATCAAATTGTTAGAAATTGCTGATTTTACTTCAATAGTTTGGATATTTGACCAATACGGCGAAGACTAGGTATTTAATAGATAAGTAAATGCCTATTTTGTACCAGAATAGATAAATTATAATGAACTCCGTAAATGTTCTACACCTAGGCACCTACCTCACCACCTAGGAACCTAGGAAGGTACTCAAGTTACGTAAATAGCAGTTATCTTTCTCAAAACAAAAGAGCGAATATACCTAATACTTTATAACCTAAACGTATCCAAGATTCAAAGGGTTGTTTGCAATTCTATTAAATCTGGATTGTGATGCTATAGATATAGTCAGTCTCTAAGTGCTTACCTATGAAGTAACTCCTAAAGTAAGTAAGCATTTTTGGAACTTGAGAGAAACATTCTCATGAAAAATTTTATTATTCTGGTGTTAATAAGCCCTTTCCTTAATGGGCCACTTACAATCATGGACTATATGCATACAGGGTGGAAAGGGACGACGTTCCTTCCCGCTACCGACCGAGTCTACCAACCATTATGATGAACTTTCAATATGGAACCAACATCAAAATATTTAAAAAAAAATTAACCCCTCATACAAAGTGAGTGATTAGTTAAGAGTTCAATAGTATGGAAAAGTAAATTTTCCATGTACGCTTTCGATGTTAGTCCCATACTGAAAGTTCATCGTAATGGTTGGTAGACTCGGTCGGTAGCGGGAAGGAACGTCGTCCCTTTCCACCCTGTATAAATGCAATAACCAGCATTACTCAGGACATCGTAACCATGGCAATAACAGATAGAAAAAAGTTGATTCACCCAGATAAAACCTGAACTACGGTGGCAATTAATTCAATGTTGTCAACCTCTGTAGAAAAGTTGGTAGCACAAACCGCTGCCAACTAAAACCTACGTAAAGTGTTCATATCCAAAATTTGGAACTTCGCAACGACAACTTTCAATACAATGTCAGCCGAAGTGAGTAAAGTTAGGGTTATACCCTCCGAAGGGTGTAATATGAGTAGTAGATATTACTCCGAAGGATGTAGAAGAGGGGGAATTATTTATTCATACAATGCATATAACAATCAGTCGCACACGGAAATTTTACAAGCTATACTTAACAATGATAATTTTAAAAGAAAAAACAAAATTTCGCTCGGGTATAACATTGAAACAACGATTATATAAGGTTAAATTTCCATAACGTATTTTTTTATGCTCGTATAGCAAACTGGATCTAGCTTCTGTGAGGGAAGCATAACATTACAATTAATGATGTGCAAATTGCGGAAACTTTCAAAAGTGTAGGAAAATTTCCATCGAAACTTTCGAGAACATTTCAAAACCCGGAAATTTAAAAATTATTTTTAAACAGCTAATAACAAGGACGCGTTTCATGGATATTTTCAACTAGCAAATACATGATATAATGTACAATCAAAAATTTTATGTCTTTCAATAAAGGACATGCTCGATAAATTTCTTAAATTTCCGAAATTGTCATAGTAAATTTCTATGGAAATTTATATGTACATTTATTGCAGGAGTATTGCGAGAACTAGAAAGTATGTTATAAAACCAAAAATAAACACTAACAGACTTGAACATCAACAAAAACATTGTGGACACCACTTCCTTACCTACTTCTTAACCCTTAATCGGATAATGGGAATATGTTTCCCACCTGTTTTGAATCTTGTGTCTCACTGATAAGGGCAAAAACCAATGAAATTTTGGTGTGACTCGTATTTGATTAAGGGTTAAAATAAACTAACAAAAGCTATGTTGAGGATTTAGGTTTAAGACCCTAGCAAGCTAGTGTGTAATCGAATTTTCGCAATTAATATTCTATCAGCAATTTTTCCTAGTTTTGTTTCAGGAAAAAAGGTATTCCTCCCTTACATTTTCTCATCCGATTCGTATAAAAATGACTTAGACCAAATCCCACAGTTGTGTTTATAATTTGTCACTGTATCACTGCTTCGGTTAACTCTGCTATAACTACCCCCATCTTGTTTTTAGGGTTCCGTAGTAACCTAGGAACCCTTATAGTTTCGCCATGTCCGTCTGTCCATGGTCCGTCTGTCAGTCCATGGTCCGTCTGCCTGTCCGCAGCATAGGTTCATTGGCTGTTAGTACTAGATTTTTGAAATTAGGTACAGGTTCGCATATTAATCATGCCGACAAAGTGGTACACTAAATTATAAAAAAAATCAGGTACCTCCCCTACACGTAAAATGAGGATGATTTTTTTATTTTACTGTATTCCTATAGTCGTTGAATAGGTCCTTCAAAAATAAAAATGGTCTCAAGAGAAAGTATTTTACTTAAATTAAATATTTTTGGAGATAACCGCTCCGGAACAATAAAAATCGTGACTTGTCCAAAAAATATGGAAAACATCATGAATATTTAGGTTAAAGAAGAACTATTTCGAACATAATGTTTTTGAATAACTACGGAACCCTACAGAGCATGGCCCGAAATACTCTTGGCCGGTTTTTTACGGGTAGATGTAGCGAAACTGTTACCATTTTCCCTTCACAAATTGAAAGTTTTGCACTGTAATTGAATATAGTACGACTATAATATGCAGTTTAATAATCTATTTTTACTACAAAATAATGTAGAGATTTATGGAAATGAAATTTTCCGCGAAATATTCCGGAATAATTTCCGCGGAAATTATTGAAATTTATGAATTTTATCAGGTCTTGGCCAAACCTATAAAAACCGGTTATTATCAAAACCGGTGTTGTATAGTGTGACTGTACTCGTTACTTACTCAGATATTTCTTTGCGTGGATAGGATTTCATTTTCATAAATTTCCATTGTTTCAAGGTCTGGAGAATGTTTCGGAAAAATTCACGAAAATTTCACTTGAGAACATTTCGCAACATAGGAAAGTTTCCATAGGCACATCATTAATTACAATAACTATTACAGGCAGAACAGCCAACTAGTTTTCTAAAGGATGCCACATAAATGAAAAGTTCAATAATTAAGTCAGGGAAAAATATTATGTTACAATAATATTAAAATACAGGGCGTAAGTCTAATACGGGCGAATCTCTTAACGGGTGTTAGTTTACGACATAATAAGTACATTCAAATAACTTTTACTTAAAATTAGAGCTACAAAATTATCCATACAAAATAATTCGGCGCGCAATGTAGAGCAAGTTAAACACTCGTTGACAGCTAATTTTCAAAAGCAGATGACATAACTGCCATATCAACAATAACAAATGTTCGTACCTACATTGCCGCTCCGATAATCTTAAAAAAATCCTGGGGGTCATAATTAAGAGTAACTTTAAAAAAAACCTTGTAATCCATGATTACACTAATGAATCCCATGCGTGGTTTAATTGATCGCCCGTATTAGATTTACACTACACACTGTATGTTAGTAATTTTCAGATTATGTTATGTAAAAATGTAGATAATTCTGTTGAGCCAAATAAAATCATCAACCGTTAAATTGGCAAATTACGTATAAAAAAAACTTACGTTCTAGCTTCCTCGTTGTTGTGTAGAGCAAAAATACGGGTCGTGAAAAATAATAGTGCCATATTATTCCGCATCGATATTATCGGCAATTTTTCACTATCTCCAGAGATTTGAGAGATAAAATATTCACTAAATTATTTCCCAGGCATATAATAGAAAAGGATAGCTAACATTTATCTGATAGGTATATGTTTTTTATTAGGGACAGTGAAATAGGTCCTTATTCTAACAATAATCGAGAAAACGAGATGTGAAAGTCTCCGACTAATACACACTGGTAACATGCCTGAGCCCCTACTTCGTATAATCCTCTCGGCGAGAACTGTATGAGAGAGATGACGATTGGAGATTTACTGGATTGCTGTATTACAGGGAAGTGTAAGCAATAAGTTAGGAGTAGAAACAAAAATAAATTTGAGGAGCTAGTTTCTTTCTGACTTGAAGAAATTCAATGATTTTTGAATAACAGTCTAAATAATATATGGATTTTTTCAACGCTTACACATTAAGAAGAAGACAAACAATGGGTATTGTATAAAAGCAACCCTGAGATTTTAACAAAATGAGATATTTTTACATACCTATTCTGCAAAAGATTTAGGTAAAAAGTAAAGACTCTTAATTATTTGTGTGAATTTTGGAATCATAATTACATGTTCCACAAACGAATATAAAATCAGAAGCTGTACCAGGACCAGGATGCTTAGCCAAGTTGAGAATCGCTAACGCTTAGTAGCGTATCGTAGTTTTCTCTCTCTGTCACTCTTTCACATTAGTGCGACACAGACAGTTCGCTACCTTTCGTTTACGATTGACGATTAAGCGTTTGGCAACTTGTCTAAGCATCCAGGAGTTGAACAGTAAAGAATAAGTTAGGCTTTACTCGATACGTAATGTATTCTATCACGCTCGCTGACATATTGGAGCGAGCGTGATGGCCTGCTTTGCGTATCGAGTAAAACCTAACGTTACCGATACTTGCAAAGTCATGGTACGGCTACTGACTTACTGAGCCTTTTCGTACCTCTCTTATATCATTAAAAATAGGTAGACCAATATAAAAAAAAATGGTGTAATAGGTGTAACTGCCTGTTTAATGATCCCTTTGATTAATTTATATATGTCAGATAAATGTTAATTGTCCTTTTCTTTTATATGCCTAATACATAGTGATTAGTTTATCTGGCGGATATGTATATTTATCTAGGGATTGAGAACAGGCTTTTAGTCGTTAAACATTTCACAGCACTTAGGTTACTAATGTTACTATTAAATATCTGGAATTATCAGATACATACATACGTGGATACGTGAGTAAAACATTGAGCTTATCTGTAAGTAAGTGTATATTGCAGTTGCACATTTATTTCCCAACTCGGCAGTATCACTATCAGTACCTACTCGTCCACTTCAACAGAAACTCGTATTACAATACCTTACCTATTGTATCAGTCTGCACTACATACGTATACCTACAACAACACTCCCATATGCCTAACCGTACCACCCAAATTCAAAAGGTCTTAAGTCTAATACAACGTCTATGTAGTTACGTCTTTGTTGGTTATAAGGGGCCATATATCACAGTACACGCGGTAGTCAGTCGGCCAGCTTTTGTGCCCTTCTGTGGGGAGTGTGGGTGTGTGCGTGTTTTGTTGATGTGTGCGTTGATTTGCCGACGCGGGCGGTGCGAGCGACGTCGGTACGGGTCGGAGGGAAATGTGGGTACGATTATTTTGTATAACAAAAATAAAATATTTTCATTGCGTTTCGGGCGTATACCGTAACAACGTATAGTAACAAATACCGTTTAAGGCTGTATTTAGTATTGAATTTTGAAGATGAAAAAGTTGAAAAATGTCATGAAAAAATAAATATTCAAACTGAAAAAAAAAAGTATGGTGGCGTGCTTATTAATCTCCATAATATTCACTTTTTAACTCAATTATTTCTTGTAACTTGTCTTACAGTCTGGCAAAAAGAGTACCAAGGAATTATAAAATAGCAATACTCTAGCGACTCTCCTTTCAAATTATTGATGTATTTAAAACCTTTTATTTCAATTTTTTTATTTTTTTATACTATTTGTTACCAGTTGAAAAAAAAATTATATATGTATAAGCTTTCACACCAAAATTTGGAACAAAACTGAATTTTCTTTTCAGTACCTCTACGTATGTATTAATGCACATAACTGAAAAATCAATTACAAGTTACAAGCAATCACTATTACATTTTCATCATGCATGCTTGTTTGCCACCAACATTGTACGAAATAATATGTATTCCGAAAGCAACCCGTACTTCCTTCCACCCATACTCTATCGTCAGTCGCTTCAGAGGGCACTCACACAACTTAGTTTATTAACACACACATTCACACCGAGGGGTGCGCCTTAAGGGTGGAATAGTGGGGACTGTATTAAGTTCCTTTCTTTTCACTAAAATAATTTTAGGGGATGGTTTTAGTTCGATATTTTTTTGTCGGCTCCTTCGCTTCTGTTGAATGCATTCTGTTTGAGAAATGGCCGCTCAAGTCGAGGGTGGAATTTAGTAGAGATGTTGCCGAATTTGATATGGATCTAGTTATATGTGTACTTAGAAGTAAGTACAATAATTGAATGAAAGCTAGTTGCCAAGGGGATTGCCTAAGTTGGAATTGTGATATACTTAATTATTTTATACATACATAAAAATGTACTTAATACAAGTGTGTTAAGTAACCACATACCTATCTATAAGTCATTTTTTTAATACAAAATTGTGTTTAGTGGTTACGATCGATGAGTTAAGTCACTACTTATAAAGCTTTCATATCAGAAAATTTGTGTTTTTCTTTAAAAAGACAATATTTTTTTAACTATTCAACTATTCACTTTGTCGCCTTTTCAAAACTTGATTAGAAAACATAACTTAAACTAAAATAATTGGGTATAAAATCGTAATACTCTTTGTAGTTGTCAAGCAAATAACATAAAGACAGTATCATGATTTTTTATCATACAGAATTTACTGTCCTCTGATAATCATAAATAAAGTTTATATTTTTTTTTTTAAAACTATACTGTGTATTTTAAAACTAAAGCGTGTACTGTGTATGAACTTAATAATGTAAACCATATGATGCTCCAAAAGCTTAGTTTCCATAAAATATAAAATTTTAATGAACATCGCCCGCCAGGCAAGGCATCGCGCGCTTTCGCTGAAATATTTTTAATCAAAGTTTTTACCTGATACCTGCCCCCGAGCGAACCGACCTGTCAATCTTTCAAACGTTAGATTAAAAACATCATCTTTCGTTTTTTTAACATTAAGAGGATCAGGGAATTATGTGGAAAAAACTCGAGGCATATGATTATAAGGATTGGATATTTGACGACGGTCTGGGAACTTTAAAACCGGCCCTTTATGTACAATTTTCTACCTGAAGCTAGGTAGTTTTGTTAAATAAGATCGCTTATCTACTGCTCATACGCACATGTCCTTTATTAATTCGTAATTAGAATGATAACAATGTTATCATCTGATATTTAGACGCATTAAGTATACGAAACGGCATAACGCATAATTCATAAGGTCCTTTTATTGTAAGGAATTAAGTCTATTTTTCTTTGATAGTAGGCGGCTGTGTACCTTTTTAAACGTTGTAATAGTGAGGCAGGTGTGTTAAATATTGCTGAGTCAGCCCGGTGGCACCGGTAGTAGCGGGTTCGGCTCCGATCACGATTTACATGTCAGTTGCGCCGCTTGATATCCGACTGTTAGGCGAGTCATCTTGCTTGTTCTACGAAAATGCGATTAGATTTGGGGACACAGGCGCTACGTGCTAGGTATTAGCTTTAAATATATGAATGATAAGATATTGATCAAATATTATGGCTTTGTAAGAAAATAAACAGATTACTTCGCACAATAGGTGGTTCTTAGTGTAATTCCGGGAAATTATGACTAGAGTCATATAATAGGCACAGAGTAGGCTCTCTTTCAAGCGCAGGTTGCGCAAGCATCTCTGGGACAAGGTTCAAACATCGCACTTGTTATTTTTACAGTGAGTAATATATATATATATTATATTTATGTTTATGTGTGTAACATGTTTATTGTTTTATTGTGAATCTAGTTTTTTTTTGGTTTCTTCAATTACGCATACTCGTATGACCCTGCATTTACTTTATGTATACATTTGTCCCAGTGGTTGACTGGTAGAGTCGGTGACTGCCTTATGGGATTAAGCCCACCTTTTGTACTCCTGTTTAATGTAATAAAGTTTAAACATATAAATATAAATTGATGCCTCTTCTTATAATATACTTGATATTATTATGTATACTTACATAAGTAAGTAAGCAACACGTAAAGGCAAACGGATGGTTTTTTTAAGTAGAACACCTATTATTTTATCATTTCAATTACACTTAAAAAAACAAAGATAGTTTTATAAGTATGTAGCATATAAAAAAAATGTATCATCAACTTATCAACAGCATTCTGGCTTCAATGCTTTCGATCGCAATGACAACCAATCGCATGAAATAACATATAATATATATAAATGGACAAGCTCTGCCAAAAGTAAGGCAACCAAAAATACAGTCAACAGTTTCTAGAAATTTAAAACACTGTATAAGTGTACACATAACTCGTTTTACGTCTTACGCGCCTCCTTAGTCGTTCCATTTTTTTTTTTTGAGGTAAGCCAAACCTAATGACTTCCATTTGCCGACAGGCTCAAAAACGCGTTTTACGTGTTAAAGCTCGACATAAATTGGCTTTCATTGGGCCAATAATATCCGAGAGAGATTGGTGCGGCCGGCTTCCGTTATGAAGAGCGACGTGTCAATTTCACCCAATAACTACGATTACTTGCAATACAGCGTGTTGCATTTGCACCTACACAATAACAAGGTTTAGTATAGGTAGTACATAAATCTACACGCGTATAAACGGCATAGGTACGAAGATGTTGAGCAGTAGCCGTACCGTTATCAAGTATCCATTACGTTAGGTTTTACTCGATACGTAAAACATTCTATCACGCTTCCACTTATTTATTGGAGCGTTCGCGATGGCCTGATTTTCGTATCGAGTAAAACCTAACGTAACCGTTACTTTACAACTCATGAAACAAGCCAAGGTGCCAGTCTGGAATCGTATGCGAAATATATTTTATAATTACGTGTAACATTTTAGCTCGCATTTAGCTTTAGTTTGATTGCGACAGTCTTTTGTTTTGCTATGGATTTTCCGGGTTCTGTTTATTGGTATTTATTTATAAAAAAAACGTATTTACTGTATTTTCAAGCAAACAAAATATTTATTTCTTTTCTCACAAAACATACTTTAAATATTGAGAGGTTTGGGTTTACATTTTTGACTCTTACAATTTCAAATAATAATATGTTCCAAATTGAACACGAGATATTTTCTTATTTGTAGTCGTTGGTTTCTGCAAGGTAGGCAATATGTACTTGTACCTATACATGTTTGCAAACTTAAGCGATTACTGTGAAACACCTTCTTTTTCAAATACGTTTCGAATCTTTAAACATGCCAATTCAACAAGCATCCATTATGTACATATTCAAATGTCAGTCTAGTCTGCCAATTGAGCCATCGTCAAAACTAGTACTCCGTCCATCACTTATAACTACACTTTATTCAATTTTCGACCAACGCTTTCTTTCTGAAAGTCACGGTGGTCTTATTACTCTTCATTTGGCTGACGTCTCAATGTTGGTCCAACTGAAATCTGATAGTACCAGAAATGAGACAATGAACGCGTTGAAAAACATTTGAATGTCACAGTAATTGATGATTCGCGCTCTGCTGAAAATGTATGTTTTTGCTTAATTTAATTTGCAAAATAGTTTTCAAGTTTTTTAGTTAACTTACGTATGAAATAAAACTTTTTAAACCGATTATATTGCGTATAATATTAATTCAATTTAACAACATCCCAACGTTTCTAACACTTTACAGGGTTCGTGGTCTAAGGGTGTTTACGGGTAGACATAGTAACTTACTTAGTTGAATATTAGTCATTGTACTTATTTAACTACGATTGATACAAGTTGATGTGGGAAAAAATACAGATATGATTATGGGATGAAAGGAATAGATAATAATTTAAAGAAACACGGTTAATGTTAACGTATTTATCTAATTTCGCAAGCAGAATCATTTTGAGTAGCCAACGAGTAACAAAAGTGCAAATGAAAACTAGAGTAGGTGACAGATCGTACACGCTAATACAATCGTGAATTGAGCTCTATTACAATACGAGTAGCAGATTTGTGCGCTATGGTTGGCTATGAATAAAATAATCGACAAACTTGTGGTTATTGGTGAGTAAGGTTGGTTTTTGGAGCCCGGCTATCAATAATAACCAATACAGACACTTTAAGTTTGTTGTCAGTAAGGGTCCCTGTTAATACCTAGGTAGAAGGTAGAACTTACACCTGTTTAGTTTTCCTCCTTAAGCCAAAGAATAGCATGCCTAGCCAAGATTCCATTCTGAAATCGTATACGATAAGCAATAAGTCACGTGACTATAATAATGTATGGAAATGGTCACGTGACTTATCGTTTGAATCTGTCATTCTCATACATGTATTACTTACCGTTTATCGTATACCACTGCATAATGGAATTTTTCCCAGGCCTTCTGGCGTGGTGTTGATTTAGCCAGGAATAGTTACCATTTTTAAGAACTTTTGTTACTTTTAAAAACATGTAGGTAGATCAAACCGTTTTTGCCGTTGTTTACCATCATAATTGGACAACAATCATCACAATCATTAGGCACGTCTTCGAACGATTTGTTTCGACGGAATCAGTGAATGGTCACAGTTCCCGGGCCACGTGCTTCTACATGCAACGTCATCGGGCAGTCATTATCAGGGGTCAACGGCCGCTGATTACCTTTGAGCACGCCCTGTCGTTCATCATTAGCCTAGGTTAGGATGTTTGTAAACATAACCTCTGTTTGGGTTTCACTGATCTGGTGGGTGACATGTTTGTGACATTTCGGTGAAAATATTTAGTTTTTTTTGTTTTGTGTCTTTAGGAAAGGAATGCAGGATATTATACTTTCATTCGTTTCTTCCAAGTATGTAGTTTAGTGATAGTCGACAGATAATTCTATGAAAAAAATTACTTCACTTTGCTAAAGATACGTCAAAAACGAAAGTCGGTAGTTGACAAACAGTTAAATATGTTTAGGTTCTAGTTCTTACACATCATGAAAATATATAATAAAATTGTCTACTATTTACCTAAGTATCGACATAGACGCATTAGGAGGTAAATGCCCATAATTGCCTCACTGGGATTGGCGGTCGCAGTTTACCAGTGTGTATGATGATATTAATTATCCTGCTGCCCATCATCAATAAATGATCAGTGACACTTCTGAGCATAATTTATACGTATATATATACAAAATATTGTTGCAGGTGATTGTACTTCTACTCTAATAAAATAAAAAAATACTAAGTCACAGAAACGGATACATCATACTAATTTGACGAAAGAAAAATGATCAGTCTGGTTAAACACCTGTGAGCTATTAATTTAAGTTTCAATAATTGTAGCTATTCGCTGTGTAAATAAAAATGTACATCAAATTGTCCATTACCGACACCTATCGTGTGAAGATGGCGGCAAACACGCATTGAGATAAATGATCATATTTAAACTATACTTATTCAGAGAGAGTTTAAGCTGTCATTACAGAAATTTGGCTAATCAATTAGGTGTAAATATTTAGATTGAAATTTGGAGAAACTACTTTATTTATTGTATCTCGTCTTATGTGTCATGTTTTCTGCTTCATAAATTACTGTTTGAACTTTACACTTTCATACGCGGTCACACGTTTTTCTCATATTTTAACTGTACTTAGCTATAGACGCTATAGTTATATACCCCACATAGTGAGCCTACAGTTTATAATTTGGTAGCTAACATAAGCTAAATACTTATCAAGTTTTGTGGAACAATTCAAATGATTAGGTATATTCAATATGTTTGATTTGTTTTTTTTTTAAGTACTACTGTAAACCATGAACTATAAATATTCAATTGCAATTTATTTATTCACTCATAAGGTTACACTTACATCCAATGCGCAATACGTAAGTATATTATGTGCCATATTTCTAGACTAGCCGTACCATGACTTTGCAAGTATCAAGAACATTAGGTTTTACTCGATACGTAAAGCAGGCCATCGCGCTCGCTGCAATTTTGTCAGTGAGAGCGCAATATAATGCATTACGTATCTAATAAAACCTAACGTATCCTTTACTTTCCAACTCATAGTACGGCTACAGATCGAACGAATAGTCACGCATTGTTTTCGTTTCGATGTACGAATGTCATCTCGGCTAAGCCCTCTGAAGATTTCACACGCAGCGTACATTGCGTATTGACAGATCATCAATCAAAGCGCCCCGTGGCACGATTCTGCAGTAGAATAATATCAAATCAGCTTGGTGCCTCACGACTGGCTTCTTTTGTTTCGAATTTATCTTCTGTTCTCTACCTACCTATATTGAAAATGAGAGTATGGTCCATTGAAATTGTTAATTAAATTTTGGTAAACGTGTTGGAGTAGTCACGGCTGTGGTAAAACGGTATTCAATTGCGTTTTGCTTCATATTTAAAAGCTGTGAGTAGAAAGATATAATGTACCTACTCGTAACCGTTTTCCAATAGGTTTTGTATGAGACTACACTCTAACCTCGCATTCGTGTTCCACTTGCTTGGACATATAATTGCATGATAATCTTAACAAAGAAAACCAATCCTCAATCGTGAACTTTGTAACATTAACTTTTAGGTACCTAGTTTCATTCCAGTCTTCAGCAAGAAGTAGAACTCTTGCTGAAGACTGGACAAATTTCGATAATAAAAATGGAATTGTTTATTTCTTATTTTGGATTTACCCCAACCTTACCTTAGCCTTACCTATAATCAAGTCATTATTTTTGTAAATCTCACAACCTATAGGTATTCGTGAATCTTTATAATTTCAAATGTTCATTGTTCAAATGCTCGTCAAGGGAGAATAATTTTTGAATTAAGTTACCGATTTTTGGTCGCCATGACGAGTGATACCACGGACTGTATTTTGAAAACTTTTGGATTATTGTAATCTTTACCCCCATTTATTGATTATCTGTACGTCATTGAAAACTGTGAAAACACACCGGTAAGATTCAAAAATTTCTCCCCAGATATCACTATTATATTATCAATCTCGCAGATCTATCTCGTTTTCAATTTCCCACAGGTCCGTCTATTTCCACTCGCCACAAGATGGCGCCCGATTGGTTTCGCCGACTCCTGCGCATCATCAATTACGCCCGATTGTAGGAAAGATCAAACGGGCCGGCCATTTGGTTGCACCACGGACAAGTACTCGTACGTGGAAAAGACTCGTAAGGCAGTTGTGTAAGTATGTTTTCGAGTCATTTGAAATGAGGACTGGCATCTAGTTCCGAATTTTTTTTTAATAAGTAAAAAAAATGTTTAGAAATTCCATATTGAACTATACCTACCTACCCATATAATTATTTGTTCAATGAAGAAAGTCTAACTAAGTTCCAGTTCGAGCATTCTATTTATTTATGGAGAGTTGCAACTGTTTATCTATTCAAGGCGATAAATGGTCATTATCAAATTAGATCTTTGTGCCTTTTTGAATAATTTTAATTAGCCTGTCTAACGTGGTTATTACTACTCTACGGCTACGGTACTGGTACGGTCTACTTATGATATTTTTTTCTTTTATTTTCAGAACTAAGCGAAAGTGTAAATGCAAAACAAAACAGGGTAATATAGTAGATAACTGAAACATTATACCACCTATAGTGGAAAAAGTGCAAGCCATTCGTTACTTTTTTCGTGTCTCTGGTTGCACAAAAACTAGAAAACATTTAATTTCTGCCTAGACTTCTCTAGGTTAGGTTTTCTTAAGAGGATATTAAATGTAGTTAAATTAGTTCATCAAATTATGGCATTTTAATATTTATCATGTATGAAGCATTTATCATGTGTCTGATAGACAGAGATGTCAATTTTAAATATGGATTTTATTCATTGATTTATTATGAGGTAGGATTGATACGATGACATGGATTACATGGTGGTATACAAGTCAGTAGATAATCAAGAGTTTTTTACAATTAGCGAGAATATGTGCACACGCTTCGTGCATACGAGTAAAATGTAGCTAGAGAAATGTGAAATCGAACAATAAAAATTAATATAATTGTCAGGGTATAACTATTTTTTAATAAATAATATGGATGGTCCACGGAAAGAACATGTCTAGCCAATTCAAAAAAAATAGAAGGTAATAAATTACAGAAGGAAAAACCACCTTACTTTTAACACAATTTCCCGTGATTTGTTTTTGTTTTTTAAATTTTTTTAAAGCATTGGACATGCTTTTTCCTTGGACCCTTCATATGTAGGTACCTAGGTACTTAGACTTCAATATGCATGCGTATAGGTACCTTATGATTACACATTTTTAATGCTAATATCGACTCCATAGAAAACATGACTTAAGTCCGATCGTGCTATGAGAACCTCAATACCTATTATCTATTTCAAACCGCATAAAATGCGCAAATGATCAGATATCTGTGTCGACGATGGTAGATATTAAATGCTTAAGTTTTTATGCACATTTTCCTTCCCCAGCCGATCCATTACGGATGGTAATGAAGATGTAAACATCGAGAACCATCATGGTAATGGATAAAGCCTTTTAAAAACCAATCACTCTGCTTTTAAAAGCTACTTTGTGCTTAATGTGACATGGTGTTGATAATGTACTTTTAACATAAATGTGCAACAAGAAAAACTGCAGCAATACGTACTATAAGTAGATACCAACTTACATTATTACAATCTTGTGCCAATAAATTAAAGTATTAGTTTTTGCTGGAGTTTAGGACCTCGTGCAGGTTGCGCCCAGATAGCTCCCACCGTTTTACCTGTTATCTTAATTACCGCTAAATAGCCGTGTTTGCACTGCTATGTTTCGGTTTGGGGGTAAGATAGCCGGTGCAATTACTGGCATAGATAGAGGGAATCCATCTAAGTCCTCGGTGTAGGCAGCGCACAGGAGATTTTTTGATCACTATGTCCATAGTAATAGTAACTGAGGTTACTGCTTTTTCATCAGGTGGGCTGAAAGCTCAGTTGTCTACCTTCGTCACATAAAAAAATCACGGACGTCGTTTGACATAATTCCGTGTAAAAGAATTTTCAATAAATAATACGTAACAAAATAATCAAATGTAACATTAAACATAGACGTTTTAATTACAACTGTTGCCAAACGGAACGATGCATTGTTTTAGTCAGAATGCTGGACAAAAGTCGAGCACCAAAAATGTAATACCTGTCACTGGCTGTGATTAATGCAATTAATCACACAATGGCCACATCGCATCGTACACTGGGTGGCAAAATTATTTATATGAGAAATATGATAATTTATGTTTCATTTTGGTACTTTATTTTACGAATTATAACTTTTGAAGCATTATTTCTCCTTGATTGTACAGCGTTTTTTGGGCACCTACCTAAGCTAATTCCTTAAATACATAGCTTATAATATATAGGTTCAGAGCTAACATCCAGAATTTATGAGATATATTCTAAAACATACATAGAACATATTATTCAAAGTATTAGGTTTTCAGATACTATGAAAAAATGTTAAAATGTTTTTGTTTTTTTTTTGTTTGATTAAGAACTAGCAATGCCTAAAGTTTTTTGACTAACGACAAGGGCCTACGATTTTGTGATAGACATGGAAATACTATGAATAAGTACCTATATTTGTATATTTTTATAAACTAAAATAGACAAAATATAGGTAAGTAAATTAGGTACTAAGGAAAATACCCGTTCCGCCGAATACATTTTGATTTACAAAGGTGACTTGGAAGCTAGCCAAAACCGTCGCTCGAGTTTGAAAAGGTCACTGAAACACTATTTACGAAAATATTCACAAATGTCAAAAATATACAGTGTTAATTCACCTATTTAAAAATATTGTTGCAAAATAAAGCTAAGTATTGACAGAATCTAAAAGTACTTATGTAAATTCACGAGGTACGAGTAGGTACAACTGTTAGATACCAATTCTTTTCTTCTTTTATATTTCTTATTATTAACTGAGTGTAACTATATTGGATCCGCGTCTGACTGAAATTAGATTAGAGTTTTGTGGAATTACCTATTTTTAGAATATCTACGCGTGTTGAATAGTTACAAAATGCATTTGATAACGTACGCACGTATCAGATCCAGCACATACATTGTACCTACCTAAGAAAATACAGGAATAGAAGCTTATGTGAAAGGCCAAGTTCCCAAGCATATCGAACAAAAAATAATGTCTAACAAAATTCAAAAAGACTTTGACTAACAAGCTAAGCGGCCATCATTTGTTTCCAAAGTTCATTATAATCAAATCAATTTCAACTGGGCCGATACTTTATAACGGCCGGACACCGCTCGGATAGATTTCATAAATATCGTGTAGAATTTTATTCTGTACATAGATTTATTACGGCGGGCGAGCGAAAATGGCGGGAGATTGTTTTTCAATTTAACCGGGGTTCCCTGCTGTTTGACAGGCCGCCTGCGGGGTACGGCTAGTCTGGTGATAGTAAATAACCAATGAGATTTTCAGACCTTTGTCGACTTTGCTAGTATGTATGAGTAACCATTCCTTTAAAGGAGACGTGATTAATCTTATTACGTAATTGAATAAATATAGGAATATTAGATAGCAATATCGGTACCTATACAAGATTGTGAAATATTGGTTCATAAGGTATAGGAGACAATACCAAAATATTAGAAAAAGCGACAATACAAAGAGACGGACAAACGAGGAAATGATTTTAATGATTTCCTAGTTTACGAGATACAGTGCTCTAAAAATGTAACTTTATACCTACTTAATCGAAATTAGGCTTATTATTTTAAATAAATGAATTGGGTACCTATACAGGGTGATTCATGAGTCATGAGCAGGAGTGAACAGGCTACTACGGACGGTCATGCTGACCGACTTTCACTACGGCGACAACCAAGAAATCACCAAAAAAAAAACTCTTAATTATGAGTTAATTGATCCTTAATTGATAGTTAAGTATGAATTAACTGTCATAAATTAGATTCACATTAAATTTCTTGGTTGTCTCCGAAGTAAAAATTGCTCAGCGTGACCGTCCCTAGTACCCTGTTGACTCCTGCTCATGACTTAAGAATCACCCTGTATATAACACTGTGAATAATTTCAAGCAAATATTAGGTAGCAAATTTGTATACCTACATTCCCGTATATTGTAACTAGTGTAAGGTCAAACACACGTCCAACCTTTGCTAACTGACATTAATTCGATTTCAAGTTTAATCAATAGAACGGATGCAAATCGATACAAAACTTCGGAAGCTCGTACTAGGCCTCCTTTTTTCATAGGATTATATACTTTGACTCGAAACCAGTGGGATTATTTTGGATCTATAACAATAATCAAAGATGGAGGGCCTGAAGTTTATCCCCGTAAATCCAATTCGTGATTGTACTCCATATCTCGTTAAGTAAAGCAATGGCTGAAATGATTTATTTTGCTCATAAGTAGCTGTATATAGCATTGATATGACTATGAGATTAATGATACAAACACCAAACATGAGTGAAAGTGCTATGCTAATCTAATAAATAAGAACCACTTACTTACGTTGATTAATTTCGTGTAAGCATTTGCATATCATTTTTCATGTCATAAATGGTGTAGTTTTCGTGATCGCGACATGTGGTCATGTGTCTTATTATTATATTATTTAAATATTAGAAGTCATATATGTGCATTTTTCATCGTTTGGATCACGTCCTCTATGTTTATAACGCAAGATACACCACATCTTCCAAAATGTAAAATGTTTGTATAAAACATTCCTTTATTGTTACCAAAAATGTATAGGAATCTGGTAACAAAAAAGAAAACTTCCTTATATTATAAACTTTCTGGAACATTTTGGGAAATATGGTGGATCTTGTTCCATAAGAATATTTCTTAATGGTTTAGTTTGTGTGTTAATAATTTTATTTCGTTTTAATTTAGTAACAAGTTATTTATTTTCGTTGTAATTAAGTGACAAGTTTATGATCGTCAATTCACAGCCGGCTAAAATATCGGTAGTGTTGTTACATATACTATAGTAGTAAATGCGTTATTATAATGATTTAATTTGTTCGAATAATGTAGCTACCTTATTCTATTGAACGGATGCCAAAAATGTTATCTCCAGTTGCTTTTTATCATAAAATTCTCTAAAAAGCAATTAAACACATTCTTAAACATGGAACTTAGGTTATCATTACACCCTGTATTCGTCGCCAGAAAATCGATGGCCAGTCCTTAATGAAATGTCCCTGAACCACCCACATATCTCCAGCTTACATTAAAAGCCCTTATCAACAATCTCTAATCCAATTATAGCCCGGCTCTTAGCAGGTAAACCCGCTGAATAAAACAAAAGTAGCGTCCACATCCAACCAACGCTCCTGACCTTTTATTTTCTATGCGGTTTCATTAATTCAATGTTATTTCTGGGAGAGTTATATATCGGGGAAGTTCATTTAGACTGGGCGGTGACTGGACTTTGGGGATTTAGGAGGTAGGGAGCGAAAAACAGAGCGCGTACTGCGAACATCGAAATTCGAAAATTTTGGTGATCTGTCTCTGTTGCTCAGACGAAGGCGTGATTGGAATAACAGAGAGAAAGACTCGAAATGTAGTATTTTCGAAGTTTGCGGTATGGGTACGGTCATTTTCAATGACCGTGATAAAACCGCGGCTTAATGGCGTTCCCTGGGCACTCGCTATTAATTAGTACCTCGGCCAAAGGGTAGCTTTCATTGTTACCGAACTAAAACTACGGGATCAGAAACTTTTCCGATGGATCAAAATGGAAGTTCTGTTCCGGTTTCCTGTACATAGTCGAATTTTAAACCTTTAGTTACAGAAGGTACGCGTTTATTATCTTATATTAATGCAGTTTATATTTAGGTAGGTAATGTTAACAACTTTATTATTCAGTTTCAACTGCATAAAATTACTTGAGCTATAACCAATGTTTCTTTGTCTTAAATATGATTAATAGGTTTAAATTATAAGTAACGGCATCACGTAGGTACCTAAATACTACTACTAATTATTTCTCATTCAATATTATTACATATTCTTGGAAAAATGCAAATGACTTACAACAACATGAAGTACAAGGTAATAAATGATAGACAACTGCATAGAATTATGCAGTTATACGTTCAAATGATTAATCATTTAAGTGGACGTGTACCTACGTACCCACGCAATGAAGTACTCTATTTAATAACACAATATTCCAGGTATTAGGCGCGTACCTACAACGATATTAAATATAGTAACTGAAAAAAGTTATTTAAATATTTGCTAAGTTTAAGTGTTGAAAGTAAGTAAGGGCTTTTTTTGCACGAGCGTCGGTGATATCAAAACACGAAAGAAGTGAGTGTTTTAAAACGACACGAGTTAAAGAAAAGCTTACATTTCAATATTAATGTCATACAATAGTTATAATGAATTATGTTTGAAAAAAACACAATCTTCGCAAGACCAACTAGAAGATTCATAAAAGTACCTACTTAATATGAGTATTCATTTCCATATTGGATAATGCGGAAATGTGTCACTTTCTGTAGGTACATAAGTTTTATCTTGAAAATAGCACTTTCTGAGGATGTCCACTGTAAATAAATAAAGGTTTTAATATAAAAGCGTACGTAGTTTAATTGCTACGGATGACACATTTGGGACGATTCCCAATAGGTCCTCATTATCAAGCATTGAGGGCCTCGACTCGAGTCTATCACGTCGTTCAGCGTTGATTTGTTTCAACTTTGATGTGTTTAATGTGGATAATTTAAATATAGATATATTAAAAATACGAAAATATATCACTTTTATATCTATGTTATGAAATACCAGTTTTACATTGCTACATAGGTAGACACAATTTCGTATTTTATTGATAAATAGACGCCAAAACAAAACAAAATTTTCATTCCATCTCAACCCCACTTAAAAGCAGAAAACATTTGATTCAAACAAACACAAAATAGTATTAACTGCTGTTCTCCGATGCACGTCCATTTTGAATCTCCCCCCGTGTCCCCGGGTCCCCCGGGTCCTCCAGCCTTTTTCTGACAGGAGGAGTGTTGATTGCCAGGCTCACTGGATTAGGCCAGGGGTCGCGCTGACCACTCGGGGAATTGCGGAATTAACACCCGGACCTCGATTACTTCGGAATCGCGGCTCACAGGGTTGCCGCCACAACCTATTGCAAACCAAAATCACCGTAATGCTTGCCGGGGTTTACTAATCAAAAGTTTTATGGTATATTATCACTTAGCTTTTGATGATCACAAAACTATTAATCTCATAGTTTCATTTGCCAGAATCATCACATGGCAATGACAAACCAACGTTACGAAGACGTATCTTTCGCATATTATCATGTTACAACCTAACCTGAGCTAGTTGCCAAATGAAAATTCGGCCAAATGAAAGTCGGCAAATAATGATTTGGGAAATGTTGGTATGCGAAGTGAATCTGCCATAAGTTGGTTGGGAAGTAAAATTAAGCGAAATTAATATTTCGACGATATAGCAGTACACCGCTTGCCGATCATACTTATATATGAATTTGCAAGTGCAACGATGATAGTGGTTTGCGGTACGCCTTCCGTTCCAAAACCTAAAAGCAGAACATAGCTTCATCAAATCATCAATATGCTGGACATTTGGTCTTAAAAATGGGACAATATTTACAACCTTGAAAAACTATAGAAAACAATTAGGTACCTATTTTTAATTAAGGTCCACAAATGGTCGAATAGATTACAAGTTTTAGACGAAATTTTAACGACATGGGTTGGGCGTATCGTACTAATCGCATGTAATTATTGGTTTGACACTCCGTATATTGGTTTGACATTCAGTAGACGTATTAGTCTCAAAGTGTATAATTAAAACAAGTATATCTCTCCTATATCTATATGTAGTTTTAATAGATAGTATAAAATAAATAGGATATTTCAGAAGCTTTGATAAGTGATTGCCTTATTGTCGGCTGATTGAATAGAAAATATTATAAAATTTGTGCCCAGTTTAAGAAATATAGGAACTACCTATTAGAAAATACGAGTGAGTGAATTTTATCCAGAATTATTGGGAACATGCTTGTTTTTTTTATTATAATCAATTATAATGTCAAGTTAAAACGCTAGCATAGCGGCGCTGACAGTTGAAACGAAAATATTTGACGCGTAAAAACATTGACGAAATATTCTTTATCATCGATCCCTCAATCCCATGTCAGGAGTAATGAAATCACAACATTTTACAAAACAAATCCATTTATTTTATTCGACACGGACTCGAAACTCCGGGGTTTCATCTTGTGTCGGAATTTTCGAATTCGACTGACTATTTATGACGCGTGAAATCGCTCCATTCATCGTCGTACACGTCCTGAGGTTTTCCATTTTCTCAACAATACCATTGCATTTAAACATGTGAGAGTAAGATTTTTTTATTCATTTATCATTGCGTATGACATTGGCTTGTACAGTTTTTGCAATTTATTTTTACTTTTTAGCCTTATATTACAAAATAAAATTGGCAAACGAGACAACTAGAGGACCCCTCCGATGTGTATCTGTCTGTGACAAGCGTTTTTTAATTGCCAGGAATTCTGTCATGACTCGTTCCATTGTGACATTTTGATGCGTGAGACCTATCTCAACTGTTGTTTTTGGCTCGAATTGGGTGCGTTTGTCGTACAAATATTAATAGAAACACGGAGCTTGTTAATGAAGCGTTGTAAGTCGTAATTCTGGATTATGTTCGGGGGCCGAGCACGGCACGAGGTGATTAATCGTACCGAATGTCACTGGGCCGGCGTCACGCAGTTTAGGTATACCTATTATTACGAAAACCTTATTTATAGATATCTAAGCTTTTACATAAATGTCGATATAATTCCTTAAAAAGATATTTTTTCGTAAGACAAATACAGTTTAACACCTTCGCTGCGGCAATTAGTTTAACTCGTAATTAACCATACTTTGTAAGAGGTCGAAAGACCCCCTGCCGCATTGAACGTGTTAAATATAACCTTATTTAAAAATTTGATGGCTATGATACTGATGACAGTGATGACCTGGTGTAGGTCGCAAGACCGGTCATTGTGGCAATCTTTGGGGGAGGCGTATGTCCATCTGTGGACGTCTTTCGGCTGATATGATGATGAAAATGATGCCAAAATAGCAAAACAAAACCCTTGCCTTGTAGTTTGTCTATCTGTTCGTAAGTCACAGGCATTTTTACGTACCTACTCGTAAATCATAGGGCATAAATCAAGAAAATTATGATGTTGATGGTTTTTTAACTTTATAACCATGGTTAATGGTTAACAGGCTTTCGAGTTCTCGCTGAAAAACCATCATTATTACATTCGTGACCATTCAGTTAAGTGTGTTAAATTTTATATTTAGGTGCACAACCTTTTTCTATTTACCATAGCTCCTATTAATTTTAAATCCTTATAATATGATGAGCTGCTACCTACGGATCTCGACATTAAACAGGGCCTGACATTCTGCTTTTTTAACCGACTTCAAAAAGGAGGAGGTTTATTATAAAAATGGGACTGGATAATTTGGAAAGACTACGTGAGGAAACAATTGCCGTCAATATGGTGTAGGTATACGCACACGGACCTATCTAATATTAAAATCTTTCGAGCTGACTGACATTTCGTGATGCCAGTAAGTGTGGGTACGAATTAGCAGTGGTTAATTAACACTCAGTAGCGAAATAACGAACCGCAATGCCCCTGAACCTATCACCTCGCGATCTTTGGGTCCGTGACGCAAGCGCAATGCTAGCTTTGCTGGCGGCTTCGCTTGCGGCAAGCTGGTTTTCTTATTTTAACCCTTTGCAGGTATTGACGGCTATACACGACAGTCATGGATCCAAGAGACCTGACCTGAGATCTGACACTGGACCTAGGTATGGCTAGGTGCTGTTTATAACGATTGAACAAATAGATTTCAGTATAAAGTACTGTGGTGGGTTGTGGGTCCTGGATTCGTGCCTGATACACGACAACGGAAAGCTACGATGATGTAGTACCTACTTATGCACTTACGTGAAACTAACTACCAACATAAAAATCAAGTTCGCTTGATTAGCTACTGTGTTGTTATTGGTATAGTATATAAAAGCTAGTAAGTAAGTAATAGAAAATCCATCTAAAGGAACCTGTAGGTACTAAAAGGTCTTTATGAATAAGAAAATATAGGGGCAACAACGGTTGTGTGTGATACAAATTACAAGAGATTTATAACAATTTATACTTTTGCAAAAAATATTCACAACGACACAGACATACAAACGTACAATTATATAGAAGATACTAAAGGTAACCCGTTGGCCTACATCCTTCAATCATTCCGTTTCTTGTACGAATCGCAGAACTTTGAAAATAATGCGTTTAGTTCAAAGAATAGTATACCTTTCTGCAAAGTAATAAGAGCTAATGTATTGACATAATTTATGTGATTTGGTTGTACCATCTTCTTCACTGTTAATTGACAATTCATAGACCTTAATATAGAAAGCATAAGGTCTACTAATGGTCAGTTTAAAAATATATTGCTGTTAGTATGCATGCTGTTTGAAAAATAGCCGTGCGAATTAAAAGCAGAGTTTTTTGGAGACAAAAGGCGCGTGGGCGATTTGAATGTTAAGACGATCATTAGTAGGCCATTGTTGGAAATGCTAAGGTGATGCTCAAACTTTGGAAGGTGACGCCAGTGCCGGCCAACGACGTATCAGTAGCCGTACCATGAGTTGGAAAGTAAAGGATACGTTAGGTTACTTAGGTTTTACTCGATACGTAACTCATTCTATCGCGCTCGCACTGACGATGACGTATTGGAGAGAGGGCGATGGCCAGATTTACGTATTGAGAAAAATCTAACGTTACTGATACTTGCATAGTCATGGTACGGCTACAGCAGCTGAGTTGTAAACTTGATAAAAACAAAATCATCTTTCTGGTTCGTGTAACAGCTTGTGTGCGTGTTATGTTTAGGTTTAACCGCTATCTATATGTGTATATAATTTCCAATGTCAAAAAGGAAACGTTGTTTATGCGAATTCAAAAATTAAAGCAAAAAGTAAAGTTTTGTAAATTCCACTGGAAAGGCGCAAAGCAATTTTTGCGTGTGATATACTTTATACCTACGCATTAATTGTATACTGTAGGTGTAGATCTCATATGCAAAAAAGTGTAAGACTGATCGTAACGTCATATTAGGACATATGCCTGCTTGTTTGCCTCCTCCTGTATAAACAATTTAAAGTCGATAACTTTTTAGATTATTTTATGTATGATTTTATTTTATGATACAATAGAAAAATTCTGATTAATTGATTTAGGTACATATTTTCTTACAGTTGAGAACCGTTGGCTCAGAGGAACCTTATACAGCAGAGGGTAGCTCCTATAACTGACCTACAAAGGCGGATGACTTGCAAAAACTTCCATTGTCGCCCTTATAGACCACCATAAGCGCTGTAGTTTGTAAAACTGGCAAAAATTGGCAAGTAGCTAAACAGTAGCTGTCAGGAAAGGGTTATATTGTTCAAGTACTGTAAATCAATTGCTGGCCCAATAAATCATTTGCGTTGCTTTAGTTTCCAGTGTTAGCTTATTGATTTCGGCCATTGTTGGTTTGACAATGAGGCCATGTAGGTACATTTTAGCGTCTTGTGTATTAACCGAACCACGACACGATACTGGGATATATTATGGTTAGAGAACAAATTCATCTTTATATACCTATAGTGGTACTGTTTCGTGAAAATCTAAAAAAGTGCGGCATATAAATTAATTATATAAGGAAATATATTACTTTAGAAAAGTAAATGGGCTTACAGAAGAAGATGCCCAGGATCGTGCAAAGTGGAGAAAATGTAGCAGGAAAGCGGACCCCGGCAAAGGCCGGGATAACGCAAGGTAGGAGAAGAAGAAGAAGAATTACAGTAAGTACCTAACGTTATGGTAAGGCAAAATTGGTCAAGTAAATTAGGTATTTCCCCCAAATCTAAACCATAATTTATTAGTCCCTGGCGTCCCAGCAGGCATCCTGGGTTGCCCGCCAATAACCATGTTTTTTATTGGTATCTTTAATTACCTACCCGTAATTTAATTAAAATACCGTATTTGGACACTTTTTCGTTTTTCTGAGCATTTATTTAAATCAACAATTGAACCCATTTTGCTTAACGTATTGTGTGAGAAGATGGATATACATACTCGTATAGCGCTTTCCTTTATAACTAACCTTGGGACCTCCCGAAACCTAACTAGCAACGCTTTCTGGTTGTTAGATAGCCATTGATTAGTGGTCCTTGGAAAGTATGGAGAGGAGGTGCTGTGTTTACCTGTACATTTCTACTCCAGGATCATAATATACATCTGTTCTGTGCTTCTAATGAACAACTAAATTTTGTGCTCTATTCAAAATTTCAAAACTTATTTAGGTGTTGTAATCGGTGGAAGATACATCCTTTAATTGACCTGATGGTACCTAGACATTAGCAGGTGATTGAGACAAGGCTTAGTTGCCATTCCAATTCCATGAAAAGTTGATCAGCCTGTGGGACTGCTTTGTATGGAAAGGCGTTTTATTTTTTTCACGATTTCGAGGTGAGTATCATAGAGAAAGTTGTTTGCTATCATGAACACATGCCTAAAAGGTGCATTCAGACCAAACGAGCATTCGCTATTCTAACGCCCTACTCTACGAAATTCGATCGTTATACAAAACGTGATTCGTTGATTTCGTAGAGTGTGGGATAGAATAGCGAATGCTCGTTTGATCTGAATGCCCCTTAAGATATCGACAATAATTTGAAAACACCTTATATAAACATAAATGTTAAATAGAAAGTATGGCTATGTAAAGATGGCTGCGTTTTATCAAAATTGAAAAACTTTTCTAAGCAGCTCTCCGCGCGATTTTTACCGTTGTAAACTAATTCTCCCAGTCCCATATGCCAGTATCGACCGTTAACTACTGTTCGATACCCTTCCGTGACTCAGCACCTCGTTGGCAACAGTACCCAATTAGCAGGGGTTGTTATGCCTAGAATTTAACCATTTTAAGTGGGAGCTCCGATTACGTGTATATATTATAGTTGTTATAGATTAGGTCGTGATGCTGATTCATTTTATGGCGTTGGAAATAAGAGGGCGCCAGAAGGGCTGAGCTACTTGTATTTTAAATACAATGTAGCTCACTTCCTCATTATTAAAACTCATTTGGAAGGTAACGAGGATTATTGAGCTTTCGTGAAACCTACGTATGTGCCGCGCGCGCGTTGCTCTCTCTAGTACGCGCTCAGTGCTTGATAATAGTGATAAGGTGCATTCAGACCAAACGAACATTCGCTACCTAATATTCTAACCCCTCACTCTACGAAATTCGATCGTCACACAAAACGTGAATGGTTGATTTCGTAGAGCGGGGATAGAACAGCGAATGCTCTTTTGGTCTGAACGCGCCTTAATACGCGCTCAGTGCTTTGATAGGTAATGGTAATGTAGGCTCTCGGAAACATGTCGCCGTAGTTACAAAATATACTTTAGTTTAACCGTTTAATCATAAATACGATTAATTTAATAAACGATGGTTACACCGATAAAGAATTTTATTTTGATGTGTGGCATGGCAGTTATTATTGTTGGTGCCGGGACTTAACTTCGTATCTTTGGACCTTTGTTTCATCGTATCGAAATGCCTGTACTGTAAAATGTATGGAAGTAAATAAATATCAAGGGTCAAACTTATACTTGCAAAATACAAATCTATCTAAGATCACTGGTTTGTTTCTTACATTAAGTTACCTGCCTTGCCTGTTCTATAAAATCTCTGCATTGTTTTATTTAATAAAAATATAGTAAGTAAGTATAATAAGTTGAAAGCTGCTAAATGCAGTAGGTACCTATTTACGGAACAAGTAGTGTTATTCTTCAATAATTTCTATAAGTAGGTAATATTATTATAGAACTATATAGTTAACCTACACAAATTCTAAAAATATCGCACGTTAAAAATATCCAAATACATATAATTATTTAAATTATACCCGATGAATCCAACGATACCGTACTAGGAATGTATAGCACCCGGCATGGGTAAAGCAAAGTGTGCATGCTCGTGATTAATGGTGCCGCCGTCTGGACTCGGTGGCTGAATAACTACGGTTTAAATAAAACCAAGTCTAATCCTGCCGAAATACCGAATAGTTTTAAAAAGTTACGAGGGTCTGAATTGTGCTAGCATAGGGCCCCGAGTACATTAATATTGATACCTCAGGTGCGATAGTGCGATACCTCACATTAAAGGTTTGTAAGAACTACATAAGTAGGTAGGAGTTTAATCAGAACTCTTATAAATAAATATTATATAGGATAGGTTACCTGTCTAAGCTAAACTTATGTACTTATAGAATTTTAGGTATTTTAGCAGAGGGACGTCAGGGACGTATTAAACAGAATTATGAAATTCATTGAATTACATCGGTGGTTTCGATGCTATCCAGTGTAGGAACACAAAAAAACAGTCAAATTAGAAATATTTCATTAGTGACATCGATTGAATGTTGAATACAGATCTACTTAATTAATAGTTTGACGATCAAATCAAAACGTCCAAAAAAAATAGTGTGGGGTTCAAAGTACTGATAATACATATTTATTCATCATTTTTTTAAGGACAAACACGTGGCCTATGGCCAATGTTTTCACTTGATTTAAACCGACTGATTAATGACCTATATTTGTTTAGGATACACAGCTATTCAAAATACAAGGCTTGCCATTTCAACGTGACGTAAAGTGCGATACGCAATAGACAGTCTCTTCCCAAAAACGCGGGTAAACAATAATGACGGAAACGCGCCCTCCGAGCGAAAATAAGTATCAAAAGAAAATACGGAAAAAGACGAACGAATACGAGAAAATCTCATCTTACCAACATAAGGTGAACTCTCAGAAACCCACATGTTCCGCCGCTTTCTGTGAAAACATTTGAGTGCTACGGGGAGTAGAAGGTCATGTAAGGTCGGTTGTGTTGTATCAAAGACGGTGAAAGCCCGTTTTTGCAGAAACATTTTCGCGGGCAGTGGCGCGATGTTGAATTTTTTTTGTGGACATCGTATTCGTACTTACTCGTAGTTATTAGGAATGGTAACAGAATTATTTCAGTGCAGACTAATGTGATTAGCAAAGTGAACTTTTTCTGTTTCATATTCATGTTCAATATCTTTGTTGAGGTATTTATCAAAATACAACCTCTTCTTTATGTACAACATTATTGTCTCTGGTCAGCTGTTACGTCGCACACGTATTTGGTCCGTTAACCATATTGTACGCTCCCAAGTCTTACGGGTTTACTAGATAATAATAAATAGTTCCGACCGTGCACCAGTTTTTTAGTTTCAACAATCTTTTACATGATTTTGTCGACAATGACCTAAGCGCTAGGTGCCCATGGCCTAAGGGTATATACGCCAAAAGGCGTAAATACATAGCCGTCACTTTAGCCTGTTTTAGACACATGTCCTAAAGATTACCTACCAACCTACAACATTACCCCACAGGTAGGTAGTACATTAGGACATTTATTTATCAATTAAGATTCAAGTATTAGAAGGTTGTCTATCTGGAGAAAGAAAAGTCACATGATCAGAATAAAATAACGATTATCAATACTTACAACCACTTCCCAAAAATGTTCGTGCCCCCAGGGTTAAAAATCGCATACCTACGGATATGTTTTTAATTAATAATAGAGGACCTTTCAAATAAATGGTCGGGACGTTTGAAACGTAAACGGCATGAATAATAGTTTTAAAATTATTTAAATAAGCAGTTCATTAATAACGTGTAGTGTAGGTATAATAGTAATTCTGACGGGCCCTTCCTGTGGAATCGGCTCAGTGACGTAATTTTTTCGATGGGGGCCCATTTCGGGACCGTAGATTTTAGTGTTGCGAATAAATTTGTTCTTAAATACTTAAGGCATATTGTGAATATGATATTATGTGGGGAGAAAGTGTACCTACTGATCTTAAAATAGATGTTCCTGACTGGAATTAGTACCGTGAATGCTTGTTAGCTTGATATAAAACTAGATATGTACCTATTGGGAACTAAGTTATTATTTTGCAATATACAACTAGAATTTAAGAAGACATTTTAAAATACGTGAGGTTTTGAATAGTATCCATATTTATTTGGCATTGTTAAGATGAAGAAATCAAAAGATTAAACATCTCTCCAAGGATCATTGAATTGGATTGGTTTGTTAGGAGAAAATTGAGTGGGTTAAGTACTAGTACCAAGATAGTACCCAATACCGTTTCAAATAATTAAGCGGTGATGGAATTTAGAGATAATTACAATAAACATATTTATATAATATACTCGTATAATATAGAATATTGTCCTATTTGATATCCAAAAGGCATAATATAATAACAGATACCTACATGTTTATTTTCTGTAAAAAAACATGGAGTGAAGTATAAAAACAATATCCTTTATGAGAGACTGGAATCTAACCACCTATAGGTATGAGTATGTACTTGGGTCATTTGTTGATGGCTACGTTCTTCTGGGTCACCCTTAAAATCAAGAGTTAAATAGCATTAAAATGTAAAAAACTCTTGAATGTTTTAACAGTTACATGGTATTTCCAAGGTGGGTGGTAATAATGATAGTAGACCGTGCAGGATACTTTCTTCTAACAAACTATGCAATTGGGTGCTTAGACAAGTTGCCAATCGCTAACACTTAATCGTCACTCGTAAACGAAAGGTAGCTAACTGTCTTGTCGCACTAATATGAAAGAGGGAAAACTACGATACGCTACTAAGCGCTAGCGCTTGGCAACTTGGCTAAGCATCCTGTTGTCTCCTGGGTGATGTGACAAAATAACAACAATAAAAGTGATCGACCCACCTGTAATATAATTATGATTTACCCCTCACTTTCTATTAAAAATAACTCTTTATCAATGCACGAATAATCAGACAACATTATTCGATAAGTTCTGGCACGCTCCAGCTGCGAACTTAGGTACTTTAAGAAATAGTATTTTTCAGTCCTCACATCCTTTACAATAAACATAGTTATTATAGATAATAATATTGGCCGAACTATTTCACATCCAAAAAACGTAATATTAATATTATTATTAATTGTTATTGCTTATTTTTATTTTCTGCAAAAACATCGAGTAAAGTACACAAACTGAGAGACTGTAATCTAACTACCTAGGTATGTAGGCAGCCGTAGATAATACATATAATTATGATTTAGCCCTCTCTTCCATTTAAAAATAGCTCTTTATCAGTGCACGAATAATCAGCTCACATAATTTGATAAGTTCTCGCACTATCCAGCTGCGAATGTACCTTAAGAAAGCCTGTTTTTTAATCCTCACATCGTTAGTTTTGGCACAGATGTAGCTCGGGTTTTGTCCTCATGTCAAGGAGCTTTGCGGAGCACAAGGAACAAGACAAGATGGCCGGCTTATGATTAATAGTTCTCATTACGTGGGTCTTGATGAGATTTACATATGGATAGATATGTGGATTCAAGGGTATGTGAAATTAGAGCGGGTGAGTACGAGCTCTTGGAATTGTCTTGGTTAAGCTACCAAAGTGACAGGTTAGTAACAAAGACTGTATATACCTATGAACATATTCCGTATTCTCGATATTTGTCTAAATCATCCACCTCACCTGTGTCTGTCAATCTGCGTCAATCTATGAATTGATCTGCTTTTTATCTATAAATAATAACATTTTATCTATAAGTTAAACAGATGAAAAATTAACTTAATACTTACTTATTATATTATCTGTTTATTGCACCCATAGTAACTAAGATTAGGACAAACCGTCTAGTACGCTGTAGATATTGATGTGCAGGGATAAAAATATGACAAAAAGCTATTATGTTGGTATATACTAGATACATACATAGATAGAACACGGATATCTGCTTGTATGCAACATATATGTATGCATTTCATATAAATGCGAACAATCGTACAATAGCTATCTTATTTAATACCAACGACTTTACTCCTTTTTTTTCAACCCTACTACATAGGGCGTCCATCACCACATTTTTTATTACACTCTTTAGGTAGATACCTAAAGTAACTAACTCCAAAAAATTTGTAGGTATAATTTTGATCCTTGGACATACCAATGTTCAGAAATTAATTCATAAGTATGTACGTGGTAGTACATATATATCGGAAATTTTAACCTCACAGGTAATACATTTGGAATATATTATTTATTTGCCTGAAAATTAACGTTTATTACCTTAGTTGGGTTACTAACCTAAGCAAAAAATATAGAGACAATAAAATGCGGTGTGTTTCTATGATTGAGACAATTTAAATAATGATAAATCGGTTTAGGAAATTATATATTTTTTTATTAGTTTAACAAAACCATATTTATATAGTAGGTATCGAAACGATATTTCAAATCGTTTGCAAAAACATAACAACATTCTTTCAACAAGTGCCACAAAGTTAAAAAAAGATTTATGACGTCACAATTCAAGACTTTCACATTGGTTTTCAAAAGGTCTCGTATGTAAAGACTGAAAGCTGAAAGGGTCGGGCCAATTATGAAAATAGAACACCTGAGCTTGTCAAACACGCCCGCTTGCTGTCCTGCGCATTCCATTAATCTTCCTCCTTACATTGCGCTTCGCTATAGAAACTGTCGATCTGAAATATAGTTCAGCTTTTGTTTTGCGGAACAGCTGAGGTCTTGCTGAGTTTGCGGAACCTTTTAAAGGAAAATTCTGTTGAGGTTTAGAAGGTTTCGAGGAAAAGTTTAGAATTAGCCATTCAGGCGCGGATCTAGGACTTTGTTGAGGAGGGGAGATAATGATAGTAGCCCCTGCTGTCCTCGAGAACAATACTAATACAGCCTATTGCAGCCTTCCTCTTGAATCACTCTATGTAGGTATCAAAACTGCATCAAATCCTGTTGCATAATTTTAAATGTATACGCTTATAATAGGGATAGTCAGCGGGAAGCGACTTATTTGTTGATCTATTTGAAGTAGGTATTACATATTTCTAAAAATATTATTTAAGACAATACTAATGATACGCATGTTCTGTATTTTCTTAATAATAGTAATTTATTCACCAACCACTTTTTTTATCCGAGTTCACAGAACAATTTTTTGCGTACTCTGCCATCTAGTGTTGAGTAGTAGTTCTAATTTTATACTATGAAGAAGCCAGAAAAGAAAACAGGTAAGTACGTACAGTGCTGCCACCTTTGGACGAGTAGCTTCCATTTTGTAGGTGTCAGTCTATTGATTGCGTTCGAAAACAATAGACATCGTATTTTTTCACAACCAAAGATAGGTACCAAAGCCAGAGAAGCCGTGCAATAGGAGTTAACTTGTTATATTTAATAATGGCTGTAGAGTTAATAGGTAATAAGTAGGTACATTCGATTTTAGCAAGACTGCTGCTATGGTAGAACTTTCAAATGCAATCAATAATTATTTGCTTTTATTGTTAATTTTATATGTAATTTAGGTTGTTTTTGCCCTGTAAGGCATTTCATTAACCTGTAGCAGAATAAACTTTTGGACACAACCTACGTAAGGTGATATTTATTGTATGATGTTAAAACACGGGCTCCAAGTTTGTGCCTGTTTCAGTCTAATTTTCATCGATATTAAGTAGAATAATTTGATTATCAAGTCTTTGAAACCTTTCGCTAGGCTTAATCGTTATTATTAATATTTCTTACTAAGCTTAAATATTTTAAGGTGTTTATTACTTACGCAATAGGCTTTTGTCGTCAGTGAAATACTTTATAAATATAATAATATTTGGCGACCATATTATGTTCATATCATATAGTATGAAAACAACAATTAGCAGAAATAAACAATCTTCAATAGGTACTAATGTTTGCGATGCAATAGTACTCGTGGTTAATAGTAGATTATCTTCATCTTTATACTTACATACAAAAAACAAACTCGTCCATTGAAAGGTAGTGGAAGACAAATCAACAAAAGACAATTCAATAATAAAACATTTTATTAAAATATTTTTTGTACATTAAAAATTAAAGGAAAGTTTTCCATACCTAAGGATTTGTTCCTCACGTTACGACCCATCTCATAAAGGTGTATTTTTATAGCTACCTATTCATTATTATTTCAGGTATGAACAAATAAATTAAAACGATAAATCTAGTCCACAGTTTAAAAAATAGTAATGTTTTCGAGCGAGTAAGTTTTCTTTTTATATGACCAGAATTACAATAAACATTACAAAATAGGTATTTTTTTCTGAAAACAGCTCCCAATAAACTGCAACAATGCAACATGTTTATGGCACATCTGAGAGAATGTTATCTCGATCAAATTTGGAGCAGAGACCATTTGGAGAAGTACAGTCAAGTGCAAAAATAAGACAAGTATCGAAAGAATCATAGATATGTTACGACGTTCTTATTACACAGAATTAGAGTGCACTGGGACATATTTTTGACCATTTTTGTGTACCAACACCTTATTTTGCCTTTGACTGTACCACTATACAGAATACCTACATAGACCGGTCACTTGACTAGCAGCAATGCTAGTGATACCGGTAACCTCTAGTCTGCCGGAAATATTTTTTCCTAACTAGTGCGCAAAAACGAATTTTGCGCACGCTTCGCGCGCGCTAATTTCTCTTTTTGACGCACTTGCTATGAAAAAAATTGTCCCTTACACGTGCAAAAACTTTTTTTAACTCGGGTGATTGTCGCCCTCGTTTCACTCGGGTTCCAACTTTCACCCTCGCCGAAAAAAAGTTTTCCCGCACTAGTTAGGAAATGTATTCTTTTCTAATAGTTTTCTCGTACACGTTCCTGCATACAAGGGCTTTTTTCTTGTCTTTGCCGTTGCTAAATGTGTAATGTGTCGACAATCCATAAATCCTTTTGTACCTTTGTCGCCCACACTGGATCCTCCAATTCATAGGATAGGAACACGGATACGGCCTCTAGAGTTGCAATATATACGGTGTTCCAAAAATAACGCAAAATTTAAATGTAATGAAAAAGCATACTTTTGTCGACCAATTCTAATTTTTTTTCCTGACACACAAAGTACCTACACAGAATAGGATTAAGTATTATAATTGCAAATCACCCAGCAGCCCTGGTCTCCTTGACGAAAAACGTTTTTGACCTCATTTTCTGACCGTTTTTCTTTCATTTCAGTGAATCCCAAATATTGCGATTTAACATAATTGTTTATTTTTTATGGGGTTATTTATAGTCGAAGATCTATGTCAGCAAGCTCTCGGTCGCCCATGATTTGAAGGTGGGGATTTCACACTGCAGCAGTGAAATTCACCCATATTTATGCAAATTTCATAGAAAATTTTAACAAGGGAGTGCTATCTTACAGCAAAGCCTTCGAAGTAATTTCTTAGCATGCTTTACCATATTAAACCCTATTCTGTGTACTTTATGATTAAATCAAGAAATAAGAAAGTCAAACAAGAAATTAGTATTTGTCATCGATTTCAAATCTTGCGTTATTTTTGGGACACCCTTTACATATATACTTATAGGTCTATACTAACCCCCTTATTCATAACCATCTCCTAACTTAGCAAGCCGCTAAGTATTGTTTGTTCCTTTTCAGTCTTATCAATATGTCTATTAGAGTGAAACGGACAAACAATACTTAGCGGCTTGCTAAGTTAGGAGACATTTAGGAATAAGGGGGTAAATAAATATTATAGCGTGTGTTTTTAATATTACCTCAAACGGTAACTAAACGGAGGTTTTAGTATTATAGCATGGACCCACCAACTAATTCAAAATAACATAGGTATTGCGTTTTTTTTTTAGTGGCAATCTGATGCGAACTTTAGTTTTTCAAATTAAAGAAGCTGTTAGGTAGCTATTGACAGCTGTGACAAATGATATGTGCATGTGGTGATACATTGCATTCCGAATTATTTTGTACCTGTAGAAAAATATTAAGTCTGTTTACAATAAAATACTTACACTCTTGGTCAATAAATACAAGTCAGGTGGTGTTTTGCGAGGAAGTAATAAAACGTGTAAAAATCTTTTTCTAAATATCGTCGGTGTGTACAAAATAGTGTCGGTTGATTTTTTTTGTAAACAGGTTGTACCTTGAATTTATCATTAAATCCAAAAAAAACATTAATGTTGTCGTTAGGTTGGTTTGTAGAGATAAAAATTTAACTGTTTTAATAAAAATGCCTATCACGAGTTTTTTAATCATAACTTACTATTTTTATATCTACGCAGTCATCTGACATTAAAGTTCTGTGTATGTGAAAATACGTTTAGTGTGTTCAACACTAATTACCTACTTCAGCTGTTTTAGATATTATCAAAACCACACGCCGGAGGCTACCTACCGTAGTTCCATTTTGTACCGGGCTGTTGTTGCCACCTACAGATATACCTACAATAAAAAGTTTTCCTATTATCGAGGCTTAAATACTCACGAATGCCGCGGCCACGATATTGGCCTAAGGCGACCGGCTTAGCAGAAAACCATACGTGTGAGAGCCGCTGGTCGGCTTAGACCAATGTCGTGGCCGGGCCTTAAGGCGACCAGCGGCGAGCGCATCCATGAGCTGGAGCGGGATGCCGATATGGGTTCTCCCTCTCGCACGTATGGTTTTCCGTTAAGCCGGTCGCCTTAGACCAATGTCGTGGCCGCGGCATTAGACCAATGTCGAGGCCGGGCCTGAAGTCGTTGAAAACCACTAATATTTCATCAACATTAATAAGAAAGTCTATAATAATAAATACGTTTGGGTATCATATGATAAAGGTACCCTAAAATATAATGTAATATTATAATAGTTGAATAAAAACGTCATTTCAGGAATACTTATATACAGTAAGTACATACATATGTAAAATCATAATTTGTAAACAAACATCACACAAACAAGATACATAGGTGTACCTAAACTTCGTAAGTACTTGCATGCTGTACCTTTCCTACTTCTACTTCGGAACAATTAATAATGACCTAATACCTGCTTAACATGTCAAACCCAATCTTATACAAGTGAAATTCCTACTATACCGTACATAACCATACAACTATTAAATTGTTGTATTACTATTAAATAATTGTACTTAATTATAGTTGTAGTATTGGACTATACATTTTATAGTCCAAACTACAGCTATGGTCCACAAATTCAAATAGTAACTAAGCATTAATAGAAATCTACTTTATGGTTAAAACTATACCGTACGTAACCATACAACTATTAAATAGTTGTATGGTAGATCATAGTTGTAGTATTGGACTATACATTTTATAGTCCAATACTACAATAATTATGGTCCACTAATTCAAATAGTAACTAAGCATTAATGGAAATCTACTTTATGGTTTTAATTAATGAGGAGAGATTAGGCTTAACTGAAGAGACTAGATTTCGATTTGGACCATATTTGGGAACTTTTAGACTACAGTTGAGTAGTTTTATGGTATGTATACCTAAACTAAACAATACACATAATTTAAAGTAAGAAATACGAAAATCTGATCTATTATTTCATTGAAATCGTTTCTCAATTTTTTATCAGTTTCTCAGTTACTTAAATTTTTTTACTCAAAAAGAAACTATTCCATATAGCTATACCACAATACTACAATTGTAAAATCGGTTTAACTGGTTATAAATAACAATTGACATCTTATAATTACGAACAATTGAATTGTCTCATAAAAACGGCTCCATAAATACACAATTTACAATTTATTTTTTAATGCAGTTAAAATGAAAGAAAATAACTAATATTCAAACTAACATAAATATTTCTTTGAAGATTACCTTCAACTATTCAACTGCATCAAAAATACCTTTTAAAAAATAAAGTTATCGATTGCGACAGCTAATATCGCTATCATTACACGTAAAATACACAATTATACTTGAAAATAGTTTAAAGCCGAGAGTAGAACTAGCAGTGCCGAATCGTAAGACGATCAGCAGTCACAAAACACCAGTGCGTCGAGTGGATGAAGATATCGGCACACTGGCAGAATGTGACCCAGCACTGCTCGTCTACTCTCTAAGCTCCATGTTCCAACAATGCTGAAAGTACAAAGATAATATCGTCTGTTAACAATCAAAACTCGCTAAGTAACTAGTAACACATTGGAATAGCCCCTCGTATCTTTATTCCAGTTCAGTACTGATATACGAGTATGCCAAGAGTAGTAACAGTTTTTATAGTGAGTTCTGTTTGTCAGCCGACATGTAACATATTTTCGAGAATTACTAGTATCTTTACAAGGCAACGTATCCCAGTATAAATCGGGCTCGTTGAGTTGATCGGCGAAGGAAAAATAGCGGCATTATATAGTTATAATTATGTAGTTCTGGCATACAGTAACAAATCAGTGAGCAATATTAGTAATAAATAAATAAATAAATAAATTTTATTGTATACTCTTTCTTACATTATATACGATGTGCATACATGTGCAGTTTTATAATGTGTCATTGTGATCAAACATTAACGTGTTCTTGACAATTTTATTATGTAACGAGAGAAAGTCACGTGATCGACCAAGGGTAAGGCACGAAAGCGACCTAATATGCTCCAGTTGACCCAACTTGAATAAAAAAAGGTTAAATATTACTTCAAATTAATACATATTATCATTAGATGATCGATATTAATATACTTCGATGGCTATCCTTTTTACAAATACATAGGAAACACTACTAATTTAAAAACTATTAGTAAAGTTTTTCCATTATCTCGGGTTAGGCCACTTACACGGGTTTAAAAGTTTAGGAGTGTCAAAAATGTATAGACTTACTTAACCAGTTCATCACGTATTAGTTGGTCAACCTGTGATTGCGTAAAATTGTAAATGTACACTAAAATAATATCAAATCTTACATAACACTGAATTGTCAAATTTGCCAGAAATTTCAATGTTTTAAAATAGTACAAAACTGGGTAGAGTTTTCAAAGAATAGCGTATCAATTATGATTTTACGGTATTTTAATAAATTATGGTAAGGGTAAAGATATTAGAAGAATGTTACATATTATTAAGTAGTTACAAGATAAAAAAAAATACATTAACTACAAAGTTAGGTATAGACAAATAGCCAATATTGTTAACAATACAGATTTAATAAAATGAAATTGTGACTAGTCCACCAAATTATAAATATGACGAATGTCTATCTTTTTCATGTATCCTACTAAGTATCATACTTATAAATATAAACTGAAATAAATATCAAAAAGTAAAAAATAACTACCAGGATATCTACCTTGCGGTAACCCTACATACCTACAGTACAGTCAAGGGCAAAAATATCTGTACACTTTTTTACTTATGTCTGGAGCATAAGGTTTAAAATCATATAATTATATATTTATGCCCCTGACTGTACCTAGTTTAATGTTGAACTTTGTAGCGTTATTAATCCGTTTTCGAAAAAAAGTTTTTCTAAAAATTTGGAATGTTATTAAAATGTAATTTTAAAGAATGATTCTATCTACAGACGTTTCCAATAGCAGAACTAGTGATATTTCTATAACTTTTTAACATTATTATATAAATAAACCTCACTATACAGGGTGTTTTTTTAGATTTCCGTTAAATTGAACAGGTTACTTGGGACATTAATAATATAAGTTGCCTGGGGCCTATTTCTCGTAACTATTAGTTTACAAGTATATTAGTTATTAGTTACTAGTGAAAATTTTACAAGTCTTAATAATTTCTGTTTCTCCAAAATAATTATTAGACTGGTAACTAATATTGGTAAACTAATAAAAAATATTAGTCCAGCTTGGCTGATTGGGGTATTACCCATGTCTTATAACAAAAAAAATTGAAACATTGGCGGTAAAAAGCAAATTGTTTGTTTAGTTAAAATAAAATATTTACATTTATTAAGAATGGATATGAAGTTGATAGTTTTGAGGAATATATTGGAAGCCAGAGATATTTTATTTGGAAGCTTTTCGGACACGTTAACCTAAATACATAAACGTAAAAATGGGAGGATTTAACAATTTTAATTATTTCTCATGCGAATCCGTCCAGATTTTATAATTTTCTTTAGTTAACTGTGATAAGTAACACGCTAATAGTTTGGACTAATATTTTTTACCAAGCTTCGGCGACTAATAGCTTTATGAGTGTATTTTACAAGTGTAGTTATTTTTATTTGTATTCGAGAAACCAAAACCAAATTAGGACTAATAATATTAGCTAATATTTATTAGTTGGTAACTAATAACTAATATTGTATTAGAGTGGCGTCGAGAAACGCAAATTTGTAAACTTGTAAAAAATATTAGCCCATGGACTAATATTACTAGTCTAATAAGGTACGAGAAATAGGCCCCTGGTATATCGGCTTTTATAATACCTATCGAAAAAAAATTTTTTTTTTTTCGTTTTTATACATAATAATTGTAATGGCTAGTGTCCGCAAAACCTTCCTTAAGAATAAGATCTTAGGTGACTGACGGCAAACGTAAAAAAAAAGTAACATTTTGATGTAATGAAGGTTGCAATACACTTGTTCAGCTATTAAATTTATTTTTTTAATAACTCAATAACAGTAAGAGTTAAGACATTAGGTTCTTAGAGAAATTGATTATTTTAAACCTAAATAAGGTTCCCTTTAATTTAACGGAAATCAATAAAAACACGGTGTATAATTCTGCTACGAAACGAAAACTGTTAGAGAGATTTTAAAATAATACTGTTTCCGTACAAACAAATGCAGTGACACTATGTTAAACTTCAACACATTTAAATTAGTAATGTCAACATTAATTTTAAGCCCAGATAGCCCGTGTCATCACCCATGATTCATAACTCTTCAAATTAGTGTTAGTGATATCATTGGGCAGTGGAATTTTTAGAGTAGCATTCTGGGGCACGCCGCTGCGAATTAACATTGACCCAAAACTGCGCTATTTGGGGCAACATGGCTCCATTTGGTGAATTTAATATATTAACCTTTTAATTCCTGAAGACGATACTTTTTTTTAAATTACAGTTAAAAATATTTATTATTGCGGTGTTTTTTTTGTTAATGGTTTTAATAAAATTTTGTGTAATAATATTTCAAGTGACTCACTTTTGTAATTTTGTTTACCTATTTAATTTTGGAAACTTTTTATTGCAACAATTTAATTTGAGAATGTCTCACTTCCTCTGCAAATAGAAATAAATATTAATTAATTGAATCAGGCGTTACTTTGCGGAAGTCCATATTCAAGGATGAACAATATTGCTTTGCTCTTCCGCGATACAGAATGTGTAGCTAATTAGTGTAACCCGCTATAATTACTTGCGTATTTTTTGCATGCAATTAATTTTCCCACCCTCCCGCCGCAAAAATAAATACGCAAATAACTATAACAAACCACCACCAATAACACTATACTCGACACGTGTTTCGCCTCTCTACGAGGCATCATCAGGAGTTGACGATGTTGTCGGTCTGGTGTCTGTTGGTGGTGGTTTGTTATAGTTATTTGCGTATTTATTTTTGCGGCGGGAGGGTGGGAAAATTAATTGCATGCAAAAAATACGCAAGTAATTATAGCGGGTTACACTAATTAGCTACACATTCTGTATCGCGGAAGAGCAAAGCAATATTGTTCATCCTTAAATAAATATTAAAAATAAATAAATAAATATATACGCAACTAGATTATTTTACAGGTGCAGTGAATAAGCCTTTGCTTTCGAAATTTTCAAATTCATAATGCTGTCTAAATAGATATATGTTTTAGTATCAATCCCACCAAAACCAACTGAGACAAAGAATATAAGGAATACGATTCCTAAGGATTATTCATTCTATCTGTAAGTGATTCTATTTAACATATTATTAAGTGAAATATATGAACACTAACTCGAATTCAGCAGATTGTTGACTTGCGAAGTCTTCAAAAAATGTTGCAAGTTTTCTTCAAATTCCTTCGGGCTTGATCGTTGCAGTGCATGCACCACACAAACCTCTCTAGAACCGAATTTGTCGCCTCACTTCAAACAAATTCGGATCTACAGGGTAGATGTAGGGCACTAATATTGATGCCGATGGGCACCAAAAAGTTCTTTCTTCATCTCCTGAAAAGAAAGGTCTTCAAAAACCTCCAGAATCTTCAAATTCGATGTATCTGAAAGGAGAAAGAAAACCTAATTAAAATAAAATCAGGTAACAAACAGACATCGATCATAATTACTGCTGTGACATGAATCAGCGTTTTATCATCTGAATAAAATCGGTGAGGTGGGATGTCAACAAAAGGTTCAAATTAAGCGTGTAACAAGCGGTGTCGTAATCGATCATCGTAACTACCGTCTCGTTAGACAAACACCTCGACAATGGAGGTCGCACATGTTTGGACAGCCTTCTTCAATGTCTATACGTCACTAGAAAGCAAGGGAAAGTTACTATATGAGGCACTTATAACCCGGCAAGATGTTTTAGATGTTGTATGCTAATCAATACCCAACAATGCAAAGTTATGTACGTGTGGAATTTAGCATAATATATTATGTTGCATCACAATGACTCACTAAGACATTGGAAAAATGTAGAAATATATTTTATAGATCGACGTTTAAGAAACAATCGCATTTGAATGACCACTTTTAGCAATCACGTGAAAAGAACCGTTAATTTCGAGTAAACGGAAATTCGCCTATGAATACGAAACTAGTTTCTTCGTCGCGTCGTTTATAGATTTCTCTGTTAACGATCACCGCTACGATATTGCCAAAAAGCTGACTAATGCGAAACTGGTTTAATTCGTCGCGTCAGTATGTCTGCTTCCCAACTAGGTTCAACCTTGACGTACCGTCCGCCATCCGGCCGGCGGCGGCGCGTCGGCAAGTGGGTCAGAGGACGCGCAGGCGCCCGGACGCGAGCAATGAGCCCGCCCCCGGCCTGGGACCAAATGAATGGCTCAGACCCCCCTTCGTCAGCCAAAACCAGCTCCCCAAGACCCCCCCTTCCGCCCTGGGCTCGCCTAAACCCGACCACTCCAGGGCTGTGCGAATATGACCACGTACCTTCATTAACTGGTCGGCTTCTAAGCAACTGTTGGATGAATCTGTTGAGTGCTTAGCCCACTAGTTGCTAGGATCGGTATCGGAAATTAGATTACTGGGAGCTGATGGCGTTAACTAGGTGCTATTCCGGACCAACTTAAATAATTTCTAAATATAGAATATAGTACCTATGAAGTTTTAAATGCCGTAGGTATGTTTTAGTATTCATAGAGCTAGGGCAGGAAGCTTAATAATGGTGCAACATAAGTCATGTTTGCGGCTGAAATATTAAAATGACTAGAACGCTTTTCGCGAGCACGAAAGCTGCTTCCGTTTTACAAGCAAGGAAAGTATTTAAAATGAAGATTAAAATTGTTCCATGGCGTTAAAAATGTTAAAGAATTCAACCGTTAAATATTAAAACACGAACTATAAATTAGCGCGTCCTTGGTTCAGTACATACACAACACTATATGAATATGCGCCCGTTTACATAATACATACTACATTTAAATTAGCACTTCGCGAGAAGTAAGGGAAATTTATTAAAACGATGATATAAATTTATTAAACGGCGTGGAATATAAAAAAATCAATAACAGTAATTTACGCAACAGTGATATAATTAATAAGGGTTTTTAAAAAGGAGATTTATAATAATAGACCCCAGATTTTTTAAGACAAAACGAAATTGGTATAGTATTGTATGAAAATCCATAAGAGCGGTGTTAGTATGGAATATCATAAACAAGGCAAAAAATCAATTGACACATATACCTAACTTTACTGCTGGAGTATAAAAAAATAATGAAATCAAGCATCACTGCAAATAAAACAGGAGGATGATTATAGCGATATTAGCAGTCATTTACTAAAACTTTAAACCAGAATACCAATTTGTATGAAACAAAAATAGAACAAGTATGCTACCTAAATCCATGAAAGGAAATAAAATAAGCCAAAGATTTACAAATGCTGTTTTTCGTCGTCGTTAACATAAATTTCATGCGCTCCAAATGCCGGCAACATAATACATTACCACCCTAGAAGGCTGCATTTGCGACCCACTTCAGTCAAATAAATCTAGCTACACAGACAGTTAGTTTCATCCTCTTTACTATTTATTTGCCCGCTTGAAGCTTAATTAAAACGATCTATTTGCAAAATTAATTCTAACACTAACCTTTTTATCCTGTCTGGAATACTGGCAGGCTGGATGCGGCTGAAATCGATCGAAAGAAAAAACTTAAAAGAGTTGTAATTAAAAAAAAAGAATATTCACAAGCGGAACAATGTGATCTCAACGAGAGTCGATCTCGCTCTGCTGTGTTCCCACACGACGCATCGCTTGAAACTATTGGTGATGAAAACTATTAGCAACCCACTAATTGCACGGCAGCCTACATAGACCGCGGTAATTGCCCCATTTACACGTTTTGTTAGTCCGCACAGCATAATTGTAGCCTGTTTACTCGGGATACCGAAACAAATGTACTGAGCACGAACGAACGGAAATTAGGAAATCATTTTGGAATTTTGAATCGAGGCGAAACAAACGCTAATTGGTGAATTACAACAATTATCAGTATTAACACGTTCAGTTTGAATACTTTCAATAGTTTCAATGGTGTCATTTCTGACATTGATAATAGGTAATATTAATGAAATGAGCTTTTGTAAATTGAATTAATAAAAACTTTAATTTCCAAATCGAAAAAAATATATAATATATATCACTATGCTTTTCCCCAGGCACTTAACGAAAAAGAAAACTAACATTTCATCAGACAGATATGTTTTATTCGCGGTCACAACAGGCCCTTAGTGTTTAGTTGGCAGTAAAAGAGATGCCTTCTAAGGAAGTAAGGCCGGGATTACACTTATGAGTTCTTACGCAAGTTGTAAGGAAGGAGCTATACTAAGGAATGAGAGAGTAGTGAACGTAAGAACTTACATGATGTAGGTACATGGTAAAGGCTACCCTAACGCTGCGTCCTAGGTGAGCGATTCCCTTGCGAACGCGAAGCGAAGCGACGCGACACGACGCGACGCGAAAAATTCAAACAGCGGCCAGCTAATACAAGTGTCCTACGTGACCAATCGCGGCGCGGCGTGCGGGCGACGCGACACCACGCGAAGCGAACGCGATCAGTTTGTTTGATATTTTCGCGCGAACTAGACGCGACGTGCGGGTGTACGAGTGTCGTTTTGTATGTAAAAATGTCGGATATCGAATTATTTATTCTGTGTATACAGGAACGTCCAATACTATGGGACAAAAGAAACAAAAATTACCATAACCGACTATTGTCGTATCGCGAATGGGAGAAGTTGGCCGAAATAAATGGAACTACGAGTAAGTACCTACAATACAGTTATTTATTTATTTTTACACTCTCTGCAAAGGATGTTGTTCAAAATATAATTTAAAGTTTTCCCTGGCTTGTGCTGCTAGTCTTGACGAAGCATTTAAATTCCTTCGTGGATTACGCTGCGTCCTAGGTGGTGTTCGTGGCCTACTTGCATAGGCTTCCCGGAAAGACACAGATTCAGCCTCATTAATTGATTCAAGGTCACGTATTACGTTGTGCAATAAACATATAGCCTTAACGGTATGAATTGCGTTTTCTACGTCTGTTTCGATTAGTGTTGGGTAGGACAGCAATTTAAAATGAGTTTGTATGTGTGCATCATTTCCAAAAACTTAATGGGACATTATCTTACATCAAATGAAGTGAGTTACTAATATATTTCCAGCAACCATAGTACCATCGGCAAGAAAAAAAATGGTATACAATATTAATATAACTGCATGTATGCCTATCTGTGAAATATGAATGATTAATTTTCAAATGAACTGCATTATTTAAGTGTGTTACTAAAAATGAAATTTATAAGAAATGTTAACAAAAGAAATGTTAAGAAAGGTTACATTTGTATCAATGTTCTGAATGTTCATACAAGGAAGGGATCCCTTCAAGTGAATCATAGCTTTATGGAAACTTAATTGAATGCTTATATAAAATTGTTTGAAATTATACATATTATTGGCTATTTTTATTACATTCTGCCCATATCCACACTTCACAAAGGAATATTTCTGTAATAGTTGCTATACTTGCTATTTATGAAAATAGTAGGTAGAAGTTCATTCTCCAAAAGTTTTAATTACAATAAGGCCTCGACGTTAAATATACCGATCAAACAACACTATTGTAAAGAAACCAAAAATCACATACACATCTTACGTGGAGTTTTCACTAACTTTTTCTTGCAAACCACTTTATGGCCTGCCGCTGAAACTGTTGGTACTTTTTCAAGCAGTATTATTTACACAATATTTTAACTAATTCACAAAACAAATATCTAAACATCACAAGCAATTTTGCATTGCATTTCGGAGCTCGCCGATTCATGTAGCATAGGTTATTTTCATGTTTTGATTTGTTCTGTCAAGTTGTCAAAAAGTATTAATAGACGTTCGAATATGGTCCACTCCGCACCGCGAACTTGGTCCGCTCCCTAAGTGCGGTCGCCTCGCCACACCATCGCACCGTTCAAAAACGGTCCAATGCTTTTCGTGCTACTAGACAGTGATCACGTCGATATGCCTCCGATTTTATCCCAAAAAGCTAAAATCGCGTTAGTTGTGGCAACCATCGTCGCTACAACACCAATTAATAGACAGAAAAAAAAAGAATGGCCAAAATTGTATTTAAAAGACAGAGAGTCATATAGTCATATGCGACTTATTAGACCTCGATGACGAAGATTTTCGTATATATCTTCGCATGAATTCTGATGCGTTTGCTGAATTGCTTGGAAAACCATCGAACCAACCGCATCGTCAATAATAATAATGTCGGCGGACCGCTGAACACACATCGAATTTGATACGGAACGGACCAAGTTCGCGGTGCGGTGCGGATCATATTCGAACGTCTGTTAATACTTAAACAGCAAATAGTAGTAAGTGTTTACGAAGTGCGTTAAAACCACATTAAATGCACATCACACAAAAAACGTAAATATTTTTTTTATTAAAGTGTCAATTTATTGAATTAGATAACGTTTTTTAAACCTATTTAATTAATACTTATCAAATAAACGATTCTCATATTTTTTAAACCGCTTTTTGTCGCATTTAAAAATTTGCCTTTCAAAATTTTACTCAAACAAACTTTGTAAACGCAATCTTTCACCGGTGACGTAACGTCAGGTGTCAAACTACTAGATAGTCTAGATAGATTTCACACACAGAGATAAAAAGAGTACGCAGTGGTTTTTGTGACTTTTGTGTGTTTTTGAGCGAATGTCCCAAGGAGGGGCCCTGTCGTGACTTATGGCCACTATGGGTCATTGACTCATGCTGAATACAAAACAAACATTCCTTCAGTTTCGTTGTTTTATGTGCCATGTTAGTATTGTCAGTTTTAACGTCAATGTTGGTTTAGCGAGTAAAATGTAACATAATGTATTTTATGAAAGATGTTGTATGACGGGAAGTGCTTGTGATGTTAGTTGATTACGGAAGCCGCGGTAAAAAATGTAATTCGTGTATCCTTGTAGGATTTAGTGCGTCAACGGCTGAATGTGTTTGTAGTTAGACTTAAGAGCAAGAATGCCGTGCGACAAATTTCGTATTTGTAGGATTATTGTGTGTAAAAATAGTGAATGTCTGAATGTTTTTGTGATTAGACTTATGAGGACGAATGCTGCGTTCGGGACTAAATGTGGTATTTGTAGGCTGAGATTTCTGCACGGTGGAATATTTTTGTGATGGAACTGAGGCACAAAATGTATTTGTAGTGACTGGTAGTGTGATGTGATTTGTCAAGAGTACATGGAAGTGAGTAGAGGATTGAAGTATGACAATTTTCCTGTATGAAGTTCTCTGACAATCTGAGATAATGAGTTCTTCAATAGACGTACATCACAAGTGAGTTGCACAACACTAGTTTCGATACATTTATGCAAGATTCTGAATTTAGAAGTTATTGAACCAAACGAACATTCTACCACCATCCGTGCTCGAGATAAGCGATAATTAAAATTATCTTTTGGGTCTCCTTTAGTCGTTGATCGTTCTGGGAAAGGTCTCATAAGGTATTCTTTCAGAGGAAATGCCGCATCTCCTAGAAGAACATATGGAGCTTTGATATCTGAGCCAGGCAATTTCTGTGCTTGTGGTATTTTTAATCTTCCTTGTTTTATTGCACTGTGTATGGGGCATTCAGCGAAAACACCGGCATCGTTATCTTTTCCATACGAACCCACATTTATCATTAAAAACTTATAATTTGCATCAGTGACTGCTAACAACCCAATCGAAAAGAAGGATTTGTAGTTGTGGTACATGGAACCAGATTTTTTTGGTTTTTTTATGCGAACGTGCTTTCCGTCAATACATCCGATGCAGTGAGGAAACTGCCATCTGTCCCAAAAACATTGTGCTGTGGCTTTCAATGTATCCTCTGTAGGCACGGGCATGTGTTTTGTGACTAACTGTGTCCATATAGCTTTGCAAACTTGTGATACTATTGAAGAAATAGCAGATTTTGAAATCCTGAATGAAAAAGCCAGTTGCCGAAATTGTATACCCGTAGCTAAATACCTGGAATAATTAAAACACGTATTATTACTTTTTTCAGGTGAAGCGTTGAAAAAAAAATGGAAGAATTTAAGAGACACGTTCATGAGAGAACTAAAAAAAATTCCCAAGCCGCGTTCTGGGGCTGACGCTGACAATGAGCCAAAGTATACAGGCACTTGGCCATATTTTGAAAATATGTCATTTTTAACAGTAGTTTTGAAACCTCGAAAAACATATGGAAATATTGAACTAGACGATGACATAACAGAATGCGACTCAATAGATCTGCAAGAGCGAAGAGATAACTTAGAAGACGCATCTGGCATGGACGTGGCTGAGAACAATAACACGCAGCTGTCTATATCTATATTGCAGGATGCTAATTCTATTGTAATGCATTCGCCATCAGCTCCAACACCTTCGCCTTCAGCTCCTGTACCTTCGCCTTTAGCTCCAATACCTTCGCCTTCAGCTCCTATACCTTCGCCATCAGCTCCAACACCTTCGCCTTCAGCTCCTGTAACTTCGCCTTTAGCTCCAATACCTTCGCCTTCAGCTCCTATACCTTCGCCTTCAGCTCTGCCTTTGCCTTTCCGTACACTTCAAGAACCATCATCCACACCAGCCGCCAAGAAAAAAGTTACAAAACGCAAAAGACAAGATGACGATTTACAAGCCTTCATGGAGCTCGAAAGAGAGAAATTAAAACTTCTTCGAGAGGATCAACAAGATGCCAATGATGATGACCTTTTATGGTTTAAATCTATATTACCATACATGAAACAGTTGCCGCAAATGAATAAATTGCTTTTTAGAACGCAGATGCAGGAACATCTGCTAAATGAGCTGACTAAGTTGAATAATGCACCGCAGCCCGGTCAAAGTGGATATTACACTTCATTATAATAATATGTACTTTCATTACCATTTTGAAAATTAAACAATACTATTAATTATTTCTTTTAGTTTTCTTACCTTAAAGTCACCATTAGTCGTTCTTCCACAGAGATAGGTCGCTGGAAATTAGTGGCAGTTAAACGCAAAATAGGTTTTATGGCTTCCACAATATAGTCAAATGTTGTTGGCAACATTCGACAATATTCCTTAAATAGCGAGGGTTCAGCCCGTAACTCGTGGTACAAATTATGAAATTCCCCATATATATTCCTTTCCAAATACATAGTATTAGTTTCATTTCTCTGACGAATATACCTTTTCAGTATTTGATATTTGAGAAACGAATTCTCTAAAAGTATTCGTTTGCGTGTTGCCATGGCAAACGTACAAAGGTTACTGGTTGCGTCGCGCCAGTGGAGTGGCGTGGGCTCGTCGCGTGCACGTAGGACAAGGCCATCGCATCGCATCGCATCGCATCCGTTCGCGACTTCATCGCATCGCTTCGCTTCGCAAATCTGGTCGCGTTGAATCGCCTACGTAGGACGCAGCCTAAGGAAATGATCGCTACCGTGTTGACACTTGACAAGACAAAGAAAGCTGAAGTGGATCGATCGTACGATCTTCAACTTTATGTGAAGCATATAACGGCCTCGTTAGGTGTAAGAGGCTTAATAGTTTCGAACCTATGAAGGCACTGGCCAAAAATAAACTCACTATAAAAATGAAGTGATTTCGAAATTGAAGTTTTTAATGAGTTAAATTTCGATGCGGCTTTGCCAATTTTCACGTGTAAAAAAAATTAAAACCGTCGTCAACTTAAATAGCGGTGATCTGTTATAGAGCCTTGTCAGAACATTTTATAATGTATTATTTTAGTTAGTTTTAAAATAGTATTTATATGGGGTCGATCGGTTAGAGAGAATAAAACTAAAGTTTCCATATTGTCCAACCCTCCTGGTAAAATAAATAAAAAATCCTAATTAAAATACGGTTCTGTGACTGCCTTTAAATAGACCACCACTTTATTTGTTATTAGGTACACTTTGGAGGCAGATTTACATTACATGCCATATTTCACTTCAAACAAACACCGTTGTACAAAAATTGATGTTTTTTACCTTCATTCAAAAGAAGCAAACGGTTTTACTAATAAAATTTCTTTTTCACGCGTTTACAAATAGGGTTTGCATTGTCTATTACTCGACGGGTTCGAAAATTGTATAGGTTAATAGACCTTTGTTCTGTACCAAAGTATCAATACTAATAAAGAAAGGTCTGTGTAGTTATAGTTCCAGCAAATTCACAGTATTCACAGCAAAAGGGAAAGATAACTAATAATAGTTTATGCAATCTTGGTGATTGAATGATACCTACGTAAATTAGAGTGTCCCTTATTTAATGATTTTTAGAAATTAATAACGCTTACCCCCTAAATCAGCAACTTTTACCTCAAAACACTTCGAAAAAATCATCTCATTCCTGTAACAGGAACCCGTGCCGAACTTTCATCTGAAATTCCCATAGGTATAAATTAGTCAGATACGAGTACCTAGTAAGTTGATCATTATCTGTGGTATTTCTATTCATGTCATTCAGTGTCATGAATAAATATTTGATCATTGTCATATATTATATCGTATAGGAAAATCGTATGAAAGTCGGCACTGGTTGCAGTTACAGGAATGAACTAAAAAATATTTTCAGAGCATTTTGAGGTAAAAGAAGCCGATTTAGGGGGTATGCGTTATTAGTTTCCGAAAATCGTAAAATAAGGGATACCCTAACATGCATAGATAATAGTAGGTCTCTATATTCTATGTATACGAGTATTTATCTGCGCAATATGCACGTAACTTAACAATTTGGTAGTAATTTTATAGGTTACTTTTAAAGGTTATTATTATTATTTCATAGTTCGTTTTTTTTTAAGTTTGATTTAATTATTTCTTTATTAATGTAATTTATGTTAAGTATTTGGTAGTAGATTGCATTCAACTATTAATTATGTTGACAAAATCATACTGTCACTCTAATATACGGTGCATTCAGACCAAATGTGCATTCGCTATTCTATCCCCCACTCTACGAAATCAACGAATCACGTTTTGTGTAACGATCGAATTTCGTAGAGTAGGGGGTTAGAATAGCGAATGCTCGTTTGGTCTCAATGCACTTGTAGGTTCCTTCCTACTCTGAAACCGGCACAAAATAAAGAAGTAATAAATCCGACCCAAATAGCGAGAATAGCATATGGTAATTAATGTGTCTAAATTCCAGTTACAAGAATTTTCAATTTATTTACACGTTTGGTACTTCCTCGTGTGTAAGAAAGTTTTTTTTTTATTATTTAGAACTTTTTTTCCTATAAATTTGAATCAATAAAAATATTAGTATGTATAATTAGATCTACAGATAACTATCTAAAACGTTATTGAGTTGGTTGTTAAAATGGCTAAAATGTCGTAAAATATAATTTAAGACATTTGGTTAAGTGCCAGCGCCTTGGCGTAATCTGAACGATGAATTGTATAAAACGCAGGCTATTAGAACGGCAATTTATCAAATATGGTAATTAATTTCAGAACTCACATGAAATATTCCGCCAATTTTCCTAACTCCAAATCTGTTGTTGAGCTGATGAACAGACGATCTGAAAATAACGAAGAGCAGTTTTAATTGGATATTATTGAGTAGGCTACAAAATGGAAGCTCAATCGAGCATACAATTTGGCTTCCGATCCGACCTTGCCCGGTCCGTCTGATACGCGCCAAACTAACGTCGACTTGACAGGCCCGCTCCCGCCAAACATGGCCGCCTCGTGTGGGAAGCGGAAATACACGAGTAAACACGAGCCAGAAAGGATAGAACAATCAAAGGATGCGTGCAAAAACGAGACGCACGACAGGTCCTGGTCGTTCAAATATTTAGACAAGGATAGTTATATTGGATTTGACAAACGAGTAAAAGGATAGGGATAGCTTAAACGGTTTTAGGGTGGAGCTGTCTGGCTGGACTCGGGATCGGGCAGATGGCAACAAAAAGGGACCAGTCGGGACTAAAATTTTGGGCATAAATTGAACGGCATTTTTGCCACATTGCTGTGAGGCCGGGTCGGGGTTTCGGGAGCGTTTGGCCTTTGAATTTTAACCGTCGCATTTTTTAGGCCGGTCGGCAACATGTTTGGAGTGCCAACGTTTCGCTGACAGGTTATGGGACAACTGTACGTCACGCGCTCACTTATACTAGCACATAACATTTTTATTTTAGAAAACATGTTTTGCGTAACGGAATTGTCGGTACTGATGTCACGGGGTCACTGACTTGGGATTTATTGCTCGTTTCCTGCCGCTTTACATACCTACCAAGCTTCATATTTTACTACTGGGTTGTCTATCTACTACTTATTCTGTCGTCGGTTGACAAGCATAATGTGATGTCATGTGCGTACCTACGGTAGGTAGCTAAGTAGGTTTCAAATCTCTTAACGTATACAGGGTGAACAATATGAAGTGTTACCAATTTCAAATGACTGCGATTGTTTAGTTGCAACAAGCTATTAATATAAGTAAAAAAACAAGAGAAAAAATATTACATTTTGTGATTATATTTACTTTTAGTCAATATTTAGCCTTTTGCTTTGACTATGGTCTTCAAATGGTAAAAAAATATTTGCTCGCAGCACGTTTGTGGTTTTCAGTAATTTTTGGTTCTTATGAGCTTTATTAAGCCAATAAGCTCAGTCTCGTTGTTATGTTTGCGGTCTACAACCCAAATGTTTAAGACTTCAATGCGGTGTCCAAAACATATTTCCGATAATAAGCCGCTATTACTTTGACACCAGACTTAATAAAATCTACTTGGTAACACTTCATATCGTTCACCCTGTATGTACCTACATTTCAGCATTTTCCAATAGCCCAGGACAACCTAAATAGAGCATTATAGAAAAAGCTTGAAATAACGAAATAAAATGTCAATTCCCGTTTAGTAGACCGCGATACATAAATTACTACAGTTCATATGTCTATAATAATAAAATTGTAGGCATTTATAAAATCGCACCTATTCTACTAAATGGATTTCTCCATCACCTTCATATACTCGTACCTACATACTTGTTTAACCTAATTGTTAATAAAATTATACCTCCTAAACATTAACCGATAAAATTAATTATTCTTCCACTAAATTGGTTTCACATAAAATTTAGATCATAATTACCTTAAGATTAGATAAAGCCAACGGAAGCTGTTGCTTTGTTTGCATTTACGTTATAATCTCGTATCAAGGCAGATTAAGGCTGTATATTGTTTGTCACCCACTTATCAGCGGTTGATAAATATTAACTCAAGATAGCTCCGCTACCGCTGCCAGAGATTATCTCAGTGAGACTATCTAATAATATGTATACAATTCAGAACGTATGTCCGAGGCATAAGGGACAAAATTGTTAACATATTTTTGGAACCGACTGGATCTATATTTACTACTTTCATAATATATCCACTTAAATTATGTAGGTGCTCGGTATTTTAAAATCCACGCTATCATAAAATAGGATACAGCTTTATAAAATGCGTTCATTTTATATTTCTTTATGAATAGCATACCTACATTACAGGGTATCCGAAACGGGTAGGCATAGGGCAGGAACTAATTTTATTAAATTTTTAGTGTTTACTTTTTATAGGGTGTCCCAAAAATAACGCAAGATTTGAAATCGATGAAAAATACTTATTTCTTGTTTGACTTTCTTATTTCTTGATTTAATGATAAAGTACACATAATAGGGTTTAGTATGGTAAAGCATGCTGTGAAAATACTTCGAAGGCTTTGCTGTAACATAGCACTCCTTTGTTAAATTTTTCTATGAAATTTGCATAAATATAGGTGAATTTCGTTGCTGCAATGTGAAACCCCCTCCTTCAAACCATGGGCGACCGAGAGCTTGGTGACATAGATCTTTGACTATAAATAACCCCATAAAATGTAAACAATTATGATAAATCGCAATATTTGGGATTCACTGAGATGAACGAAAAACGGTCAGAAAATGGGGTCAAAACCGTTTTTCGTCAAGGAGACCAGGGCTGCTAGGCGATTTGCAATTATAATACTTAATCCTATTCTGTGTACTTTGTGTGTCAGGAAAAAAAATTGGAATTGGTCGAAAAAAAAAAATGCTTTTTCATTACATTTAAATCTTGCGTTATTTTTGGGACACCCTATATTTGTAACATTATAAATTAAAATAATTTTCTTTTTGCCTAAGTGTTTTTCACAGCTTTGTAATGTTATTACAAGATTATAAATGATAGGGTATTGCTTTTTCACTTTTTTTATTTTACCCAACCCACCCCCTTAATTTGGTCTTGGATTTGAAAAAATAAATGTAGATATAATTTTAGTACATCACCTCATTTGAAGTAATTCAACGATTTTTTGGAAATTAAGTACTCATACATACTCATTTTAAATTGATGTCCTACCAAACACTGCAACTATCTATAATTATTTAATGTAAAATAGGAGCCTTTATAAATTGTACTTATTTTATTGCTGTCTATTGTATTAGGATTTTACAGCTATCCTGTTCACACTTCTATGTCATATTCAAGTGTGAACAAACCAGCAATATATTTTTTATAATCCGAATGTTAGGTATTCTGAGAGCTCACCGATTGTATGGTTATAAAGATATTTTGACATTGAGTGGAAATTCAAATGTCAACAAAGCTATGCTCGTAAGTCAAAACCGTCCTTTTCTTAATAAATGTTGTATCACTTGGTGACACGCTACCTAAAGGGTAAAGCGGGGTAAATTGAGCACTGCGACCATATATAACATGGACGTCTAACGCCAGCTCAAAAATTCCCAAAAAGTCACTTGTTTAATTGTGCCAAGATGGGCAGAACACCGCGCATATTTCGGCGCAACATCTTTGACAAATGTTTATAGAATATAACCAATCAAAACGTTGATGGACCAATCACAACTATTTTCAAATGGCGGTTTAAGTTTTTAAACGTTGATATTGAAATTCATTACCGTGATGCATTAAAGAGGGGGTGACACTTGTCAACTAAAATTCAGGACTGTTTTTGAAAGGCAATTTAGTATGACGTGCGGCTTCCATGTTTTATTTTGTTCGTAGGTTGAGCAGTTTTGTAAAATTACCTAGTTGATCCAAATAGGTTTGATTTAATTTTGAGAAAAACAAAATTAATGCTGTCTCCCACAAATATCCGTTTCTGCCAACGTATTATGAAAAAAAAAACCGGCTACGAGCATATCGGGCCATGCTCAGTGTTCCGAAGTCTTGCTTCAAAAGTTACCTTTTTTTTGCGGTCGGAGCAACTTTTTCCGAAAATGTTAATATTATCAAAAAAATGTTTCAGTAAACCCCTTTTCAATTTTAAATACCTATCCAACAATATAATACTTCCCAATTGGCCTAGGTTCCAATTACTGATTCGTGTATTTATGTATATTTAATATAAATTATCTATCCAGTAGACTTGCCTAGCACGTGTAGCAAGAAACAAAATTGAAATAGAATTCAACATACCCCACTTCACCTAACTTATCAATCGTTAACGATAGTTGCACCCATCCATTGCGAAAATTGTCATACAAAAACAGCATCTAAGGTAAATATATAAGGTTCTACGTTTCGTTCTTAATAGACACGCAATACTCGAAAATGAAATATTTATATACAGGGATGTTTATGAATTTAGAAAGTTTTAATGACGACAGATAAAACTGGCGAGGGTAATAAACCAGTCGTTTATCCTGATTCGGCTTTGTCACGCGAAATTTTGGCTTGGTTAGGCTTTTGCTTTGAATTTTTACCTCGGAGCTCGTTCAAAATCATGTGTATTTTGCGGCTCTATTTTTTATGCCAGCGGTAAACGGAGAATGAGACAAGTTTTTTTTAAACTTGTATCCAAATTGACAAGATTTTTTTATAGCCGAAATTTTATAAATTTTTGTTTGTTTTTTCAGACAGGTTAACTTAAAATTTCTACTTTGACTTAAAACATTACAATGAGGGTTTTTGATACTTTTTCTGCCGCTATGGGGAGGTGAGATGGCAGCACTGAGCCGACCGTTTAACGATCTGTCAAAATAAATACGCGCATTTAATTTTCAACATATTTATAGGTTTATTTATTCTGAAAACCATTACTTTAGGCATATTGTTACCTAAAATAAATAAATAAAATAGTTCCAAGTCAATTCTCATGAAATTAACAAAGTTAAAGTAATTATTTTTAATACCAGTGACTTTGCGCGCCTGTTTTATAGCTCCGTCTTCAGTTCGATGACCGTGTAATAGTCGTAATCCATTACAAAATCTATTCTCTTCCAAATAAAATAGAATTTCAATATTTTAGGCCCAAGTGCCTATGAATAGTATGAATCTGACAGTTGTCGAAACCAGGTGCGTACGAAGCGCCGCCTGGTAGCAGAAAAATTATCGAAAACCCTCATTGGAAAGTTTTATTATTTACAAGATAGGTACATATGTTGTAAAGTTGCAATCCATTGTCACATCAGATTATTTTGGAAAAAATCAGATTTTTATCACATCCAATCATATCATAGTTCGTTAGACAAATATATCTTGTGATAAATAAATACACAAATAATGCCCTTGCCGGGATTCAATCCCGGAACCTCCAGCTTTGTAAAGGTGCGGTTAAACTAAAAGAGCATTCGCTGTTCTAACCTCCCACTCTACGAAATTCGATCGGTACACAAAACGTGATTGGTTGATTTCGTAGAACGGGCGCTAGAACAGCGAATGCTCTTTTAGTTTAAACGCACCTTAAGCAGGGTCACTTTCAACTAGGCTACGCAGGCTGACATTACTAGTAAAATAAACCCATTGACCGTACTTCTGTGGTTAAATACATTTTAGTCGTTTTCGAGAACGTTCTAAATATTCATGATTATTTAATTATAAATAAACATTATAATGTATGTCCAACTCCTTTGTCGTACATGCGATCCGTCTATGGAGTGATCTCCCTTTGGAAATTCGGCAGGCTCAGTCCAAGCATGTGTTCAAGCGTCGTCAGTTGCGTAAGCATTTATTGGAAGAGTCTCGTAAATAGGATTCGTAGTAGTTTAGTAGCGGGTACTTATGGTATGTATGTATACTATATTCTTTGTATATATTTAAATATTTGATAATTGTATATATTTGTTTTTATTGTGTATTCATATTTATCAACATGTATTGTAGTATTTTTTTTTTGTTTGCTGTTTTAATTTTCTTTTACTTGTGTCTTTCACCGCACCAATACTTTTAATTTCTGTTTGGCCTAATGGTTGACTGGTAGAGAATGCCTTATGGCATTAAGTCCGCCTTTTGTACTTTATTTATTGTGCAATAAAGATTAAATAAATAAATAAATAAATAATATCAAACCAATCTAACGACAATGTTCTTGGTTTTAGCAGGTAAGTATTGGGTGCTAAAATCAGATCATTTAAAAAATCCGATGTAAGTCATTGATGCTTAAAAAATGTATTCAACATTATTTCATTAAAAATCTGTATATCAATTTGCACACACGTGAGTGTAATGAAACTATAGGTAAGTAAACAGGTACCTACAGATGTAGTGAGAAATGACTTGCCTTCGGAAACGTTCGTCAACGTCATGCTGTTTCAGTCTATCTCACTGAGACTGACAGTAATAGCTGTCATGCTACTTCAGTCAGACTTGGTGACACTGCCTGAAACAGCATGTGTTTACGAACGTTTCCGAAGGCAAGTAATTTCTCACTACACCTGTACATGATTTTCAATTTTTGGTTTATGAATAAAAAATAAAAATTGAATCTGGTGTAAAAAGTGCCCTTAAACTAAAGTCCTGACAATTCAATTCAACGCAATACACAGAAACAAACAAAGAGGTGGTAATAAAGTGGTGTCACAAAACAGTTTTAAACTCAGCCGTAAAACCCTTCGGCTAACTTTTATCAGACTGCAGGTAGTTAAAACTTTTCAACGTTTTCGTTGCAATTTATTTAAAGGAAGATACGCGACTTACCCGTATGGAGTTACGTTTAAATGTAACGTGTCGTCTTTTACGATGCAAGAATTCATATGAGCTCTATACGAAGTGTGATTTGAATTACGAGTGCAAAAAAATGTTATGGTGGGATAGAATGATTCAAAATAGATAAGGGTGGTTTTTAGAAAATTCTAAACAAAACATATGAAATGATTGCATATGTACATATTTTGCAAAAATTATCATGAACGTCATGAACGTAAAGAAATCGATTTCCAGTGCAAAACTGTGATTCCAAAATCAATTTAACAACCAATCCACCGTCAAAAATCGAGGGTCTAATGAGCCACTTATTTGTCAACTGCCTGTAATGATGACAAGGGGAGACAGGAAGGCCTGACCTTTTTGATACCTCGCATTAGCATGCATAAAAGGAGAAATCGGAATATTATCAATGGTCGTAGCCTTCCGCACATGCGTAGAACAGCCCCCGTTATCGACGGGAGAGCCGCCCCTAACGCGCAGCCGCGCCGAACCCCGATAATGTAAATAATACAATAAAAATAACACAATCCCACTCGATTTGAATGTCTTCTGCTCTGCCCGGGTTGATGGACTGTTACGATCGGTCCCTCGATACAAGATTCGCCGTATATACGATTTTTTACGGCGCCTATATAAATTGTGGAAGAGATTGACGGGTGCTGACCTCTGAAAGAGAGTTCCAATATTGACTGAGCAAATTTCGTGCCGAAAACGGTACGAGTAGCTTACGTTTTACGATGTTTGCCAATGATTAGACTTGTATGGTAAGACAAATTATGTATGAGAAACAGCTAGTCTTTAAACATGGGTTGGATGTATGGAGTTATGGATAAAAATTGTCCTAAAATGGAAGTATAATGGATTTATAAAACAGTAAGTAGCTGGCCACAGCTGCAACTGAGTCTTGGTTGACGAAACATTATGATAAATGCGGATCAGTTGATAAGATCTATGGTGAAACCAAACATCTTTAGTGATACAAAGAAAACGAATAATATTTATTTGCATGTGAAAAATATTTCCCTCTGTATGATGTTAATTAAAATAAAAAAATAAAAAAAATCTGTGACATAATAAACATAAGATTAGGTTTGTAGTAAAAAAATCTATAAAATAGCTAATTACCTGATATTTTGACTAATCAACTAATTATCCATTGTATTGATGAGAAAAGACAAAAGGTTAATAAAGACAAAACAAATGAATAAACGATACAACATTGTAAAAGGCGGCGAGAATTATACAAAGAAAAATGTAATGTTAATTGTGTAACAAGCACCATGACAGTAATGATGATAATGAAACCGGTAGTGACATTAATGAAGTTACAAGTCATGTGTTGGCTCAGGAATGTTCCCATTAGGCTAGGAAGTCTGTGTTTAGATAATGTTAGAACGCTAAAGAAGGGTATGCGTTAATCAAAGTTTACATTGCCTCTGATCATATAAATTACCATAACCCATGTGAAGTGAAGCTACCTGGATTAGATAATTAAAACATATTTAGAGATCAAATTAATGTCTTGACTAATAATGATTAAGTACACAAAAATAAAAGCAATCAACAAAGCTAAAGAGCTGTTAACGATTTAGAAGACCCTTTCTCAATTAAAATAATTTTCTCGGTAGAAAGAAATGTTGTAAATATTTTACCAATTGCATTGAATTATTGTGTTACTATATCACCCATTACATATGATTCCATTGATAATAAAAAAATAAAAAATTATCTACCGATCAAATAAATTAACTGTAACGCCCACAGATCATTCATGAACGAGAATAAAATAGCTAAACACAAATCTCCAACCATTAAATCTGTTGCAGAATTATCAATATTAATATGCTAAAAGTAAAGATAAAATCGTTACAAAATTTTAAACAACAATGAAATGAATAGCTTTTTGATTTTGCTAATTACTATCTCATTATCGAAAAATAATTGACACCGGGTTTTTCGGTACGAATTTCAAAGTACAAACGGCCAAACGTACCCAGCTAAAACAAAAAAAGTAATGTATCTGTCAAAAATTAAAAAAAAAGTAAATGGCAAGCTTACCAAGAGCAGAGAAGCGCGGCAGCTGCGCACGGAGTGCGAGCGGCGACAGGCCTACTCGCCCCGCCTCGCCTCCTTAGCGCACAGATTTGCCTACCTTACCCCCCGCCACCCCCGCCCTTACCAAACCTAATTCACTCAATTACGATGATTTTCTCTGTAGATATTGGGATTAACCGTTTCATGAAGCTAACCCCGTAAAGTTGGGGCTCGTATGGCTAGTAATTTAATTACTTTGAATGTCTTGTTGGGCTGTGTGTGAAATTGGTTTCTAAAAGTATCGGATCAGTATTGCACATTGTGAAATTTAATAAAAAAAAAATGTCAGTAACTAGAGTATGTCTGAGTAATTCAAAATCTTTAGGTAAGTATAGGTACTATGTTCGGAAATTTCGTCAGTTGACAACCAAAACTCACTAACTAAGAAATACCTACTTGAAATAAAGCTCGTATCTCAGTTCTGATTCAATACTGACATACGAGGTTGCTAAGAGTAGTGACAGTTTTCATAGTGAGTTTTCGTTGTCAGCCGACGATTTATTCGAACACAATTACTTTTTGAAATGTTTCAATTACATAATTTAGAACTAGAGTAGGTATACTTACCTAAATTCATACAAACGTGAGTTCAAAAATAATATTGCTACAATAGAGCTTTAACTAGGTAGTGTTTCTTTAATTTGCACTGTTCTTTATTACAAGAATAAAAAAATAATACTAGGTACCTACTTTGAAAATGATCTATTACATTATGACAAACTTATAGGAACACTTACGAGCAAGAAAAATACAAATATTTGGATAGTTCAATTGTTCAATTTCATTGTATAGGAACCCGAACTAACTATATTTAAGTATGTCTGTTAGCGACATTTTATGCTAATTTGACAAATTTGGTTAAGTTTCAGAGCGCTTCAGTTATTTACAATACCTATTTCCAAATTTAGCACGGTATCGATGACACTATTCATCAAGACTTGAACGAAAGTTGTCATGTCATGATTGATAGTAAAAGCCAGACGGCCTCGTAGGATTCCGTTAAGAGTCCTTCCAAGGCCGGTCCTAAGAATAGTCCTGGCAAGGCCGAGGGCCGACAACCTAGACATTGCGTAATAGGGAGTTGCTCATCTAATATCACTGTCTGCTGTGTTATTTTAAACAAGCTCGATTGCGTAATTTTCGCCAAAAAATTCCGATTTTACCGTTTTTTCAAGTATATGTACTTACGTAGTAAAGCTTTAACGTTATGTAAAAACATCGGTTTCGTTACCAGTACCTAATCGTAAAAAACATTTTGTAATAAAGACAGATCGCGTCAGAATACTCAGAATGTATGAATGTCAACAGCAATATTTTTATAAAGAACTTGACAAAAATTAAAAAAATATATCGATTTTTCACGACCTGAAATTTTCCAATAAAAACATATTTTTAAACATAGCCATGTTACGACTTACGATAGGTAGGACCTAACCATAAGACGTTAGTTGGCAAGAATTTAATCTATTCATCAATTATCTTATAGAATAGACCACGTGCAGAGCATATGGACAGTAGCCCACACAGACGCTAAAGCGAGGTCAATATCACAACAATATATTATAATACGACCACATCACCGACACGACCATAGACACTAGTCCAGTTTAGCGCATCGTCTTGTCATTGATACATTTTGATTATATTCTACATCAAATATCTACCTATACTTGTATGTTTCTCCAACATTTTTATAATGTTAGTTGACAACGATATTAGTATTTTTTACAATCGTGTCATAATAGAGAGCTTTTTAGTCGAATACCGTGTTTAGACCACGAAGCTTGCTGACTGATCTAAATAAGGTGATAGACTTCATTATAAAACTCTATTGAAATATGACGAAAATAATGACACAATGAAACCTAAATACACAGATTTTATCATTTCAATCGACGAGTACAAAAAAATCTTTCCATTTTACCCCACCGTCCGATCTTACACTTTACCTTAGTTACAAAGTAAAGTGTAATTCTTATCTACAACAAATTTTTAGCATCATTAATTGACAGTTGGCGCCGCTCGTAATCTCATTAACACCCTTTACGGGTGAAGCATCCAACAGTATCCATATTTGTCAGGCTGTCCTCTTCAATCGCATAATGTAAGATGAAACACGATGAGGTGCCGTTGGCGAGCGTGCCGTGATATCAAGCTTGCGTCGAGTGACGTAAGATGTAAGGGAGACGAAAGCAACATGTCTCGTCTGTTAATAAGGATGGGTTCACATCGACGGCCTGCGGTTTTTCGTTTAAGCTAATAATTAATCGATGTTGCAATCCAATAATAGTGTAGGTATCTATTATTGGACTATTATATATAAATATATATATATACATATAAATAATACATATAAATATGACATGATTAATACATATAATTGGATTATGCTAACTTTTGCAAATAGTTGGAAGATAATAAGTTCTACGACCATTGGTGTCATTGACCATTATTTGATAAAAGATTGATGATGTGCAGCAGCGTCATCATAGTAGACATTACTGCGATAGCCAATCCGCTTGCCCAGCGTGGCGATTATGGGCATTTAAGGTGAGGGGGGCGAAGTGCGCCATACTTTTTTCATAGATGACTTCTCTGCAAAATATGTTCCGTTCTAGTTCACCAATATATTCATGTTCAACAATTTCAGAACCTGGAATATGTTAAATCTATGACCAACATCGTGTAGTTGAAATCTAACGGTAAAATCATTATATTTTAGCATGAAATTAAAAATACATCCACTAGGCGCACTTTGCCGCTACGGCGGGTAAGTGCGCCTGGTAGAATTAAAATGTATTATTGAAGGATTACGATAAAAACAATCACATAGTATAATAGATCATACACAAAAACACGTATGACCCGTTTTTTGTTGCCGTTGTCCTATACTAAAGGTGCTTAATAGGTATGAAAAGGAATTTCGGATAAGTGCGCCATAGATTTGTAGATCAGGGTTTGTGAACATTTTTTTTGCTCAGTCTTATGAAACTCGCTGTCATAATTTATATGGGTCTTTAAGCAAAATTTTCGCTTAGTCTAATGATGGCAAAGCACTATTGGAGTTCTGAGAAAGGGAATATTATTTCGGTACCGCAACCGTCTTCTGTAGCGGCACGGACTCTGGTGTAGGAATAAAAGGTTCAGTACCTCTGGATTGCGGCTAAGTGCGCCATATGAACAAGCGGTATGGCGCACTTAGCCAACTCGACAAAATTGAGGTCATAAAATGTGTTTGCCAAAATCTCACGATTTTCAATAGTTATGACTAAATAAGAAGCGAAACCTTACAGTAGAATACTTAAATTGTATACTTAGCGCATTTTTTGGTAGGATCTATTCAGATTTTTCAGATTTTTAACGATTTCTGCCACGTGGTCAACTTCACTCACAACTTTCAATGACACTAAATAAAAAATGGCGAGTTCAAAGTTTCAAGTTCTCGACTACAACGCCATCTGTGAAATGTATCGAGAACTATAGTTTAGTTTGTATCATCGATCAAAGATGTTGTTACTAGTATACTGTCCATAGTATACGATATATTAATGGGTGGCGATGGCGCACTTACCCGATAGGCGCACTTCGCCCCCCTCACCTTACCTCCTAATGTGTTTATACGCATAGATAATAGGAGAGGCCTACGTCCAGCAGTGGACTATCATAGGCTGATGATGATGATGAAGTTCTACGAGTATAAATAACGAATATTTAACAACAACTTTTATTACAAGTTGTTCTAGCTCATTCAAGTATGTAAATAATTATAAAAAAATTATGCCCGTTAGTTGTTCTCTTTTTCTATATTAGTTTTTATATTAGCTATTGTAATCTCATATTTATTGTTTAAATGAAGAGGCCTAACGGAGCCGACATGTTTTTTCAGACAAAGGTTCCTTAAATAAAACGAGATAAAAAAAAAGTATGTAGGCAATAAGTATTAACTTATACAGACTGTTATTATACACCCAATAAGCTGAAAGCCGAAAAAAAGGGTCTTAATAACGTAAACTTTCGTTTAATATTATCCTGACGTTTCGGGTATGACGTTCCACCCGTGGTCGCAGGCAGGTAGGTGGGCGTGGTGTCATTAGAATATAGGTAATCGTGAAAGCTTAAAGCAATACGTATTGATTTAATTCATTTATGAAACAAGTCTAGTCAAGGTTATGTATACCTATGACAAAATTCATAAAACTTCTTTTATTACAGGTTCAGACAAATGCGTTCTAAGTATATTTTAGGTCGATAGGAGATTTGTAGAATTTATTATTATTAATAAAATGATAACAAATTAATATTCGTATGCGACATTTGTAACGTACGGCCTAGGGCTTGTGCATAAATCACGCGAGGTCCTATAGGGGGGGAGGGGTCCAAGAAAACATCACGAAAGATCACGGTAGGGGAGGAGGGGTACAAGGAGACCTCACGTGTATTTTTTTACGATGAACAAACTAAGAAATATTGTCAATTTCGGCTAGCGAACGTGAAAAGTTGAATGAAAAAAATACACGTGAGACTGCTAGGGGGGGGGGGGGATAACAAAGAAACTCACCAAACATCACCATGGGGGAGGGGGGGGTCAAAAAGTAGCCAAAAAAACATCACATGATTTATGCATGAGCCCCTATGGGAATGGATAAAATAAGAACAATGTTCAATATGATACATATTAAATAAATATACGGCTAATGCAAAATAAAACAAATAAACGCAACCATATTTATTATCTCTAATTTCACATAATTTTGAAAAACATCTTATTGGTCGACATATTTATAATTCAAAGTAACTAAAGACCGAAGAGCTGGTGACTTCCTCGCATAGCGTATCAGTATAGCGATACAGCTAGGAATTCCGCCAGCGGTACAATACCACAAGGGGCAATCTTAAATAATATAGGTTAGGTTAGTTAGATCTCATTTACGTATACTAATTTGCACAGTTTATTTATCAATAAGCATAAAAAATATAATTCTCATCAAGATTTGTTTCATTTTGAAAATATGGGTATCTAGCCCAGTGATACATAATACTAAACAGATACCCAGTGATCTACGACATTATTTTTCCGTGACATCTGTCAATACAAAACTGCAGATTATTGAAGACAAAGCTGCATTTAAAAAAAACATTTTTTTGCCGAAGGCTTAGCATGATATATCCTGAAATTTGCTAATGACCATGTTTTTTTTAATGTTTATAATAATTGGACAGTGCTACGGAATAAGTAATCAAGCGACAATTGGTCAAAATGGGAAAATTAGCTGAAGACATTGGAAATTTGAATCCAGTGTTGTAAGTGCATTTTTAATGAAAAAACTACCGTTTTCACTGTGAAACTGTAAATATGTTTAAAAGTACAGTTATATGAAAAAAATACTGTTTTTATTAACGTTTATAAATAATTGTTAATTTTATTATAATGAGGGTAATTTATTCCGTATTTAAGCGACAAATTTGGCGCTTGATTCACCGTTTGTAGCAAAATTGAGTGAAATTATCGTAAGATTCAAGATATGTAACGAATTAAGCGACACCCTCATGTGCAGTCAATTCGATATTGCGTTTAAGCACGCCATATTTTAGGCGCTCAATTCGTTTACACATTTAAAAATGTATATTTACATATTTTGTAAAATAAACTTTGGCGCTTCATTATTTTTAACGTTATTGGTTAGCGCTCAGTTCTAAGATATTTATGTGTCGCTTAATTCTACCTCTTATAATAAGGCTTTAGACAAGGTTTTTGGCTACAACATTTGTCGACTACAATATTGTTATACCGATATTCGACCTGCATTTTAAAACCATTTTTTTCGATATTGTCGCTTAGTGTGTTATTCCATAACGCAGTCCAATTTTTTGTTACATTAAAATGTCCTTCGGTGTGTTTTGTTAGTTTTGGAGAGTGACTAATTCAATCACTAGATAACGTGTAACCAAATAAAAATTAAAAGGAGACTTTACGTCACGTGTAAACCTAGCCTTACCTCCGCCTTGCCCAGTTTGGATTCGCGGCGTACGTAAAAATGTGTGCAGCTGTCCCTTTCCCACGTTCATTAATAGGTGCGACAGACACATATTAACAAGCATTCAACCGTGTAAAGGCGAGGCCTAAAATATCGTCGTACATTTTAATATGACCATCTGCTTAGAATACAATGTCATCGATCTATTTTTAATCATAGACAAAGTAGAACTATTTAGGTAGCGACAATTTAGAGATTGTTTTTAGATATTTAATAAATAAGAGTATGTACAGTCAGCTGCAGAGAAAAGTAGACCCGCTTGCATACAAATTTGTAGTTGTACACCTACATTATTTTATTAAGCACTTATTGATGTGCTGAGTAAGCGTCTAATGTCTTCGAAAAATTATGTAAATGAAATGATTTACAAAATTATATACATACCTACATACCTTTCTAATTATATACGCTATCCGCCGAGGAAATTACAAATACGTTATATGAAAAAATGTATGAAGATGAATAGTGATAAATTTAAATTATTGCCCCGATAGAGATTGAAGCTTTGCTTTATTCACTTGGGTACGAGATAATGCAACTTAAGTGATGACTAAAGTATTGACGGAATATTGACTGCAGCAAACCGAGTACAAGAAAAAAGTATTTTGTGGTTAGAAAGTTATTTTACTAGTTACACGTGTAGTGTTGAACATTTACAATGGACGTACACTGACGTGTATAAAATTAAAAATAGTTTAGCTTGCATATCTGATTTAATAAAAAAGTAAAACTAAATCAGCTCGCGAAATCATCACCAAAGTCCCCTTACTCAGACGCGCGGCCAATCCCGCCGCACCCTCCCCCTATTGGTGAATTTAAAAACGGAATTTCAATTTAATCCGCTCCCCTTTAAATATAGCTGACGGGGTTCTGTTGCGATTTCGACTTGCTTTCTTTTTTTGTTGTGTACTTCTTGTTAGTGGTTTTGGTTTTGATACTATTCAGAAGAATCATGTATTTAGAGGGTCCACGGAAATAACATGTTTAGTCAATTCAAATTTCAGAAGAAAAATCAACCTCACTTATAGTAGAGTATGGTGCAAATTTGCCCTGACTTTTAGAAGGATTAAACATGTTCTTTCCGTGGACCCTTTATTTATTAATTAATCTCTTACTTTATAAATGCATTATGAAAAATAAGTTACGAAATATTTAAGTTCCGGCCTTCCGCCTAATTTTAAAATGTTTTAAATATCCGACTTTCAAAGTTTGTAGAAATTGCTTACCCATGTATTGTTATTTCTCAAATAAGTATTGAAATTATTATAGGGTTTCAGTCGCAAATTTTTACTTTAATTTACTAACCAAAATTGTGGACATAAAAATTTTAAACGAGAGAGCAGATTCGGAAACTTAAAACATACCAAAATGTTATCAACGCGTCTTTGGCTTGCTTATATTCCCGTGTGTGAAAGGGTGGTGAAACTGAACCCACATTGGTATTAAATGTGTCGAACATGACTCCATCCCGAAGCCCCGAACTGCGCAAGGCAGGCGTCGACGCAGGCGCACCGAAGGTGCCTTTTATGGCGGCCATCTTTATTGTTCTTTTTCGTCGACCTCTAACAAAATGCAGCCATTCATAGAAGTCAGGTATAAATTTCGAGCTAACAGTTTTAGGATTTTTTTTCCTTTTTTGTGCAACGGTGTAAGCGGCCAGTTAAAATAGGATTATGTTTGGAACGTATTTAGTAAGGAATTATGTTTGACTTTGATTACGTTTTTTTGCAGTGTTTTGGTTAAGGTTCCTGTTTTACGGATATAACTACATGCAGTAGCTATCCTTAATACTTTTACAATAGTGGTACGGCTAAGCTGTCAAATAATTATAATAAAACATTGCCAATTTGAATATACTGGGTTATTTTTTCATCAGTACAAATACTCTAGGGGGTGTATAAGTAAGTCATAATGAACAACTTTTACTATGGGGCCGAACCTAAAATCGCGAAAAAAAATCAGCTGTTCCATAGAAATTGTCGACTCATGGTCGTCTGAAATGTATGAAACAGCTGATTTTTTTTTCGCGATTTCAGGTTCGGCCCCATAGTAAAAGTTGTTCATTTTGACTTACTTACATCTTGTTTCTGTCTGTTTTACATCTTGTTACCTACCTAGGTACTAGAGTTTTAATAACAAAATAATTACATACAAGGTTATTTGTGTATTTTATTTATTACTTTCCTTGGTCACGTCTATCATATATAATGTATCGTCACTTGGTAGCCACATCACAAGCCTCAATTGAGCTTATCGTAGGACAAAGTCGATTTGTGTAAGATATCCCAAGATAGGTATTTATTTATTATTACTAATGAAGTACATAATCTTTTGCCTTTGTATTTTTACGGAAATGTCCAAAAACGTATTGCTGTCACAATGAGCTTCAATGTCCATTGTACCGAAGTTGATTGAGACAGAAAGAGGCATTCGGACATTTCCGTAAAAACACGGAGGAAAATTATTATACACTACCCCCCTTTTCATAAACGTCTCCTAATTTAGCAAGCCGCTAAGTATTGTTTTATCAATAAAGTAAAGAGACGATTAAGAATAAGGGGTAAATCTGTACATACCAACAATCTTACATAGTACAACCGCTACATCATATAAAAAAATATCGAGGAAGGAAAATTAATTCTTCTTGCAAATCTACAGTCTAACAAAAATCTCTTTGTGGTACCTACTTGTCATTTTAAAGTAGGTTGTATTCAGACAAAGCTATTTTATGTATGTAGTGGTACTAGTTTATAATTTTGAAAACGAGAAAAATAATCTTGTAATACAATTAATGCAAGTATCTATTTATTTCGTTATTTGCTTATATTTTTCAGATCTGTAAAGATAATTCATGTTTATCTTTTATTGATTATTAAATATATTGTGCTAGGGTTCATGTTCAAGGAAATGATTTAACCTTCAAAGAATTTCGAAAATGTAGAGCGAGAACAAAAAGAATAATTAGTTAATTGGCCCTTAGGGATACTCATGAGCGTGAGATTAAAAAAAACTTAATTGCAGTCACGTTCGTAACGACAATTTACTGAAATTTAGTGCTTGTCGTTACAAAACTGACTGAAATTAAGTAGTACACATCGGGCTTTGACCGAGGGTGCTCCGGACGAGAATCCACTAAATGGGTCGAAACGAAACATGTCGAACAGTCATCGACTTAAATTACGTGAGAAATCCGGTTCAATAATATGTTCGAGACTCAAGTTAGTTATTATACATAATATATTTGAATGGATACCAATTTGCATCAGCAGTTGCTAGTTAATCTGGAACTGTTTTACATCTTGTTTTGAACTACATACATCAATATAGTCCAATGCTGCAATAATTAAGTATTTACGATATATTTTAACGATTTTGAAATTCAAATACTCAAAATCGTAAAAGTATTTCATTGTTAAACTCCATAAATAAAAAAGTAAACCTTCGAATATACCCGCCAACGTCAGAATACGGACGCATTGCAGACTACCTAGTACTATACTACTGCAATAAATCTCTATTCAAAGCCAAAGCTTCCCTGTAATAGCTGCAGAAATACTGCAGCGGCCCTGTTAAAAAATAAACTCAAGCGATACACAATTACAAACATAAACTCACCAGCAAAATAGTTCTCGTCTTCTCACACTATTTATTCGGCAATTTTGTAGAAAGCTATCGGCGAAATGCGCCGCCCGGTTGCTACGAAAAAGCTCTACTGTCTGTCTGCAAAAACTAACGTCACCTGCTTTACCCTCAGAGTCATCGGTTAGCGCCATCTCGTGGCGAATAGATGTACTATTACGAGTGTACACTGGTGCCTGGAAAAACGTAACTATTGTATTATTAATTTCAGTTGTATTAGGTTGCTGTTTTACAACAAGTATTTGAGAATTTTATAACAGGACATACGAAACATGTATATTCAAATTAATCCAAATTAGAAAATAGTCTAACTAGAATTTTGTTTTATGGTATCTTATTCGACACTACCAGCGTCATCTGCAGGAAAATTATGTAACAATGAAGGCTTCCCCTTGAATTGGACGTGCAGGGGGTAGGTGCTACATAGTTAGAATTGTGACTGGTAGATGGCGATCCGTAGCTATTTGGCTCGTATCTCATTTTGGTGAGGTAGACTTTGTTACCGTTGTAGATACATCGATGGTTCATATGGAAAGCGTAAGATGGCTCTGTTTATTTCAATGAAATTATGAATACATTATAAAACAGTATACTTATCCCAATAGTAAACGCGCTATAATATCTTACTAATGATCGCGCCTTTCTATAAAAAATTACGTAAATATTAAATAAAAATAGTAAATATTAAATTGACAATAATTAAGGTCGCCGTTCCTTATTTTATGTTGCGTTCTTAATAAAATAACTGATATCTTAAAATAATTATCAAATTCAACAGTAGGTAATCAGATCAGAATCACTAATTATAATATAATATAAAATTAAAGTAGGTCGATTATTTTTATAGTGTAGTGTTATATTTAACATTAATAATATGGTCATGTTAACAGCTACAAAATACAGATATTGTTTATTAATAAATTATTTAATGCTATACCTACATATTTATTTTGATACCAAAGACTGTTATAAACCTTAAAGATAATTTTGAATCATTGTTCTCCAGTTAGTAACTCATAAATGCTCATTCAATTTTATTTTTTCCGACGTTTAAATTGATTAATGATCCAGGAGTGCCAAATGGACAATGGTTACTAATATTTCAAATATAAATACCTACTTTAATTCAAAGTACAATAACTCTTAAAATTACCGGAGAATCTTATCGATGTGTCAAAACACTGTCCCATACAGGCTACGCATTGCCACAGAATACCTATCTATATTGCGACAGCTGGTTCACTTTAACCTTATTCTAGCTAGGTAATGGATTTTTTTTTAGCTTCACAAGAATGACAGTCACATTAGACTAGGCACGTACAAATCAATATATTCTATTGTATACTTATAAATAATAAGACAACTTATATTTTACTTTGACAATCGTACCTACCAGTACCACCTGCTTTATACTTTGTAGTAATGGATTAATTGTTAAGGAATCTACCCATAGAAATCATGTACACACGTTACAAAAACAAGTTTTTTTTAAAATTTCGTCAATCTAAATTTTGAAATTTCTATGAAGATTTAGAGGTTTAAAATACAAAATATGTGTTTTCCTCAATTACGTATGTACTACATACCATGCCAATACTCAGATTATGAAAATTTGTACACGTGATTATGAAACTGATAAACAGCTTATCTGTACCTACCTATTTGTTTCGTCACCTAAATATGTAAAAGGAAGGTTCGCCTGTTATACTAAAAGCAGTACCTACGTACCTACCGCACGTCATATTCCAGGTATATCTTTTTGGCACAGGAGGGTAATGTTTTAAATTTAAACAACATGAATCTAAGATATTAGTACATTATTTTAGGTCGCAGGAGTCCGCTGGATGTGGGTGGCGCAGGACCGGTCATTGTGGCAATCGTTGGGAGAGGCCTATGTTCAGCAGTGGACGTCTTTCGGCTGATATGATGATGATGATGATGATACAATTAACATGCAGTATCAGCCAGTTTTTTTTAGCCTTATCCTCGTTGATAGTGACCCTGCCTACGAAGCTGGAGGTTCCCGATTAAAATCACGGCAAGGGCATTGTTTTGTGTTTTTGTGTTTTATTTATTACAAATATTTGTTCCTTACTCGTGGCTGTCTATATATTTAAGTATCTATTATAATATATTGTCGCTTGGTTGGTACCCACATCACAGGCGAGCTTATTTATATAAGATGTCCCAAGATATTTATTTATTTATTTTATCGCTAACTACTCTTAGTACTTACATTTGAACCATCTTTCTCAACTTACGCTTCGCCAGCTCCGTCCATTGAAAAATGATGGTCGCCACCGAACACTCCTTAATGCAAGTATCGCAATCGTCCACGTTTCCACAATCGGACAGACAGCGGAACATTAATAATATTACTCATACGACGGCGGGAAGGATTCGCGAACGTTTTTGTCACAGTTTTGTATGGGGGTTTGAGAGCTGGAATTGTTTTACTTGAATCATTAGCATTTATATGTCTAAGCTGCTTGTTCGTTAATAATGGCATCAGCAAATTGAAAAAATGTAGGTGAGAAGAGTTAGTTTATCATAGAAAATTTTAATTTGCCGTCCTCTTCTACTGCTAAGCTGGTTAGACAGAGTATATAAGCCTTTTTGAAATCCAGTGATAGGAATAATACTTCTACATTTTATAGATACAGTCTCCCTAACCATAGTACTGGTTTAGGTATAGGTATGTTATACAGTGTGTAAATCTAATATGGGCGATCAATTAAACCAGTCATGGGATACATTAGTGTAATCATGGATTTACAAGGTTAATTATGACCCCACAGAACTTTTTTAAGATTATCGGAGCAGCAATGTAGGTACGAACATTTGTTAGGTATTGTTGATATGGCAGTTATGTTATCTGCTTTTGAAATTAGCTGTCAACGAGTGTTTAACTCGCGTATGTTGCTCTACATTGCACGCCGAATAATTTGGCTGGAAAATTTTGTTGCTATAATTTTAAGTAAAAGTTATTAGAATGTAGGTACATATTATGTCGTAAACTAACACCCGTTAAGAGCTTCGCCCGTATTAGACTAACACCCTGTATACGGAGATATATTTGCCGGTACTGACAAAATGTGTCATCATCATCATCATCTCAACCATAAGTAAGACGTCCACTGCTGAACATAGGCCTCCCCTCTCCCATGTACGAAATAGACCTCCACATGTACCGGTTAGATGCGACCTGCATCCAGCGTGTCCCGGCGACAAAATGTGTACCTACTTCCTATTGTATAAGTAAATAAAACGTAGTACAGTCAATGTTCAAGATAAAATTATGGCTAAGTTAAGTAAAATAAAGTTCTAGTAAAATATTTTTGGGACTTAAATCGTAAATATATCTTTGACGTCGACTGTAAGACCATACCTAAGTATTGGTAGTTAGATCGAGCTCGAGCGTCGTTAACTTTTACAAGATTTGGAATTTCCACAAATATATACCTACTACGGATTTACCATAATTCTTCCTAGGTGATCTTTATAGGCATGAATAAAAACTTATGGACCTAAATATGTTATTGTAATTCAGATTATCTTTCCGTACCATGCCATGCTCCTATTGCTCCTGTGCTCCTGTCCCAAACAATTTATGTCGAATATTACGCTCGTGTTCTTCAGCTCAATGACTCATTTCGATAGCATATTATCAGACATAGTTGAGCGAAAATGGGAGAGTTTATTGACATAATATATCATCACAACCTACCTCTAGCATTTGGCTCATAGTAAGATAGGCTCATTTTTCAACAACCTGTAAGAACCGTTCCATCACACAAAACAAGGGGCACTTGGGTCTTCCAAGGCCAGTATTAGAATGAAAATATCTACTACGCAAATCAATTTCGAATTAAACCATCCAACTGACATGCTAGAATGAAAAACAGTCCAGCACCAGTCCGCGGCATCCAATGAATCTGTATCAAAACTGTATAAAAGCAAAATATTCTGACAGAATGATTTATAGGTCCAGCCTCCGATACGCACCCGCGACCTACAAACTAAGGCAACCTTCATTTTTCGCACTCCTTTTGTTAGGCACGTGGTACTCCCCTCGCAGGTTCGGCTGTCATGTCATAGCTTCGACGTCATTTATCATCGCTCAATACGCTCGCGGCGTCTTGCTGGCGCTTACACATTGGAAAGAATAGTTCGAAAGCTTTCGTCTATCAACCGTCGTTTATTCCTATATTTTTAAAAATCGGTGCGTAACGGAACGAAGTTTTTTGGAACTATAATCCTCATATTTTAGTTTAAATGCTCTGCAATGTTCATACAGTCAAATGTTAATTCTTCTTCACCTCCGAAGTTAAGTCTTGTGATTAGAGTAGAAACATAAAAACTCAATTTTCTCTTCATAATTTATTTCATCTTCACCAATTTTCAAATTTGATACATTTTTATTCATACAATACAATAATTTAAATGAATAAGTAGTATACTTCACTAGAGCTCTCATTTAAAACTGGAATGAACGATAAACATATTCGTATTTAGTTAAAAGGAAATAACACAATTAAAATAATAATGGCGAAGCTTGGAAATGAAAGATAGAAACAATTTGTAGAACAAATTAAGCCACTTGCTATTGCACAGAACAATTTATAGAAAAAGTCAACATAAATTATTATACAATGATGGTATGTTACATTATGAATTTGAACATTTCTCAATTCAGTTACACTAAATGACGTATCTAATATTTACAAACAATAAATAAAGCAACAAACGAACTAGTCGAAAGTAAATGAAATTAGCTTTTTTCAACCATACTTTCTGAATGAAACCAAATATAACCAACTCAAGTCGCACTGTTTTACTTAAGAATAAAATTTAACAAAATATCACAGTTGACCACGACAATCCTAATAAACATGTGATTAAAGATCATTATGCGACGACAAAGGTCTGTTCATTAAAAACGAATGTAAAGTAAGTCAATTTAAAACAACCATGTTTTACTCGAGGGAAGAAAATATAGGACCTTTTAATTACTAAGAATATTAAGTACATTTACAAATACGACATTAAAGTTTTAAAGTACGAAATAGAGTCATTTCAAATGTTATAATTGGTATCGTTTGTGGAAACTTTAAAAAATCCCTATTCGTAATCTAAATAATGTTAATTAGGTATCGTTATTAGTATTTATAGGATGATAAATACTTTGTTATTTACAACTAAATGACAGGAACATAAAACAGTTCTTCGGGAAGTTTACTGAAATATATTAAACTTTTCACCATACTTATTAAAACATTATGTATATACAATAAGAAGGAATATCTACCTATTCACAGTTACTATATTACTGAGCTTACGATTACCTCTAATTAAGTTCACAGCGCTTTTACAAGCCCTCTCTAATTTAAAATGTATTTATATCTGGTACTAGACGAAGTATAGCAACCCTAAATAAATTTGATAGTAGTTACGTACAATCCTTTAATTACCTATGTTGTTTTATGCTATCCCTGTACAATTCCGAATTTGTTATTTCTGTGACGGCTTATCTACCAATACATAATCAGATGGAACGCTGGTCGATTAAAACCCTAACATTTAGGCTTATCTTAGTTATTTATTGATTAAGCCATCGTCACGTTTATACTATTCGGCTCTCAGTTGTCTTTAGGAATAACATGCAATTCGAATCATAGCTTATGACTAGGTAAATTTCTTTCTACATCAAATATAACACTATTTTAACGTACCCCAACAGCATATACGATAAAATATTACACTGTGACACTCAGAACGAAATTGAATGATTTTGAGACTTCACAATCAGTATCAACATCTGGTCATTACTTTAATGTAACAAATCAAAAACCAGCAGGTATTTACGTCTGCCAGGTACTTAAGATATCCATCGATCAATCGAATTATTTAGGTAGATTTACACTTAATGATTTTTGTATGCACATAATTTATCACTGCAATCCTTCTTAACGTATCTTGAAACACACACCACTTTTTAGCGTCACTTATAACGTCACGATCAACAATTTAACAAAATTAGGCTATCAGGTGGAAATTTTTCAAACAGCGAATAACTGACCCAGTCTGGTTGTTGTAGCATCTCAGACGCCAGCGGCCTCTGGGTGGTACAAGCAACCCCGCGGTACCACGGGCGACTGTTTACCTTAATAAATCAGTTATCCGCTGTTCGAAAAATTCCACTGATCCTATGCGGAGAGATGCGCAAACTGACTCGGGTGAAGGTCGAACTGGTAGGGGTGGCCGTAGGGATTCATATGGTACGGCACTATGTTCATTGACGCCATCTTGTGCTCCTTCTTCCACTTCATTCGCCGGTTCTGGAACCAGATCTTGATCTGGCGCTCCGTGAGACAGAGCGCGTGGGCGATCTCGATTCGTCTCCTCCGCGTCAGGTACCGGTTGAAGTGGAACTCTTTCTCCAGCTCTAGCGTCTGATACCGCGTGTACGACGTCCTCTGGCGTTTTGTCTCGCCGTTGGCATTCACCGTACCTGAAAAAACAAGAAAGACATCTTACAATGTGACAACAGACAGATGATTGAGCGGTGTTACATTGCATAAGTGCGTTAAGTATTATTCTGGTCACAAAACGTGAGGCATGTTAATATTTAGATCTGAATGTCCGTTTGAGCGCCAATGAATAGTTGGCTCGATCGGCTTCGTGCCTTGCCACGCTTGCTCGATTGTGATGTACTGTAGCACAGCTCGCGGCAGCTCGCTCGATTCAAAACAAGATTTCTATTGAGAAATCCGAACACTATTGTGCAATTAATTTAAATTTATTTCCTAGACCTGTCATGTTCCTCTTAATTTATTACGCGCGTGTTACTAAAACTTTTTCTAATATTTGGCACTTGTTTAGATGGTGAGGCATCGCATCGTTCGGCTTAGTGAAAGGGATTTAAGAGCCTTATATTTTAGCTTTTGTCTATCCAAGCGTAAGCCCATTTTATAGGGCTATAATTGTAACTATGATAAAAATGAAGCAGGCCTTTATTTAGATTGCTGCAATGCATAATAATACTTTGATCGGAACAGTATATAAACCTGTAGTAGTCGTGTCACCGTATAATTCTTAAACAGATCTGAAACGTTCCGTCAGTCAAATATCGAGTACGCGACAGTAACTCCCGCCGCAGCGGCCGCCGACATTCCCGCGTCGATATCAAAGAGGTGCAGTGACGGCGGTATGACAGAGTCATGGGTCGCATGCTGCACCTGTCACTGCGCGTCGGCCGGCGGCCCACCACTTGGGCCATCTTGGACCCTTGCCAGCCCCGTGATCGATACGCGGCTCGTCTCGGCTGTGTCTACCAAATTAAACTGTGTCATTTGTTATTTTTCTTCAACTAGACCACAACGCTAATGAGTTGTATTGCTTTAAAGCAAACGGTTCAAACACCTGTAAGCGCTTTGAATTATGAATGTCTTCAAAATGATCAAGGTTGATAAAAAAAAAGTCGTAATAAATTCACGTGCTTATTCCGGTGGAGTTGTCAGGCCCGTGTCAATAAAGATGTTTAAAGAAAGTATAAATATGCGATGCGCCCGCTGGCCGGTAAGGCAACAAGTGAGGCCGCGGCAAAAACCCTTCGCGATTGATATGTTAGTGACAGCCTGATGCACAAACAACTGAGTGACAGTTTATTTTACCATAATCCTTGCCCAGAAACGAAACGAATGGATGCAATACGAGGACATTGAATTTCAATTCGAATTCACAAATATGGTGATAGAGTTTAAACGCTCAACATCAAGCATCTTATTTGAATATCTATTCACTTTAGTTCAAGTGAGCACATCCGGAGTCTGGATGAAATAATGCCGATCGCTGACTGCAATTTTGAGAATTTATCATTGTTTTTGCGAAATGACATGATTTAGAATGAAGTCATATTGTTACGTTTAATATGTCCAGAAACTATTCGTGACAATCAATATTTCAGTTGCACCCATGAATACCGTGTATATTTTGACATATATTGTCTCTTATATTCTTTACGACTGACAGAATTCTATTTTTTTAAGCTTTTTTATTGACCTATTTTTGATTATTTTCTCTAGTGTATGCCAATTCTTGTGACTTGCCAGGTTGCGATTTTTTGTTCCGTCTTTGTAGTCTGTACTAACTACAATGACAAAATCGTATTCATATAGTTTCATGCCAAACTATATGAATGTAACAAAATATTATATATTGCATAATAAATATTAAACCTTAAATCTAGGCAAATTCTAGCAATTAAATATTTCGAAATTATTTTGTAACTGAAGAATAATTATATAGGTAGGTACATGTGCAGCGTGTGATGTGTGTATGAATATCTCTGAATATACTCGTAATAATAATTCCTGTAAAGTAGGTTCACAAATTGCATAGCTTTGTAAATATTATACCCTTCAAAAGAACATAAGTTTTTTACCCACACTTTAAAAAAAGTTATTTTATATATTTTTTAATGTACAAATAATGGCCGTTTAACAAATTAAGTTTGTTGCTGTAACAATTATTGATTTAAAATTTAAAACTCACCTATTTAGATAAACTTAAATAAAGCAGCAGTCGTGAGATGGCCCTTATTTTTCTATTGAGTAATATAGTTATTATTTTATTTATCGTGCCAATTATTTGTAACTACATGATATACCTATCAATAAGCAGCAAACTTTAACGGAGTAACTCCATTATTATTATTATTATAGCTATGCCGTGAAAAATTGTGAAACACCCTAAATGAGACGGCCCAGAAGAAAAATATTAGCCGAGGTGAGCGTATTTTTACATATTAAATATCCTATAAATATTTCCTTAATCCTGATCCATTATCTGTAATTTTTTATATTCTTATCCAACAGAAAATAAAGATAAAGGTGCATTCAGACCAAACGAGCATTCGCTATTCTAACCCCCCACTCTACAAAATTCGATCGTTACTCTAAACGTGAATTCGTTGATTTCGTAGAGCGGTGGATAGAATAGCGAATGTTCGTTTGGTCTGAATGCACCCTTAGAGGCTACTTAAGTTTTATGATTTATGAATGGAAAAGATACTATATACCTAAGCGTGAAATTACAAAATATTTTCAAAACGAAGGATAGGTAGTTTTAACGGAATTCATAATGTTTGTAGCCACTCACACTTGACCGGCTTTTAGTCCTTCTAGGTCACAGGCCATTGATATTCCGTCTGGCTAGATCTAGACATATTGCATGGTCAAAATTAAAACGTATGACATGATATTTATGGATGAGCCTGATTTACAATCTAAAATAGTTTCTGTCTGGAAACTGGACTGGGTTTTCAGATATTAAAAAATATTTGCAGCAAAGATTGTACCTACTGCCTGTAACTGTATTTAATTTTGTTTTAATCTCATGTAGGTAGGTACCTAGATATCGCTTGGTTGCTAGGCACTGGCTTAGTTTTAAAATAAACAAAATAAAAATAAAGTATCTGACGCACCATTAGGATGCTTAGAACATTTTTCCTATCAACTAGCATATCCTTCCATCAACATTCAAACATTAATATCACTGCTTCCAGTATAGTTACCACGAGTTAAAAAGTAACGTTTATATTAGCGTTTACGCGATACGTAGAGCAGTTCATCACTCTCGCTCCTAAACCTCAATATAAATAATAAATAAATATCTTGGGACATCTTACCCTCCTAAGACCCAGTGGCATTCGCTTAGTTTTTGAATTTAGAACTTTCTCTTCATTAATACAAGATCAAAAATTTTTTTGGAATATGTACAAAATTTTGTACACGAGGACTTAGGAGATTACACAAATCCACCTAGTCCCACGTTAAGCTCAATTAAGGCTTGTGATGTGGGTACCGACGATATATGTTTATGATAGATGGATACATATAGATACTTAAATACATAGACAGCCACCACCAAAGAACAAACATTTGTGATAAATAATTACAGAAAGAATGTCCTCGCCGGGATTCGAACCCGGAACCTTCAGCTTCGTAGGCAGGGTCACTACCAGGCTACAGAGGCAGTCAAAAATTAGTGTGAGTGTGATAGGCTGTTTTACGTATTGAGAAAAAGCTAACGCAAACCTTATTTCCTAACTCATGGTACAGCCACAGATACGCCAACATAAAAATGTTTAACGATAAAACATCAAAGAGAACATGAGAAATAAAAGTGTCACATAATCGTTCTTATTTGCGGCTATAGAGCGTGTAAATGTTAACTATATCGTTTGGTGAATAATAAATAAAATAAATCGCTGCCGAATAGTCGTAAAGATCGTAAAGCCGAGTTATGACTTGTCCTATAATGCTTACGATCTTGAATAACTATAATAACACGATCCGTCATCCATATTGTCATCGAATGTAGTTAACTCTTGGTTTAATTTTTGAATAATATATTTTTATCGATTCAAAGATTAATTTTATTTATAAGTACAATTTATTAACCACAATACGAGTACGTTTCAACTCATTGGATACAAACGAAATACTCCACTTCTAGATTTAATTTCTTAGGTACCTACTTCATTCAAAAAGCTATAGTAGAAAGAAACCCGATACAATCATAGAATTATCTGCTCTTTAAAAGTTTCATAAATATGTAACTAGGTCCCTATATGGAGACCCGTGTGTATAATTTTGAATAGGTATAAGTAAGAAATAATTATGCTAATTATCGAACAACTTCAAAACAAATTGTGACTAAATATCATATGATAATTCATTTGTGGTGCAGATGCATAACAATCGAAATTGATGAGCTCACATTTTCTTATTGTCCACCATTATTCCCAAAAACTGTTTCATACTTTAGAAAAAATTGAGAACACAACGTTTGCCAATGAAATGCTCATTCGAGGTTACCCTCTTTCTTTAAATATTTCTAACATAACTTCGATAGGTAATCATTTGAAATCACTAAGTTAGAAGTTAGACATTTTTTTGTGTAGAAGCTAAAACGATGGGCAGTAAACCGTCAACTGATACCTACTTGGCATTTGTGTGGCATGATATGGAATGTGGAGTGATAAAACTATTCACAGTTTTATAATTCCCGCGCAAACCAGGAAACATGCAGTCAGTATAAATGATCTGTGATAATTTATGCTGACTAGATATTTTCGTTCGTGCTCGTGTGATTGTGTCAGTATAAATGCACAGTCGACGCCAATAAATATTGAAGGTTAAAGTGCAAGAAATGTTATTTACAGAACTTTATCGACATTAATGTCGTATAATTTGTGGCTCAAGACTCTTAATGATATATTTGACGGCGACTGTAAATTTTTGAAACAGGAAGCCGTACCATAAGTTTTCAAATATCGGTTATGTTAAGTTTTATTCAATACGCAAAGCATTCTATCGTGCTCGCACTTATTTATTGGAACGAGCGCGAAGGCTTTACTTATCGAGTAAAAGCTAACGTAACCGATATTTGGCAATTCATGGTACGGCTACCATCATCATCATCATCATCATCACATCAGCCGAAAGACGTCCACTGCTGAACATAGGCCTCCCCCAAAGATTGCCACAATGACCGGTCCTGCGCCACCCGCATCCAGCGGACTCCCGAATCGCTAAACTGAAGTGGCAGTGGGCGGGGCACATTGCGCGTAGAACCGATGGCCGTTGGGGCGGGAAGGTTCTTGAGTGGCGGCCACGTACCGGAAGACGTAGCGTGGGTAGGCCCCCCACAAGGTGGACCGATGACCTGGTGAAGGTCGCGGGTACGGCTACCATTCTGTCAAAATTCTACAGAACCCAGAAACGGAGGAAATTATATGTAACGAAGTCAGACGTCAAGTGAACGTTGCTAGGCGATCGCGCATCTGCCTACAGGTACCACCGCATAACAAACAGTGCGACCTGTGCGACACATCAACATATTCACCGCACGACTAAAAAACACATTAATCAATGTTTTTGTTCCGGAGAATTTGAGAGGTGATCCCAATCACTTAACATTTGCGAGCACAGGTGAAGACTCGAACGAACTAGGAAGAAATTCGTATGTCTCCGTCTCGGATGTTTGAAAGGCCATAGATAAAGATGCAGATAGGCGACGTTGGAATTACCTCTCCGATTAGGATCTTGAGGGTACGTTACTTTAGGTTTCTCTTGGCTCAATAACGGAACACCAAAAATACAGTGATTCCCTGAAAATGTTCGACTTATTCAGTTCTTGATCAAGAAGTTATTTGAAAGATCTATCAGATAATGTTACCACAAATAACTGTTTATAAAAAAAATGGAAATTTAGTTACACGTTTTTTTTAGTATAGATGGTGCCTTTTTTAGGCTCTCGTGCGAGAAGTGTCATTTTACGAGTACGTCAGGTTCAAAACTTCGGAGGGCCATCTGTACTAAAAAACGTCGTACGAGACACGTGCAAAAACGAAATTCGTAACTCGTGTCGATTTAAAGCACTCCCTATCGGTTTTAAAACATCGCCACTCGGTTCGAATTTCATGTTTTCCGCACTTGTGTCGTAATGTACTATTTCGCTACTTGTATACCGAGGGAATGTGCTGTGAGTGAGACATGCGGAGAGACAGACCGACGTAGGGCATTTCAGACGGATGGATGAACTAGATAAAATTATAACGGCTTTGTCTTTGGCAACGGAACCCTAAAACTTATTCCGTGGTAGATTATCTTCTTGCACAGACATCTGCCTACAGGGGCATCAATGAATACATTGAATACACCAGCGATCAATAATCACGCAGATATTATGTATGGACTACCTCGGTCGTCGTTATCACTACGTGAGAGTGGACATTTAAGATATTTCTGTGCATATCTAACTCGCCTAGCAAGTAGCTATTCATGCAACAGTGCGATGATCACCATATGACTAAAATTCACATTTATCACTGTTTTTTAGTGACGTGCATGCCCGAAATAAATGACAGGCTGTCGAACTTGCAAATAAAGGAAAATGAAGACAGGTTACTTAGTTCAGGTTCTGAATAAAATAAATCTATAAGAAGTCTGTACGTCTAGATAAGAGTACTATTTAGGATAACTGTCCACTAAGTGGACACTCCTTAACGGCTCCATTCCACCTGCCTACAAAAACGTCCCGCGTGTCTGTCTGTCCGTCTGTCTGTCACACCACTTGTCTTAGCATGCGACTCGTGACAGCAAAGGCGTTCTCATTGCCGAACCAGAAGCGAGCAATCACCTTCAACCAGTTTATATCTGACCTTGGGTTTCATGACAAACTTAACCTGTCTTGGACCCGAATCACATTGGTGATCAGTGTCGGTACTAGGTACTATAATTCGAATCGACCTTAGAATACATCCAAATGTTTTGACTTATTGCCGAACAAGTTTTAACTTTATTTCAAAGACTGTACAGATCAGACAAACCTATATTATGCAAATCAAGCTGATAAGTTTGTATCCATCATCGCTTTTATTTATTGTTGCTGTAGTATCGACGTGCGATTATTTTCGCGTTTCTGTCATAAGAATTGACATTATTTTGCATTATTGATTGCATAGCGTTTAGCGAATACATGTATGTACCTACGAAAATATTTTATTTTAAACTTCGATTCTATACCTACTCACTTCATCATCAGGTAGGTACGTAGTAAGTTACGCATGGTCCTTTATCTTAATGTTATCAAATGATTTTAAAGTATTGTCGCCATCTACAACAGAAGAATTGGTCTGATCATGGGAATTGGTTGATTTGTACAAGAGTGGAAGTTGTGTTTTTACTTTGTAAGTACTATTTTTATAATTGTATCTAAAGCTCAGTCGAGTATCTTTACAAATTATAGATCTCTGAGAATGCACATAATCCTACATAGATGTATAAGCCTTTCGTAAAAGAGGCCGCACAGACACATTGCAGTGATAGCATGAGGAGATAGCGCGCGGTGTAAAATGAACCGCACCCAACGGTTAGCTCAAAAGTACCGCCCGCGATAACTCAGGTGACACATTACATTGACGGTGACATTGGCTACATAGGAACCAGTTCGAAACCATGAGCGCAACGAGTGCGCTTTTAACATTTCCTTTGAAGGGAACCATATTGGTACAAGGATTTTCTCCATGTGCCTTGCGGGTCATGCAGGCTTTGTTGACAATTTTGTAGCATGATGTTGTGTGGTTCAGCTGTTCTTGCAATAGTAATCTATCGGATTCGGCAAAGAAAATAAGGATGTGTTAGCATTTTTTCGTGAAAAATATAACACCATCCACTTAAACTTTGAAAAGTTATGTACACGCGTTGTAAGTCAAGGCTATTATATGAAGTGGTGTGTTATAGGTCAATGCTTAAGAATACGAGAAGTCAATATCTGGCGTAGATTAACATTGCAGTGCAGAAATGCAGTCTGCTTACCGGGCACTCTATCAAATCAGTACGACCTAAGTTGGGTAAGTTTTACATTTACATGTATTTCAAGTTAATTTTATAATGTCATCTCTCGTCATCATTTATTATCAAAAAATACGAAAGTGTGAGCAATTATACTGGTTTAGTATCAAGTTTGTGAAATATAGCTGCGTCGACGCACGCGCAGCTCAAATTATGTCATCAGCCGCTGGATCATGTTATGTTACTCCGCATGTCAGTGCCTTGCCAGTCATCGCGGGTTATTATTTGGCTCGTTGCCTTGCTCTTATTAACTTGCCCACGAAGTACGAGTAATTGTTACATGAATATCAGATGCTACTGAAATAAGCCGTGGGACCACATATTATAGGTATATAACTATTATAAGAGTATATATCTCTGGGAGTTCTCCAGTGGGGTATGTATAATCTGTAGTCACATGTCATGACTTCTTCAGTTGACGTTATGGCATTGCGTGTGATTTATGTTAGGTACGTATACTTAATTCTCATTATCAATCACTTAGAAGAATTTTATTGTCACTCAAACTGTCACTTACACAATTTTGACAGTCGGGTAATTCGGGCGCTTAACACGTTCGCCTCCGGTACTGTTTCACCAAGTGCTAATACTATGCCGATTGAAATTATCTGATAGAAATCCTATGCCAGTGACACGCATATGTGTCAAAAACGTTCGTAATTCCATGCCACTGGCATAGGAGTAAGAACTTGATTTGTGCTAGTGGCATAACAATAAGATTACTTTGATCACGTATGTGTGTCACTGGCATAGGAGTACAGTTTTTCGGTCACATATGCGTGTCACCGGCGTCGAACGTGTTAACAAAATGCTAATTTACCAATATCGCATAAGCGTAAGTTTCTTACTTATTATTTGTAAATACTGATCTGTAGATCTGTACATACTCGTTTATATCCCTACATTGCCAGCTTTGTATGTATGTAACAATGTAACGGCATATAAGGTTGATGTAGTCTTTTTCTCCTACAGCCGCGAAGAAGAAAAATAATCCAATTTGCTGCGCCAGCGCCGATCCATAAAAGAGCCGAAGATTGGCCGATTGGCACCGAACGCGCACGAAGCGTGCCTCGAGATTGGATTTCTCACGTTCGCGTGTTATTCCCATCGCGAGTCAAAGGATCAGAAGAACTAGTTTTAACGTTGTTTTTAGCGGACTACCACGATCTATTAAAGTGATTTAGTTTAAGACCTAATCTAAATCGAATGGAAGTTACATAGAATAACTTCCAAAAACTGACAATCCGAGCCCAAATTTGAATCACATTTAAGTGATCTAGGTAGCCCCTCTGATAGTAGTTACCGATCTTGGGGAAACTTACCTTGGTAGCTCGGAAAGCGGTATGAATACATGACCAGTAAACGCTAATCACGACGTGGAAATATTAAGGACTCTAATGTCTTGTACACATTTACATAACACGCAATAAATCTCGTGCCCAGCTCAGACGGCGCCGTTGATAAATTCTTATTGGAGCTTTTTTGATGGTCTATTTCGATGCGACGTTGGCCGTGCCGTCTCACTTCGCCTCCGATTGTTCTATTTTGTACAACAATAATAGGAAGATAACTTATTGTCTGACTGAAACGCTTATCCTTAACTATAGGCCGTGTGCAAATAGGATTATTATCTATTTAAATCCTATTAACTAGGTACTTGTTTGCGTAGATAATGGTTAAGATTAATAATAAAATATCTATACGGCTAGGTAATCCGTGGGTAATTGCGTTGGGGAACCAGTTTTATCTGGTTGACGAATAGCTGTGGCGCTACCACGAGTGGATGGTTGCAACCGTATGTAGTCAAGCGCACGATACACGGCTACGTGCCTATTCATACAGAAAAGGGGAAGGTACAACCAAAAGGTTGACCGAGCCACACACCACTTAAAATTTTATGGTTTTTAAGGCCAGCGAACCACGAGTGCAATCTTGTTGTCAAATTGTCAGAGGTACCTAGTACCTATAGATAACTAATTTTCAAAAGGAATTTATATTTTCGTGATTGTCTGTCTTGTCAGTATTTAATGTATCAACACAGTATATCAATTATCCGTACGTCTATTGTTCTATGACCATACATAGCATGGCAAGATTGGCAAGGCCTTAGCTTGTGACACGCATGGTTAATCCAAAATAAGGTTAGGTTCGAGCATTTGCTAAATGTAAATATTTTGCAAAGATATTGTCCTTGCTACATTTGTAAGCAATCTGATGTATTAAATGAATATGTTTATGCCTGTAATAGTGCACTCGTATTCGTACTATATCTAGAATTTGTACCTATTTATATGTACAATATTTTATTTGTCTGAAGTTCTTTTCTTTTAGTTTCAAAATGCCAGTGTCATCTCGAGTCTGTGATCTTGGGTGAAGACGGTGGTACAAGGGGAAGGTACAACCAAAAGGTTAACCAAGCCACACACCACTTACAATTGTATTGTTTTTAAGCATGTTCTCTTTCCTCTGGTGTAATATTTACCTATAGTAAAAAATAAATCCAAAAGGACTGTTTCTTCTCTCTGTTTCAAGAAATATGTATTAATGAACTGAAATGACAGTTTTGTCAAAGTCATAGCTATCAAACTGGCATCTAGCACATAATCTACCCGTAGAATTTGTGCGAAAAGTGAAGGCACGCTTATATATTTCACAAGGTTTCCGCACATACTCTATAAACGGCTAGCGAATCTCTAAGTTTGGTTTGTATGGTAGTATACCCGATCCATTGTAGCCATCTATCATCTACGTCCACGTATGTAGCTTTCTTTGTCGTTGCTGCCAGTGTCTAAGGTCAGTTTCCAATGAAAGCACTAACCACCCAGTTATTCTCTGAAAATAATTATCCTGCCCGTTCATACAAAGATGGACTAGATCCACCGATGCCTCGAGTCTCGGATAACCGCAAGACTAATCCTTTACTTCATTCCGAGGAACTGGTACTTACGCGATTACCTACCGGTCGTTTAGCTTGTCTATAAGAGGCTGGAGGCATTGCGGGCGGGTGAAGAGCTCGGGTGAGGCCTAAGCTGAGGCCTACTACCACTGTCGCAAACACCGAAGTTGAATTTCGGGGGTTTATCTGTCATTAGAGTGACAGAGAAAAATCCCCGAAAGTTGCGAACTTGTGTTTGCGGTAGCAGGCCAGTGAACCAGAGAAATCAGACCCCACCTCGGACGTTGGGTGATCTTGGTCGTTTTTCTTTGGTATATGACATCTAATATTTATATTTTATATAGTATTAAGTAGTGTGACTACTGGGAAAAAATAAAAAGTACAAATCAAAATATTTAGTTAATAAATTATTTGCTTTGTATTTTCGCAATACGTTCAGAGATATCAGTATGGAAAAAAAGAATCCTAGGATAAAAAAAATGTGCAAGATTGACGTAGGTAATAAACCGGCCAAGTGCGTGTCGGACACTGTGCTTGGTTTTGTTTAACTATGTAATCCTGAAAACAACTGAATAACAAGAAAAAATGTAAACGAATTCTACGAGTAGGTACTTCTCCAAAAGACAGGAGACTTTTTCTTGAAATTAATAACAGTCTAAGTATTCCGTCACAGAATAATTAATAGTACCTACTACATAACTTCGTGTTAGAAAATTAAAGAAAGAAGAGGAAAATGTTTAAAAACCGTAGTAAAACTCAACAGAGAATTCGGAATACCGCTTTATTTACAGCATGTGGCAAAGTGCACTATGGGGAAATTGAGCCTCGACTGGACAAAACTATTTTTTTTGTCTGTGAGTTTTGTGACATTACTTTCTACCAGGTGGTTAACATGAACGTCCGTCAAATGTCAAACTGTCTCTAGGTGCTGCCATGGTCATGTACGGAGCCAATACCGGTTCGCTTGATCTTTCGACTCGAATGTAACGTCAGTGATCAGAATACCTCCCCAAGGCTGTTACCACAGCTGCAGCTATGGAAAGTCAGTGTAATCAAAAACTCGGGCTACGTAGATTTTTTATTTGATCGAAGGTCCTACAATACTGGTCTGATGGTTGGAAATATCGGCTCAAACCACTGGAATGGGGAAGTTGATGCGAAAGGTCAAATGATTTATTACGTAATTGTTTAACGAGAGCGTGTATCGTTTAAAAATGTTTACTTGTGACAACAGTTATGCGACCTGTTTGCCATACGTTTTGTAAATAATACCTATGACGGAATATATTTTGCTGCTCGCATTTTCACAATATTCAATTATTTTATTCAGTAGGTACCTATTATTATTTTATTTCATCAATGTCTTCATCGAAACAACTGAGGTTTTGGGAAACATTTAATAATTTAAGAGCTTGCGGAACTAATTTAATTATTTATGTTTTAAGTAATCACACTATTACGGTGACCACAGTGCAAGCCATAAGAAATCCGACCGTGTTGGTGAAGATTTGGTGACCAAATGGTGTAGGCATCAGCCGCGATAGCTGAGAACGTACGTGTCTTCAAATATCACCTTGGATTTTTGTGAACATGGTACTTTTTCTTTGGTATATAGAAAACCTATGTAATGTTTGAAATACCTAAATAAAAAAATGTTATTAAGTACCACTTTGAGTAGGTAATATTGGAAAAAAATTATATTTTATATTGTAGATATGTATATTCAATTATTCACGTAAGAATGTATGCAACAGTGTAGTCAATGGTCAGCGCGCAATTACGTTTACGAAACTCAAAGTAATAAGTTTAAAAATATCGCTCGTAAATGATGCCATAAATTAAGTTTAATAACACGCCCAGCCACGGCGCATGTGCGGAAAGCTAATTGAATATTAATAATAATCCGGTCGAAAATTCATCATAAATCTGGTTGGACGGCTTTGTGTACCTACAATTACGTATAATAATATGTATACAGTTGAGGACGTATGTTCGAGACTTAAAGATCAAAATCGTTTACTTATTTCTGGAGTTTACCGTAAATAGTACTCGTCCCTCTTTAAATGTCTTTGCATACTTTGAGGTTAGTCTCATTTTGACATAAATAGTAATACAAGTAGACAGTATAATAAAAATAATATATAGATTTTATCGATCTAGAACAAAATGTGAATACCAGAACTAGTAACTGACTTGGCTAAATAGTATTTGACATATTATAAACCTGGTAATTGATAAACCGTTTTAAATACCTTTACCTAACATTGTTGGAGACGATTCATACTTAAAATATTTTTATTTGTTGTTATTGATTGTAGGTGAGATCATTTCGTTCGCAGTAGCAATTTACCTTTCTTAGTAGATTGTCTGTCAATGTTTGTTTACTAATTTGCATAAACAAAACAATAAAAAAGCATCATAAATATACAGATTCCAAACGGTTGATACTACGTAGGATTTGGCACCTAACTACATAACGTCAAATATGGCGTAAGACAACAGTTGATAAACAATATTGATACCCCGTCCAAAACGACGGAGCGATTAACGTAGCAGAAAAGACGTATTAACAAACGTAGGTAAGTAATTATGGTAGCCGGCCTTAAATAAATACAGTTTGATATTCGAGTCCCATTTTGTAGAGTTTTAATCGCATTAGTAAGTGCATGCCCTAATGTTTGGAGCCACACCTCTGTCGGCCCAAAACATCTTCCGTTTCTTGTAATTTATTACACTTATCTCGGGCACCGTCGCGGTCACCGCTCACAAACAAACGACAACTGACAATAAGAAAACGACACCGACAATAAGACAAATCACCCGATTACAACTACCTGCCTGGTAGGTCCATGCTGGACCATGCAAATTCCAACTTTTTGCAAATCATTACTCACTTTCAAAGAAAGTAAAAGTATAATAATCTACTCTCAATACACACATTAGTAGATTAATTGCCGTGACATTTTAGAAGAAAGTCTCTTTGCTTAACAATAGCCGTAATTTTGCGAAGCTCTGAATGCATGTTGACCTTGTGTTGCATGGGTTTTGCAACATTTGGTGCTTTTCACACAGCTTTTGATTTATTCTGTCTGCGTGCTTCCTTTTGTTGGACGTTTCAAGAAATACCACTTGCGGTGAATTTGTAACAGGGTTGAAAAAGGCAACAAAGCGCGTACTAAACACTTTTAGTTTTAATGAATAGTTTATAAACAAAGGGAACATTAACATACGGCACGGTAAATACCTCGTGCGGTGTACTCTGGGCATTCTGTAATAATAAGAGCACATCTGTGATCATACAAAAATAGAACATGATATCATAGATTATGCGAAATAGAGGTACCTACGTGAAAAAAACCTGCATACTTTAATAGAAAATCACTTTACGCACAGTGGTTTAAATGACATAATCGGACAACAAAAAAGTTCGCTCGTGTTTTTTTTTCATCTCAATCTATTCAAAATGCAGGAAGCGTGATAAACGAATTAAAACAATGTCGGCGCAGTACAATCTGACATATACCAATTAAATTCATTAATCTAAGCCTAGATACCAGCAGCGATCGCCGAAAGAAATCTCCATACAAAACATTAGAGCATCGTGTTGAACGATTTATGCGAGGACCGCGGCCCGGCTCCTTATTGTATATTATTGTAGTGACACCGACTAATTTGTTGGTCGACTGATGAGCCGACTGCGGGGAAAGATGGTTAATGTTTGAGGATTGTTCTATTAAATTAACTCTAGTCCAGTTACTGCGGTAGATAGCGTAGATCAAAACAAAAGTGTTCTTTAAATACCTATGATGGATATGAGTCTCCATTGATTTTGATGGCAGTCCTTTCTTCTTGAATTACTATTAATCGTTTTTGAATGCTTGATTGCATATTTTCAGACTAGACTAACAATAATAGCCCTGAATAATTAGTGGCACGTACATAAAGACAATACTAAAATAATAAACACTATGAAATAAATAGTTTCATAACATTCATTCGGCTGTTACGGAAAATGTTTTTATGTATCTAATAACCTAGATATTTTTTCAAAATAAACTAATGATAGAAGTCCATCTGTATTCGGTAAGCGTATGTATGTACCTAATTACCTACCTATATACTTCACGGTTTAATTAATTTACTCGAATAATTTCCCAGCATTTAATTTCTAGTTTCTATCGAGTTTTATGACGACAAATAGTTACAACATTGTAACCATCAAATATTTAATTACTTCACAACTCGTCAATAAATAACGCTCTAAAATCGTTTAATATACTAGTAACAAATTGCATGTAGTTTATAGTAGCTTTTCATCTTAGTAGGGATTCGTCATGATCAGAGATCGGGGTTGAACACGCGTTATGCTGTTCCAATTATAAACAAGTGTATCTAAGTACGAATATAAATACACTTGTGGCTTTTTAGAAGTGAGTGCGCAAGAGTTGACGGCGACAGCCGCAGGCGCGCGTGTCGTCAGTGTCAAGTCATTCAAGAGAAATGGTATTCTTGGTAAACGTACTTTCATGTACGTAGAAGGGCTGAACATTCGTATCGTTTTAAGTGTAAGTATATGCATGATAAAGTTATTCCACTCAAGTTACTTAGAAAAGAGTATGACTATAGATATATTCGTATCAGCGTGTGAATCAGAATATCTTTTTTTTATGTTTGTCTCAATCTGGTAAATATTTTAATTTTATGTCTATTCATAAATTGCTTGTAAAATATTAAAATAATTGATAAAGTATCTATTAAACAACTGTCCGTCTAAGCAATCTTATAAATAGAACCATGCCTCTTAAATTCTTCAGCATATTATCTACCAATTAAAACATCAGTCTAAATATACAGCAGGATCACAAAACGCGGGAAACGGCTGTCAGACGCGAGCGCAAGCCCTGTGTTTTCATCGCTTACATTGCGCAGGCGAGCAATCAACTCGAGATAACCAGACCAACATATGATCTAGAGATGAGTACCAGGTATTCGTAACCGAAGACTACACTTTATACTGGCCACTCTCATGTTAAAGTTCGATTTGTTAAGCTGAATAACAACTCTGAAAGCTCACGACATTTCAAAACAAACCTTCCAGACGTCAGCGTCGATGTTTGAATGTTTTGACTGGCCAAATCGCGGCGTAAACCACCGGGCACTAAATAATCTGTTTTAAGTCTTATGAGCTCTTTATAATTTCGATTTGATGGGCAATGACTGATCGCAGTTTTTTCAGGTCTTGATTTTTTAATTGAAATCGGATAAAATGAAGACGATAGGGCACTTTCGGTTGAGAGATACAATTAAAATTCCATCTTATATTTGTTTTTTTAAATGTCAATAAACACAATTTCTACGTATGTTTTCTCCCCACGGTTGAGCATGACCTGTCTATGCATTTTTTCTCACAACATGTCAGACTGAAGTAAAATATTTACTGGTAAATAAAAACAATATAACCACATTGAAGAAGCGCGCAGGTGCCATCTATGCATACTCATCGTGGTTACGTTACAATATACATTTTGTTAAAAGCAAAATAACTCATATAATATGTATAAGTATAGATGTGTTTAGTTACTCTCCAGTCAGAAAACATGAACAATATGAACATGTTTATAGAATTTTGAAAATTTTGGGTTTTTCTTATGAAATGTCATCGACAATAATATAGGTTATAGTAAATTAAGCTGAACATCATTATTTAATTATTAATGACATTTTTATCATTAAATCTAAATTGTTTAAGTTAAAGCCTGTCAATAGAACTAGATATTGTAACTGCCATAATTATGGTATAATTATATTATATCTATGACTTCGTATACCTCGTATGCATTAAACTATTAAGACTTTTTCATAAAAACCTCTAAGAATTTATACAAATCACCTGCTTCATCTGTAAGTTCTGCATTTCACTGTACTTACAGACAAAGCCCTACCACATATATTATCTGATGCGTGTATTTTCATTGTTTCTACATGTCTATTTGTTACTGCCAACATTGTAGCTTTTTTTTTAAACTACTATTTCACACCTTTTTACTGCACATACTAAAAGAGTGGGGTGTTCTCACAAGGGAGTATTCATAATATTTTCCTTGATAAAAAATTGAATTATGGTCGAATAATTATGAATTAAGCATTAACAACGCCACCTAACTCCCCTGAGTCGTGAGTAAGGAACATTAATCATTTCGTAATGACCTGTTTTGAACTATTACTTAGTTGAAGTCACAAACATACGACAGGTGATGATTACTTAATCATAGTTTAAATGTTTCTGTTGCGTAAAAAGTATAAAAGATAAAAACGACTTACGTTTATTATGTTTACTCTCTGATTTTCATCTTTTTTGCAAACAAATTGTTACTTGCTTAAGTCTGAAAGCTTCCTATGTATGAAACATATATAAACGTACAAAAAGATATAAAGAATTAATAATATGTGCCTTTTTGGATAAATAACGATTACAAAATTACCATTTAAGTAGCGCGGTTCTTACAACTACAAAGTAACTCGTTAATCTACCTTAATACTTTATCTACCGTACTCTATAATCGCATTACGATTGCATAATACAAAATACCGTAGATTACTGACCATACTGCTATACAGACATTATAAATTGAACCTTATACAAAGCTCAATAGAGTCGGTACAGACGATAATTTAACTGTTGCAAATATTATATGAAATGAAAGTATGTCCTATTTCATGCTGCCTTATTAAGCCACGCCCATTCTGGTTGATAATAATTAACCAATTACATTTGACAATCACGAGTCGCTATTTTAATTGGTGCTATTCAAGTTACGTTCGTACAGATAGACTAAGTTGATATTTGATAACTTGATAATACAAAATGACCACTGTTTCACATTACAGCGTTTAATCATATCTTCTGTAATTTTATTTTCATCGGAATTTTATGAAGCGTTTGTAGTTTTGTTAAAAAGTACGTAGTATATTACTTCTAGTAAAGGTGCATTTAGACCAAACGAGCATTCGCTCATTCTATCCCCCACTCTAATAAATTAACGAATTTCGACGAATCACGTTTTGTGTAACGAACACGTTTCGTAGAGTGGGGGATAGAATGAGCGAATGCTCGTTTGGTCTAAACGCACCTTAACATAATAGTGAAAATATTCGATATTTTATTGTAAATTATTTCCGTAGATTCCATCGATTCCGAGGTTTTAGGTAGGTACATTGTTACATGTTATCTAAAAGCTTAACGCAATTAATAAAACGATCAATCTGCGATTGGCGTTTTAATTGCACGCAGTTTGCGCTTAAAACTTGGGGTAACGGAAACGCAACGATATTTTTTCCATAATATGTAACCATTAATAACTGTCCGTTCGTTTCCTTGACGGGCCCACTGTGCGGGTGCTGTGCATTCAAATTTATGTATACAGTTTTCGCCGTATTACTATCGGATAAGACCTATAAATGTAGAGATATTTATAAATTTGAAGTATTTACAAGTATTACATCGATCGTGAATTGGTAATACTGGGGTCTTGATACTATTTAGTTATTTGTGCAAATGTCGTTCGCATTGTTGAATGTGTATTAAAATAGTCTATTTTTTCAAGAAAATGATTCTGTCTCAATATTAATACATTATAACTATGGTTAGTCATAAAAATATTATTTTAAATGTATAAAAAAACTAAATGATTTTTTAGGTAAATAGATAATGTACTGAGAATAACTGAGATGCAAATTATGCAACACATCACTGATTTTTACAAGTCATTTAATTATTGAAAATATAAAAGTAGTATAAAAATCTAGACAGTTCATTTGTGTAAGATTATATACAAATAAGAACACTACACTACATGTCACCAAAAAAATCAACTCCCGCTTTTAGAGAATCCTCTAGAGAATAAAAAGCAGTTAGATCATTTATAAATTAGGTTTAGATTATATTTCTATACACATAACACGATACTTGAAGAGCATTTATGTTGAATATGTGCTAGTATAAAAAGATAATAACTAAAATAGTGCTTTCAAATTTCTTTAAGCACTTCGATAAATTATAATTATAATATTGTTAAGGTTACATTTATTTGCATGTAACATATAACACAATTATTGATGGGCTATGTTTAACACGTGCAAGTATGAATAATAATAAGTATAAACACCAAATAAAAAAAAATCAAACCCAATTAACGCATGATGACTGGCAAGTCAAATCAGTATCTTTTTTCGAACTGTCAAAACGATCACCACTACGGAATTTTATATGAAATACTTAAAAGTGACATCACGATTGAGTACCTACTGCCAAATGACCTACTCCTTTAAGTTCTTTTAAATTTATTAAATAGAAGTTTTGTACAAAAATTACTGCAAACCACGTCTTAGTAATAATTTCTTCGTGTATTATGTCGTGCATAATGTTAAATAATTTATTTTAACTGCAGTCATCATCCCTATTCTCCAAGATCACATCAACAGTTGATCAACAGACCCTGACTTGGTGCCAAGTTGCCAAAGGGTTGTTCGATTAAAAAAAAATAGAAAAGCCGGTTAAAATAGTGCTTTACACTAGTTTCCCTTATTATTTCCTAAGGTCACTTCCAAACATCCCTACACTAAGCCGCTCCACCCTTTCCCGAAAGCAATATGGCATTGATCACGTGTTTCAAGAATTAATGAAGTAGCCCGACCCCTGTCACCGTGTCGAACTGTAAACATGTCAGGACCTGTCAGTGCTGACGCGGTGCGAGGAATTTCCTAGTTTCCGAGGGAAAACGTTTTGTCACAACATAACTGGATATTTTTGGGAACTGTTTGGAAATATGCTGGGAAATTGTTTTAGGATTGTTACTAGAAGTTGAGATTTCTGGAAAGCGTGGCGTTTTAGAAATTAACCGCTTAGGTACATGTTGATATTGTTGATAGCAACAACTGTCAAACTTCTATTGACGCAATAAGAAGAAATAAGCGTGGCCGTGTGTATAGGTACTGTATATCAAAGATTAATCAAACTCTGATGAACTACTCGGGAGTTCTTTCAATAAGTATTCGCGATTACGTATACGTTAATAATAACGTTTTATCACAACATCACTGGATATTTCTGGGAACTGTTTGGAAATATGCCGCTGCCGGGGAAATTGTATGGCTAGATTGGCTAGGCAACCAGAACTTCAGATTTTTGAATATGAGGCATTTTTAACCGACATCAAAAAAGGAGCAGGTTCTCAATTCGACTGGTTATTTTTGTACGTACTTATATTACTCCATATCTCTCCGAGAGCCGTGTACCGATTTTTTTTTAATTTAACAGGTATAACTTCGAGATGGTCCGGTTGGCATCAAGTTGGGGTGTTGATGGGATCTTAGAAAAATACCTAGTTTTGAATTATTTTAATTGGTTCTTCTTCTTCTTCTTTCCTCATTCCCACATTAGGTGGGGTCGGCTCTCCTAATTATTTTTCTCCATGACAACCTATCGAGGGTCGAGGGTTGTCGGGTCAGGAAGATTTGCATTCTTTAATAGAACTTTCATACTGGTCCACCACGTCGAAGACGACTTTCGTTCAGCTTTTCGAGGATAGGGGCTACTTTGAAGGTTGTAATTATTTTAATTGGTTGATTATAGAAAATACCTTCTTACATATTGATAAACTTTATTTGGGACGTTGAACTATTTATTTGGGAGTTATTTCATAATTCAAGATTACGTTAATATTTAATAGAGAACCAAGATTAACCGAATGAGTGATATCATAAATAATTTTAGCAATTTAGGTACAATAATAATGTTATTCTTATCTCGCTATCATTGACGTTTGGGGCACACGAGGTTTACCGGTACTGCTAATACAGGTACGGCTACAGTGACCTATTTCACCATACTTACAAGTGTGACAATTGTAAAATATCACTATTACTGACATCACAGGCATCCATAGGCTACGGCTACCACTTACTATCGGACGGCCCATGTACTTGTTTGCCACCAACATAAAATTATTACTAATAACGTTATTATATCGTTAATAAACTACTTTTTATTTTCCGAAACCAGTGACAATTGTCGCAAAGTTTAGTACAATTCTAAAGAAATCTTGACGCGAGGTTCGACTTAAGTCGGAATTTCGCTACAATTGTCGTGTTTTTTGTGACAATTGAAATTTTGCTCCGCAAGAAATTGGTTATTTACTGCTGATTTATTAAAGTATCTGAACTACATTTTATGTTGGTGGCAAACAAACGCACGGCCCTTCCGATGGTAAGCTGTATCTGTAGGCTATAAACGCCCCCAATTGTATAAAGAGTAAATTTACAATTGTAGCACGATTGTTGTCAAGGTGGTGAAATTGGGGCCAGGACTAAGTTTCACTAAGTTACATAGCAGATGAAAGTTTATACTTACCAAAAATGTAACAAGTTCCATATTGGGCTTGTTAATTTTGCTTACAAAATCACACGCACAATATTAGTTATATACAATTTAGTTTCAGTAATGAAATCATTTAAGTATATTTAAATATGAACAGCAAAGTACTAGCTTTTCGGAACCTCTATGAAAATAAAAAAGTACCTGAGATACATACCTACGGAGCGTTTAAACGTGGTGTTATATGTAAACATGTCAGTACATACATGATTATTGGTAAAAAAGTAGTACACTCGGCGCCAAGTATCCGCGCTGGGTTGAAGTGGCGTGTACCGAAGAGTTGCAATTTTCATACTAATTCGAACGCCTTCTGCACCACTGCACGCGAAGTTTACGAGTTTTACAAAAAGCGCATTGAAGCCTTAAAACTACAGAGAATTTAAGCTTTTTTAACCCTTGCAAAATTGTTCAACGTACACATAATTACTCGTTTAGCTTCAATTACAATTCGCAATCGAATTAAAACCAAAATTTAGTCATTGTTCATTTTTTAACGATCTTTTCGACGTCTTTGATTCGGTTAGGGAACTTGACATAAATGTCTGACCGCTTTATTTCATTATTTGAAGGAAGTTATGGATTTAAAGGTACCATGTAGGAGCCCTAATTATATAAATGTAGGTAGGTATGAGCTGCTTCAATGTGTGATTGGCTTGCTTTTGCAAAAATGGTAGCAGTAGGTTCCGAAAACCTATTCTCATTCTCATTGCAGATAATCTACAAACTTTTAATGATTTTTTAAAACTTATATACAAAGGCTCGCACAAACTGATAGTAAAATTGAACCTTAAATCCATTAACGTAAATTTCCAATTGCAATATCAAGTGACCGGAACAGGGTTCATCAGAAGATTCCTCCGGGTCGAAGCTGTGTGACTAAAGACTTGAACTATTTGAATTCCTTTACGATTCGTTGCTCCGCTGGTTTATACGGTACCGTTAATTTTGTTGAAAATTGTCTATTGATTTTCCTCTGTTCAAAGCGCTAACTTGTTTAGATTTTTCGGAGGTTAGAGTGAAATACAGCTATAAGTAAAAATATTTTCTAGGAAATCAACGTGATCGCATTACGAGTGTGACGAAAATAACAGATAAAGAGTCAATCCATTAAGTATATTTTTCCCAAAATGAATAATTCGGGAAAAAATATTCCTATAGAGTAGGTACTAAAACGAGATAGCAGATGGAAAGCAAGTAAAGTGTTTTTAAGCCATCCTACTGATTTTATATTTTAATTATGTTCTTTGATAATGTCCCGCAATTTCCTGTACTAATAATTACAAATAAGAAGCAGCAGGTTAACTCGGAAACTCTATTGTTAAACTCTAAATTCGATTAAGCACAAATGATCGAAAACGATACGCAATTTACGTCAACAGACAGATGTTTTGACAGCAACAATATTAATTGTAACAATGCCTTGTCGTTAGGGTATCACCCAGAAAGCTCTTCCGTTTCCACATCATTAATAAAATGAGCAATAGTCGAAATATTTATCAATGGCATAATCGATACAGAAACAATTATAAGCACATCCATCAAAATTCTAAAGTACTCTTTGAGGTGTTCGGATTCTTCTACCCTTTTATTGAACATTGGACTCAAATATCCCGCTTTACAGTTCAAAATCAATCAATGAAGTCACTTTTTATTTTAACTTCTGAAAGAAACCTTAATGATGAATATGCAGACCACATTTTGCTTTGATGTGGCATCACAATTGAAGTACAGAGCTATCGAATAACATTTAAATTCTTATCTCTGTTCTGTCACAGCGCGAGAACGTCAAAGTTTGAAGCAAAGAACGCATGATAATTAATAGCTGATGATACGCGAGGATCGTAAACAAAGGCGGTGATAAATGGATTAAAGTCTGATACTAGATAATAGAAACTGTGGATTGTAAATCGTAGTTTTGTAATCAACGGTCAGTTTTGGTTTTGTATCAAGGCGACCTCATGGTACATCAACGTGTAAGGTGGATTTAGCAAAACGATTAACTAAGCACTTCAATAATATCAAAATCTAGATATCGAAAGGAATGTTGTCATTTCTGATTTAAATAGGGAATTGAAGTTTTAGTAGAGATTTAAACATCGTAGGAACTAGATTAATAGTTTCATCTAGATTAGCTCAGTCTTCATTGTTCTACTTTTTACATCCTTATCCGCTCTGATCAGAAACGTTTGATTAATTGTCACCACCATAATCTTATTCCTCGTCTTTAGCATCAGTATAATTGTATAACATCGAATCAACCTTTTGAACTTTCTCATCATGATTTTATAGATCGATGTCGGTCAGTTCAGTTTGTTTGGATTACGTGATGGTGTGAGGGTCGGCCTCTTAGCATTAATCTCGCATTCTTTATAGTGTTTAGAATTTAATGACATATCGGCTGTCAGATAGTTTGATACATTTCGAGGCGTGACCTGTTTTGTAATAATGTGTCATTAGGGGTTTTGCCTCGTTATTGATTGCGTTTGACAATCATTTAGTGTTGTTCGTTTATTACGTAGTTTTGTATCATTTGTCGATAACTCTTTAATTTCCACGGTTATTAAGAATAGCTCAAAAACATTTAGTTATACGTTACTAAAGTATTCTGTTATGTGGAATTGTATAACTGTTATCAAAATTCGCTTAAGTATATTACCGTTCTTGTCTAAAATATGAATATCTTTCGTCATAAAATAACCCTTACCTACCTTTTTCTCAAGATACATCATTAAAATGACGTAGTAGGTGTTTAGTATACCTACGATCGTAACTCGCCACGAAACGACCTCAACACGTGTGGTTCCGAAATCAAATTAAAATCATGTTTGATAAGATCGAGTGGCGGTTATGGAAATTTATGACTATATTACCTGCGCAGGCGACTCGCGGCCGACAAAAACCAGGGCCGAACTCCGCAATTATTTATGAGGTCCGCAAATGATTATAGTTTACGACCGTTTGACTGGATACGCCCCTGGCGCGGTTGCCCAGGCGCAGCTAATGTGCTGTGAAAATGGTGTCATTTTGACCGAAAAAAAGTTGAAATTGAAAAATAACATTCGCAAATGCATTTAATTCGATACCAGTTTGAGTTCGAAGCGGTATTTGGGTCGCGAATTTCTCTTGATTACTGTGCTTCGGTTGAATGTTGGGTAATAAATGGAAATTAAAGAGATTTGGCGTGTTTGTGGGAATGATTATCAAAAAAATGGAATTTAATTTACCGCCACCACCAAATTGACACGATATTATTGGGAAAAGAGGTATATCAGGTTTACGCTACTTAACATTTTTAATATTTTGCAAATACAAAAATACATTAAAACAAACGCTACCGGCTACGGACGCTATAATTTAATTCTTATCACGCCGTTTAAAATAAAATAATTTAAATCAAGGTTTACTCAGAGAAGCCCACAAAAATGTGTTTGCCTCAGATACAGAAATAAATCAGTCGGATGACAATTTAAAGTGGTTAACCCACTAACTGTGACCATTTTAGATACTTTGATCAGATCTTGTCGAATTCTAAGACCACAGTGCTCTTGACACACCTTTAAATCTATAGTAATAGAGTATAGTTTTGTATGTGATTCTGTGGAGGTGTGGGAGTCTATGCCAGTCTTTTGAGTCGCCTGCAGAGATTTATGTTTTTATTTGAGCATTAATGATTTAGTGTGAGCGATTATACTATGCTAATTTGTTCTTTAATTGATATTAACTGGTTTTGTAAGTATTTGGAAGTATCTTCGAACATGCACATGGTAATTTTATATCTATAGACAAAGATTTATTTGCGATTATATTTAGTCTTTCAATTGTACATTTTTTATTTAGTTTTAGTTTGTACCAGCTGTTATTTTCTTTTTTATATCTTCAATATTCGCAAAAACACCAGGCGCCTCTTCCCCTCTATACTTTACGATCTGTTAAAAGACCCAAATTCGCTGTCCAAATTAACACGAAATAAAAAAGGCATCGATGCTTATAAAAAATAAGCCAAGGAAGATAAAAGCTTAAAAAAGGCCCACGTCAAAACATTTGATTGTATTAATATTTATAGGCAGCCTCAGGAAAGGGCCGCGGGAGAAAAAAAAATGTTTATCAGCCAGTTTAGCTTTTAAGGAAACCGCGAATCTTTTGTTAAATGTTATTTATGGTCGCGAAAACAATTGCAGTGTTACCATTATTTCACATTTGACAGCAATAAGTGTATTATATTGTTTTTTGCGTCGTCCGATGAAGACGTCGTGGCGACTTTATTTAGCCCAACAATGGGCCACAGCTCGTATTATTGTGTGTGAAGTGACTTAATTCCCTGATATCATAACTGTAATGGTGGAAAAAAGGCACATTGTGCTGTTAACGGATCTTCGGAAAAAAGGAAGTTTTGAGTTAAAACGCAGGGGAACGGTGGGCAAGAGAGGAAGTCATATTTTTATTGATCAATGATTGTTTAATGAAGTCGGTTGTGGAACTAATATAGTTCACTGCACTTGTATGTCCTTGACTAAATTTTATTTATAAATTATTTGATGTCATATCATATTATAGAAAAAATACCGATTTCACAAAGGTTGGATTTAACCCATGTCCTCAGCTTTCGTGGCTGATGCCTAAACCACTCAGTGACTCCGTCTTAGTAGACTACGGTCGAATTTCTTGTGTACCTACTCGTACATGTAATCTGTTTTAACGCTAGGCGCCTTTGAACTAAACTACCAATATGTCTAAACTAACACAAATCTAAGCATCATATAAATCTTAGCAAAATAATTTGATTCTGTAACAAAAAAATTAAATATTTTCAAAGAATATAAGAAAAGATAGGTAAATAAATCTTTTAAATAATTATAGGTATATTAAGGTGCTTTTTTTTAACGGAGTTCTTTTTCATTGACATACCCAGTCATGTAATAATCTGTAATAAACTTTTGCGTATTTCTGACAAAATAATTCAAAATACCGAGTTGTGATAGATAATTATGTCCGTAAACTGTATTCAACTTATTTGACCTCATGTTGACCTATGGCCTATCAATATGAAATGTGCATTATTATTTTAAAACTGTTGCCACGCGCCCATTTTACCCTTGCAAATACCCAGAACAGTTGAGTAACGACTTGAGACGCCTATGCTAATTCAAAATGTGCAATCTGCAACTGCATAATCTTCATATACGTGCATGCGTCCCAACATTGTATATGAATTCGTATGGAATTTGAGCTTTAAGTGGATAGGCGGAGGTAGGTTTGACTATGGTATGCTTGGAGGTTGCGAAATACATGTGCATCTGAATGCAGTTTTGTGTGCCTTTATGAGCATCAGTCTGCGTCGGAGGCGACACGGGTTATTGCAATGGAATTAAAACTTGTAATAGTGGGCATTCATTTAACATTTGAATAAGAAAACCTTTCTTTACAGTAGTTACACATGGCAGTCTTCTTCTCTTGGTGCCGTAGGTATTCTAACGGATGTCGGCGATCATCGTGTGAAAGTTTTCTCTACTCTTTGCAGTTCTTGAAAGAGTTGCAGCGTCAGCGCACCGGTCCAGTCCCTAATATTTTGACTCCATGTAGTTCTGGGTCTTCCTCTTCTACCCTCTATTTTTCATTCTATTATGTTTGTTATTATAGCATACTTCTTATTTCAGTAAATATGGCCAAAATATGCTGTTATTCTACTTTTTATCATGAGAACTAATTCCATATTCTTGACACATGGCATTATCAGAGTTAAAATCACTGGACTGGCCAAAACATTCGCAATGTCACTGCTACGTTTTTATATTATAATGACGTCAGTTGTGATTATTTCTTCTCTAATCAGTTATTTAAACAAAATGATAAGCATTTACAGACTTTACTATACTATATGGTGATGCAGACAAACTATCCGTATTTAGGCATCGGTTAATTGTGCTTAAATATTCATAACATTGGAAATAATGTAATTAATAAACTAGGAATGAATAAGGTTGATTGTCGATAGAAATGGGAGGCTTTTGCCCAACAATGGGACATGAAGAAGCCTGTAAAAAATATAACGTATTTGAGCATTTCTTTTCGCATGAAGAAAATAAAAAGGAATCTCATTTAGTAACTAAATGCTTCAATAAGTGTTTTAAGCGCATAGTACCTGGCTGCAGTCAAAAAAAAATTTTAGAATTTACTACCAATAAATAGAGTCAAAAAGTGGCAGACCACATTGTTGACTGTACAGTGTACCTACCTATTGCATAAATATTGTATGCCGTAAGATATATATATGACTCGACAACAACATACCGGTAGTTGCAAAAGTGCAGCTGAGTAATTATACAAAATGACTACTGACATAATTATTCGAAGTTAAAAATAAAGGCGCTAAAATGGTCATTAATTCATCGCCTAGAGTCATAATATCGGTGAGCTAACCTCTAGTCTAACTAGTTCCAGTAATAGCTGTAATTACAGAGTATAGGTATCTTTAAGTTTTTATACCTACGTATTAATGCGCGCACGTAGTACTAATGTCACAGTTATGTTGGGAACAGTAGAGAAACGTGATACTATTTACTGTATACAAGCTGTATATTAACCCCTGGAGTGCCTAGTGACAGATACGTCACAAGCCAATTGGACTATAATATTATAACATAAATAAAGTAATTAATTGACAATCAAATTTATGACAACGGCGTTCCAGGGGTTAATACACTAAGCATTTACTACGTTAAAGTGTATGATCCGGCTGTACACAGCCCAGAGCCCATAGATATAACAAATCATACAGAGTTCTCATGTCATTTAAGTATGTACAGTCGCAATGAGAAACATACAGGGTGGAAAGCGACGACGTTCCTTCCCGCTACCGACCGAGTCTACCAACCATTACGATGAACTTTCAGTATGGGACCAACATCGAAAGCGTACATGGAAAATTGACTTTTCCATACTATTGAACTCTAGGGTCAATCACTTTTTTTATGTTGTTATTCTGTCACATCACCCAGGGGACAACAGTGTGATAGTTTGCTAGGGGAAAGTGTCCCACATTGTCTACTATCATGATTAGTGGGTGACCCACCCACCTTGGAAGGGCCCCATAAATGTCAAAAAATTCAAAGTTTTGTCAATTTTAACGCCATTAAACTGTGAATTTAAGGGTGACCCAGGAGAACGTAACCATGGCAACGAATGACATAAAAAAAGTGATTGACCCTCTAACTAATCACTCAGTTTGTATGAGGGGCTAATTTTTTTTTAAATATTATATGTTTGTCCCATACTAAAAGTCCATCGTAATGGTTGGTAGACTCAGTTGGTAGCGGGAAGGAACGTCGTCCCTTTCCACCCTGTATATCGGAGCGGCCACGGTGTTCGAAAACATCTGAACATGCAATCTAACACCATTATGACGCCTGTTGTTTAGATATTTATAAGCCTAACGATGACTGTACCAAAGCAAACTCATGGTGCGAATGAGAATGTTTTATAAACAAAAAAAAATATACATGCGTTTCAAAATTGTAGGAAAAAATCATTCATAAGAAGTAAAACTAGTTATAAAATAATTAAATTATCCATTAACACTTTACTCTAAGGCTATCATTTCATTAATCTTTACAAGACTGTATGAGTATTTCCTCAACCGTGGTTCCTTTACTTAGGGTCAGCGCTCACTTAGATACTCAACTTAAATAAGATGGCGGTGTTCATAATTACAGCCTTAAAGACAACTTTTATAAATCGTGAGGTGAAAAATATCTAAATTTATAAACAAATCATGATATACCTAATGAGATTTTAGTTTTGAACACTTGAAGTAGCATGGGTCATTCTTATATGGTTTCAGGTCATTAATTAAATACATTGAGCAAAACCTACCTAATTACCAAACCTACCTACTTGATTTTACATGTCAAAATACGAATGATTGAAACATAATTATCGTCTGTCCTACCGAACCTTAAAAATGTTAACGGTTGGGTAATAGTTATTTATTATACAAGGGGGCAAAGTTGTTGTTTAACTGTCGTGCCAATATTGAGACCTGAGCTAGCGAAAGATTCCAAAATTGAGCCACGAGCGTAGCGAGTGGTTCAAAAACTGGAATCTTGAGCATTGCGAAGGTCTCAAGGCACGAGAGTTGAACAAACTTTGCCGCCAAGTGTAATACAACTTTTTTCCCCTCACTATCGCGAGGAAATATGATTACAAATCTCATCCAAATGTAAATTAACTTAAAGAAACCATTTAAAACTCAATGTCGAAACGTATCGTAGAATAGACTACTTCTGGACTAAAATATAGCCAATGGCTTACAAAGTCACCTATGAGACCGACCAATTTAACATGTGAGCTCCGATTGCGCATGTTTACTACGGTCATACAGATCCACTTATACTAGGCAGTAGGGGGCTATAGGAATTAGAGAAATGTCAAATTACTTTATTCACAAGTGTGTAAAAAGCGTTTTTACTCACTCGTATTAAAGGATAAACGAGCGCTTTACGAGCTAGTGAGGGGAAAATAATTATTATAAATAGTAAACTAATAGGCATCTTAAGGTGCATTCATACCAAACGAGCATTCGCTATTCTAATCCGTAATCTGCGAAATTTGATCGTTACGTAAAACGTGATTCGTTGATTTCGTAGAGTGGGGGATAGAACATCGAATGCTCTTTTGGTCTGAATGCACCCTCAGGCGACCACAGAGCAGGGGCTTAGACAAGTTGCCAATCGCTAGCGCTTAATCGTCAATCGTAAACGAAAGGCAGCTAACTGTCTTTGTCGTACTAATATGAAAGAGTGACAGAGAGGGAAAACTACGATACGCTACTAAGCGCTAGCGATTGGCAACTTGGCTAAGCATCCAGGTCTGCTACCGCAAACACCGAAGTTTGTATATTCAGCAGTGGACGTCTTTTGGCTGAAATGATGATGATGTGGTAGGTACTTACTTAATTGCAATAAAGATTATGAAAATAACAATGTATTAATATCTATAAACCTATACGGCGTGGTACATTAATAGTTAAGAAATTTCTTATTTTATAATTATAAATGCCGAAGTGACGAGTTAGACAATTTACTATTAAATGGCAAAAACACCTTCATTACATAAAATTGAACAAAAAGTGTAATCGGGTCGATTACGGTAGACCAAGTTTATAAGTGCAATTTGCAATTAGATATTAATGGTTCATAATTCATAATCGTACTATATACATCTCAGTTTCCTTCTGGTAGGTACTAATTATATATGAATATTGATCAAGAAAATATACGAGTAAATGTTATTTTAGTATGACAATTTTTAAGGTTGTGTACATAAATAATGAACAAGCACTGTACTAGGTACTCAAATGCCACAGAAAATACCTATTTAGTTGGTACCCATAATTCAATATTTAATTTTTTTTGGCAAGTTAAACTAACAAAATATATCATTACAACCAAGTTTTCGATTTACTTAGTACCTCTAAAATAGGTATGCGCTGGCATGCTAACCTGACTCTATGCAATGTATCCTAACTTGGTTTAATTATATATGTTTATAGTAAAAATATTAAGCCTGCTTATGGACCTATGAAAATACCTAAGTATCTTCGTTTAAAATAGTCTATCGCAACAGCCTACTTAATGATTAATATTTTATAACGGCATAATTTATTGATGTAAGAAAAAGATACGCCTACTTTAAACGGTGACCTTTTTTACCTAACTTTCCTCGTACACTTCGAAAAATATTCTTATACTCGTAATATGCATATCTCAAAAAACATCTAAGTAGATATTACCCGAAAATATGGTACTACTTTTTGACTCTATCTCGTTGCAATAAAGTCGATAAGTGGTCAACCTTAAAAGGTAGAGATTCAAAGCTCTGAAAATAAAACTCAGACTGATCACTTATACTAGCTAGAGGTACTTACATTAATATGATTACTTAATTTGTGATAAGTGTGAGCAGAAAAGTAATTAATAAAATCCTAATATTATTCTTGGAGGACCCACTCTGTATGTATAGGTACCTACTACATACCTAATGTATGTTTTTAGATATTCTTGATCCAAATCATAATTTAATGTAGCTAATTTGTATCCTTACTATATACAGGGTGTTTTTTTTTCGACCGTTCAAATTCTACGTAGTGAATGTGTAGGTCATACTCACCAACTTTTACTATGGGGACAACGTCGAAATCGCGAAAAAAAAATCAGCTGTTTCATACAAATTGGCGGCATTACGCCGGCCGAAATGTATGAAACAGCTGATTTTTTTTTCGCGATTTCCACTTTGTCCCCATAGCCACTCACATGCTTTGATTTTTGCGATAGACTCTATTTCTATGTAAAATAAGAGTGACAGCTGGTAACCACAGTTACCAAAAGCAATTGAGTGGATAGTAAAAGTTGGTCAGTATGACCTACACATTCACTACGTAGAATTTAAACGGTCGAAAAAAAAACACCCTGTATAAGTATGAATACCTTCCATTATAAGACCCTTACAGTTTCAACCGACTTCAAAAAAAGGAGGTGGTTCTCAATTCGACTTTGTTTTTTTTATGTTAGTTACCTCAGAACATTCGACTGAGTGAATCGATTTTGATGAATTTTTATTTTGTTTTAAAGCTGTTGCTTCCCGATTGCTCTCATTTTAATTTGGTCTAGTTCTGTCAATGTCATCCATGGGTCATTCTTTGAAAATATGTGTGCGCCTGTACAAAATGTATGAAAAAGACAGAGGAATAAAACGCAACCGCAGACATATTTTCCAAAAATTACCACATGTGAAAATTATATAATGAAAAATATGTGAAATATTAAGCATGTGCACGACAAATGGACGAATAACTCAATATCACGCCAACTGATTCCGATTATTATTTTTTAACCGACGTCGAAACAAATCAAGCAGGGTACCAATTCGGGGTCTGATGAAGACGGTTTTTTTTATTTGGTGAAATTTTGGTCTTCGGGCGACCACGAACCCTGTAAAGTGTTCGAAACGTCGGAATGAAGTTAAAGTTAATTAATATACGCGTGTTTATCCGTTTTCATAGTTTTATTTCATGATTAATCCTCCCGGGAACCGAAGAAAATATTTTTATTTGGTGATTATTAAATAGTCTACAACTTTTGCAGCCTCCAGTTACATGCTTCATTTTTCTAATCCACATTGCAGTGGCGTTGAAAAAAGCCTAAACGTTACAGTTGCGTGTGAAAAACCAAGTTTGTTTGCATCGGCTGAAAACGCCTATAAATAACCTACGTGCGTGAAAATAAAAGCATGCACTCGATATTTAAAGCTAAACCAGGTGAAAAATAGTTGGCATCGTTCTATAGACTACTGTAGTATGTACTCTTGTGTTTAAAATAAACAGTCGTGATGATATACATATTCGGGAAAAAAATGTGTAGGAATATTAACTAAGGTTTACCTTAGAATTGTTTATTTTTGATATATTTATGCATTAGAATGCTTTTGAAAATTGTTGGGTATCACATAGGGCTGAAAATTTTCCGTTTGTTTTTGCAAAAACCAAGAAAAATACCTGCCATAAAGAATATTGCCATGTATTAACTTTATTAGCCCTCTGCCGGGTGTAGAAGATAATTTTACTTACATATTTCAATGAAATGATATTGGTAGCAATTTTATTCAGATGCATAAAAATGTAATTATTCTACAAATATGGACATATTTGTTGCAAATAAAGTCAAAGTCAAAGTCAAAATAGGAAATAATAGGAAACTTGTACTATCAATAGGTACTCAACGAGTACATCTGGCTGTAAAGATAATTTCACGTATATTTTTTGCATTAATTTTACCATGGTAATTAACACCTACAAAGTCAAGTTGGGTAAATGAAACAGGGGGACAACTGAAACACTTCTTATATTTACTATGCAAAAATTAGCTCTGTAATAGTGGTGCATGTATAGATATGATTTCTAAAAAGAGTTTTAAACCTTATTTTTGGTTTTTCGCCGGCGCATTGCTAGTCCATACCAGCAACGTCGATGGCTAAACCAGATGAGAAATAGTTCGCACCGTCCCCTATATTTTATTGGCTAAAAGTTGCCATCAATAATTGGAGAAACTCCCGCGGGACCGGGTTTAGGGAACTCCCGCTAGCTCAAACTTGTCTGTAATTGTATTTATGAAGCGAATAGTGGCATTTTAATTTAAAGTTTAACATTTGTTTTAGACATTGCACACAGAGCAGATGGTCGATGGGGTCGAAAAGTGCTCGAGTGGAGACCACGGCTAGGCAAACGCAGCATAGGACGTCCACCCACAAGATGGACAGACGACCTTATGAAGGTCGCCGGGACACGATGGATGCAGGTCGCATCTAACCGGTACATGTGGAGGTCCAGAGGGAAGGCCTATGTTCAGCAGTGGACGTCTTATGGCTGAGATGATGATGATTTGTTTTAGAATGTTTTATCACCCATAATTTCAGTTTGTCGGGTGACCCTTTAGGTTACATTATAGACATTGTGGATAGTGGATTAGCTTTTTGTATAAACTGTGTTGAAAGTAGTAATAGTGTAGTTGTTATAAATACGTTATTTTAAAATATCTACCCCCTTTAGCGTAAACGACTCTTAACTTAGCAAGCCGGTAAGTATTTTATGTTCCTTTCGATCTTACCTATAGACATACTGATAAGATCGAAAGGGACAAACAAAATTTATCGGTTTGCTAACTTAGGAGACGTTTATGATTATGAATAAAATAGCAAGTTAATGTATGTAATAAACTTTTGTGACATATGGTGTGTTGTATAGGTATAGGTTTAAAAAAATATAGTATCTACCTACCTTCTTGTCATTAACTCTGCGATTATAAATAATATACTAGCGCCAAAAAACTGTAGGTACTTATATGGAAAATGTTGCTGATAACGTTATAACTAAACCTATTAATTCCTTGAGCTGACAAGTTCTAGTCGGTACAATGAATATCATGTGAACCGATTTTTCCATAACAAAATTAACCATGAACTTCATACAAGCTTAATCTATCCATACTTTAATCAGCATAATCGACTCCTACTTAATACACTTAAGCACTATTGAATAATCAACTTCATTTAAAACGGGGCGTGTCCCGACCGTGCAACCTAATTAAATAAAAACACGATATACACCAATACATCGACATAGCCGCAAAGAAACGTCTTATAGTCGTGAGAAACACAAGCACATACGCCTTTGTGATTCTGAGGCGTATTTTAGCAAGAACTTGCAAAGTCATTGCCACCAATATGGCGGCGGTGGTTGGGCCACTAATCCCTTTTATTTATTTTCGTTAGCCAGTCGAGTTTTTTTAATCCTTGCATATTGAACGAGGCGGGGTCTGCGGACTAGATTCCTGCCGTATCTGCGATCGAGGCCCTTGCGCTCACGACGTATACCTACGTAGGTAACTGGATTTTGAATTTAGCTTAGATTTTACGGAATATTGAGTTTCAATTTTGACGTGGCACTTAGCTGAGTACAGTTGAACTAACCTTTTATAGGGTTATTTAGGTAGTTCTTTGAGATTTAACCTTTAGAATACGTTTTTTTTTTTAAATTGGCTTAATTATCATATGTATTTTGAAAATTATTTGGTTACCTATTATATTTTATTGAAATGCCTTAATCTACCTTCATAGTGTTCAACCTTCCCATGTGGTCAGATTGATGAACATTTATGAACATTCCATTGCAGTGGCATTTCTTGTTTTTTTTTTAATATTATTTACGAAGTGCATATTTTATTTTTAATTAAGAATGGATACCTATGCAGTATTTAAATATCTTAAATATCATGTTAAATAAACAATTCATTCAGCCAAATGCAGAAGACCGTGGACAACAGCAATTTTTTTAACATTCTTCCTGCAAAAAATTAACGTTTTGTTTATTGCCTCCTTGATAATTTCATTTTGTTTTATTTAGCCAAACAGTCTACAAAACAGTAACAGTAAGAATACTGATGTTTACAATGTGTGCTACCGACACCGTTCACCACTAACTCCATATTCCAACTATATTTTGACATTTTGAAATATTTAAAAAACTGAATGAAAATTTTAATTACCAATAAAGTAATAAAAAAACAAGCAGCAGCGGCACAATGCGTTGCCCGTAGCATAATATTGTTTGAGTCATATTTTACTCACTCGGGCTTGATTTATTTATGGACTCAGACGGCCACTAATCTTGCTTGGAATTTAATTTGTTATTTATTTACTAATCGGTAGTACAGGTATAAAGAATGTGACATACGCTAAAAAAAGACGTAAGTAGACTAACGCCTCATGGGACATACGCCCTCTTTATTATTGATTATGGTTCGTATTTCGTACCTAGGTTTGTAGGAATTGTCGGTACCTATAAGGTATACGCCTGAGTTGAGTCAACAATTAGTTGGATGGTTATCTTAAAAGTATACAAAGATGATAATGTCAAACGTATGATAAATTTTATTATAAGTGTGGTTGGATATTTTGTGTATTTATTTATCACAAATATTAGTTCCTTGGTCATGGCTGTCTATGTATTTAAGTAGCTATAATATGTATCTATATATTATATATATCGTCGCCTGGGACCCACATCACAAGCCTTAATTGAGCTTACTGTGGGACTAGGTCGATTTGTGTAAGATGTCCAAATATATATATATATATATATATATATACCAAAAAAAAAAGTTAGATATCGTCGACCGTAGGTTCAATTAGGGTAAGGGACAAAATGTCGAAAATGAGTTAAGTATACAGTTTTGTTCAGAATTTTGCGCTCTTTCGAATGGTGTATATAAAAAAATTCTAGCTTTAAAAAAATGTTCCTTACCCTATTTTTTTTTAGGGTGTACCGGATCAAAATAGCTCCAAAAAATAAAGTAATAAGAAAAAAATTCTACACAGCAACTAATAATTAGTGTAATGTACGTAAGCAACCGAATTTAAACAAGGTAACCGGCATTGCACTTAGGGAATGACCCTTACGCGGTTTATTTTTGATGAGAAAATAACAAAAGTGTTATTACGCTAATAATTTTGAAACGAAAAAAAATGTTTTGCCGATACCCTAAAGTGATTTGCGTGGATATTGAAATAATTGTTCCTTACTTTAATTTGCTCGCATAGTAATTTCTACGATGTGTGCGTTACGCTAATTTTTTGTAGTACTTGACAGAATGAATGAGTAATTTAATATATGATAGATACTTAAATATATAGACAGCCATGACCAAGGAACAAATATTTGTGATAAATAAAGACACAAATAATGCCCTCGCCGGGATTCGTACCCGAAGTAGTGTAGCTTTAAAACTGGAAGTAGATTCATAAGTGCAAAGTTTACGTTGACTTTGACTATGTTGTACAGAGTTGCTGCTAGGAAGACTCAAGATTTTGTAGAAATCATTACACAAATCTACGAACAAATAAAACATGGAAGCCGCATGCCATGCTTAATTGCCTTTCAAAAGCGGTCCTGAATTTTAGTTGACAATTAATGTCACCACCTCTTCAATGCATCACGGTATTCACGGCATTGAATTTCCATGTCAAGCTATAAAAACTTAAACCGCCATTTAAAATTAGTTGTGATTGGTCCATCAAAGTTTTGGTTGGCAACATTCTATAAACATTTGTCAAAGATGTTGCGCCGAAATATGCGCAGTGTGAAGAATAGGGCTATGTCCTGCCCATCTTGGCACATTGAACACGTCCATGTTATATAATTATTGGTCACAGAAATAAGTGATCAAGTTCAGGGTCGCGTTTTATAAAGTTACATTTTACAATTTCACTGTTTGCCTCTCTAACGCACGCACATATTGGCTAGTAAGAGAGGCAAACAGCAAAATTGCAAATTTTAACTTTATAAAACGCGACCCAGATGTATGGAATTTATTGTGTAAAATCGCGTCAATGCATGAACAAAAAATTATCCTCATTGAAGGATTGTTCTGATTTCACCATTTATTTCCCAATGATACGCCATTTTTATTCCATACATGCTTATTAAAAATTAGAAACAATACAAGTACTTATAATATCGAAGACTTTTGAAAAATTTAAACGTAATATAAATGAATGAATAAAAAAAATAAAAACGAAATCTGTACTAATAGGTAATAATAAAATATGAAGTAATTTCTTCCAACTCTTTACCTACTTTGCCATCATTTCTTATCCAAGGCTTCCAATAACAAAGTTCATCAAGTAAATTATAAAAGGGAATTATAGTGTTTTCAACCGACTTTAAAAAAAGGAGGAGGTTCTCAATACGACTGTACGCGATTTTGATGGTTCTTTTTTTATTCGAAAGCTGATGGTCCCATTTGGTCCATCAGCTTTCGAATAATTTGGTCTAGTTGTGATAATTATAAGTCTTAATTGGCATTAAGCATATGCATTGTGCACGACAATTGGATGCATAACTCGATACCACGTCAACCGATTTCCATAAATCAATTTTTAACCGACTTCAGAATAAACCTAACTACTCCCGTTGGCATCAAGGTCTGATTATGGGATCTTGGAGATATCGGTTGAAGTCGGTTTTTTTAAATGATTATTGATATCATTTGTCATACAGAACTCGGGATCGGGAAAAATTATCATATCCCAGACCACGTCACCCATGGTTGGATTTTTCATGGCCATGTTTTTGGGGGGCGTACATTGCGTACAAGCCATGTCACCCCCACGCATCGTGTCCTCGCAGTATATCTGTTGACCATCGCAGCGGATGAAGCCCGAGTACCCCTCTTGCTGGCATCATTGCCCCGGTTTGTCTCCCTCTGACCCGCACGCGTTATCGCAACTTGGCATACACTTTTCAGCTTCGCTGACAACAGCCACGACGAATAGAAGAAAGAGGGTAGTCTTTAAATGTTTCAATGCAGCCATGATGAGCAACTGTGAATATTTTTTCTATGCTGGATATTTATATTGGCAGTAAAGGAAAATTAACAAGGAAAATTTTCCTTTAGGTTCAGATTTGCCTTCATCTGTTCTTTTTGAGCGTTAAGTGGTACCGGTACCATAGAACAATTAGAATATCGATAGGTATCCTAGTTCACATTCGAACTATTTCAGTCACTTTTTTTATGTCTCTGGTGTCTATGGGTATATTCTCCTGCACGCTTAGGACATGATTGGTGCGACAGTATGTCGCAGCGAGATAGATTTCCCCTCTTTTACTTAGTATATTACATATGCGACATAATATTATTCTGATTTATACTAGTTAATTGAAATAACCCAAGTTATAATAATATACCAATAATAAAGATCTCTTAAAACCGTAGAAATACATTATTTCTGTTAAAAAAGTTTATTATAATTTATGTTGATAAAAATGATTATTATTTGTGTTAACACTGTCAATTATTTTAAGTAAGTTATATTTAACTGATAAAGATCTTTTAAAGCAGAAAAAGTACATTATTTTGGTTTCTTACTGTCATAATTATTTTTAGATAATTACTGTGTGGTACGTACCTACGTTTTACCTGAATACTCAAACGAGATTCTGATCAGCTTTATGTATGTATCTTTATTTATTTTTTGACAAGAAATAAATATTGTTACGAAAATAATTATGTTTCATTCCAAGAAAAGACTTAGCGTAGGTACAGGTTTGGGAATAAGACATTTCAAGTAAACCACACAAACAATAGGACTTGGATTTCCTATACACATTTAGACAAAATAATCTATTTTTTTTCTTAATTTTCAAAACGGATCATCCTTACGCTAAAACTCACGTAGCATATTTTTACAAATACACTATCTTACATTATTTTGCTTTAATTAAAAAAATCATTAAAATACCCTTACTTTATTTTTTTTAATGATATTGGATCTGCAAATCAAAGTCAAATTAGCGTAAGGAACATGACAAAAAATTGCTACTAGTGTAATCGACGTTAGTAATGAAACACATTAGAGTAACGGACATCGATTTTCCTTATTATGTAGTCTACGTAAATAAATACTATTTAGGCGGAAAGAACTCCAAAATATAAGAATACGTATGAAATCGGAACCAGGAAAGGTCAAATACAACAAAAGTTATGAGCGAATAAGCAGAAAAAAAAACTTTGTCGGGCTCTCCTGCAAAGTTGTATTTTGTCCCTTACCCTAATTGAACCTACGGTCGACGATATTATACATTTTCCTTTATTATTTAAGATTTGCAAAAGTTTTGCTGCAAAGTTTACTAAAGTTTTTGTATTTTTTTATAAATACCTTTAATTTAATTATACTTATTCGTTTTACAGTAGTCAGATTTTAACTGCATTTATTTAGTTTTTTTTTGCTCGCTTAAAAAGTATAATACAGACACATTAAACTCGCTTCGCATATAAAAGAGGCACCGCCGCGGTTGGCAGAAAACCGCATAAGTAATTATATTGAGTTTACATTTATACATAATTCATTAAATAATTACTCAACGTGTGGATCAGAATTATTCAAAGACACTGTATATCAGAAATGAATTAACCCTGCCATTGTAATTTAGAATTTATAATCTCGACTTAAGACTGAATTCCTGTATTTTTTTTTTCTTTTACTTACTGCACTTTGGTTTCGGTTCTGCAGTTTATTCCTTCACTCGGTTCATATATTAGTGTTAAACAATGCTAATCGTCATTTATCATACAGGTTTCAACGAGTTCTACAGTCAGCATTAAGTATGTAAAGCTTACTAAGAACTCAGGGTGCTTAGTCAATCGCTAACGCTTAATCGTCAATCGTAAACGAAAGGCAGCTAGTTGTGTTTGTCGCCCTAATATGAAAGTGACAGAAATCTACGACACGCTACTAAGCGTTAGTGTTTGGCAACTTGGCTAAGCATCCTAGTTCTGCTAGAAATGTTGTCCAAGTGGAAGTCGTAGCAGCGGTAATTCATTTTTAATTCAGTTAGCTGCCTTTCATTTACGATTGATGATTAAGCGTTAGCAATTGGCAACTTTTCTAAGCATCCTGTACGTACAGCTTAATTAAGCCACAAGAACAATGAAAACAGACTTGTACGTTATGACTTATGATTTATTCTCATGCGCAAACAGCGTAGGTACTACGAACGCGTATAGCACTGCAGCTCGGAAACAAACATATCCCCGTTTCCGCGAAACGCTGGAATAGACACGTCACTTCTATATCGTTTGCATGTAATTTCAAGTGCTAAATATATAGGAATCTTAGTCTGCACGCATAGCGCATGCGGCGTTTGACTTATTGCCTTGAAACACGTAAGGGTTGCGACCTCAGTCTTTTCTATTTGCATACTTGCCGGTCAAATGGTTAGTTAAGTGTCTGAAGCGCTTATAAGACTTGTGTGCTTGTAATTTTCCATGGACAGTGAGAATAATAAAAATAGATAGGCAGGTATATGTTTGTCTTTAACTAAACTAGGATCTTTTCTGAAGAAGTTCAACATTAAGAGTTAGAGTTGAGTATTTGTGCCAATTCATGATTATGTCAACAATATCTACTGATTTGCCGCTTAATGTTTTTTTTTTATATAGCTTTTTCCAAAACAAGTTACACCAGCGTGATTAACCTAAACTAGTATGTAGAAGTCGTATTATTATTTCCCTTTTCTGGTGCCATTCAGCAATTATTAAAGGGGTAAAAATAATCGTAGAAACCAAATATTTTATAAGAATAAACAGCTTATCATTCTCGTACTTAGTTGTAGCATTTACTACGGAACTGTTAGAATTAATTTATGGATAAAGAATAGAATATGAAACAATTTGTCTTCCGCATTACTGTTTTCATGATATCAACAATGAGAAATATCTGTTTTGCCTTTTAGGTACAGTCTTTAATCTATTTGCGTGGAGAAATAGATATTAATATAATTGTTTAAATATATATTGTAGACTGTTGTGACTATATTTCAGTGTAAGGCAAATTTAAATAGCAGAAATATTTTACTGGTCTTCTTTATTATTTTTATTTCGGAAAACCTTGGATTTATCAAAAATCTTCTCATTTTACAATTTGGTACTTTCCTGGATCCGGCCTCTCTTAGGCTCGCAACCGGCCTGAGACTCGGGGCCGCGGTATGTACCCCTCACTTATGCTGTTGTGGCACAGACGTGGATGGACCGACTGCGACACCACGGACTAAGTTGTCAAAAAAGCGCAGGCCGTATTTCCAGACATGCGACGCTTAACGACATAATCCGCAGGTCTCTTGCCACGATCAACGTACCTGCTCTTCTTGAGCCTACTGGTATTATTAGGGATGATGGTAAGAGACCTGATGGTGTGTCTTTGGTTCCTTGGAGCTTGGGACGGATGTTGGTATGGGATGCTACTTGCGTAGATACCCTGGCACCGTCCCATCTTCAACGAACTACGTTTAAGGCAGCCGCTGCGGCTGAAAATGCCGAATTTTTAAAACGTAATAAATATAAGGGCCTCGGCAAAGAGTACGATTTTGTACCGTTTGGCGTAGAAACTTTAGGTTCTTGGGGCCCCAGCGCACGCAAATTGTTTGCTGAGATCGCGAAACGTCTGGTTGATGTAACTAGAGACCGAAGAGCTGGCGACTTCCTCGCACAACGCATCAGTATTGCGATACAGCGAGGAAATGCCGCCAGCATCCTCGGTACAATGCCACAAGGGCCAATTTTAGATATAGGTTAGGTTAAGTAGATTAGTTAGATTTAATCTATGTACATAAATTGTAGTTTTGAAAATAAATATATTAAATTTTGATGTGATTTTTCTTGCACCAGTTCCCTCAGAAATACAAATACCTACTACCACAATTTTCGAAATTGAGTGACAGAGACATATCCTTGAAATTTGCGGATTTCGTATTTCAGGGTAGTAGTCAGTTCAGGTAGCGTCTCAATGATAAGTAGCTGGGAGTGATAACTACCATGACTTTTTAGATTTAGGTTAGGTTTTACCCGATACATAAAGCAAGCCAATGTCGCTCTGATATATCAGTGCAAGCGCGATATAATGCATTACGTATCGAGTAAAACGTAACGTATCCTTCACTTTCTAACTCATGGTAGGGCTACGGTAGTTATTGGCTAAACAAGGCGCACCTAGCAGCAAGTGTCACCGGCACCGCCCCCGCTATGCAAATATCCGCTTCTATTGGCAGAACTACGAACAGTTCGTAGAGGTCAAACCTCATTGCAAACAGTCATAAGATAAGCATTTTAGGGAAGGTTTTGTTCTAGAATTTTCTATAAAATCAACATTGTAAGCCAGCCGTACACCTGTAAGTTTTTACGTAAGTTATAGGGACGGAGCTATACTAAGGAATGAGAGGTGAATGTCAGTATTGTATATATGTATTTGGAGGTTAGAAGACAATAGAGGAATTTTTTTAAATTCGCGCGTCTCTAGTGATGGCTGCTCATGGTTTTTTTTTTTTATTATAAGTTAACTTCATTACACATACTTAATACCTACTTTATGGTCTCATCTTTCTCTTTACATGACTCGCAAACAGACATGAGAAACATGTTTTTTTACAATATACTTTTTATTATTTATTATTTTATTAAATTTACAGTGACATCACGGCCATTTCAAATAATCTTTAATTACCCGTGACAGGAACACATACTTCCGTTGCCTCGAAATGAAATGACTGAGTAGAACTATTATAAGCCCAGAAACGTCCATGCCAATCAAATTATAGATCCAAAATGCCTGCAGATTAACATAATTGGAACCAAATTATTATAATGATCCAAACGCTGGCCAAGGACCTTGATTGTTGATCTACTTTTAATGTTTAAAACTAATTGCACTAAATAATCCAGTTTTCATACGAACATTTCGCAAAACGCCTTTTAAATAGATTTACCACAATTTAAAACACTGTACGCCAATTAATCAAAGTCTACAGTAGATTAGCTTTAATACTCTGTATTTTGCATATTGAAAAGTGAAATTTTGTTCAAGTGTGAACCTTGAGAAGGTCGCGGAATTCATGAAACAATACGAGTCTAATTTCTAAGAAACAGACGGCAACATGTGCGCGCCTTTATCTGCCATATCTACTAGTGACAGCGGCTGAGACCATCTTGCTGTCCTATGCTTGTAATAATATCTTTTGTTTTTTGTTAAACTCACACGTTTGTGGGTAGTAATGAAGATAAAACGTTTTTTAAAAGAAACAAATGGTTCTAAAATCAAATTAAAAACGTATTAACTTTTAACCCGGTTAACACTAGAAGGTTATCATTTGCCACGTCACTGTGACGATGCACTTTCATCATTAGGAGAAAAAAGGCTTCGACGGATGCAAGCGCCCGACGAACCATTAATGCCTTATTATGGACGCCATTCATCAGCATCGATCGTACATTAATGTACGCTAATGTTTTATAAATAGATGTATAATTTGCTTTGTCTACGCCTTGGCGATATTGACTAACAGTTTGTTTCTATTACATCAACTTTTGGTATTTGATCGAAGGCGTGGCGGCCTCCGGCTTATTAAACTAACGAGGAAGTCGATCCGTTTGATTTAACTGCGGTGAAGTGTGAACTCATGGACTAGTTTATTTTTCCCTGTATTATTCTTATAACATCTTAGTAATGATATCAGGTGCTATAGGGCAAGACGAAACTCTTTTTTTAATGGACAAAGACTAAAAATCGTCGCTCTGCTGGTAGAAGGAAAAGGTAGCCTTTTATTCGCCAGTAAAATTTAGCTACCTATGACACAAGCTGCGCAATCATTGAATACCTATTTGCACTTGTAGTAGTACATAATGACATTTACACATAATATAAATGGTAGATTTATAAAAGAAATAAAGTTACTTACTTTGTCCTAGATGCACCCGCTTCATCCAAGGATAAATTTGAGGCGGATTCGCCGACGCCGCAGATTTAGAATTCTTCGTATTATTAGAACTAGAGTTGTTAGCCTCGTTGCTTTCGTTGCTGGACGTACTGGAAGCCGGACTTGAGATGTTCTGGTTCACATTTGCTTTGTGTTCCACAGGGGAAGCGATGGGCGTCGTTAGGCCCAGTTTTGATCCAGTTCCTTGTACGCCGAAGCCGGGGGAAGTTCTACCGGGGCCTGATGACGTGGAGAGATCTTGCGGCGAAGCGACGCCTGTAGTGGACGTGGAATCCGCGAATTTACAACTAGCCCCGGCGGCTTGGCTGGGAGGATTTGATATCAAATTCGGTGAAAGCGCTCCTGGGCTGGGGTTTGAATGCTGATGCATATGACTGGCTGTATTTCCAAGTCTTTGCGGGTGTAGTTGTGTGTAGTCTATCATGGTCTGTGGCTGCATATGCGCGCCGGCTGCGGGCGTGGCGTACGGGTGTTGAGGGTAGTGGTGGCCAACTTGTGGAGGAGAGTAGCAGGCGTTTGGGTAGGCCGAGGCTGCTGCACTGGGATTGTAATAATCCGCGCCAGGAGTGGGCAGCCCTGGGTGCCCCGGCTGGTCCACCGGCGTGCCAGTGCGGCCCGGGGCCTGGTTCCCGTAGCACGAGGCTAGGGAGTTCACGAACTGGTAGGAACTCATCCCGGCGTTGTAGTTTAGGTCGTTCATCGGTAACAGCGTAGTGTCCTTCTTGTTAAGTTCACTATACTCTTGTCATCCTTTGGATGTCTGAATGGTCTAGTCGGACATGTTAAGTGCTGTTCGCAGTCCGCTTCAATTGTCCGAGCTTGATTGATGGTCCTGCGATAAAATGAGACACATTAGTTGGTCAAGTGTGTGCTCTCGTTAGGAGTGTACTTGATGGAATAACGTAGCAAGTGAGTATGGGGTATTAGTACGGGCATGCTGTTGTTCTTTTAAACAGTGTATTAGTGATAGATGTTGTGTGAGAATGAAGTTACTGTCTGAGGAGGTGCTTTTAATGTAGAGTTGTGGACGTAGTGTTATGATATGACAAGTGTTTGTTTTATAAAAAAACAGGTATTGCAAGATTTTGATTCTTATCTTATAGTATTTGAGTTTCAGAAAGTATTAAACTCTATTAACTCGCAAGCAACAATCTAATATGATTTTGGTCGCCCATGCTTCATACGAAAAGTACCTTTCCAACGAATTAATTGTAAGTTCGATGTTTTTGTGATTGTATATTGAAACATTAACAAGAAACAAATGCAATTCGGTCATGAAACAATAAATAACTAAGCAGCACGTGTATGTACATGTTTTAAGCACGTGTAATCGTGTATCACACTATATTAAATAATATCAAGTAAAGAAAACGCAATCATAATTATAGACTAATAGCAACAAAACACCTCCGAAATAAATTACACTATATACATGTATATGTATACTTGGAAATTGTAAAGACATTTATTTAACATTGATTTTTAGTCATGGTTAGTCCGAGCTACGATTATAATACATACAAACTCCACCTAAAACTTTGAGAAGAGCTTATATTTTATTAATCAAAGATGTTTGCTGACTTTTTTATTATATGTCTGGGAAAAAGGATAGTGATAATTTTATTTCGCAGATGTATCTATGCGGGGATTTCAAAAAAGGCCGTAAAACGTTTATTTTAAACGATTGGAGTTTAGCCCAAAAAAATATCTTAAATTACGAATCATCATATCAATTGCTGCGCCAGGGGGGTCTATTCTAAAACAATAAATACATTTCTATAAAGTTACACATGTCAAGTGTAGTGCAGAAAAAAGACGCCACGTGTGCCCATAAAAGTGTCCACAGAGCTTTATGGGTGTAAGCGGTAGGCCAGGCGCGATTTACGACTTCTGCCGGTGCATATGTCTTTATGAGCAAATTACCAGTCATTGTGTATGTACTGGATTTGCTGTCGGGTGATGAATGTGTGAATTTGAGAATTGGGGCTTTTCACATTGTTTACGCGGTTTGTGGAAAATTAAGTAGCGGTTCACGCATAATGTATACTGACCGTCGCATGAGGCTATTAAAATTATGATAACTACTAGATCTTCACACTAGAAACTACCTACAGTTTCTAGTGTGAAATTCTAGTTATCTAACTAAATATAATGATTGCCTTCAGTATCCTCGGTATAATGCCACCAGGCCAAATCATAGATATAAGTTAGGTTAGCTAAATTAAATTTATGTAGGTACAGATTTGTAAAAACAAAAATAAAATTTAAATATGCATGTAAAATTACTAGGTAGATACAAAAAGTTTACATAAAAACTATTGTATAAACTTATAGGGTGCATGATAAATGGACAGGTACAACTTTATCAAAATATGTGTATTGAGTTTTATACCTTCCCACTAAATTGTTATTAAATTTGCAATGGCATGAAAATAAAGACTAGTAAATTATTGTTCCTTTAACAATGCTTGCATTAATAGTTATACGTAATTATTGTAAAATGTTTGATGATTGATAGATCCTACACCTTATCAGTTGATTGGTAACTGAAATTGAGCGGGTAATGCAAAAAACCAGTATAATTGCACCATTTGACCGACATTACATATAAATGTAAAAATTATAATACAAAGTTGCCGTCAATTTGGGCCTAGCCACTATTCTAACCTTCAGTTCTTGTTCCAAGTTTTCAACGAGTTGCCATGGACAGATTACGTCTCCTGCGTTATTATGTAATAAAAATGTTATATGGAGAAAGTCATCAGATATTTTTTTTAGCAAATTTGTAACATAAAAAATATTGACCTTAATAAATGATACATATTTACTACTATTAAGCATATTTACAATATACAATATAGTACAATTACGTACTATAATTAAATTTATCTTCTTTGCTTGTGTCAATAATTTTAAATGTACCTATATTTATTTTAATGGCTCTAGTAACGGTCTGTTTTACAATCTGGAATAAATATATTCGTCAGATAAAATTATCACTATCCTTTTCTCTAGGCATATAAATTAAAAGGACAGTTCATTTTATCTGAGAGACATATTTTATTTGGGGATGTGAAACAGACTCAGAGTTGGCTAAGTAATAGGTACCTAATTAATTTGTTTAAATATTCTAATGCTACGAGTATCAAGCCAGTCTTTAAACGGTTGATTTAGATTTTAGAATTACTGAAACGAGATAATACCTAGGTACATTTTCAAAAATACTGATTGATCCGTTACTTTTCACAAACTTTTGTTAATCAGGTGCCTTCTAAATTCAATGTGATTGTGAAGGAATATTTTAAAATACCGAATTATTTTGCTTTTCGATTTTAATCATAAGTGTTGATTGATAACAATGTATTGAAGGTATTGGATTGAGTTATTGAAAACTCATTTTGAATTCAATTGAATTGGAATTAATTTAACTTATACAGGGTGTTCGTTTCGATTTGCGATAAATTAGACAGGTTACTTGGGCCATTAATAGAAGTTATCTGGTATATCGGCTTTTGGAAAATTCGATAAAAAATATATTTTTTTGTTTTCATACATAATAAATGAAATGGTAAGTGTGAGAGAACCTTAAGAATAAAATAAAAGTTAATCTCAGGTGACTGACGGCACATGTCAAAATAAGTAACATTAGAATGTAATAAAGGTTGCAATACACATGTTCAGTGATTAAACTTATTTTTTTAATAACTCATTAACGGTGAGAGTTAAAACACTAGTTTCTTAGAGAAATTAATTATATTTGACCTAAATAAGCTTCCCTTAAAGTTATAGCATATGAAGAAAAACACGCTGTATAGTACATTAAGTAGGTATATTATATCTAGGTATTAATTAACGTATATATCCTTCCTTTTTTGGATTTGAATTAAGGTAACCGATTTTGAAGTTTCTTTGAATTAAAAATAATTGATAACCTCGTAAATTCTACACCTTTTAGATATATTAATTATGAATGACAGCAATCGAAGGAATTTACCTAACAGAGTTAGGCAAAAAGTAATTCGATTACTCCTTCCGATTACTTTTGTATGTGTGCTTTGTAATCTAGATTACAAGGTAAGGTACACATACAAATGCAATTTACAGGCGTAATAAGATTACTGTTGCCCAACCCTGCTACCTACCTAGTCATAACTGTAAATAGTATTTTTATACATAATAAATAGATATTAATCAAGCTTTTTTATCTTTTTTCAAAATAAAATTAAAAAACTTAACAATACCATGGCTCTTAAAATGCAATCAAGAAAACCCATAAAGAAAACAAAGAAGAATCGAGTTCTATTAAAGTTCAGTATCAAATCCGTATTCGAAATATTTGAAATCCGCCCGTTGACGTGCTCACATGTGTCGGTTTATTTCAGTCGGATTTTTGTCGTCCGGTACGAGTTAAATGGGCCGGACGATTTCGATGTTTTTTTTTTAAATTCATTTATTTTTCTAAAGTTCTCATGGCTTTGAAGAGGAAACGACTGACGGTTTTAATTTTAATTCGGGTCTCGATTGCTTGTTGCGTGTGTCTTGTTTGGTTTAGTTTCGAAGATGCTTTATTGGATAGGAAGGGCTTTTGAATGTTAAACTCTGTGTTAGTTTTTCTTTAAGATGATGATCAAGCGAGTAAATTAGTAGGTGGCTAAGTATTCAAAACAATTTGATTCCAATAGTTCAACTTCTTAAAAAGCTTTTAATTAATAATTATTAGATTCAGTGTAATTTAAATATTGTGTTCATTAATAATATTTCGATTTTGTATAAATAATATCAAACGATAAAATATAATTTGATTAATTTATAACGACCAATTGTCACCGGAAACTTATATCAACTACTCAAACTCACTTTGTAGTCAAATACAGTAAGCTTTTTAATATGCTTTAAATGTTCCGTGTCAAGTGGACAGTTGAGATCCAGCGCACAAGAGATTTACTGCGACACGCTTTGATTTTATGACTCCTCAAACACTATCAATTGACTATAATTTTCAAAGAAAGTTCATGTTTAGCTGTAGCAATATTCAAACACGTCATTAAAAAAATGTCTTATTATCAAGTGCCATAAAACTTCACATTATTTTCAGCGCGATCAACTTCCGACTTTTCTTTTAATAAAATCTAAACAAAGCAAAAACTATACTCACACTAATTGTCAATAAATAAAAAAAAACAATCACAACCGATTCACAAACATCACTCACTTCACAGTTTAAATATCGAACTCGTTCTCAAAGTCCGTCAAGTTTAAAAATCGAATGCGTCCGAAAAGTTCGGCGCGGCGCGAAGGAAAACGGCTCGTAGTTTCCCGGCGTCCGAGCGACGAATGCGGCTCGAGCGCGCGATCGCGGCGAGGTGGGCCGAGCGGGGAGGGGCCCACCTGAGCCGGCGCCACGTGCCCGCTCGAGCGGCGCGCCCGCGCCCGCTCCCGCTGCCGCCTGTGCTGAAAGCGAACTCGCTTTTCATCCTGGGTGCTTAGCCAAGTTGCCAATCGCTAGCGCTTGCTAGCGCATCGTAGTTTTCCCTCTCTGTCACTCCTTCACAATAGTGCGGCAAAGAGGGAAAATTAAGATGCGCTAGCAAGCGCTAGCGATTGGCAACTTGGCTAAGCATCCTGGAGTTTTGGTTTGACGGAGCGTTTCTGCGTGCAGGACGACCGTTGGTTTGCTGGTGGAATTGTAATGATGAATTTAACAAGGATTCGCTTTTCATTATAGTCGTTATTGTTCGTTCTCTAGATGCTTATGTTGATGGTGTTGATGCCTGTACCTGAGAAATACGTCCAGAAATAAGATTGAGTGCACATCGTGGTGCAATGTTTATAAATAAAAATTGTTTGACTCTATCTCGATGTAACTCTCAATTGGCAGTTCAGGGTTACTTCGTAGGTATCTAAATGTTTTCTAACTGATGTCTAATAATATCAAATACATGTGTGTTAATCTTTATTATACACACTAATTTCATTTTAGGTACAATTCAATTTAAAATTAAATTCTTTTCTTGTTATTGGTATTATTTAAATCTCAAAGCTTATAATTGAGTATTTTTAACCAGGCAAATATTTCACAAATAAATAAAATGTAAGTTAATCAATCTTGATCCTCACAATAATCTGTAAAATTCAATTTTACATAAGAATGTTACTTTCATGTAATATCATATTTTGACAGTTTGTCAGGTTTGATCAAATTCCACGAAGAATGAAGGTTGCACGAAAATAAAGTAGCATTTTTTATTTATAATCATTATTAAGTAATTGGTGACATTTACTATATATGTATGGGTAAGTATTTTCAAAAGCTAGAGTTATGATTATATGTATATTAATATTAATAAATTCTACTAACTTCAGATGTGTTAAATAAGAATTATTAGCGTGCTCTACATTTTCAAAATATCATCCGATTTTCGGTAAAAACTGACTACACCCATTATTTTAGTACCTAGATAATATTTTTAAGGATATATTATATCCTTAAAATATTTATAGGTTATTGTGAAAAACATCTTCGCAGACAATAGAGAGCTACGTAATGTAGATATAGAAGCATTTGTTATGAGGCCTTCTCAACTGCATTCATGACCTACTTACATAAGTAGGTAGGAGAGCCAACGTTCAGACTGTCTCGTTTATTACTCGAAATGACTGAAGTTCGAACTAAACATTTTTCTGTGTACCCTCAAACTAGCCAACTTTACCTTCAGGGAGAACATTGCCCAATACCTACTAGAATTTTTAATAAATTGGTTAATATAGAAAAATTCATTACTGCAATGGCAACCCCACTATTTTTAGTATAAAATAGGGTACGTGACTAGTAGCACAGCGTATAACTTTAAAAAAATCTAATTGTGGGCAATGTTTCCCCCGGCAAAGTTGGCTAGTTTGACGTAATTCAGGTTGACATTTTGGGGTATTGAATGTTTTAACGTACCTATATTACAAAATTATGTGGATTTGAAAATTAAAAGTCAGATTTAAGGCCGAGCCACACTTATTGCGTGTGCAACGCGTCCACATTCTTGCGTGACGTGCAAGCGGAGAGCCACATAAAGGTACATTTAGACCAAACGAGCATTCGCTCATTCTATCCCCCACTCTACGAAATCAACGAATTTCGATGAATCACGTTTTGTGTAACGAACGAATTTGATTTATATATGTATGTTTTACCTTAGTATTAGGACCTACTAATAGTAGGTACCTACTGGAATTTCATTTTACACATTTTTTATATTTCTGTGAAAAGTTTCAAGCTTTCAAGTTGCTCTACAACATGTAAAGTTTAATTACAGTATACATTATTAAAGAAAAAACTAACTTTGGTGATTTTGAAATCAAAGTCTTTTGTAAGTTTTCGTTGTGAATATGACAGTAGGTATTTTTATTTATGCCAAGCCAAGTTCAGCTAACAGAACTGGTAAGCACCGTTTGTAATATTACACGAACCATTTCAAGACCCTTTTTATATGTACTTGATAAGTCCAGTATTTTAAGCATCTCATTATTTTTCATAGAATATATATAATTATTTACTATTTCCACAGTGACCCGTCAGCAATCCGTCATAGCTCAGTGGCGGACACTAACCATACATCAGAAATGACGTACGGTAAAGAATAAAAATTACCATAGCTGCAATGAATGCTAATCTGTCTATTGTAGAAACAGATATTATTTTCTTCGTAGCGTAGACCATTATATTGTTGTCAACAATCTGACCCGGTATTTTCTCACGTCATCATATTGCAGTAAAATAGTTATACTTATTAATTCACTCTTTCTAGAGTAAACCATCAGCAATCCGTCATAGGTCAGTCGCGGACTCTGGCCATGCATCAAAACTGACGTAGGGTGACGGATAAAATTTACTAATATTGCAATGGCCAATGAATTATTGAACTTGTAGGTATATAGATTTTTGGTTTTCTTGCGGACACTGGCAATGCAAAAAGACGTATAGCGAGGAATAAAAAATACTAGGCCTGCAATTAATTATTTTTAAGTCATCTATTGTAGAAACAGATATTATTTTGTTCACATCACACATCATCAGCCTATGATAGTCCACTGCTGGAAGTAGGCCTTTCCTATTAACTATGCGAATAGCAGCATTAGGAGGTAAATGCCCATAATCGCCACGCTGGGCAAGCAGATTAGCGATCGCAGTAATGTGTCCACTGTGATGACGCTGCTGCCCATCATCAATTTTTTATCAAAGAATGGTAAGTGACACTTCAATCCCTTAGTCGATTCTTACGACACCCGCGGGAGGAGTCGGGGTGGTGACAAAATATGTATTCTTACTGCCGTCACCACACGGCATATTATATTATTTTGTGCGCCTTGAACTAAACTATCACATATTGTCAACGATTTGACCCAGTATTCTCATTCTCACCCACCCAGTATTCATCGGACAGTGGTCTCATCGGACGATCAGCGCTCGCTCACGCCAGCATCACGCTGAGATGAGACCATTTCGTAGCCCTGTATGTCTATTGGTTTGTATATGTATCACGTTATTTTGTTATAAATAAAGTGGATTGTTTTAATTATTAATTGACCATTTCCACAGCGATCGTCAGCCATCCGTCATAGCATAGCCGCAGACGCCGGTAATGCATCAGAAATGACGTACGGTGAGGAATAAAAATTACTAGCACTGCAATGAATTAATCTAAAGCCATCTATTGTACTTAGAAATAGGTATTATTTTGTTCACCTTACTCTAGACCATTAACTATTGTCAACGATTTGACCCAGTATTCTGTCTCTTTATTTTGTTAGAAATAAAGTAGGCTGCTTTAATTATTAATATACTATTTCCACAGTGCCCGTCTGTAATCCGTCATAGCACAGTCGCGGACGGCGGCAATGCATCAGAAATGACGTACGGTGAGGAATAAAAATTACTAGCACTGCAATGAATTATTTAAAACGCATCTATTTTAGGAACAGATGTTTTGTAACGGTTGCAGGATTGTTGGAATATGATACAGCAAAATGTAATATTGGGAATATACAACATGTATATAGCTAAGTAGGTAAAGATAAAGTCCTTTGTGTAGTATTTAGCAACACGTTTGTGTTAAACTTGCAACTAATGACTTCTATGCACTAGCTAAATACTAAGTCGGTGGGTATAAAAGAAAGACTTTTTTTAAATGTTGTAACTTTTTTAAACTGTATGAGCTATAATATGACATTGACCTATTGTATATTATACAATTACTTGATGACAGAGAACCTAGTCTGTGAATGCTGCTGTTATTTTTCTAGACGCATATCCTACCTTTCTGATACAAAAAAATATATATCTGCAAACCACCAATGTGAATGCTTTGGGTTCATACAAAATCACTATCCAACAAAGGACCCAGGGTTAACTTGAATCGCAGTTAAAGTCAAAACCAAACGTTGTTAAAATATCAGCTCTATCAGCGTGCAGCGTCTTATTTATACAATTATACAACGTAAACAGTATTAATAGTTAGTCCAACGAAAATCACGAACTCTACGTCGTATGCCTAGCAATCTACAAGTTGTAGAACATTCTCAAAATTTCGGGAATATACTCGGAAATTTCGGATAATTTTCATGAGAATTTAAGAGTAAGTTTTCATTGAGAGTGTTTCCATGAGAACTTATAAAATAGTGTAATGAAGAATATTGTATTTCACAATTGAGTAAATAAAGCATAAAATATACCTGAAAAGGCATGATGTACAACGGTTTTGGTATGATTAGATTGCTTGTAAAATTGAAATTGCCGAGAACATTCTCTATAGAAGTTTCGCAACTTAGGAAATTGGCTTCGCCTTGGTAAATTGCTACGTATGCCTGCTATAGGACCACATTTCAATATCGAATTTTATAGAAGATGGTGGACGTATTGCAGGACAATATGGTCTCTTTTACCACATAATTCTATTTTGAGATGTGGCCATATAACAGGTAGGTATACGCCGTATAGTCTCCACGACTGGGGGACCTATCGGCTCATTAGTTTAATTAGCTACTAATTATACATATAACAGCGCAACATGACCAATATAATGATGACTGAAGGTTTTATGTAGCCCTAAATCAAGTAAATCAAAACGTGAAAATCATATTTAGATAAAAGACATCAAAAGGGAACACAAACCACGCGCGTGGTCTCATCAATTAGAATAAGACATCGATCCAAATTACCATTGACGGAATCCATGGTTAAGACTTGCAGTCAAGAGAGAATCAACAACCAATAGTACATTGACGGTCGGTAAGCGGAATACTAACTCGAGTCATTAAAAGCTTCTAACACTCTCGTTAGTAATTCCGTGCTTATCTCCCTTCATGCATACAATGTTTTTCATCACACTTTTCGACAAAAAGTTAAGTTTTAAGACAAAATATTATTTAATGACGTATACGTACTGACATTTCTATTACTCCCTAGGGAATTTCACTTCTCTATTACTCCCGCTATGCAAGCAAGCAATGGCGCGCTTAGACAGCAAGTTTGATGAAAAATATTTTAATCTTGTATGAACGTTCCAACCTTTAGAAAGTACGAAATAGAATCATGATTTGAACTTGATCGAGGGACGTATGAATGGAATGGCACTCGACTTGCAGTCGCGAAAGAATCATCGTCATTTCAGCCGAAAAACGCCCCGAAGTATCTTGCAATCGTATACGATAATCGATAAGTGAATGTATGAGAATGACAGCTTCGAACGAAAAGTCACGTGACCATTTCCATACCTTATTATGATCACGTGACTTATCGCTTATCGTAATACGATTGCAGAATAGCCTGCTGATGTATCTCGCAGTTTAAATACATCCTATTTATTTAACAGAACAACAAAATGACACACATGGTCAAAAACTCATTCACAAACTTTGTTCCCCACGCCCAGTACTGGTGGACTAATCGGCCCATCGGTTTAATTAGCTACTAATTATATAACAGCTCAAACGAGAGCGAGACGAATGGCGGACATTAGAGCAACGACTGTTTAGATTTATTCTTATGGACAAGCTTTTAATAGATTTGTAGTGATTGAAAATCAATGGAAAGTTGGTTGTTCGTATATGGCATTTATTATGTGAATTTATATTTATTTATCAATGTTTATACTTAAATACGTTTCGATAAAAAATTAAACACATAGTACCCATATTGTTTTTTAATAATTTTTAATATTTATAGTATAGGTAGAAACTTTTTTTAATCAGTTTGTATTGGCACTTCCCTGAATTTATCATTTAGTAAAAAAATATACATTTTCATTACATTAGTTATACTTTTGTAGAGACTAAAAAGTAGAACGTTTTAAAAATCACCGAAAATGTATGGTACCGGATACGAGTTTTTTTATCATGACTTGATTTTTATAGATACATACGTATCTCCGGTGCCGTCTAACGATAAAGTTACATCTTTTTTGGATTAGGTAAGGAAATCAGCGAAATTTCAATACAATCTGATGTCAAAACGGTTCCACATCTAGGTACTATAAATATTAAAAAAAGTAAAATCAGCACGTTTCCAGTATCTTCTATGAAAAATTCCACCTGACCCGTATTCATTGACCGCGAGGGACCTTTAGGTACCTACCTAAGTTGAGACTACCTTAGCAAATATTAACCCCCTTATTCATAAAGGCCTCCTAACTTAGCAAGCCGCTAAGTATTAGTGGGATGGGTTCTAAGGAAGACCAGGATGCTTAGCCAAGTTGTCAATCGCTAACGCTTAGTAGCGTATCGTAGTTTTCCCTCTCTGTCACTCTTTCATGTCAGTGCGACAAAGACAGTTAGCTGCCTTTCGTTTACGATTGACGATTAAAAGCGTAGCGATTGGCAACTTGTCTAAGCACCCAGCGCTCTGGCATCAGATGTCAGAGCATATACTGAGTGGTACCCAATTACAGCTCATACATATACATTTTGATACGACCGAAAAGGACGAGCAATACTTAACGGCTTGCTAAGTTAAGGTGCATTCAGACCAAGCGAGCATTCGCTATTCTAACCCCCTACTCTACGAAATTCGATCGTTACACAAAACGTGATTCGTTGATTTCGTAGAGAGGCGGATAGAATAGCGAATGCTCGTTTGGTCTGAATGCACCTTTAGGAGGCGTTTATGAACAAGGTTGACTGAAAAAATGTTTACCTAGGTAGGTACCAAGTTTCTAAACGTGACATTTCTTACTGAAGCTTTATTCCCAAAAAAGCATAAACACTAAATTCCACCCTAATTTATCGACGATCCCTCACCAAAAATTCAAAAAACCCTTTAAAATACATAATTAAAAGGCAATCGATTTCGTATTCAGCGGCCCTACAGCGAACTTCGAAATCCGCAAATTTCGAGGAATTGTCTCTGTCAATCTAATGACGCATTCCTTGGAGTAACAAAGACAAATCATCGAAATTTACAAATTTCGTAGTTCGCGGTAGTATGCCAGTTTCTGTCTTCCTCTCCTCAATACAGAGTGTGAAGGAGGGCCACCCTAGGTCGTAAATTATCGTCAGGTGAGTTATGTGGCAACATGTCGTGACCTGTTGATTATGTTGTAATAAATTTTATGGCCCATGGGGTTTGGTCTATGGGGATGGGTCCCTTTGGAAAGCTTGGCTTGGGAGTTTGGGTGTTAAGTCAAAGTATGTGTGGTATGATAAGGTGGGTGAATCTACTTTTTCCTAACTAGTGCGGAAAAGTAAACTTTGCGCACGCTTCGCGTACGTAAATTTATGTTTTTAAGGCACTTGTTATGAAAAAAGTCGTTCGATACACGTGTAAAAACTTATTTTTAACTCGGGTGATTGTCGCCCTTTCACTCGGGCTACATCTTTCACCCTTGTCGAAAAAAAATGATCTCGAATAAAAAAAACCCTTATTTTTAAACATTTAGCAACAAATAGCTTAAGAAACTTAAAAAAACAGAAGTGTCTACCCTACTTAAAAACTAGGTTCATAAATAACTAAACACCTTTACCAACATCATTAATTCAACAAAAACACCCACAATATTAAACAAAGCATAATAAGTATTCCTACAACACCAACCGTACCGTATAATATTTACGAATATTTTTTTTCTTTACATAAAAACCTTGAACTTAATTCCATACTCACGCTTGCATTTTACCTATAAAGATGCCCATGTCAAAGAAATTCGTGATTCCATGTAATAATACATAATTACTTAATCCATTGTAATGCAACGCATTTGCAATTGAATCAAAATTTGCATGTAATCGTAAAGATCATGCTGTCTTTATCGCTCTAGCGTATTCTTCATAGATTAGAGTGAGATGGATGCAGCGCACGTGTTGCGTTGCAGTAGGAGAATGCCTATTGCAACGAAGGGGGCGGGGCTTAATGCGTGCGATCCGGCGCTCTGATTGGTGGATACAAGTTGGAAGTGGGGTGTCAATGTGCTTCTGAAACTTTTGAAGTTTTTAGTCGGAAAGTTTGAGAAATTATACAATTTTTTTATACATGTTGAAGACGAGTTTGGAATATTTGAGTTTTTATAAGTTGTTTTTTAGGCCCAGAAGTTTTGTTCTAGGATCTAGATATTTTATAGGATAGAGGATGTCGAACGAAAAAAGTTGTTGCTACTTACAGTCACCCAAAAATAATTGGTAGATTATATTTTTAGGTAAGTATCTGGGTACCTATTTCTTAATTATTTATTATTTTGACAGGTGTGTCACGGCCATGTCGAACAGTTGCGGATTTTCAAGAAGTTCAATATTTTCATTTTTATTTGTGAAGCCCCTGCAACGAGCTTTAGATCATACCTACCTACCTATATATATATAAATCATTACCTGTCGAAAATTAAGTTCAGGTGAAGTCAAGTTTCATTAAATTATTCGAAAGAGTCCTCTTAATATTTAAAAAAACCGTCGTCAACCAATTTCTCGACGATCCCATCATCAGACCCTAACTTGGTGCCAACGGGACCACCTCTGAGTCAAATTGGTTCACGATTCTAGGAGATTTCCTTTCAAGTAACATACATACAATAAATCGGTCGAAAAGAGAACCTCCTTTTTTAAGTAGGTTAAAAAAGCTAACAAGGCATTTGTGACGTGAAGGTACCCACCTTACTCCCATATCCATAAATGTCTTCTAACTTAACAAGCCGCTAAGTACCTATCTATTGTTTGTCCCTTTCAATCTTATAGAAATATTGACAAGATCGAAAGGGACAAACAATACCTACTAAGTGGCTTTTCAAGTTAGGAGACGTCAGAGTTGGGCAAAAAGTAATATGATTACTCCTTCCGATTACTTTTGTATGTGTACTTTGTAATATACAGAAGTAATCATTATTTACTTTTTGCCCAACTCTGGGAGACGTATATGAATTAGGAGGTAAATATCTAATCTAATTGAAAACCTATTTGACTCCAAAAAATCTGATTAATTCTAAGATGATTTTATTCAGGCTATTCATTCTTAGTTGTTTTGTTCAGTAAACAACTTTCGAACCTTTACAAGCAACTTTGACGTTCTGGATGCTTAGCCAAGTTGCCAATCGCTAGCGCTTAGTAGCGTATCGTACTTATCGTAGTTTTCCCTCTCTGTCACTCTTTCATATTAGTGCGACAAAGACAGTTAGCTGCCTTTCGTTTACGATTGACGATTAAGCGTTAGTGATTGGCAACTTGTCTACATAAGCACCCTGATAAGTAGAGTCGCCTAAGCCCCTACTGCACCGTGGTAACAGGTGCGACAATTGTAAACTATAGTTTCTACCATTGCAGGCGTCCATAGGCTACGGTTACCATTTACAATCGGACTGGCTGTGTGGTTGTTTGCCACCAACAATATATAGCAACTTCCAATACTTACCTACTCGAGTATACTTTTCAGTCCAAAATGTGGGCAAGTGTACATTCCGTACACTTGCCCACATGATTGTATAGGTATATGTAATTGCGAAAGTGACGCCTAGCGATATAAACGATAAAAGTGAAACCATGAATTATCATATCAGAATCGGTCGCAGGTCGCAGTTACAAGGTTGGCATTGCGACCTGTGCTATAAAGGTGCATTCAGACCAAACGAGTATTCGCTATTCTTTCCCCCTCTCTACGAAATCAACGAATCACGTTTTGTGTAACGAACGAATTTCGTAGAGTGGGGGATAGAATAGCGAATGCTCGTTTGGTCTGAATTCACCTTTAGAACCATCGAGAAAAAATCTCTTTAAGGTTTCATTTTTAATATAACCTCTTCTCAAGCTTACAATTTTGTGGTTGGAAGTTTCTAGTGTTAAAACTAAGGAGACAGTCGAAAGAGATTGTATGGGAAATTGACCTATCCTGTTGGATTACCTTATGCCCATTGTTCTATACTTGGAATGATCACCATCATTGCAGCCATAAGACATAAGTATGATTTAAAACGGGATATTTACCATGTTACTCCGTGAAGATGGCATTTGCAACAGTGGCAAAATATCGAGTGCTCAATAATCATAATTTACATGGTAGATAAATATCCCGTTTCAAAACATAATAATAATGTATATAGCTAAATTACCATGTTAACTTAAGAACTTATACCTACTTAACCATAAGACGTCCGCTGAACGTAGCCCACCACTTTGGACCTCCACAATAATCTACATACACCGGTTGAAAGCGACCCCAGCGTCTCCCAGCGTTCTTCATGAGGTCGTCTGTCCATTTTGTGGGTGGACGTCATATACTCCGTTTGCCAAACCGTAGTCTCCACTCGAGCACGTTTCGACCCCATCGGCCATCTGCTCTGCGTGCAATGCGGCCTGCCCATTGCCACTTCAGCTTGCTAATCCGGATGGCTACGTTCAACTTCGGATATCCTTATTTGTGATTCGATAACGTAGAGAAACTTCGAGCAGAGCCCTCTGAATAGCTCGTTGAGTGGCTTTGACTATGTCTGAGTGACTAGTTTGAGATGAGGCCGATAGTTAAGGACTACGTTTCGGTACCGTACCTAAGTACACACTGGTAACACACATGGAATATTAGATTCTTCATATACAGTTCATACAAACCATTGATTTAAGTAGATCCAACATTTCTATTATACACTTCTGATTAGAATTTTTAACATCCTCTAACGTATGAGACTAGATAAGTATTTTTCCTAACTAGTGCGGGAAAGTAAACTTTGCGCACGTTTCGCGTGCGTAAATTTCTCTTTTTAAGGTACTTGTTATGAAAAAAGTCGTTCGATACACGTGTAAAAACTTATTTTTAACTCGGGTGATGGTCGCCCTCGTTTCACTCGGGCTCCAACTTTCACCCTCGTCAAAAAAATATGTTTTTGCACTTGCATCGAAATGTACTATTCTTGCATCATAGGTAGGTAATTGTGACATGCAATTCTGGACATAAGATAAAAATAACTATTATTCTGAGAGAGGATTCATAACAGGAGAGACTTGTCCAGCGTGATTCTGCCGTGTGATTCTGAGACACCATTAGCCAAAGGCTGACTAAGATCTGAATAAAATAAATACATTGATATCCATGAGGTATTTCGATTAACGTACTATGCAACGATAGAAAGATGTTTAAAATCATGGAAATTGGAAACACATTTGTGAAAAACACTCAGAAAAAGCCGACTGCCACGCCTAGATTGTATACATTTTATCAGAAAATGGAAAAACCTTCAGGCCTAGCCAAGATGTCATTCTGCAATCGTATACGACAAGCGATAAGTCACGTAACCATAATAATGTATGAAAATGGTCACGTGACTTTTCCTACGTATCTGCATGTCATTCTCATACATTTATTACTTATCGCTTATCGTAATTATAGCCAAGTTGCCAATGGCTAACGCTCTGTAGCGTATCGTAGTTTTCTCTCTGTCACTCCTTCCTATTAGTGTGACTAAGACAGTTGCCTTTCGTTCACGATTCGTGTTAAGGTGCATTTCGACCAAACGACGATTCGATCATTCTATCCTCCACTCTACGAAATTCGTTACACAAAACGTGATTCGTCGAAATTCGTTGATTTCGTAGAGTGGGTGATAGAATGAGCGAGTGCTCGTTTGGTCTAAATGCACCTTTAGCAATTGGCATATTGGCTACGCACCCTGTATGAATACGTTTCTGTGTTGTGACGAAAGTACTGGATTTTTACAGGCAGGTTTTAATATGGGATAATATTTCCTCAGCTTTTTAAAATGTGGCCTGTGTTTACGTGGCACACCAATGAAAACAACTAGATAAAGCTTTAAATAAATAAATATAAAATATACACCTACTACGTAAAGTGGGGTTCAAAATTGCATGGACAGTTTTTGAATGAATTCATTCATAAATTGTCCATGCAATTCTGAACGCCACTGTACATAGTACGAGTATTCAAATAAAATTCTAGGTAATATGAGGACACTTAAGTAGTTAATATTGTTAAAATAAATATATTGGTACCTACATGTTTGAGACGAGAATCTAAAATTAAATACTCTTTTTATTTTCTTAGGTCTAATATTTAAAAAGTAACTTTTTTCCAGTCTTCAGAAAACTTAGTTGATGTACTTACCTACCACATACTTAGGAACCTATTAGTAATTTTGCGAATCTTATTAGACTCAATCCAGTTAGATACAGATACAGAAATCAACTATCTGACTATATTCAGATTGATGGATTAGTTAAGGTAAAATTAAGGTACTGGAAGTACCTACCCACTTATTTATTAGGTACCCTGTTCGATAAATATACATTTCGGGGAACATTTGTTATGTTGGTATTATAAAATGGTCTGCACACAAATTCCTAAGTAGGCACCTACTTTCATAAACATGACCTTGTTCAAAATTGTTGACCGGGAAATGTCGATAGATGGCAGGCAAAACAAGATATTGATGTTGATGGAGCTTCCTTTCAATAAGTGAGAAACTACAGGGTGACATCTGGGTCGTGGAGCAGAATTGAACAGGATATTAGGGATGGTCACTCTGAGCAACTTTCACTACGAAGATAACAAAGAAATCGTAAAAAAATCTGCCAATTACGAATTCATTGGGCCCTAATTGATAGTTAAATAACAATTAACTCATAATTAGGAGTTTTTTCCGCGATTTCTTGGTTACCTCTATAGTGAAAGTTGTTCAGTATGACCATCTCTAGTACCCTGTTCACTCTTGCTACACGACCCAAAATAAATGTCACCCTGTAATTATTATACCTAGAAATATTACGTGTGCAAAATGTTAAAATCATGTACTTAATGAGACAAAAATCATTTCATGGTGCGATGATGAATTGGGGGGTATTTGTGGCTATTACGCATGCACCAAAAATGTATGGGTTACCAAAGTAACAGACATTGCTCGCAGAATTGCCAGACTCAAGTGGCAGTGGGCTGGGCACATCGCCAGAAGATCAGATGGCCGATGGGGCCCGAAACTGCTGGACTGGCGACCACGTACCGGAAGACGCAGTGTGGGCAGACCTCCCACAAGATGGTCCGACGACCTGGTCAAGGTCGCGGGAACCCGCTGGAGGCAAGCAGCGCAGAACCGGTCATATTGGCGATCATTGGGGGAGGCCTATGTCCAGCAGTGGACGTCTTTTGGCTGAAATGATGATGATGATGACGCATGCACAGTAGGTATAGGTACGGCATAATAATCCCAGATTAAATGTTTACCCACTTTTCATAACTTATTTTTCTACAATATTTGCACTGTGGGAGTGAATGTGGTATTACTTGTAGATTTTTTAAAAATGTTTTTCTTTCTTTTACATATTGTTGCTTTTGTAGGGGATAGGATAACTATATTATTATACTTGAAGTTCGTAGATGTTCACGGAAAATTATCAAAAATGGTTTAGGTATTCTTATGCACTTATTACCTAAGCTCTGAAATGGAATTCGAGATCAAAAATGTAAACAATCTATGACAATGACATGACATTATAAAGTCAATGTTACATTGACATTCCAGGGGTACCTATAAAACTTTTTATTTTTTATCACCTTTATAAATTAACGTCGCATTTTGAGATGGGTTATTTATTTTATTTTATTTATTTGCACACTTACAAACTATCCTTACAGGTGTTAAACCGAAGACAATGTTTGATGTTTAGGTGTAGATACGTGAAAGTCAAAGTATGTTCGATACACAAGTATCACAATTATTAACATATTTTTGGACATGATTATAAAAAACATACGGCTGAGTGTCCACGGTTCCTGATTACAAAAATAATACGTAGAAAATTTACTAGAATGATGTAAATAATCAACATAATCAATGTTTGAAAACCAATGTCGTGTTACTTTAATCTTTAGAATAGTCGGGGAACGAATTCCAGTCTTCATCTATAGTTACAATTGAATCCATTTCTATTAAAAAATTAAAATGATTGATTTGTAGGTAAAAATACTAAAATCTGTATCCATGTACTTTGTAATGCTTTAGGAGTTTTTATGAATTCATAAAAAAAGTCATTTGGAGCACCATCTTGTTTTGATTTTTTCAGTAGGTACATTGTAATAACTGTGAACCAAATGTTTAAAACTTCTTATCATTGCCAGTAGTATAAATTAAACACCCTACATTTTATTAAAACTAGCCAAATATATCATTAAAAAAATAATTTACGGTATTAAAAATTAGTAAAATATTTAAAAACTATACGTCAGAGTCAGTGACTGTAAATGCGTATTTTTTTTTTCAAGTATTTCAATGATTTTTGATTAGGTACCCACCTCTCGCGATTATTTTTTTGTAGTGGTATCCCATTTGTTTAAATTTTTGATCTCCAATTCGATTTCTGATCTTACATACATAGTAAACCTGTTAGCCTTATTCGTTAAAAATAAGCGTTTAAAGTGTAAAATGACACTGACATACTAAAAAAATTTAGTAGGTATCTATGTTTTTTTATTATAATGGCTTTTGTAACATTAGCCAATTACAAAGTAAAAGTTAGGGAAACTAGGCATCAAGAAAAACGTAATAGAAAAAAAACTACCTATCTTAGGATTAGGCTTGAATCATCTGTGGCTTACCTAATTTCTGGCACCCTAGTGAAAAGGGGTATAAGTCGAATTTTGGCCAAATTGAGTTAAGTATACCAAAAAATTTCAAAAAAAAAGTGGCATCTGTTGGTGTAAAAGGATCTAAGATATCACGTAAATTGACAGAGTTACGGTCGTGTAATATGGTATAACTAACACAAATGACCATGCAGTGTCAGGTATAAGTTGAAATAAATTCTTACTAACAAAAAAAAGTATATCGTTGTAAAGTTACAAAAGGTATTAGTGTAGCTAAGTTTTACGCGTTTGGATTTTTGTTGTGTGTAACGCTATAACTACTCATATTCTCTTGGTGGTCTCTTGGATAATGAGGATCCATGTGTATTTAAATCACTTTACACGAACAATAAAAACATTTTTTGAGATACAATTCGACATAAATTCATATTCACGAATAAAATTATGTTGTTACGGGTACAAGTCGAGTTTAATCACTTAGAATTACAGTTTTTTACATGTGATACAATCCATTTGTGGGAATTATATTCGTTTACACTAAATTAAAAAGTATTACTTAACATTTAACACCAGTAAATTGACGGTTTTGTACTAATTTGTACCCTTTTACACTAAGTTTCGTTATATGTACACAATGTTTAAAATAGTGTTAATTTTTAAAATTTAATTTACTTACTACTGATTTTTCAATCCCCAGTTAACAGTATCTGTCAAATAAATGTTAGCTCTATCCTTTTTTGACTGATGACCTAAGATAAGGATGGTGATAATTTTAACTGACGGATACTTTTAACTGAGGATTGAAAAATCAGCCCTTAGTGGTTAATGATTTTATTAAAGTATGATTGTATTTTTTTTCAAAATCAAGCTGTTAAATTCTGCTGCTTATTTGTTAAAACCTATGTTAGTAATATTAGTTTGTGTTGATAATTTAAAAGACCTAACGCAAATACTTTTTTTTTTAATTGTAGTAACAATTTTACTTAATGATCTAGGTAATATAGAAAGCGCGCTATAATAGCCTTGTACGAGTATTTGCTGCTGTTCTATGGCTGTTGCTATATCTATATTACTCCAGAAACATGTGATTAGAACAATTCCAAAACAGCCTGGCCAACAACCAACAACAACTGGCCACTTTTTACGAAAGATAACGAAATTAATAAAGTTAATGTATAATTAACACAATAATTCAAGTTGATCGTACATATATTTACCTATACGTACAACTTTTATAAGAATTATAATCGATAGAATATAATAGTGACGGGCTTTTTGTACTCGTCGATTAAAGTCTGTTTATTAAGATTCCATACAGAGTACTGCAATGCAACGTCACTATTTTTATCTGAAACAACTGAAATAACTTCTTTACACACTAGTGCGAGGAGTCGTTTATATCTTGCCTGGTTGAAAACTTCGGAAGGCCATCTGAACTGAAAATTGTCGTACGATACACATGCAAAAATTAAATTCGTAAATCGTGTCGATTTAAAACACTCCCTTCGGTCGTGCTTTGCTTTATTTATGCTTATTTCGAACTTATTTTTTTTCACAGTTGTATCGTAATGTACATTACGATAGGCTATAGACAATAGTTTTTTTTAATAAAATATCGATTTTCAATAGTATGTTATTTTAGGTGACTCGATAAGATACAAAATTGCCATTCAGGCGTTACGGACCTATACCTACTAGCCTACCTACCTAGCTGCGCGCACGACATCCAGGGCATAAAGTTATAATTCGGACAGTAGGACTATTTGTACTATTTAGGTTTTTTGTCGAGTACCGTGTTAGCAAAATAAGGCATGACAAAAAAATTATTATGACACGATTTTGATAATAAGAAATAAATACTACATTATGGTATTTTTTGGTACTATGAAATTTAAAAACATTTCATTTTATGATGCGTTGTGTTTTGGCTGTTGAAAAGAAGTAATATTTTTCTAATTCAAGGAAATAATTTCCGATAATAAATGGAAAAAAGATATATTTTTATTGTAACTTATTTCATGGAATTTGGATACAATTGAATAAAGTGATTAATATAAATCTTGTTATTCCCTTTTACACGTTACTAACATCTTGTGCACAATGGTATAAGTCGGTTTTTTTGGGATTATATTGTATACATACATGCTATGCCATTAAAATTAATTTCGCAAACAAACTTAGCTAATTTTTTTTCGTAAAAGTACATCTCAAAAAGAGTTATTATAAAATAAGTTAAATTTATACCCGTTTTCACTAATGTCCAATATATGTGAAAAGGGGTACTAATTTGGTTATATTTCTAAATAGCATTTATTTCAGCGGGTACAAGTCAATTTTTTTTTAAACTATTGATTTTAGCCATAAACCAATGACGGCATGTGAAAGAGCGCATTGTATTTACTCAAAGTACATTTAAAGTTATTCTAATTCTTTAGCCATTTCGGCACAGTAATTTTGAATAATTTTGCCAATCGTTTTTTGGCTCTCCTGTAAAGTGGCAAATTTCGATTTATACCCCTTTTCACTAGGGTGCCAGATTTATGAATATTTCCAGAAGACAGTGGCGCTATTGGCGGTCGCGCTTGAACTAGGCTTTCGAAACACGGGTCAAGAGATGGCGCTATACTCAAGTGCCATTAATAATGGATTATTTTTTGTTTTGTTACGTTTCTTTAGATCCTGGTTATTGTTGAAGTACCGAAATAATCTTATAGTATTTGCTATTTTTATGATAACTTAGGTCGATATTCTACGTTCTTAAGAATACTGCCATTTTTGAAATAATTTAGCTGATTTCATTATAACAGGTTTTTCATGTATTTACCTACCTACTTGGTTGATCAGTAGGTATAGTAAAGTTCATAATCATAAAACGTAAGTTAAATAAGTACCTACACTAATTTAACAACATTACGATACAAGTGCGAAAAACATGAAATTCGAACGTGCGATGTTTTAAAACACGAGAACACGACCGAAGGGAATGTTTTAAATCGACACGAGTGACGAATTTCCTTTTTGCACATGCCTCGTGCGACGTTTTTTAGTACAGATGGCCCTCCGAAGTTTTGGACCTGACGTAAAATGAGCCACTTCTCGCACTAGCGCCTAAAAAAGGCACCATCTGTATCTACTAAAAAAAATATATTTTGTGTTTACCTTTAAGTGATCGCTACGCTAAGTGAATATATTTGACATTGTATGTATAATATTTGTATTCAGTGTAAACTCTTTGTGTCTGTAAGTATAGGTATGTGTGTTAATTCTTGGTGATCCTAAATAAAATATAAACAGTGTGCGTCCTTATTTCCTTCCGTACAACTAAATACAATAAGTAATGTTGAATAAAATATACGGAAAGCGGTCGTTTTATCCTCTAAATCTATCGCATCGACATGTCACTCTTTATATTACAGAAGTTTCCGACACTTTTAAACGTTACAAACTAACTTGCATACATTGTTAAATATTTTTTTCAATACGGGTGGTGCTTTTTTACGCTCTAGTGTGGGAAGTGGTTCATTGCTTGACTGGTCCAAACTTCTGAGGGCCATCTGTACTGAAAAAAGTCGTATGATGCGACGTACGGAAAGGAAATTCATAACTCAGTCGTATTTAAATTTATCGCCACTCGTTTCAAACTTCAGTTTTTTCACACTTATATCGTCTTTTTTACATTAGGTACCTTAATTCCCTCTTATAACAGATATACTTACTTTTGTCTTACCGAGAAATGAGCACCGTAGTCCGTAGATGAAAAATCATTGGATTCGTTTTCTCGACCTTGCAACGCCGTCTCAAAATTACCTATCGGACACAGCTATTATCAAACCGCGATTAGAATGGGATTCGAAAGTACTGTTGACACGATAGTGTATACGTCAATCTAGGATAAATTCATAGTTAGGTATATTCATATATTCCTAGTTTAAGTGCCGAGACTTACAGACAATAGATTCATTAATCATAATCACTTACTAAATCTATAAACAATTCTTTCTAGGTAAATTAAGTGTCATTTGTTGTGTCAACAGTACTTCTCAATCCCTTTCTGATTCCGGTTTGATAATACAGTGATCGACCGATAAGAAGTCATTTCAATACATTATCTGTCAACAACGTCACTTTTTGACACATAATGTACTGAACAGCTGTCATTGTCAGTATTTACTTCATAGTAGCCGAGCACTGTAAAACAAATAAGTATTAACTGAAAATGTATCTATTTTTTAGTTCATTAGTACATTTGTGATCTACAACATTTGTAGATCACGAATGTGCGTAAATAAAATAGAAATACATTTTAAGTTAATACTGGTTTTAGGTACTAGGTGTGCGATATTTTGGTATAAACCCGTAAGAGGAAATAGAAGCTGTAAGGATTGGGATTTTTTTGGATACACTTATTAAAGGGACAACTGCAGCATGTCGGGCCATGCTCAGATTGCTCAGTGTCGGGTTCCGTAGTTAGTTAAAAACGGCAGGAATATGTTTTTTGAACTCACAGATCAAAAGCTAGAAGTTGAAATCTCCAAAAATATAGATACAACTTTCTTCTTAGATCCGTATTCCCCTGTTCAATGATATGTACAGTCGACGTCAAAGATATCATTACGGTTTAGGCGCCAAAAATATATTTATACGACCTTAATGTCAAGTCAATAAAGTTGTGTAAACATATTTTTGGTACCTAAACCATAATGATATCTTTGACGTCGACTGTACCCGACATTATACGATTTAAATAAAATTATCAGAAATAAAAAAAATAATCAATAGGTAGGTATATGTACTTAGATAGTTTCCAGCAGACTAACTCTTGACATTTTTCTCCTCTCTTAGTATAATAGTTATTTAAGAATTTCTATCCAAAAAGTGGATTTTTATTCATAATATTATTATTTTTTTGACATATACTAACAGGTATTTCGTAAAACAAGGGTTATGTATGAAACTTTAGCTTTTTTAAGCTGAATTTTAGGCAATCGGTAATAATATTATAGCCTAAAATCAACTTTTAGGATACAAATTCCTTGAAATTTCCATATACCTACACCTGTGAACCAGATACGATTCAATAAGATACGAACGAGTTTTTTTTTAACTCACATAAATTAATGACTTGTTATTGTTTATCGACATACACTATTGACCAAAAAAAACAAAACAAAATAAATAATTTCTGTAAAATTTGCCAGAGATCGGATACACCTATTTGTAAAACCAAAAAGTAGAAAAAAGAACAAAATGTTTCTTAAATCATTTATAAATAACATAATATTATACATTATAATTAAGATTTAGATAATTAAGATCATTAAAGAACTCCTAGAGCACTAGTCCAGCTGAAGTTCCCAGGTGTCCCTCAGGATCTGAAACAAGTAGGAGGTAAATATATTGATTTAAAATATAAGTAGGAGGTAAGATTACACTTCTTTCCAAATCTGAACAATGATACTATTATGTAGTATGGTCGAGGGACTACATAATGTATACAGTTTTTTTCATATGCCTGGATGATAATAAGGTCTAAAATTGTATAGGTACACCGTGTTTTTATTGATTTCCGTTAAATTAAAGGGAAGAATATTTAGGTCAAAAATAGTCAATTTCTCTAAGAAAGTAGTGTCTTAACTCTTTCTGTTATTGAGTTATTCAAAAATAAGTTTAATGAGTAAACAAGTGTATTGCAACCTTTATTACATCCTAATGCTACTTATTTTAACGTGTGCCGTCAGTCACCTGAGATCTGAGAGTATTCTTAAGGTTCTCTCACACTTGCCATTACAATTATTATGCATGAAAACGAAAAAAATTTTTTTTTTACGAAATTAACAAAGGCCGAAATACCAGGCAACTTCTATTAATGTCCCAAGTAACTTGTCCAATATGACGCAAATCAGTAAAAACACGGTGTATAGGTACTAGTGATGTGCCGCGGGAATATGCCCGGGAATGGGAATATTCCCAACGGGAATATTCCCGGGAATATTTCCATGTTTCCGGGAATATTCCCCTGACAAGGGAATATTGAAATATTGTTTCCTGTTTAAAATATTAATAGAATTTAAATGTAATTCAAAGTATACGGTAGAAACGAGGTTTACCAAAAACTGCATATTTAGGGTTCTATAGTTTATGTCCTATACGTATCTAATTGAATTTTATATTTACTTGAGATATTTTTCATTATTGTTTGTTTTCTTTTAAATTCCATTTTTTACAGAACGCATGTACTTAATTAAGTAATTAAGGACTGATTTTTCAATCCCCAGTTAACAGTACCTGTCAAATAAATGTTAGCCCTGTCCTTTTTTGACTGATGGTTTTAGAAAAGGATGGTGATAATTTTAACTAACGGATAGGTTTATTTGAGGATTGATCAGCCCTCAATATAACAAAAGTATGTTTTTTCTCTCATTTTTCAATATAATATATCAAATATTAAACGTTTCATTTGCTTTTAAAAGTAATAACATGACGACCACGTGGTGCACTACAGATGTTAGTGTATAAAGTCTTTCTTACCTTTGTAATTTGTATTTTTTCGGAAACGCCCGAGTGCTTCATACTATCTCACTCATGCATGTGGGTCAGTGTACATAGTAAGCATGACACGATCGGGCGTTTCCGTAAAAATACGAAGATAGATAAGGCATTATTCACTACATCTGCAATTCTGCAGTCTTCTTATGGATCTAGTGCAGTGAATACGTTCGTATATGAGCTTAAATCATGAAGCCAAAGAGCAAAGTTTTTGAACATTTCACCACGCGAACTGTTATTGCAATGCTGTGTATTCGTACAAAAATGTCACATAATTCACCTACCACTTAGCTAAATGCTCTAATTAAAACACCATGTGAAGTAGTGTGCAGTGTTTTTTTAAAAAAATAAAAAAATAACAAATCAAATAGTGGCTCAAGTGAAGCGAATGATGTACCCGGTTGTTCGACGTCGCCACTCGCCACCTATTCAATATCGAGAGCCGACCCAAAACTCAATCACAGCAGAAATACCAAATACATCGATGAGCAGTATGAGCACTGAGCACGGAATAAATTGAACTGTGATGATTAGTTAATATTGCTTCCTATAATTTTTACGATTTTTTACTTTATGTGCATGCCACGATTTTTTCCTTTATTTGGTATATTACCTTATTTTTACAAGTATAAATTTAATTGTACTTAAAACTATACCTGTAATAATTTGTAACGTTTTTGCGTAATAATAATAAAGATATACTCTCTTAAAATGTGTATTATTTTAACCAAGGGAATATTCCCAGTAACATTGGGAATATGCCCGGGAACAATGGGAATATGCCCGGGCGTATTGGGAATTTACTATACTATGTAAGTTACTCCGTTAATTATCCAGTTACACGGTTTAAGATTTACATTTTAGCGTAATTCCGAAAAATGAAGTTTGTATAAATACATAATTTCAATATTCCCCTATATTCCCTTTGGGTGGGCATATTCCCGGGAATGCTTCCGGGCATATTCCCTCGTAGGGAATATTCCCGGGAACGGCACATCACTAATAGGTACTGTGTATACCAAGACTATGGGACATAACGGGAAAGTACTCTAAAAATCGTTGATACACTGTTTTGCTAATCTTCATTTATGTATGACAGATAGCCATATTTAGAGGTATTAACAGCAATATAATTAAAATTTTTAGTTGGCATAATACTTCATAAAACCCGCTGGACTCACGTGACCGTAACAATTACAGGCAAAAAAATGTATTCACCCAGGTACATACAGATTTTATTTACTGGTACATATTTTTATGCTCCGTACTTTGTAGTTAGAAATTTGACCTATTGGTTAAATAAACAATCAATAGTAAATTCCACTTAAAACGCGAAAAATAAACTATGCAGCTATTCTAAAGCTCTACAGCAAAAAGTTAAACAAGGGTACTCTAATGAGATTTCTCAGTGTCGGGTAAAAAAGTCGGGAAACTTGAGGAGAATTTCCATTGAAAGTTTTGTTTTGTTTGGCCCGTCAATCCGGGCTAGGGTTCTCACTGGTCAGGTTCTACATTTATTATGTCGGAATTTTCAGGGGTGCAGGGGAGCCTTAGATGAAGCAATACTTTGTAGATTTAAGAAAAAAAACTATGGCGGCGACCCAAGACAATTTTTTAAGGATTTAAGTTTTATTTTCCTAAGATATTAAAAATGTACTTGCGCGACAAAAATTAATTGAATTTAATTTCTGTATATATTACATATTTAAATATTTAGTGAAACGGGTTACTCATACTCACGTAACTTAAGTCGATACTTGCTTCCATTAAAAGGATCCTCATTGTGGAGTACCTACAGTCAAAAACAAAATAAGGTGTCAAATATGTCCCAGTGCAATTTAATTCTGTGTGATAAAAACGTCATAACATATTTATTACAGGATTATTTCGATACATATTTTTGCACTTGACTGTACCCCCGTATCAACCCGTTTCGCAAAATATTTAATGTTTTAGTATCACGTTAGCTATAATTCTAAAATTGTATATAATTATCATATTTAGTTTTTAGACTTTTAGATGTCTATATACCTTATAATTATGCGAATACAACTTTTAGTGCATCACACATAATAAAATATGAAAAGCTTTTTTAATACCCATGCACCATAAAGATACTCTTAGATAAAATGTTCCGTTGCAATAAAAACTAAAACTGTAAAATAAATCTAAATTCTTTAGCCAAAACAAGAGGGTTATTTTGTAGAGGGATGTAATTATAGAAAGGGCAAGTGAGCCTGCGTCTCTCAAACAATGCTAACTTACATTTAGCTGTCAGTCAGAAACAATTTGGAATTTCGTGAGCGCGGAGGGTCGACAGTACGGTGGGAAAACGGGAATTATACAGAGTGGCTCGTTTTCATATGGCAGGCAGAAGATAATACAAAAAAAAATACGAGTATAGTAGGTAGTAAAGTAAAATATAATGTTATTATAATTGTGTTTTGTGGTAGGTAGGTATCCATTTTATTTTGGCACTAGTTTGTATTCAAAGAAGTCGGTACCTAATTGACCAGCTACTGTTTTTACTAAACACTGATTTAATGTATATAAAATATCTATTAAATACCAGAATGCACAATAACCATAACGGTTAATCGTACATATATACCGGTATCAATGGTAAAAAGTAAATTGTTTAATTTTTTTACTTCATCAAGTAGTAGGTATATACATTGATTTAAACTTTAACGATTATCACTGATATTTTTACGAGAACCGGGACTTGGTCGTGTAAATTTACGTTTACGTTTGATTTTGTCCTGACGTTACACCCGTGGTCGCAGGCAGACTGAAGGCAGACTTATTAAGTAGTGTAAAAATCAGAGCGTGAGCAATAAAGAGAATTGTATATTGTCCCTTTGACTTCAATAATTAATATTATGTTTGTTCGATTAGGTATCCAATTATCCACAAAAAAAATGCGTTTTACCAGCTCTATAAACCGCCCGTAGACAGTTTTCGCTACGGGCCGCTCCGAGCGCCATCTATCATTTCCTCCATCCACTCGCCGGGTTAAACACATAAGTGACATTGACGCCGGCCGCCGCCACCGCAGAGCGAACTCCCAGAGCACCCAATCTATACTTAAATTCATCTAGACCTTAAATAGAATACGGACCAGTTTAGGCTGGTTGGTGTTCTGTATAGTGTCTTCTTAAATTATATTTTAGTCAGGTACGTTTGATCTGAAATGTGACTGACGACCAATGAAATTGACGAGACTTTTAAGGTAGGTAAGGATAATAATATATCTTGTGTGAGTTTTTTTAGCGCGAATTTCTTACACCTCTACCGCCCTAATGCTTTTATCACTTGTTGAGAAATATACTTTTTTTATTGAACTCTTTACATTTTTTGCACATAATATACGTAAATTTAAATTTTAAAACAGGCTGGTTGGCACGTACATAATATACTTATTAGATATTATTATCCTTAAAAAAACACCTCGCTTCACCAATATTAAACGACTGCATCACATTAAATGCACAATTAAGTGTGCAATTTCAGAAGCCGCGGAATATGTTAAAAGAAACATTAAAGTTCACAAAATTAAGTCATTATGGATTTCGAGAGGGCGTCAAATTGCAATATTATAATAACGGCTATTAAACGGTGGCGAAGAAACGATCAACATCGGAATTCGAATTGCTTGCCGAGTGCAGGCGGGTCGAAAAATCACCTAACCCAGTGTGCATAAGGATTAAGTAAGTAGGTACCTACACTATGGGAACAATTGTAATATATATCGAAGTATAGAAATCTCGAATCAATCGAAAATATACGTAGTGGGTGGGTTCGGTCTGCGCCGTGTTACTTAAACACAGCCTGATATCTACTGATGTGGAAATAATACAAATAAGTTGGAAATTAAATTATATTTGGGCACACTTAATAACAGTATGATTACACAACAAGAAGCAATAGCCGATCTAGAAATGTACCTAAATAAGTTAAATAAGAAAATAATTCAAAATAGTGTCACTAAGTATATAGTTATGAAGGTCACGACCCAGCCAGTGGCCAATACAGCAACAAATACTTTCTACTGCAGCCGAAATAGCCGCATAGTTCAGTACGTCACAATAATAAATAGTTTTAAAAGTATCAAATTTACAGTAGCGGCAAATAATAATAATTTATTTAACTATATTATTATGTATTTATATTTAGTGTTTGTGTAGATATTATTATCGGTCTTATATATCAACAATGCGAATACAAAATTATACTTCAAAATTTAAGTTAGTAAATGTACATTTTATATTTGTCTTTCACCGTTGCTTGTTCATTTCTCATTTCCTCAAAGGTTAACTGGAAGAGATCCCTGAAAGGGATAAGTTCGCCTTTGTTGTATCAAATTGTTTTTGTCTGTGTTTCCTGTATTTCTGTTCTAATGTACAATAAAGCTTATACATACATACATACATACATCTAATCTATAATTTTTTTACATGCGAAATGTATCTTTTTTATGCAATATTTTGAAAATTGTTTTACAGATTTTAGTAGAGTTTACAGTATAGTGACGTAGAAAACGACGATTCAGTCAGTCTAGTGTGTATCAAATGTAGTTTGAAAATAATTTGTCAGATTATAGTTAGTCAGCCTCCGTAGCCTAGTTGGTAGTGACCCTGCATACGAAGCTGGAGGTTTCGGGTTCGAATCCCGGCGAGGGCATTATTTGTGTATTTATTTATCACAAAAATTTGTTATCTATCTATTATATATAATTATCGTCGCCTGGTACCCACATTACAAGTCTTAACACTTTCGCTGACAGTGAAAGAGTTAAGCTGCGTTAACCATACAAACACCCCGCGTGTCGACGTAGTGTCACCGAAAGCGTTAATTGAGCTTGTGTAAGACGTCCCAAGATATTTATTTTATTTATTCGTAGCAGCCCCGGTAGAAGTAATATATCGATTCAATTTTAAAATCAGGTATGCATGTAAATTATTAGTAAATAGACAGTATAAGTTGCTAAAAATATCAATGTACATGGCGCAGATCGCACCTGCCTACATAGCCCACGACCCCGCGTCACGGGCACGTCACAGAAACATCAGTCCATACAAAAACGATTGACAAAAGATTCTGCACTCACATTGTCCCGGCATCATTTATCAAGAACGCTCCACTGACGACGTTCGAAAGCAGACCCGCTGATCAATGTAGCTATGTAGCCCGAGGGTCGAGGCGATTAAAATTTTTGGTAAGCTTTTCGATTTGGGTGACCAGCGTATTACTTAAACACAGTTGTTCCGTAAATGGTCGGAAAATTTCATTACCAATACCAGAGAACGCATATAAATTATAAACCATGCAAGCCGCCTTCGAGAACATCACCCTTCAAATTATCGGGACCATTAGCACACAAACACAAATACATCCATATTTAAATAAGGCGATACGTTTACAGACCCTAATCAAAAAATAGACTGCTAAATTATAGTCATCTCTGTCGTACTATTAAGCGGACTGCGCTGTATTTACAAGTATACAATATTCAGTTACATTTCGGAAATGTTTTCATATAATACCTACCTAATCATTAGGGATTTTATTTAGGTAGGAAAAATATGTTGCACATTAATCCATGCTTTGCTTGGTTAGCCATTTTTTTATCCAGTTGTTATCTCTAGTTGATTATAAAAATAGGTACTACATTTTATTTAAATTGCAATAACTAAACTGAAAAAAAAACATATCTAGGAGTTGTTCAAGTTTCTTAAACATAAAAATAAGTATGTTCTGCGGTTTCCTACTTATAATATCAAAGTTTCAATCCCCTTTCATTTAAAGTATACTTTAACTACAAATAGTATAGCTCAAGTAAAATCTAAAATTAAACATCAAAGAGAACATCTATATCAAAATGACTGTCGATTTCTTTGAAACGTATTTAAGCGTGTAAAAAATAATTGTTTATTACACATCATTACATGTAATTTACGAGTACTGATAACGGTAATCAAAGCAAACCGAAACAACCACGTGGTGACCTTGCCTGCTTTAGATAACATAGAAAGCTCAACTACTACCAAAAACCAACCTGGAAATATGTGACCTTAAAATACTTAACGAATGTTTTTAAATGGAGTTCCCACTTAAACTGGTCTTTGCGGCATATGTGGTCTAGTATTTTTTCAGGTGCATGGATGATTATGCACCTTGAAATAGGATAATTTATTACCCTGTTGAATGTATTACCAAACGTATATAAGAAATTTGCGAAGTAGATCTTAAATAATTAGAGTAGTAGTCTCGTAAGATTAAGTTGACCGTAAGAAAAAATATGATAAATCAATTGAGCTAATCTGGGGCACTACTTGAATGTTTGGAGCTTGAGTAATAACTATCATGGTTAAACCAGGTATTTGATTTCAATTTGTGTATGCCAATGATACATGAATATTTTTTGCAAGACTAAACTGATACATAATTGGCTGCTAGAGGAATGAAATAAAATTATTGTGAAACGAGTCCTAAGAGAAACTTTTATGTATAAACGACGAAAGAAAATGTTTTAGTAATACCTCAAAAATACTCTTTATATGAAAAAAATGACAATTAGGTACCATACTAATGAAATAAAAAAATAAAAACGTTATGTATTGGCGTTGTCATGAAGCTAAAAATGCCACCCTTGAAACGATACGAAACGTACCTACATATAAAATTTTCAGTATTAGGTAGGATTTAGGGTGAAGACACATTTATCAGCATGCTTAAGCATTTTGTCTATAGAAAATATCAGTTTAGTATGGGACCGCGTCCAGCTTTCCGCACGCGTACGCATGCTTACACGTTTCATACTAAACGCCCAATTTTATTAGAAAAAATGCGTACGCATGCTGATAAATGTGTCTTCACTCTTAGGCCAATAAAGCCTCAACTACCAAGCAGCAACCATCAACGACAATCGGTCCATTCCTAAGCCCTGACGCATACAATCCCGGATCAGAACTATAGTCGTATTCAAATATCCATTAGGAGGTTTCTTTTGATCCGTCGTCAATGAAGGCCTCATTCGACTAGGATTAATTAGAGTCTACATTCAGACGAACTGCTCAATGTGTCGATTTACAAATTTACGTTTGCCACTGAAAAACCAGAGCGGATAAGTCGAACGATGGTCGCGCGTTGGAGTAAGACTTAAAATTGGTTGCTGTTTGGTGTTGATAACAGAAATGGTAATACGGTAAAATGTATTGTATTGATGATAAAACCAAAGTAACAAAAACGAAACAATTATTATAGAAAATTTGATACAGTAAAATAAAATGAAACAATTCATATTACATTTCTCGATTTTGTCGATATAAACAATGTTCTTCTCTAAGACAAAAGTTACTTCCAAAATGAACATGTAGATGGCGGTAAATACAGTCATATTTTGCTTGTCTTTAAAAATTACACGGGGCAACAGATGTGAGATTTCACATTATGAATCAATGGGTGTATGAGATTATTCATCACATCAGCACTATCATTAAGGCATTTTTAATAAAGGGAAATCAAGAAAGAAAAATAATATTGCCTAAAATAAGCGCGAACAAAAGAGTAACAATATTCAACTTACCTCGCCGAGCGTCCGCACGTTTTTTTAGCGTTAACTTATGGGCTCCAATATTTGTCTTAAAAAAGATAAATTCGTAAAAAAACTAATAAATATTTTACCCAGTAATCTAACTGAAAATATAACATAAACAAAACTAACAAAACAGACACTGTGTTGAAGCAGCCATTTTGGAAGAATGTCCACGCAAGCGTATTGAAGGTCTACCCCTAAACAAAGGGATGCTGTATTCCTCTCTCAGTCCAGCTCGCGTTTGGGTCATATGGGCATCCCGCTCGCGCATTGTATTGTGTTTGTCTATTGAATATGCTAGAGGGTCAACTTTCTAAAACGAGGGTCCGATCACCATGAAGTTAGTTGCGGATTTTGCGAACTGTTGCTCTAATGGCCTATATTTTTTGACCCGCAACTTGTTATTTTAACAGGGTTCTATTAAACAAGATATTTTCGGGTGAATATCTGAGCGTTTCAACCGCCTAATTTTGGTAGCATCATTTTTGCCGTAGTTTCTAAACGTCTAAGGTACCTACCGTGCCTACTCAAATGACAAAGTAGCACATTGTAACGAATAGATAATTCGGGAAAAATTATGTCACCAAAATTAGAGGGTTGAAATGCTCAGATATTCAGGCTTTCAGGTTTATTCGCTTAAATAGTAAGTAACTATGGTTCTTATTACCTAATTTACATTTGTCGTGGTAGGTAAGTGCAACTGAAACACTTCATACATTTACTATGATAAAATTTGCATCAGGAAAGAACATAATTATATCTTTCACCTACCTACCCAATTAAAAAATGACATGCCACCCAAAAATGCAAAAGATTTAGATATCGTAATTTCGTAACCACAGCAAATTAATTTAAATGGGTAGGTTTATTGACTTGCGACTGGTAGACCAGCAGCTCTCAAATAAATTCGTAGAATAATATTTGTTGGGCTCATGGAATTACAACTTTACCTACTTACGCCTTATTACTAAAAAATGTCTTTCCTTCTCTCAAACTCAAGCCCGGTTGCAAAAAAAAAATCGTGCTTTCTAGCCTCCGCGTCATTTTGCAGAGCAGAAAATTCCGTCTTCTAAAAAATACAAAAAGTGGGTCGAAGACTAGGTATGTTCATTGTGACGAACATTGCCAATGAACATACTTAAGTCTGTTGTCTCAAATAAATTCTTATCTTGTAGCTTAAATTTATTATTATGAACTAAAAGTACCTTTATTTTAGTCGTAAAAAACCGGCCAAGTGCGAGTCGGACTCGCGCGCGAAGGGTTCCGTACCATTATCAATTTATTATTAAAAAAATACAGTTAAATCAGCCTACCTCAAAAACTATAGGAGATAATTTAATCAAACCAAAAATCGTTGATATATTTTTTTAGAATTTTATATCGCGTTTTTTTTAAAATAGAGTGGGGTGGACACATTTTTCAGACTCTGAGAGCTGATATCTCGAAAACGATTTGCTTAAATAAAAATGAGACTTGTAAACCTTCATATAATTTTCAAAGACCTTTCTATTAATACCCCACACGCTTATATACAACTAAAAATTCTTTCTATCCCTCAGTTACATGTATGGTGGGCCCCCACCCCAATGGTTTTTTTTTTTACAATTTAGTATCATAATCCTGTAGCGGTTCATACAACACATATCCTTACCAAATTTCGTTACTGTACTGTAGCATTGTTGTGTTGTTTGTTGTGTTGTTACTGTACCATTTATAGTTTCCGAGTAAATCGGCTGTGACAGACGGACAGACGGACAGACGGACATGACGAATCTATAAGGGTTCCGTTTTTGCCATTTTGGCTACGGAACCCTAAAAACGAAGTACCTAATTGTTCTTAATATACTTGAATTGAAACCTAAAATCTTGAATAGAATAAGGACCTAATCATATTTCGAATTTAAAGTCAAAATAATTTTCTTAAAAATCAGGCCAAGCCCATTGAATAAAAACCGACCAAGACCGTGTCGGGCCATGCTCAGTATACGATTCCGTTAGTTATTCAAAAATGGCTAAGCATATTCGAAATAGTTTTTTTTTAAGTATTTTAAAGCCTTATTCATGATTTATTTCATATTTTTCAGATAACCCGCCTGAAATATAGTGCGAGACATGGTTGATTTTTTGTTAGGTCAATATATCGGAGGACCATCGGTGTGCTTAAGTGTTAAGCTGCTGTAACCGCTATATTAACGCGGACGTTCTTTCTATCCATCTCGCTCGTACTCGCGTATTGGTGCAAACGAGGCTGTAAAAAGTACTGAAAATAGTCGTTCGTACGATACAAGTGCGAAAAGGAAGTTCATTTTTTCGCACATGAATCGTAATGTACTATTTATGTAGTACATACACATACAGTACCTAGCTATGAATGACTTTCACGAGAATTCTGTGTTTAAAACTTTTAGTTTAATTCAATATTATAAATACTGGCTGACTTTTTATTCACCGGCCAAGTTACAGAGGGTTAATTCTGAGGTTCATTTGAAGTTCATCAATATGAGAACTTTTAATATGGGACACGACACACGACATCCGATTCGAGAAAAATATCTGATATCGGGGTTCGGTTGAGGTTTGTATGGAACTCCATTTTTTTTTCTAAAGTACAAATCAATCTTTATGCCCCATTAATTGTTATTTGCATAACACCCTTAAGTCCGCCTAGGTAAACCGCTTAACAAAAACTCACAATTCAAGTAGCTTAAACCCTTTACAGGATTACTAAGCAAAATATCGAAAGCCGACAGACAGTCAAAACACGTCAAAATTACCGTCAACATTTGCACATTTAAATCCCTAGAGATCAATGAACTTGCAGTGCTTAACCCTTTACAACTATGCCGAAAGGGTTACTGTTTAAATCGTTTTTGTTACACAAAAATAGCCTTTAAATATTTAGTAATAAGTCGATGGTTTGTTACGCATTGTTATTCGGATAACAAATACTTTGTTTGGGGCTTCGATTTTAAATGAATGTCCGTTACAAGCGAGGTAGTTTTTGGGATTTTTGCAAACGTTTTTATAGGTACTGCCTTTTGTTTTGCATTCGTGTGCATTTTCAGAGAAATGGCAAACAAATGGCTCGGGTAAATTTCGCAGTGCTTGACAGCAGTAACAGCATTCTAGGTGTCATAGCCTGATAGCAATGTAGATTCTATAGTCGCTACACTTATGCAGCATTGGCCGAACCTACATCGTTCCCTAGTAGGTACTGTGAACTGCAGTAGGTCCTGAAGTTATTATTAATTGCAATTAACATAATGTAGTTGTAAAAGCTTTCAAGTTTTTTTACGATCCTTGCAGCAGTTCATCAATGATTGATAAACAAGTAATACTTTACGTTGGAGTAAAGTTAATTATGCATTACTAGCGTATTTTTATAAATTTTATAATATCTAATTATCTACATATTATTTGCAGGCGGCATTACCTTACCTATGTGCTACTCGGGTATAAGTAGTAAGTACTTAACGAATAAAATATTATAAACAAATTATATACTGCTGGCTATGCTACTGCTACTGGCTATAATGAACGATAAAAATGAGTAGGTACCTACCTAATGTAGATAATATATATATTTTTTATAAATATGATTAAACAATAGGTCGATTCGGATAGCCGTAACGCCCGTAACCATGCGTTGCCACGTAAAGGTGCGTTTAAACCAAAAGAGCATTCGCTGTTCTAGCGCCCGTTCTACGAAATCAACCAATCGCGTTTTGTGTACCGATCGAATTTCGTAGAGTGGGAGGTTAGAACAGCGAATGCTCTTTTAGTTTAACCGCACCTTAACGGTTACGTTAGCGCTTACTCGATTCATAAAGTAGTCCATCACGCTCGCTCCAATGCATTAGTGTGAGCGAGTAACGGTGACGACACATCAGCATGCGTACGCACTTTGTCTAAAGGTGCGTTCAAACCAAAAGAGCATTCGCTGTTCTATCGCCCGTTATACGAAATCAACCAAGCACGTTTTGTGTAACGATCGAATTTCGTAGAGTGGGGGGTTAGAATAGCGAATGCTCTTTTGGTTTGAACGCACCTTAATGATGAAATTGTCCATTTAGTGTGAACTAAATTGAACGCGTAAGGGAACGTGCGGAAAGCTGGGCGCATTCTTATACTAATCTGTCATTTTCTATAGACAAAATGCGTACGCATGCTGATAAATGTGTCTTCTTCTTCACCCTTAGGTGTGAGGCTGCTTTAAACCCTTACGTAATCATCTTGCCAACTCATGATACGACTACTCATGTTACGAGTAGGTACAGTCGACGTCAAAGATATCGTTGCGGTTTAAGTGCCAAAAATATATTTACACGACCTTAATGTCAAGACAATAAAGTCGTGTAAATATATTTTTGGCACCTAAACCGTAACGATATCTTTGACGTCGACTGTACAATCAAACAATTGGAAACCTAGGCCACTCAGGGACATAGTCAATGTACCTTTATCTTATCAATTACATTGTAAGAGTTGTAAGACACTTCAAACTACTTTTCATTTTGACATTGTTCTAGGGTCCCAATTGGCTGATCATACATACGTACCTATACCTAGTATCTGGAAATGAGAGAAAAATAAATGCATGTCTTTTTAATTTCAGGAATCAAAACTCCTCTTTATTTTAGCGCCCATTAAATGACTAGAGAAGTACAAAATATCATTCATAAATAATCATCCATATTAATATTAAATAAAATATCTCACTACGATATGTTATATAATTAAACCTTAAATTAATAGGAACCCTTGTTCTTAAAATTATTATTTACATCATATTTTTTTCACTTTATCCATAACGGAAACGTTATCTTTACAACTAATGAACTTAAAATAATATTTACAAAAATATTGAATCGATTGCTAATAGTAATACCTATGGTAGATAATTCACCAGGTTTAGCACAATAATTGGTGACAAAGTATGTGGCCTCGAGATAGATAGACTAACTATTCGTCACTCTTCTATTATTATAACTATGTAGTTAGTATTATCAAACCGGAATCAGAAAGGAATTGGAAAGTACTGTTGAAACAACAAGTGACACAACATTTACTAAGCAAAGAGTTATTTATAGATATAGTGAGTGATTAATTAATCTATTGTCTGTAAGTATCTGCACTTAAAGTATTAATATATCCTAGATTGGCTTATACACTGTTGTGTCAACAGTACTTTCGAATCCCATTCTAATCACGGTTTGATAATAAAAGACGGAAAGTCTACATCGCGGCGACAAACTGTCGTACCAATATGCTAAGACTACTATACAATATCATAGTAGTACACAGCGAATTTGAGGCCAAGTCACACCGCATGCGTATACAGCACGCGCACGCCACGCAGACGTGCACGTGTACGCGCCGCACACGCATTTGGTGTGGCACAGCCTTTAACGATATAACAAGAAGATCAATTATGTCTCAATATTCCTATAATAATGACTGTTTCAATCAGATACTATTAGCAAAATGTTTAAAATGTGTTACCTAATTATAATAAGTATTTAACAAATGTTAATAATTGAAGAATGTAATCATCTTTTATATGTCCTACGATATAAATTTATGTTAATAATACAGAAAATAAGAGATTCATAAATATGTACACGATTTTTTTTCAATGAAGGTGAAGATATGTGTAGGTATGTATTAATAAACTAGACCGTACTCGTGCCTATGTTATGTAAATGCGTAATCGGAAACTTTGGTATATTGTAAAATAGGCTTGGATTTTCATGTTTTCAATACTTGACTAACCCTCTTATCGAGAAACGTCTATGTGATAAAGTATTGTTTATCCCTTTCGATCTTATCGATATGTCTATAAGACCGAAAGGGACAAACAATACTTCGCGGCTTACCAAGTTATGCTATGAATAAAGTGGTTACTCGTTCAGCGCGCGCGCAGTCAGACGTGCACTGCGGTTTTATATTGAATTGCTATGATAAATATCAGAAACAATTAATATTTCGCAATACCACAAAATAGTTAGTATAATTACAAATCAGCTGTCAACTAAACTACTTTACCGGTCACATTTTAGGCACGCTGTATGGCGGCATCATACAATTCTGTGGTACCGCACCAGGCATATGAGCCATATTAGGCTGTCCACCCAAATGGTAGCCAGGGTAGTCTGCATGCATTTGCCTGGCATCCATGTATTCGGGAATATTACCCAGAGCGGTAGCCCCCAATTCATCTGGACTATATGGATCTGGAGATGCATTGAGTTTCCCATCCTTCTTCGCCTTCATACGTCTGTTCTGGAACCAGATCTTGATCTGCCTCTCAGTCAGACCCAGAGCATGGGAGACCTCTATCCTTCGCCGCCTCGATAAGTATTTGTTGAAGTGGAACTCTTTTTCCAATTCCAACGTTTGAAATCTAGTGTATGTTTGTCTTGTCCGCTTAGATCCCTCTTTTTTGTCATCACCTAGAACAAAAGAATAACAAAATTAGCAATCAGATCATGTTTTCCACTATTGAAATCATTACATAAATACACTATTATTAATGTTAAACTTATAGGATTCCTTTTGTCTAAATATATATTATGCTTTATACAGACATACATTACAGTAAGTATTAGTAGGTACATATATTGTTATTGAATTCTATTCAGTATTGAATAGTAACATACCGCCAACAGATTTCATCCACGGGTAGAATCCTTGCACATCGGCGCCAGCGGCCATTTTGGGATCTGCGTAATCCGCATTGTCCCCGGCTGCCTCGACCCTCGTCACGTCCTGACAGGGTTCGACTCCCGATGACTGCGCTTCTTTCGTTGCCCCACCTACTGCATTCTTGATTGACGTCTGACCTTCCGCGTTCTCGTATCCACCATGAAATTGCGGCAAATTGCATTCCTTATCCGCTTTAATCTCATTATTTTTTTCCCAGTCCGTGATTTGATCCGGTTGGTTCATCATCCGCTGCAATATTTCTTGCGTGTACGATTTGTATGGTTCATTTTTCCGTGGTTTTGACAGGAGCGCCCGAAGTTTTCCTGAATCCGACTCAGGACTAGGTGGTTTAGCACTCGTTGAACTTTGTGGCGATCCGTAACTTGTTTCTGGTAAACTGCACTGACCTGGTGAATTGATTGATCGAGCATCTTCTCTCTCTATACTGTCTATAGGCACTTGATTAGTCATATTACTTCTCTGCTCGTATCCATATGGGTTTTGATGCTGCTGTTGTTGTCTATAATAGTTCATTTCTCTCCATCTGTTCACCATTTCTATATTAGCATGACTGTCAGTGTAATTTTGGTGATAGTTTTGCCAGTTATCCGGCTCGGATTTAACTACAGTATCAGATTGAGCGTCATTACCGTAAGCTTTATAAAAGTCTGCGGTTGGCGCATACGGAGGATAGTACTCTCCGTTTCCAGTATAAGCATTGTTTTGATAATTATATAAGCTCGGCATCATAGGATACTGTTTATAATTATACTGTTTTGTTTGTAGGTCACCTGGATTGTTCACGTCGGCACAATTGTTCCACATGCCATGCGCACGATTAGTAGTGGCAGCTGACGTCATTGTCTCACTGATTCACACTGTCACTAGGTCACTGCATAGATTTAGCACTAAAACCGACTGCGTGGGCGACGATCCTTCTTCTGTGTTGACTGCGAAACGAATGCAATAAGTGAATGCAGGCAGCACGTCCCCATCGAATGTAATACTTTTATGTGACCTAAAAAAAGTTTGGGGTACTTTCAACAATAGCGTCGCCATTGTCCCTCTGCAAAGTTGTAAAACCGATCGCCCCGTCTCCCTTCCGCTAGCTCCCGACTCCTGCGCCCTCGGTTGATAGAAAAGGACGGGCGTAGTTTTAGCGTTTGTCGGAATAGTTTGCAAATATCCTATAAATGTTTACAATGCCAATATTGCCGATAGCCGATTTTGGATTAGCTATGTGCGCGTGTGTACGGACAGGAAAATCATTGATTGATCTGTGGTGGTGTGCGCGGAGAGGGTGTATAGATTGATTTTATTCTATTATTGGTTTAGTGTAAAGCCGCGTTTTTGCGCTGCGCTGGCGATTATACAGGATGTTCTAAAAATTATAGGTTGGATATATAATTTTTTTTAACCTACCTACTGTTGGATATATAATTATTTTAAAACCGAACAAATTGAAATCAAATCATGAATATTGATTTAGAGATTTGTAGCGTTTTCTCCACTGAAAGGTGTGATTTCGAAAATCGCTATAAGACTCAGTGATTTGCATCATCATCATCATTTCAGCCGAAAGACGTCCACAGTTGATTCTCATCAACTATTTTATTATATATTAAACTATAAAGCGATTTGTATACATAAATTGCACGCGATATCGCGGCGAGATTGGCCGTGTGCAATTTAATATAGAAATCGCTTTCAAATCGCCCAAGGAAATCGGTAGTGTAAACAGGCCCTGACTAACAACTCACACAATTGTCTACTAGTAAACCTTATCAAGTTATCACATTGCCACTAGGTTCACGATTGATCTGTTTCAATTGTTTATGTTGCCAATAGTATTGACATTGATTCACACCGTCGCTCAATTCACTCGAGAATCAAAAATATCGAGCATCTCTTACTGAGCTGTTATTAAGGCGTAATTTACATGACCGAAATATCTGGTCGAAATTGTATTTTACCCAGTTTCACCCAAGCGTGCACAAGAAAAAGGAAGGAGTTTTTATCTTTGGTATATGACATCTAATATGTATAATTTCAGCCTTACTCAGTCCAATTGCTGGATACAGGCTTCTCCTATTAACTACGCGTATAGACGCATTAGAAGATAAATGTTCATAATCGCCACGCTGGACAAGCGGATTGGCGATCGCCATAATGGGTCCACTACAATGACGATGACAGCCCGTCTTAAATTTTCCAGCAAAGAATGGTAAATCACACTTCAATCCCTTAGTCAACTCATACGACACCCGCGAGAAGTGTTGGGGTAGTGTCCCTGTCCAGGTGGCAAATTTATTCTTACTGCCACACGACCTTAAAAACACAACTTAAAAATATTGAATAAAACAATGCGTCGTGCATTATTTTTGTATCGAGATTGTAGACAAACATTTGCTTGTAATTCCTGTTTATTATTTTACTTTTTATTGTTTTTTATGAAACTCTGTAACTTGATGCCAAATAAAATCTGTCTATGTCTGTCTGTGTGTGCGGGTGGAGTAGCATAGCACCCTGTAGATAGTAGAACATAGCTCATCTCGTAACAGTTCCATCGGGGGTCGTACAAAAGCGCAGTATGCGGCCGTGCGCGTGCGCTGACTTGCGCCTTCAAATATCATTATGTGACAGCAGACGAAGATTTGATCAGTATATTATACTGTACTATAATAACATAGGTACATACCTACTTAATTAAGGCTAATTGATATTTTCTCAATCCGCTTGCCCAGCGTGGCGATTACCTATGGACATTTACCTCCTAATGCGTTTATACGCTTAATAGGCCTACGTCCAGCAGTGGACTATCATAGGCTGATGATGATGATGATGATATTTTTTCTGATAAGGTTAATGCGGGTAAGACAGTCTATCAGGAAAATCCGTCTACCAACTGATTTCCACCCCTAACTCAACAGTATGAGACGCATATGACGGACTTTCCTTAAAAATAGTACCCGACTTATGACGGACTTATCCACACTGACCTTAACACGTTAAATGACCAGTGTAATATAAGACGCATTACCCACGATTTACTACAGATTTGTAGTTCACTTTACAATGGACTTGAGAACTCAACTGTTGCAGCAATTTGCAAGAAAAATAAGCTAGCAGTAAAATATTTAGTTATTTTAGTTACTTAGGAATTTATAAAATTATATTCACTATAATCGTGACTGTAAATTCAATATGCGTCTTCTTACCTTTTAACACAAGTCAAAAAACAGAGGAGTTTAAAAAGACAGAGGTAAACAACCAGCGGTCCAATCGCTAAACAATCTCATGTCTTTGTCATTATTCTCACTCAAACACTTACATTATATCTTTATACCAAACATACTTAAAGTGCAAAGTCACGCCACGTTCGCGTTTTTCAACGCCCAATAGCTACTCGCGCGACATATGCGCGCTTTGTCACACACCTCCCAACTCGCATCTGTCCGATACAATTCTACATGCGCAAACCCACGGCTTTGTGAGGCTGCCTTTATTAGTTTTCACCTAAATTATGTACGAATTAGAACGCCAAATTGAAATAGAACTATAGTACATACTACTATAGTTCTATTTCAATTTAGCGTTCTAATTCGTGCAATTCTATGATTTTACAGTGTGAGAGACAAAAGAGTTTGATGTGACGTTTGATGGTGATGGTGGCTATAAATTAAATGAAATTTGACACACTAATGAAGTGATTACTTTATTTTGCTTAATTGATAAACTTTTCGTTTATAATCGAAAATCTAATTGGTTGATATAAAGCGATATTGAGTTCGCTTACCACGACAGTTAATTAAATATAATATTATAATTCGCTTATATAATAAAATTTCACTGAAGCTTGACAAATTTACACGCGCATGTTATTCTGCTACTTAGCTTGCCTAATGGTTACGAAAATGGTTTAGGTACTTAGCTAAAACCATACCTACATGTATTCTATTAGTCAAACTATTACTAAGTACTTTACGCAAACAATCTTATTTGGTTATAAATCATACACTAAACGATCAATTCAATAGCTATTGCCCAAAATATTTGCTTCAACCCATTAACTTTTACAGCCATTAAAATTAAAGCTCATTCTAAATAAAAATATAGGTTTATGAAGCCTAACAAATAAATATTTAATGATCAGATTAACCGTGGCAATATTCCACCTTGTGCCCTACTGACGATAAAAAGTTTAATTTCAATTTCACACTGAATTCTAAAACCTATTTCAAATGTTGCGTTTTAACACAAGACCGAAATATCTTAAGTCCAAATAAGTAGAGGGATTCAATAAGAACTTTATCGTACGTGGGACATAGTTGAGTTTACTAGAAGAGCATCGATAAACACTGCAGCATTCATTGCCCCGTCAACTAAAAAGATTTCAGAAATGAGGCTTGTTAGTTCTTATGTAAAGAGGCATAAAACACATTTCGCTTGCGCAAATTCGACCGTTTCCGTCATACAGTGCCGCTGACAATGTAACACCATTAATCTTACGAAATCAATCGATGGCTTATTCAGAATATTGTATTTGGTTTTGCCGCGGGTCTTTTCGCTGGTATTTACTTTGGATCTTTTTATTTAATTTATGGTTTGCGCAAAAAGGTTTTTGACATCTGTCGCGTCGGCTTTGTACACGCCGGGTAAGCTTAGTTGAAGAGTAAAAAAACTGACCTTCTCGATTCCATGAAAATTCACAACGATACACTTTGCAAATATCACATCAAAGTTTTTGATTCTGATAACGTTTGTGTCTTCTGCTAATCGTTCAAACGTATCGGCAGACTAGGCTTATCGTTATCTAAACTAAGACACAAAGCTTTCAATAAAACAAAGCTACTACACAATACTGTCCGTGTCCAGCAGCGTGCTTTTTCTAATAACTTAGGTATGCTCACGTGCACTATTGTAAATAATATCTGAGACACCGGCGGCACATCAAACGTGTCGGTAGACAAGGCAGTAAACAGAAGGCGGCTTCTTTACGAAATACAAACATGCTTTGCACTTTTATTGGGGGTCTTAAAACAATAAAATACTTTCTAAAAATCGCAGGATGCTTGTGAAGACGCCGCCGTGTCATAAAAGTTTACCTGCTTCTGGCATTTGCGAATTCCCGCCTGTTAATCTTTGGAACAATTGAAAGGCTAAATCGGTCTACCTACTCATGTTATTCCAAAATGTCCAAATACTGGACATATGTATGTACTTAAGTGCTACGGGTCACGTAAGCAAATTTATTACCACATGATCCCAACAACGCCATGCCATTTTAATGCTGAGAGCATGGAAAAATAATGTTTTAGACAGAACGAATAGGTAATTAGTTTTGATCAAAAATACTTACATGGGATCCTAACTTAACAATTTGGTTAGGCAAGACTCGTAAGTGTAGAGTACTTACCTGATTTACTATGAGTTGTCGGTTTGAAGTGAACGTACCTAATTTTTCTAAACGAGCGCGATTTTTTTTCTGTCTAACGTGATCGTATTCACTTACATATTGATGTGCGCTATTTAAGCAAGAAGACACACGCCACGTTCTACTCATAATTTGAACACAAAGAAAAACCAAAGCAACTTAGTCTCACCTAGTGTTAACAATCGCACAATAATCGGAACATTGTTTTCATTATTTTGTCAAGTTGGCAACGGTTCCCGCTGATCGAAGATTTATTGTCTCGAAACGGGATGTCCCGTTGAACAGTGGTTGTTAGCACAAATATTGTAAACATAAAATTTACATAAAACTACGGCTACTTGAAATTGTGCTGCTGCTGCGTATTTACAGAATAATAAAAGCGTGAATGAAGTGTTAGTTTTGTGGTTGGCCTTATACAAATATGAATAGAGTTCGTTTTGATTATATATATATACCTAGTTCGTGAAATATAAATTGGTAACTCTACTACCTACATTATAGTAAAAATAAACATTCAATTTATATTTCTCGAACTATACCATGCATGTGTTTTGCTTGCTATGCTATGCTTCCAAATTTTACAGCAGGTAGCGGTACCAACATTACCAAAATATCTTTCAGATTGGATATTAAAATGGCCAAATTCTCAACCTTTAACTATTATTTGATTAAACTGTTTATTTGTCTATTAAGGTCATTTTCACAAAATATCTAGGTAGGTACTATTAATTACTACTTACGCCAATCCATTATAATTTTTTTTTGTTAGATAGTAACACTTCTACTTCTTGTAACACTTAATTATTTCAACTACATCTATTCATCTACTCACATAGATATATCCTAAATAACTACCACGTGTTCGAGCCTAGACGTCTTGCATTATTTTTGCAAAAAGATTAGAAAGTTCTCCGTGGTCTAAAATCCGTTCGTTTTACAACACCTACCATTTTTTTGCAAAAACTTGCGACATTGTTTTGCACAACCTTGGCCAGTGTTTGACAACAAAGCTAAAAATAGGACAAAGCCATGTTTAAGGATAATTACGAGTCAACAAAAACTTAAATAAAACATCGGCATCACAAAGAAAAGATAAGGTTTTTAAGAAACAACGACGTTGGTCTTCATCCCTTTGCTTGCATTGACTTTTTATTTAATGCCATTATACTGCTATTGTCACCTTCATAAAGCTTTTTTATGTGCAAAAAACATGACGTCTGCTTTATTAAATTCTCTGTCTAATTTGGCCATAGCAGGGTGTTTGCGTGGGTTGTTTTCTGCCATTCAATAATGCATTTTGCTGTCAGTCACCCGGCTCCTTAAATCTTACTGTGAGTTCATAGTTCATACAATATGTCAGTGCCCTCGACCTTTATTTGCAAAATGGGACATGATGAACGTTTAAAGGTGCATTCAGACCAAACGAGCATTCGCCCCCACTCTACGAAATCAACGAATCACGTTTTGTGTAACGATTGAATTTCGTAGAGTAGGGTATTAGAATAGCGAATGCTCGTTTGATCTGAATGCACCTTTATAGTTACCCTTTTAAGGCACTAAGCAAAATATAGTTCATGGCGAACTGTATGCTTGGCATGTGATTTGTGCGACAGTATGTCGCCGCGAGATAGTCTTAGATATACGTCGTTAAGTATTGGTTGTCCCTTCTTATCAATATGTATGTATGAGCGAAAGGGCCAAACAATACCTTCTCGTCTGTGGTATTGCCAAAATCGGGTTTCACTTGCCGTTAAATTTGAAATTATAATAAGTTACTTATTCAATGTTATAATTTTTGATAGCACGTTTTTGAAGACCACATACGAAGGCATACTTGACTGCTTGCTAAGTTAAGAGACGTTTATGTTATGATTAAGGGGGTAAATTAGTAAAAGGAGGCAGATTCGGAATAATGCAGAAATATAAATGTTTCTGCATTTATTCCGAATTTACGTCAAGTCAGAAAACATACCGAAGTCTCAGTGGAAATATAAGTACATCGCACTTATTCAAAGAAAATCGTTGATTAGTTGTTATCGGCATATTTTAGGGGCTGTGGGGCCCAGCCTGGACTCTATAGGCCTCGGTGCAAACACGCGCAGTATAATCTCTCGCGGCGTTATGCGGCGATACCATCGCGGACTGGATACACTGAGAGCAACGTATTTTTATACTAAGATTTTATAAATTATATTTTTTTGATGATGAATAATGAACCCACAGAGTCCCATAACATAAGTCGGTCGTAAATAAAAAAAGCTTACGGTAGCTGTTCAGTTACCTTTGAACGTTAACAAACCCAGAAACGAAACATGTGTGTTACAAATTATTTACTCTCATCATCAGCCTATTATAGTCCACTGCTGGACGTAGGCCTCTCCTATTAACTATGCGTATAGACGCATCAGGAGGTCTATGCCCATAATCGCCACGCTGTAATGTGTCCACTATGATTGATGAGTAATTGCTCTAGGTAGTCTGAATCTATATATATATTTACCTATATGAAACATCAAGTTTTCTTTCTTTTTTATTTGTACTAAAAATCCTTTTTTATTCGCCATGTCATACAACTTTGGATTTAAGTAGTATCAAATATACCAACGCGTGTAATCTTTGTTGTATATTTGATGTGAAATTTATGAAATTAAAAGTAAACGTCAGAAGTCAGAACTCAAATATCTTTCTATACATAATACATTTCACCTCATCCAATGCGTTGACAATTATTTGAAAGTAGAAAGATGCACTATGTGAACCGACAAACCAAAATCAAGAGAGAACATATTTTAACAATATTCATAATATAACACATAAGTCGAGTGTAGTCTGATTATGGTATTCTGTAATTTTAGAATACTTTCCAAGAGGTGAGATGACATCCATTGGACTGTGGTCTAATTATTACTTAACGAGATGGATTGCTGCTGTAGTATCGTCTCTATTGCCGATGTTTTACTTAAACCAGGTTTCATGCCTAGTATAGTGCTATAAAGGGGTTTAATTTCTCCAATTGTATATGACATGCATGTACCTATATGAAATATGTATGCATAGAAAATTTTCTTCCGTGACAATACTGATAGTTTGGTGTCACAAGAAACACATAGGTACATTAGAGTGCAATAGAAACAGTATATTAATTGTATTAGAATACCCTTATCCAAAACTTATAAATACATAAAGAAGTACCTACCTAAGTTTTATTTTCTAGATTTGAAGTAGACAACGGCAACACTTCGCAACATGGGAAACAAAACTATACTCTGTCCAACAATTCCTGGCAGTAAAAAGGCGGCAAATTCAAAAAATTTAGGGGTAAGGAGATACAATTTTTTACTGACAGGGATTGTTGGACCGAGATTAAATTCTATGGTTTATGGTTTAAGAATTTATTTCTCCAAAAGAATATTACAATTCACTTAACTAGAGAAATACATAATTATCTTAACTTAATATCTAGATACAAAGTGTACGAAAGTTTAGAAGCAAAGTACATCATTATATTGTTTATGCAAAAATAGTGGGTACATTGTTCATCAATAGAATAACTCGAAAATAACCTTATTGTCGTTGCGCGAGTGCGGGCGGAGGAGCTAAAGTGCAGTCCAGCGCAGTGTGACCTGGGGATAAACTGTCAGAGCACATCAAATATGCGCGCTTATACTGGTCAGCCGGAGCGGTACCTCATCCGCCACACTCGCCCAACGGTAGTCAATAGCAGTCCTCCATCGATGTTTGCGGGTTCAGTTACGTATCGAGTTTGAATCGCCATGCCGTTCCGCGCGGTTATAGCAATTAGTATTGCAACAATTGTAAATTGTAGTACATATAATTTATGCATAAATTTTGGTTTTATGTGATCAGGAATGATTAGGTAATTAGTTATTTTTGAATTGAATTATTGTATTTTATAATAATAATATTAATTATTGTACATAGTATGATTATTGTATTTAAATTCAAATGATTATATTTTAATTTGTCAGGCACCTCGAGAGCTGGTCGAGGGGACACATTTGCTGTATTATTTTATTTATCGAATAAAATTATTTTGATACCTATAAATCGAAATGATACATTTCAGAGTATATATATTTAGTAATGAAGGAATAAGAATATTGTTTGTATGTAGGTAATTAGAGTGTAAGTACACGACACATATAATCACAATAAATTAGTTATTATTTAAAATATGCTTTTTAAGATATTTTTTGTATTTGATAAAGGATTTAGTTTCTTTTATTTTATTAGGTAATTTATTATATAATTGGGCACCCTCATACATTAGATTTCTTTTACCATAATTTATTGTACGCGGTGCTTGAAGACATATGTGATTAGCTCGCCTCAGTGAGCGTTTTCTTGTCTGAAGTTTTGTTTTAAACGATATTTGTGTGTGGATTTGCCGATTGAGGATTTTTCGAACTAAAATACACGTAGAAAATTTATATATTTGGGATATAGTCATCAATTGCGTTTCTTTGTACAGTCTTTTGGTTTCAGTTAGGTAGTTGTAGTTAAAAATAAGTTTTATTATTTTGTTTTGTGCTCGTTGTAAGGGTTTCATATTCACATTGGCTGCACATCCCCATATCTCAATCAAATACTCAATGTGTGGTTTTACCAATGAGTTGTAAATAATATACCGGACTGACTTCGGAAAACATTTTACTGTGCCACGGAGCATAGCCATAAGGGACGACAACTTGGACCGGAGTTTCTCAATGTGTGGCTTCCAAGATAAGCGAGCGTCCAATATAAGCCCTAGGTATTTTTCCGATTCTGTTTCAGTGAGTGGTTGATCATCTATAGTTAGCGATTGGGTATGAGTAATGTTTTTATTTTTTGAACGGAATATTATGTAATTAGTTTTAGTTACATTTATAGTTAGTAAATTTTCCTTGTACCATTCTTGTAGGATGTTTAAATCAGCTTGAGCTTGGTTAAATACGGTTGTTATTTCGTTACCAAAGTAAAATAAGCTAGTGTCGTCAGCATATAAAGAAATTGTCCCATTTAAGTTTAAGTTTGTTATGTCGTTGATATACGTAAGGAAGAGCAGGGGACCCAAGATAGAACCTTGAGGAACGCCATAGGTAACTTTTTCAGGAGTACTTTGGTTTTCACCTATTTTTACTTTTTGATAACGATTCATGAGATATGACTCAAGTATTTTAGCAGCAAAGTCCTTAACACCTAGTGCACGTAGTTTTTTCAGCAATAATTTGTGGCTTATTGTATCGAACGCCTTTTTCAAGTCAATAAATACACCCAACGCCAACTGTTTTTGGTCTATTTTGTTTTTAATGTCTGTAACTAGATCGACACATGCAGAAAGAGTATTTGATTTAGGTCGAAAGCCGTATTGCCTAGGAGACAAGAAATTGATAGATTGTAGATATTGTTCTAAGCGAGTATATATTACTTTCTCTATGATTTTCGAAACAACTGGGAGCACGGAAATCGGACGGTAATTGCTAGGGTCAGTTCTACTACCAGATTTAAATATAGGACTCACTTTGGCAATTTTTAGTGCATCTGGAAATATGCCATTCTCCAAACAATTGTTTATACAGTTGGTAAGCTCTTCTATAATAAGACTTTTGACTGACTTGATGGATTTGCAAGTAATTCCATCGAGCCCAGTACTTGTATTTGAATTAAGGTTATCAATTATCTTACTGATTTCATGGGTCGTTGCGGGTAAAATTTTAGATAGTTCCGATTCGCTATTTGAAAATGATAAATTTACAGCTACATTTTGATATTGGGCAGGTATATTGTTAGCAAGAGTAGAACCCACATTCGCAAAGAAGTGATTGAAGTGATTACAAATATCTATGGCATCTGTTATATGACCGGTATCAGATTCGAGTTTTTGAGGAGTACAGCCGGTAGTAGTATTATTACAGCTGAGTTCTTTTATCAGTTTCCACATTTTGAGGGGCTTATTAATACATTTTTGAAAAAGGTTTTGATAGTATTCGCTTTTTGCGGATTGGATATTAATTTGGACTTCTTTTTTCTTGAGCAAGTATTCTTCTTTCGCTGCTTCATTGTGAACCAATCTCATGTGCGTGTATCCAAGTTGATTTCGTTGATTTATTGCTTCTATTATGTCCTTGTTGATCCAGTCACTCCTGGGCGGGTTAAGTATTTTTGTTTTTATCATTTTACTCTTTCTGATTCCTTCTGTAATGACTTGTTCCAGTTTGTCGTAGTCTCCATTGCATTCACTGAGATTAACTGCTTCTAATTCCTTGTTGAGTTTATTGTAATCTATTGCTTGATATAGCACAGGCACGTTTTTCTTTGGCTTGAATTTATGTACTTCCAGGTATAGCTGTTTATGATCAGACATCATTGATTCCACAACTGCAAGGTGACAAGGAATACTTTTAATATTCGTGCAAACATGGTCTAGTATTGTTTTTGTCTTTGATGTCTCTCGAGTACAGTAACTTGGGTCAATTTTGTTTAGAACCTTGTAGCCGTTTTCTAAAAGCATGCGTTTGTAAGCTAGAGTAGGTTGACTTCGTTTAAGGAGGTCATAGTTAAAGTCTCCGAATACTAACACTCTCTTGCGCGCCAGTAACTGCTGTGAGTATGTCTCTAGAAATTCTTCGTTATTTGTTCTTTCGGGTTTATACACTCCACCAATGTCCAAAGAGTATTTATTTAAGTGTACCCATAAATAATGATTGTCATCTTTACATGATCCCTCAATAAAATTATGTTTAAGGTCGTTATGGACAAATATTGAGACTCCACCTCCTCGCCCGTTGGTTCTATAATTATAATAGTGTGTGTAATTCGGCAGCTGTATTCTTTCGGCTTCGGCTTCGGACTTTATCCAGGTTTCTGTTACTACCATTACATATATTTTGTTAACTGCAGCGTTTGAGATAGCCCTTAGCTCGTCAAGCTTGCCGGGTTTAACGATGCTGCGTATGTTGACATATAGGAAGGTCAGGGCCTTGCTGTGTGTAGTGAGACTGTGGTAGTTATTTGATATTTGGTACGTTACTTCGTCTGCGGTAATAGGATTTCGCCTTGGTAGTTTTTTGGAGTGGCTTCTATTATTTTTGGACGACCTTTAACGTACTTTATGGTCAAGTTTGTTTCGCCGCATTCAGATCGACGTTTTAACTGATCTTTTAAATTTTGCATTGTTTTTTTCTGGAGTGGTGTTTCGTCGTTGAAAATTTTAATATTTGGCCTAACGTTCTTTATAGTTGACCGGTTCCGTAAGATTAACTTCGCTGTATCTGAAGATCCAAAAGAAGCCTTCATTGGACGGGCTTTCCCTTTATCAAATTTTCCTAGCCTTATTATTTTTAGAGGTTCTGGGCACTCAGGAATGATTGATTTCAATAATTCACTGACTTCTGCAGTGTCATGTCGGCGCCTGTCTTCAATTTTGTTAGTGAATATTTCATTTATACCACATATAATTACATTCTTCTCCCTTTCTGATCGCTCATGAACTTCGACGAGCATGTTATCGAGAGTGTCTGTACTACAAGATTGTGCAGATAGAGCTTCTTTAAGCGTTTGAACCTCACTTTCAAGAGTGTTAAGTTTTTGCTCAGTATTACGGTGAAAGTTATGAATATTGGATAGATCTTGTTTAATTCTGTTTTGTTCTTCACTCAATTTTTCTGTTGTAATCTTAATTTGAGTAATTTCGTTTTTTATGTCCGATACATTTTGCGATATAGTGATCAACTGTTTATTTTGGGTGTCTGACATACCTGTGAGCATTGCTGTGATTTTTGCTTCAAAGTTGTCAAGTTTCGCAGAAAAGTCATCATCGCGCTGTTTCCTTTTGTTTCTCATTGTTATTTGTTGTGTTTCCATTTCTGTAATCTGAAATGCGCTGAGTTCTGGTTGCGATCCACCACCCGTTGTTGACGAACCAATTGCTATCGCCTGATCGCTATTTGTACACGTATTAAGTCCTTGCACCGGCGGTGGTGTTCGTTGCGTTACGCTCATCTTTTAAAAGACGGGTACACACACGGCGTAGTTCGCTTCGAGATGTCTTAAGTCACATTAACACTTTGGTTAAATTCTAACCCCCTTATTGCTAAACGTTTGCTAACTTAGCAAGCCGCTTAGTCTTGTTTGTCTTGTCCTACGAACAAATAAAACGGCCTTTCAAATACGGTCCTGAATTTTAGTTGCCAAATGTCACCCCTTCTTTAATGCATCACAGTAATGAGTTTTAAAGTCAACCTATTAAAACATAAACCGCCATTTAAAAATAGTTGTGATTGGTGCATCAAACTTTTGATTGGCTATATTCTATAAACATTTGTCAAAGGTGTTGCGCCGAAATATGCGCGGTGTTAAGAAAAGCGCTATGTCCTGCCCATCTTGGCATATTTGAAAAATTGTTTTTGGGGGCATTTTTGAGCTGGCGTTAGACGTCCATGTTGTATTTATGATCGCAGGTCTTTTCCCTTTCGGTGTTATCAATATGTCCATAAGAGTGAAAGGGATAAACAATACTTAGCGGCTTGTTAATTTAAGAGCCGTTTATGAAATAAATAAAGGACGTCAATAAATAATTCGCCCCCTGTGTGCCACAGCGCGCGCTGCCCCTCACTGCACAACCATTAATCAAGGCTTCGATGCTGGACTCCTTACAATGGGGAATGTAGAACCATTAGAATAACAATAATTACTCTTCCCTTCGTGTCATATGGAGCTTAAAACGGCTTTATATTTTTGGAAATATTTTCGTATGAATATCGATAGAAGTGCCTACTAATAGTAGGTACCTATGAAATAAAACTATGAAAACGGATAAACTCGCGTATATTAACTAATTTTAACTTCATTCCGACGTTTCGAACACTTTACAGGGTTCGTGGTCTGCGGATGCGGGGTCATCCGCAGACCACGAAGTAATCCTCGCAGTAACCGAAGAAAATATTAAGTAGGTACCTACTTTAGTATACAGATAGTCAATCGATAGGAATCCTAGGTCACTTGGGACCTAAACTAACAGGTACATAATTATTAATTACCTACCTATGATATGGGTAAAAGGTACTAGACCTACATAATTGGGCTGAGTTGTAACCTGATAGTGAAAATATTGCCATCCTTAAAGAAAGCCCTAGGTTTATGTCGGTATAATACAGCGTGTTTTTCTTCATATGCTATAACTTTAAGGGAAGCTTATTTAGGTCAAATATAATTAATTTCTCTAAGAAACTAGTGTTGTAACTCTTACCGTTATTGAGTTATTAAAAAAATAAGTTGAATCACTAAACATGTGTATTGCAACCTTTATTACATTCTAATGTTACTTATTTTGACATGTGCCGTCAGTCACCTGAGATTAACTTTTATTTTATTCTTAAGGTTCTCTCACACTTACCATTTCATTTATTATGTATGAAATCAAAATAAAATATTTTTTATCGAATTTTGCAAAAGCCGATATACCAGACAACTTCTATTAATGGCCCAAGTAACCTGTCTAATTTATCGCAAATCGAAACGAACACCCTGTATATTTTTTCTAAATAAAATTAAAAAATAATAATAATAACCTTGTACCTACTATTAATATGTTTCAAAGTGTAATTTATTAATTTTCACCGTAACTCGACTTGACACGATGAATCAGTAATAATTTTCTTTAAATCTTTACGATTTATATTAAGCGTATAACAATAAATGTATTTTTGTGGAACACGTCAAATTGTTTTATTAATTATTCTGAGTTGTTTTTTTTAGTATGATTTAACTAAATTTTAAATATTAGATGTCATATGGAGCATATGCAAAGCATGGGCTTTGGAAAGTACGGAAAAACCGGTAAAAAAGCGGTTATTCATCGTCACTACATAGTATAAAATTAAGTCACTTTTTCTGTCCCTATGTCCCTTTGTACGCTTAAATCTTTAAAACTACGAAACGGATTTTGATGAGATTTTTTTTAATAGGTAGAGTAATTCAAGAGGAAGGTTTTTATGCAGGCATAGTATCAGTGCGAAGCCGGGGCGGGTCGCTAGTAATCTATATATAACCGAATAAATAAAAATCGATTTGCACACCCTATCACATACTATGACATCTTTTGACATCTAATACATATACACCGTGATCTCTAATAACCCGAAAGATTTTAACCACGCATTTTTGATGTAAAAACAAACAAAAAATATTATATGACTTTTGTCATTTTTGGCGAAATTACGGTGAAAATTTTTGTTAAATTTTTTTTTCAATTGTTATTTAATTTTTGAATGTATTTTAACATAAAAAGTAAAAGTTATTCATGAAACTAGCACTTAGAATGAGTGTTAAGGTTTCTTTTTACAAAAACCTCATTTTTAAAAGGTTTTATTTCTCACTTTTCGACATCTAATAATGAGGTTAGTAATAGAGACTATTCTCCATAATGACACCAACGCCGTTAAAAAAACCTTTTGTACCGAGTTACAATTAGAAAATATGTTTTTTTTAATTGGTAATAACGCTGAAACTAGGCGATATCCAGAAAAGTTTATACAAAATTATAGTTTCTAAATGTGGTCAGGAACATACTGTTAAAATCTTTCGGGTTATTAGAAATCACGGTGTATAAAAAAATAAAACTGTTAACTTTTACATAAATCATAAGCAGTATTTTTTAAAGACGGAACATGATCGGAGTTTATTTTATGTCAAAGCTATAAAAAGAATCAATTAATAAAAAAAACTACTTGTCATGTTGACACGGTTTTCGAGTGTATTAGGTTTTTAATTGATTGAGTTGAGTGAACACGAATAATTCAGTAAGCACTTCTAGCTGCTCAAAAAATATACCTGATAACTATCAAGGGATCGGTGCCTTTTGTTTGATAATTTTATTATATTTTTAACTTAATTAGTTCAATTACTGCATAACGTAGGGTTTACGGTGCGCAAATATTTTTTTTCTCATTATTTATTTATGAAATATGTACCTAATTACAGTATTAACATGGCCAGCTACTTGTGAGGGGCTTTTTAATAATGGCATACTATTTTTCAAGCGAATGCATATTATTATGTACTGCCGCCAATTGGCACCGTAAAATCCTTATACAGTGCTGGGTGAATATCTGAGCGTTTCAACCGCCTAATTTTGGTAGCATTATTTTTGCCGAAGTTTCTAAACGTCTCAATGTTATACTTCGTCATTCGTCTACCGTGCCTCCTTGAGATGACAAAGTAGCACATCGTAACGAATATAAACTTCGGTAAAAATGATGCCACCAAATAAGGCGGTTGAAACGCTCAAATATTCACCCTGGTACTAAATTGATATCAAATGACAATATTTATTTTATTTTCCATCCACATTAAGCTGGTATGCAAATCTATGTTAATCTGCTATTTTCGTGTTTAATTTTGCTTGGCCACATTTCTCGAATGAATATTGTGTCGTAAATCAGTCGCCGCTGTTTTTCTTGGAGCCGCTGCGTGTTTTGTTTAGAATCACGCACAGCGGACTGTTGCTTCAGATTGTGATTTACAACTCTTGGATGCTTAGCCAAGTTGCCAATCGCTAACGCTTAGTAGCGTATCGTAGTTTTCCCTCTCTATCACTATTTCATATTAGTGCGACTAAGACAGTTAGCTGCCTTTCGTTTACGATTGAGGATTAAGCGTTAGCGATTGGCAACTTGTCAAAGCACCCTGGATTGTTTTAGTAGTTGTATCAAAGTGGGATTATGTTCAAGGCCTTGGATTGGATCTGGCTTACTACCGCGAACTTCGAAATTCGTAAAGTTCGGGGATTTGTCTTTGTCACTCCAACGAAGACGGCATTAGAGTGACAGAGAAAAAATCTTCAAATTTGCGGTTTCGTGGTAGGGCCTCAGTTTTGAATTCTCCGGACCAAAAGATACGCATGTGTGGTTACCACGAGCTGCTGCCGTGAGTTTACGCAGATTTACTGTCTATCCCTCTCACTCGCGCCAATAAACGAGTACGAGCGGGATGGATACAAAGTCCGCGTTACAACAGGAAATTAAGAACGTTATAAAGAAAATCCACTGCTTCGGCGACACTTGAAACCAAATGTCTTTTCATGCATTAGGCCAGGTAAATACTTAGACAATACGTTTACAGTAGCATTACATTACAATTTAATTGGTAAAAAAAATTGTATAATATCATAAGCTTGCTTGAACGAAGAACAATCATGATAATATTTATTCCGTGTTGGTGCTACTGTCCCGTGCAACGGGAATAGGGCAATCGTAGAGTCAGTTAGCGGTTAAATAAAAACCGACGGTAGCTGCTCTGATAGCATGGACATAAACGCTGGCGTCCCGCAAGGCTCTGTGCTATCCCCAACGCTGTTCCTTCTGCATATCAATGACATGTTGTCTATCGGCGACCTCCATTGCTATGCGGATGACAGTACTGGGGATACTTTTTACACAGGCCGTGCTAATATCCCTCGCTCTGTGGTACTGGAAAGTCGCGGAAAACTTGTGTCTGACATCGAGAACACTTTATCTAGAGTCTCGTTATGGGGTCGGGATAACCTAGTCAGGTTCAACCCCACAAAGACACAAGTTTGCGCGTTTACCGCTAAAAAAACCCCATTTACTGTGGCTCCAAAGTTCCAAGACACAGCTCTTACCATGTCAGGGAGTATTGGGATCCTCGGAGTCGACATTTCCAACGACGTCCAATTCCGATGTCACCTAGAGGGAAAAGCTACGCTGGCATCCAAAAAGCTCGGGGTGCTCAATAAAGCGAGGGGATACTTTACTCCGGGGCAAAGACTTCTGTTATATAAGTCGCAAGTCAGACCCCATATGGAGTATTGCTGTCACCTCTGGGCAGGAGCACCTGTATACCAGCTTGCACCCTTTGACTCGGTTCAGAGACGAGCTGTCCGAATAGTCGACGATCCCAGACTCACAGGCGGTATTGAACCCTTAAGTCTAAGGAGAGACTTCGCCTCCTTATGTGTGTTCTATCGTCTGTACAATGGGTTGTGCTCTGAAGAACTGTTCGACATGATGCCAACGTCCACTTTTCATCATCGCACCGCTCGCCACCGACTGGGCGCTCATCCTCACACCTTGCAACCTAAATGGTCGCGCACCGTGCGGTTTCAGAGGAACTTCCTCCCGCGGACGGTCCGTCTGTGGAATGAGCTCCCTGCCGAGGTTTTCCCGTTGGACTACAGTATGGGGTTCTTCAAAAGAGGAGTGTACAAGTTCTTATTGGGTCGGCAACGCGCATGTGACACCCCTGGGGTTGCAAGCGCCCATAGGCTACGGTGACTGCTTTCCATCAGGCGGGCCGTATACTTGTTTGCCACCGACGTGGTATAAAAAAAAAAAAAAAAAAAAATAAGTTCCTTTTGTATATGAAAACCATACACACAAAGCTTTCTGGAACCGTTACTTTTGAAACTTTACATTTATCTACATAAACGAGAAAATGGATATAATACAATCGGACGAAATGATGACGTCAGTTACATTCATAAACATACGCGCACGCCCTAACGGTTTCAGTCACATTAACGAATATTGCTTTCATGTCCGTGGCTATAACAGACGTCGCGCTCTGAACACCGTCAGATAGGAATAGGAACCTCACCACGAAAATTGAACCTAGCAAATTTCGAGCGTTTGTCTTTGTCATTCTTATTACGACAACATTTGAATGACAGAGAGAGAGACATGGTCAAAATTTACGATTTTTTGATGTTGTGGTTGATGTTCAAGCTAGTACAGTAGACTGATTAGACACAGTACCTGCCAATTCCAAAAGTACTTACTTTTTATGCATCTTGCTCTCACATCACATCATCAGCCTATAATAGTCCACTGGTGGAGTAGGCCTCTCCTATTAACTATGCGTATAGACGCCATAATCGTCCCGCAGGGCAAGCAGATTGGCGATTGCAGTAATGTGTCCACTATGACGACGCTGCTGCCCATCAATCTTTTATCAAATAATGGTCAGTGACACTTCAATCCCTTAGTCGACTCTTACGACACCCGCAGGAGGAGTTGGGGTGCTGACAAATGTATTCTTACTGCCGTCACCACACGGCATACTCTCGTTCTCACTAATAATGTAATTCAGTTGCGCAGATACAAATGCTTAATGTCGCGACAGACTAAAGGTTGTGGCACTTGTGGCATGTCATGGTATGTTATGTAGTACTTACCCATGGAAGATGATTAACATGTGCTTCACAAAGATAAAATCACAATCAGCAGTATCAGCCATCAGCACACAAAATAAAATCAGTTTAAAAGTTTAAGCGCGGACTTCTGCGGTTGAGTGCTCTTGGTTTTACCGTATTTAAGTGACAGACATACTTGCTTAAGCAATTGTGTATTTTATTGCAGATATTATGTCTGATGTCGTCAAGAAATGCAAAGTAAAAGAGTCCATAATTTCTCAATTGCACATTGCCTGTGCCTAATATTAACTTAACCTAACATTTCATTTCGTCCTTTACAGTTCGCCATTTATCATAATTATCATCTTTCAAAACTGACTTCTTTTATCGTAATATTTAATTAAATCGTATAGTAGAAAAAAACAGACATCATTTTGATATTGAATCACAGTCATGTGTAACAAAAAATAGTTAACATTTAAATTAAATTGCAAAATAATTGAACCCTTAAATTGGCAAACAAAAAAAATACTCGTAGTGCGTTCTAGCCTCCTCGCCATAATGTAGATCAGAAAAAAAAAAACAAAAACCAGTTTTCTCAAAAATATAATTGTGATATTGCTGATTTACGAAATATAGCTGTGAACAAAATGCATTTCAGCTACTCTACGCATTCCCTGTCCATTATTGAAGTAGGGTGCAAGGAGGACGTGAAAATGATATTGGCGGGAACACACTAATGTACCCGATATCTCCACTGGAACAGTGATCAATCATAATGTGTGACGATTCTGTGTAATAAATGAATGTGGCATTGTCAAAAGGTAAGTAAGAATAACATTACAAGAATGGGAATTATATTAGGACTGGTTTAGTTAAGGTTTCTAAAGAAGTCAATGATGAGGTATGTTGTACAGATACACAATTGTAGGTTCAATATATAGTTAACTTAGTTTTATGCTGGGAGATATTAATCAATGTTTTTATTAAATATAATAGACCGGATTAATCATAGCTAGAATGCAACGTTAAGCTTAAATGAATACCCTTATAATTTTCAAATAATTTTACTTTTGGTTAAATACAATGCCTATAGTGAATAAAATACTATACGTATAATGATTTTGCCGCCACTAAATACAAAAAAAATGTGCTTAGTTAATAAGGCCTTAATCAAATAAAAAATCATGATCGCGTGAACTGTGTTGCGAAAGTTAGTCGTACAAACTATGTGGTATAGTCAGTCCAACAATCTTCAGCAGTTGTAAAAGGAGGCACATTTAAAAGATATAGTTTCGTGTTGTTGATTGCTCAAAATTGTTCGTACTAAAAGTTGTTACACAAAATGTATTACATTAAATTTTGTTTTCATTATGTATTTTTTTTTGTAATCGACCATACAGATGCCCGAAAATGCTTCATACATTTTGGTCATCCGATTTTGACGTTTTATAAGGGAGAGTTTATTTCGCTATCAGACATGGTCTCATAATAAAAATAACGTTTGACGATCGTATGGGTTTTGAGGTTTTCAGTGGCTAGTTTTAAAACTCCCTGTAATTCTTCATTTAATTACCCATAGATGTAAATGAAATAGTAGAAAGTTTTCGCAAAGATGTTTCGATAAGAAAAGCCAGGAATTCTGTACGCGGACGTCGAATATAATTTCAAGTGTCTACATTTAAAGACGTGTTATATTCGCGGCAGGGCCTCAGAATATTGCGCACAGTTATTTTTGCATACTCCAAAAACACTCAACCCTATTATCCTGACGTTTACTTAGGAAACCACGGGCATCAGCCATCAATAATCGAGGTGAAGCCAGCTCGCATTCAGCGCGGCGTTGACTAACGACCTGCCAATCAGGCCCTAACTTAATTGCAAATCCGTGTTTGTGAAACCACCCCGCGTTGCCTTTTGTTGGGAAAAATTAAACATGTTCTCAATATTTCGACTTGGCTTCTTGAACACAGTATAATAAGTTCTAACGTACAGTATGGTCACACACTGCCTCCCACCGAAAATGAAGCCCCCGCCCCGGTGACCATGGCATGCCTTATCTCACTTACACATGCATGGCGTGCGTGCACCTATACGAGCTTAGACTGGTGTGAGTATCAAGCGGTTGTTTCATACATTTTATCGCCAGTGTCCAAACTGTGTCTTGTGTAGGGTAGACTGGGGTCAATTAAAACAATTTGCCTTTAACAGACCGTAACCGCTATATTTTTAAATAGAAAGATGTACGATCATTATATTTCAAGGTTAGGTTAGTTATCTGGTTCCTAACGAAAAATTAAACATGTTCTCAATATTTCGACTTGGCTTCTTGAACACAGTTTATGTAATAAGTACTAACGTACGGTATGGTCACACAAAGTCGGCGCTCCGATGACCGCTCAGGGTGTTAAGTCAAGTTGCCAATCGCTAACGCTTAGGTAGCGTATCGTAGTTTTCCCTCTCTGTCCCTCTTTACGATTAAGCGTTAGCGATTGGCAACTTGTCTAAGCAGCCAGTTACCCTGGAATATCTTTATCTCAGTCACACAAGCGTGGCGTGCGGTGCACCTACACAAACTTGTGACACCTTGTGACTGTGTGAGTACCAAGCGGTTGTTTCATACATTTTATCGCCAGTGTCCAAACTGTGTCTTGGTGAGGTGTGTACAGGTTTTGGCGACACATAACCCGATTAGACGAATGGTACTTTAGAATTGAAATTTCCTATTTTCACGTTCAGTGATATTTACCTCTCATTCCTTAGTATAGCTCCGTCCCTACAACTTACGTAAGAACTCACTGTTTTAATCCCGGCGTTAGTGCCTACGTGCACGCATTAATAACCAATAATCGCAATAAGTCGGCATAATCTAAAAAAAAAAAAAACAAATATATATATGCTAACTTTCCATAGCATTTTGTTGTCCTTGACACATATCGTGAAACACGTTCAAATATATAATTTTACGTTAATACTAAAAATGTATGTGAACCTGTGATGTGACCTCAAGGTTTTCGATTTTAAGTTTGTAACAAAACTAAGATTGTGTTGTAGTGCATGATTGTGGAATAACGCAAGTTTTTATGTTTGATTGCATTTGTTTACAAAATAAACAATTATTCCAATGATTATTTTTAAAACCTTTTATAAAACATAAATATGTATGCTGTCTTGTTTTTATATGACTTTATATTGACTACCGATAAAACAAGCAAAAACTAAGCAATATTATAACATTTATAAAGCTTACCTGTGCACCTTTAGCAAATACTATAAAAATACAGTCATCCTACAAAGTTGACTAAAAATAATTGTCCGTGTAGACAGTATAAATAACGCGAGCCGTAGGTTAATATTGTTGACATTGGCAGCTGACAGGAGTCGACGGCAAGTGTAGCATTTGTATGTAAATGTCGAAAACTCCTAGAGCTGTCAAAGTCGTTCTCGGTTACCGTTCGCAATAATATAGATACGTCCTAGATAATAATATATTTGGTACGAGATACTACTGCATAATATGGTCGTGATTTAGGATTATTGAAAGAGGTAGGATTATTGGTATTTTATATTAAGCAACAAAAAATGCTTTTTTTTATTCCACATAATACTTCTTATTGAAAGGTAGGTACCTATACTACCTACTATAACTTTATTTGTGAGCAGGTTTTTTTAAACCAAATATTTTCAGTAAATAATAAATTGCTGAATTATAAGCTATTATATTATAAGCTGCTGCGGTCAGATAACATTGGTCATGTCTGACCGCAGAATAATTTCAGCAAATTATTTTTTTATTCTTAATCTACATGTTCAACGTGGTATCATAAATAAATCATAAAACTCGTAGGTATATATTTTTTGTCAACAACCCGACATGTTCCGCCGTGTCCTGTCACAGTGATAAGCCCAGCAATGCTTGAAGACATTGTAATTCAAGGGAAATCACTTGTCTTCGGTGAGGATAAGGAAGAGGGAGGAGGTCACTGGTGAGATTCAAAAATCGCACCCCAGTTTTACTGTTTAAGGTTAATAATTAATATATCTTTTTGTTTAATGCAACCCCCCAATTTTTCAAATACACTTTACTTTTTAAAAATAACTATTCAAAATCGTAAATACATAATTACAAGAAAACAGCATTAAAATAGTTCATAAACTTTGTACGGCGGAGAAACCCAACGGAAAATAAAATCTATGAGCAGTAGGAAAACTGTAAAAAATACCTACGTAAAAAGTGAGTTTAGGTATGCCACATTTACGAGAATGGCAGAAATAAGTCTGATCAAAATAGAGTCTCATCCACACAATTCCAAACCCAAACGCCTCGCCTTCCTTGTTTGGGGATATTAAAAAATTGTTCCGGCGAGCGTGTCTAATCGCGAACAGCCGTCGACTAACCTCATGCGAGCTGCGGTATTCCAAGTTTGAAATTCGAAATTCGAACAAATTTGTAATATTGGCATACCTACGTTGCAAAATAGTAGTTGCATGTTGTAAGAGTTTTTGTTTCGTTTGAGACAATAGAATGAAATTTTATGGTTAACTAAATGGCACAATAATCATTTTAGGGCGGATTTTTATTTTGTTGTAGTTTTAAAAAAAATCCAAATTTGGACTTTTTACATTTTTCACGAGCTCTTTCGATCCTGATAGAAAACCAGTGGAAGACAAAAAAAGTATGGAATTCTCGGGACACTTTTTTTCTGCTAATGAGGATCGAAAGAGCCCGCGATTCTGAGTAGAAAAAATATGAAAATATCCAAATTTGGAAAATTTTAAAAAACTACAACAAAATAAAAATCCGCCCTTTAATGACACAACATGCGAATGATCGAATCTACCGTTGTATTGAGTACCTATTTGTATTTGTAAAATAATTATGAAATCAAAAAAAAACATAACGTTCAGTTGGGGTAGTTAAGAATGTCAGAAATGTCAGAATCGGGTGATATCGCAAGGGGAATCTTGAAATAATGGTGATTTTTATATGACTTTCGAAATTAGACGAGTTCCGTATTATTTTGAATCTTGTCAGCTATATTAGTAACAATAATATGTGGTGCTTTTAGCATTTTGTGTACGACAAAAAACCGCGGCCTTCTCTCAGCTATTTACTTACCTTTCTGTTTTCGATTTTATTTATTAAAGGCCGCGTGTTATTGCCTTGTCAAACATAAGATAAGCCGCAACCTACGAAATAGTGTATCCTATTCTGGTGAAAATCCTAATCCCCTTATTCATGTACGTCTCAGAACATAGCAAGCCGATAAGAATTGTTTATCCCTTTAGGTCTTATATTTTTCACAATTTATTCATGAAAGTAAACATAATAACACTAAAATCTGAAATTTAATATCTAGATAAAAAATACATCTTAAAAGATTATATATACATGCTTACAAATAAAAAACGTGCTCTAACTCCGAGCCCAACGGTAGTGTGCCCAGAAGGCTGGCTGCATTTCCGCGCTGAATAGCAAGGCTCAGGCGCTGAGCAAGAAACGAGCCAGCCCTCTGGTCAACGGTAGCTTCAATCAAGCGTTTGCCAAGCTCCTTGAAAATGGAGTGGGCTCCAGGTCCCCAAGGTCCGAGGGTCTCTACCCCAAACGGCTCAAACATGCATCCTTCTTATTATTATTTAAGTCTTCAACGTCTTAAATTATTATTGATAAAAATGAAAAAGGGGGAAACAACACTTATCGATTTGCTAAGTTAAGAGATATTTATGAATAAGGGCCTTAAAATATAATGTCAATAAAGTAAATGAATAATGCGACCTTTAAAAGTTATTAAATACTACGCTTCATTGCCCTGAATGGCAAAAATGATAATGTACACATCACTTTATTATCACTTCTTCAGTGTTACAAATAATCATCGTTTAAAACTATAAAACGCTCTACTTTTACAGCCAACAAATTGAATCCCATTTATAACACCACACCAACGACATCTAATCGTCCCTACGGGAACTACCCGCCACGACAGACGTGGACGCCATCTGTGCGATCGCCGTTAAACTAAAACACACCCTTACTCGCTAGGGGTTGTGAAGAAAAATCTGCAAACTGGCGCCACGCGAGGGGTGTTTCGTGGAAAACTGCGGGAAATTCAAAGGATTTTTGTTAAATTAGTTTTAAAACCAATAGTCGTACCTTACGAGTTACAACCATTTTCCAAAATATTAAATGATCTGAATAGCAAGTAAGTCTGTTCTTTCAAGTTTTCATCATAATGATTAATGTATTTCCTACATCAACATTGACTTTACGAGCTGGGGACCGTCTTACTGTAATTGATTAAAATAAAAATGGCTTTTACGGCTGGAAGCGTTCACTCTGAGGGCAGAACGCGGTTCACAAAAAAACTTAGGATCAACACAGGAAATTTAAATAAACTGACATTTAGACATTGTCTACGAGACTTAAAAGTTTTAAAAAGAATTAATTTATTCATGTATTAATGGGGACGTAGTTTTTCCTAATCCTGGTCATCGATTTGCTAGAATAGCACACAACACGGTCCAACATTCGAGACTTGAATTTTAATCGATGTGATGTAAGAAAGTTTTTGTTCCGCCAAATGGCAAATGTTGAAACGTTCAAGTTTTAGAGTTTTAATACGAGGCAATGCCGAAGATTTGTGGTTTTACGAGTGCTCGTTAAAGCCTCGGTAACGTGGAAAGACGGTAATTGAGTAATTTTCAAACTAAAATAGACATTTAAAGAGTTAGAACATTGTTTTGAAGCAAGGCCTTTGTAGCAAACGTCGTGCATTTTAAAAAGTTTGGGTTCCAACTTTTGTATAGTATACCTACCGAAAAACATAACTTATCAGCTTATCACTCTTAGCTTAGCAGTACCTAATAGATTGAATATTTGGGTATCTAGGTACCTACTCATTCTTTTATAATAACTATGATCATATTTATTGTTGCGTTATTACATTGCATAAAACATAGATTAGACATAGGTATCTAACATACATAATTAGGTTTCAAGTAGAATTTAATTCTTGTAGGAAAAAATCACTGTCTGTCAAGATAAGTCTGACAGGTAATTTAAAATAAATCCGATAAGGCAGCACGTACATATAATTCTTTCCAACTAGATTTTTAATAATATTTTATTATTAGAAGTGCAGTACTTTTAATCAAATTAGAAATTAAAATGATGATTATATATTTCATGTTGAGGTGTCTAACTACTTAGATGTACCTGTAACCAATGTAGAGTTGATTCTAATGTCAAAAATCGGGCTCTTAAATGATGATGTGGACATGTTAATGATAAGGACCTATTTACCTGTGATGCTGATGACACTTGTCGTGAATATACTTCCCTGTGTCTTGACGAGACTTGTGTTGTGGATTTTTCAGGTATGTAGTATTATTGATTTAATGCTTTATGTTTTTTATTACATTTTAATAAATGTATTAGTTGCGGGACGGAAATGTCTGATTAAATACAGTCGTATCCACTCAATTGCTTTTGGTAACTATCTTATTTTACAGAGGTAAAAAGCTCATCCATAATTTAAGAGGAAAATGATCAGTCTCTAACCTAAATTAAATAACAGATGCACATTCCGACTGGGTGAAATATTAAGCCCCTTTTGCACAATCTCGGAATAACCAAGTAACACCGGGTTAAATGGTTAAGTCCATACACTTTTATTTTAACACTACATAAAAACCTCATGTTAGCTGCCTAACTTGATATCGTGCAAGTGGGTCTAAGACAACATAACTTCCTTCAGTTACCTAGAGGCGAAAGCAGTCCAACCCCAACGGACACGACGCAAGCTGTCAAAATTGGCAAGCTCATATAATTACACACATAACCATACCGAGGTGAGAGAGGAATTAAAACCTCCAGAGAACAGGCCGGTACACCACAAATCGCTTAGTGCTTCCCGCCCGTCTAATGGTTGCCAATTAAAAGTTATCTGGGGCTCCCTCGGTAGCTGTGCTGTAAAACAGCGTAATGTAGTTGGCTGCAACGGCGATTAGCATTTTGATGACGTGAGTTGCTGATTGATGGGTTATCTGATTAAGTTTGCTGGATCGAGTTAGGCGGTGGCTGAATGTGAATTTAGTGTTCTGGAATAGTTTTATATTACAAATGCCCTTTGTAAAGTGGGTAAACGAGGTGGTGTAATATGTAGTCATGTGGGATAAACGAAGTGGGTAAGTGTACGAATCACATATATTTTAGACTGAAATGTATGGGATTGCGTTCACTTAGGTATCCACTGTGTACGTTTACCCTATATGGCTCTATCATAAGAAACCGAGGAGCGAGCTGGGATAAGAAGTTGTTAAGTAGGTATACAACTCTTTTTACTACTGGAATCAATAGGCACGCGTAAGGCACTATGGGACCCTGAATATAGATTATTATTCGTTGAAAGGCTATTTTCGTTCATCTGCATCACTGTCTTATGTGCATCTAAATAAATAAAATATAATTTACTATCATATTTAGTATTATTTATACTAAAATATTTTACTACCCGGTTTGCACAATTAAGGAATGTCAGTACACAACATCGTGAAATTAATTATGATTTTATTCCGGTACAAGTGCGAGTTACTAAACATTTCTCAGCACCGTTTTAGCTAAAATGTATCAACCTCAAAAATGTCGCATGCCACACAAAACTCCCAAGTTTCGGCAGCCACACCGGTCTTGTTCGCTCCCGGACTAAGTGGATTTTCGGGTCGTCCCGCATTTGGCTAACGGCTGTACACCGACTCGTTAGTGCCACCAGGGATGCCACAGGGTAGGAAACTGATTTTAAAAGTTGGATGTACCTACAATCCTACATAGAATATTCATGGGTAGTTGGCACTTGGCTGACCTAGTGAGAAGTACTCTATTTGGACTGTCGAGACTGAGGAAGGGAACAGTACCCGTACTAGATTTTACTCTATACGTCAAGCATGCCAACGCGTTCGATTCAATTTATGTCAGTGTGAGCGCGGTATCTGTTACTTTCCAACTTGGAGTGAAAAAGACATCCTTACTCAATTTTCTGATTTTCGAAGATCGTGGGAGGCCCCTGTTTCGGCCAACATTCGTCTAGCCACGCATTGTTAGTCCAAGTGATGGTACGACAAGTGTAGTTCTTTGTAGTTTCATCATTTGGACATTGTTGGACTAATAATACTGGGATGCAACAGATACTGTTTTTTTTTTGCGAAGCGAGTTGCATGCTTGAAGATCATTTTGCGTCAAGTTAAGGTTAAAAACCGTTTTTAACCAATGACTTAAAAGAAAACAAAATCAAAGAAGAAATCACGTAATTTCACTTCTGTTGGTGATCTTGGTTATAAAAATAAGTAAACATGTAAGTATTTTGAGCATTTGTTACGTGAAATTTGCTAAAACAAAACGCACTCATAAGTCAAGCGCCAACCGCAAATATGACCTTTGTGGAAACGACACGCGTAGGTACTCTTACCGAAGTCATATCAGCTTTCAGAAATGTTATGCAACCCTACACAAGCTAGTATGTCGTGCCGTTTGTCATCGCACTAATTATATGTGACGAGAGTCATTTCACTCTCTGTGGTACGATTTACACTGTATTTTTGGAGGATTTCTGATGTTATCATTTTAGACGCTTTTGACTTTGTAGAGTAAATAGATTGTTTAAAGTGTTAGCTGGAAACGTAACAAACTGTATAGGTATGTATTTATGGTATTTATTTAGTGAAATAGCAAAATAACAGATAATCTTATAAATAAGAAACTTCGGCAAAGTAATACACATTCAATGAGAATCAACTTTTAAAGAAATATTTTAAAGTTATTTTCAGGCTGATTGCAATTCTAGGCTCAATCAAGATTAAACAACTATTTTATTTGATTTAGACCATTCTCCAGTAGAATCCAAAAAACCTAAACAAATATGGCTGACTTTCTACCGCATTTACCGTCTTTGACTTTGACGTATCGTGAAATACGTTCGGAAATATATTATATTTTCTTCAAACAGCACTTTGCCGGCCCCTGCGCTAAACTAAGTTGCCGCCTGCCGGCTCCGTTGAGTAGAAAAATAGAATACACACCTCAGCTGTTAAATGGGAAAGCCTCCGATCTCATGTTTGTCACATTACACGTCATCCGAGACATTTCCCACTTATAAGCCTTGGCATGTAATCTACTATTTATCGTTAAGCTAATAGGTATAACAAATTATCCAAAATTTTACCTAAAAACTTATGTGAACTCGAGGTCTAAAAATAAGATTGTGTTCTAAAAGTGCGTGATTATTGAATAATACAAGTTTAAGGCTTGTTTACTTTTTTTTGTTCTCCACTGTCGAATGGTACCTATACCTAGGCCTAAGCAACACGCATTCCCGGTTCTTTTTTTCGTTTCGCTTAGTAAAAAAATATTATACTTAAACCAGGTAAATTGTATGATTCATTACATCAAAAAGAGAAACGTTTGTAGCGTGTTATTAAATAGAGGTAGCTATTACTTAATGAGCTATAATGAATACAGACCAATAAAAACGGAAAGGAATTGAAACGGCACGCCTCATTTATTTTTTGGTTATTAAAATAGCCACGAATTGCACTAGTCCAGGAAACAGTAACAGGAAATATATTAAAGTAACGAGTTTCGATCGATTTCTAAGCCGCAGCGGTCGCGTTGCCATCAACGCAATGCAAGGCATCATGATAATGCACTTTTATTGGGTGGCTCAAGTTACAAGCGACCGTTGGATATACTACTTAGTCATAGAAGTATAAGTTCGGGAAATATTATTTGACCGACTGTTATCTTACTTACGACCGTTTGTTTTGCATTAACACTTTCTAGACAATCAACAGTCTAGCACTTTTCTATTGTTAATGATGCAAAACAAAAGGTCGTAAGTAAGATAAGAGTTCGGTGATATAATATTTCCCAAACTATACCAGTGTGCTTATCACGAACCAGCAGAGTTAGTTTAACAGTATTAAGCGTGTAGCTTACTTTTTATCCGTCTTAATTGCTTATACCATTAAACCAGTATGAGCAGGACAGAAAGTAAATTATAGAAAGTAACATTCAGGGATCCACGGCCTGTAAAATGGCTTGAAAAAATAAGGCAACGACGCGGGCTGTTATAATTATGCGAAAATGCAAAGAAGTGCCGTGGAAAACATAATGCCAATTCAATAAAGTATATACAGTTAAACGTAGGCCGGAGACAGCATCACCATCTTCGTTACGAGTACACTTGTTGGCACCATATAAGAGTGAAATAGAAGACAGTTGCCAAATAGTTTTGGGGCGAGCGTGGCGTAAGGCTTACGTAAGCCTGTGAGACTATGGAGATCAGATATTTATTACTCGGATTAGTACAGTCATGGTATGATTGCGTACCATTATGAACCACTTTTTTGTCTCGCCCCGTTAAGAAAAAAACATTATATGTATATAGGTAATGAAGCACAATTGGTGTCTCTGGAGTTGCATGTGTCAATATAATAATTATGCAACTGACCGCCTGTTTTTGTATTCGTGAAACATAGCGAAGCGGATAATAAATTTAACACCAAATTTCACTAAGGTTATGCAGGTTTATTCCCCAAAATGCTTAGATTTTTGAATATAATTGCAAAGACGATTGAATGAATTATTTTCCTAGTAAACCATATCGCCGGTTTAAAGACAGAACCAACTATTTTAGTAAAACATCTCTTAGCAAATAGTTTTCCATGCCATCGGCATAGAATTCGATTTGTCAAAACCAACTTCAAGGAAATAGTTGATTCTGTCTCTTACCCGACGATATGCCATACCAAAACTAGGCCATAAAAAATATTATTGATGTTGTGGCATGCCATACTGTAATTAGCTGTTAGGTTATTTTAGATACAAAATAAATTAAAAAAAAAGTCTTCTTTCCTCTTTCATGTATTGCATACATGCAAACTGATATGTTACTTCTACTCCTATAATAAGGAAAATAAGGCAGACATCACATAGATACGAAACCCTACGCGACGACGGCATGTGAGCGGATAAGCCAGTGCATGAATAATACTGTCTCGCTCACGCACCGGCGTCAAACGTCTGCCCAGAAACCGGTGCCAGAGGTTACGATAAAATCGCTGCCGCTTATAGCTCGCGCCTATATTTTCTCACAGAAAGCGCACCGCAAAACGGCGAGTTTCCACACCTCATTGGACCCCGACATGGCTGTTACAAATCGCCCCATGATTATAAGGTATTACTGTAATGGACGTAATTAGAGCGATTCACGGCGACTGCTGAAGTATTTCGTATTGTAAAAACTGCATGGCTCAACTAGTACTGTAGTTGACAGATGGAATGAAACTGTTGTCGATGGCTCATTTATGTTTTTTTTTTCAACTAACTCCTTCAAATACACGGTGCTCGCGAGCATTGCGAGAGATTTGAATAGTATATTCCTGGCCATGTTTAGAGTCTTTAATGTTACATAAATTTACATAGATTCGGCTTGGTTTCAGAGATTTTTTTTTCGATAAAAGTTTTTCTTCGTAAATCGTGTTAAAGCGTTTTTTTGTACAGGTGGTGCTTTTTTACGCGCTAGTGCATTAAGTGGTTCATTTTATGTCAGGTCGAAATCTTCGGAGTGCCTGAGTGCCGGAGTATTCTGAAAAACGTCGTACGATACACGTGCGAAAAGGAAAATCGTAACTCGTATCGATTTAAAGCACTCCCTTTAATTTATCGTAATGTACAGTTTTTTATTACAATGCTACCACAATGTGCCTGAAAAAAATAATTTAACACTTAACCTGACATTAAAATAGTAACTAATGAAAAAAAACTTGCTCTCATATTACTATGTTTTTGCTTCGCCTGAATTATACATTGCTAAAATGATTATTTGCATGTTATAGCCGATAAAACTTTCGGTTGAAGGTTACGTTTATTTCTGAACAAAGGTGAAAATAAGGTTAGCACTTTCTAGAACACTTCACAGGAATTGTATTCCTTAACTTCAGCATTGTTTTTGATAGGCATTTGATAACCTTAACGAACACCTCAAAAAGGCATTCCCATTAAAAAAGCTCCAAATTAATATGCAAGTAACTATACGTAAAGTTATGAGTAAATGTGAGAAAAAAACAATTAAATTAGAAAGGTGGCAACTGTCAAAGCGGGTGTTGGGAACGAATCGGCGCGCATGCGTGACGAATGGAATGACGCAGAGACAATCGCGTCACGGCAGCACCGGGTGCCTTAATATGGGAAGGCTTTTATTTGTTTTTTTTTTATCTAGTGGCCTAGGTAACATGTCAATGAGGATTTTCGATATTATTTCTGCCACCAGGCGGTGTTACTTTGACATGAGTTGCAAACAGATGTCAGATTCGTAGTATTAATTGGTAGGTACTGAACATGAAATATCGAAATATATAATTTCGCGTTTTTAATTTGACGGTTCGTTTGACCTTACGCCACAGCACAGTGTATGTCACCGCACCATAGTGGCAGAAAAAGTATCAAAAACCCTCATTGTGCCTATTTCTAGGTACGTATCATACGTAAAAGAAAATTACCTATCGAAATTATTGGTTTCCATACATTATTCTCGTTTCGATTGGCTTTTCGATTCAGGCACATATATTTTTTTGTCGTCACCGGCGTAGGCATTCTAAAAAGCAAATAAACGGCCAGAAAAAGACGACAAATACTTTCAAACAAAACTTGCCTTAAAAAAAAACAAAAAAAGACCGCGCAGGAAATTCTAATAGTAGCTACATCACATAAGGTAGTAAGTACATATTTATAAAGGCCCTAATGTTGTAGTTTTTACGCCTCAAACGGTAGAGAAAATTACCAAAACGGATTGCCGGTAAAAAAGTAGGCCGGCCCGCGGCCATCATTAGGCCGATGGTCGTTACCTAAAAGTCATTAGTGTGGACTTTTACCGTAATCTACCATGTGTTTACCTATGTACTTACATAACGAAACGAAAATGTAGTTTTGTGGTTCTTTTACAGTGTTTTGAAATTGTCCTTTACCTGTCGGAGGATTTTATTTCAACTGCCTACGCTTCAAACTTTTTAATTATAGAGTAAGTTAAAGATAATTTTGCATAACACATGGATTCTTATACATTTATACTAAGTAAGTATTATAATATCATCATCATCGTCAGCCCATAGTCGTCCACTGCTGGACATAGGCATTTTCCAATTCGCGCCAACATACTCGGTCCTCAGCTCTCCTCATCCGCATCCAACCACTTCCCGCCACTTTCTTTATTTTAATTATAATATGTTATTAGTTTATTGATTGACTTTTAAGATACAGTTTACCCAAGCACTGTTTGAGCATTTTCAAAAAGTTTGTACTTATATTTGGATCACGACTTGGTTATTGATAAAATTTGGTAGGCTGGTAGATGCTGAGCAAGATCCAACAAATATCAAAAAATGTCCCAAAATGTTTGTATACCCTCCTACGGCCCAATTTTTTAGAGAGTACTTCCGAGGAAGACCCAATGTCCTAATATTAGACCTAATTAATAAAGTCCTGAACGCCCAGACCAAACATTGTTCATATCTGGTTAACCCTATCGAATACGAGTTTTATATTTTGAGGGCGTTATAATAATGGTTTAGGCTTGCCAGGAAATTAAAAAAAAACACTATAATCTTTTGTTCTACATTTAGCACATTGGGCTTTGACTTATAATACAAGCCACTTAAATAAGTCTTGAAATCTAATAGAAAACAAGAGTTTTAACAACTTGATCATCACTTTAATTTTCCCAGATATAATAAAAATGCATGCTTCACAGCAGGAACTTAAATTTTCAAAAGAAATTTTTTTTAAAGCCAAATCGAAAACACCTTTTTGAATTTTTTTTTGTTAACATAATGAACAGTCTTTTTTTTCAAAAGTACAGAAAAAAGAACAGTCACTATAAAAATAGATATAAAACTTCATCATTTTCGTCTTCATAATCGGACTGCTTGAGTAAGTCCAACACGTGACCATCTTTTCTATTTGAAAAAAAAAAGCTTTGTAAGCCCGACGGCCTTATACTAGGACAAAATAAGCTAATTTCTACATAAATATCTATCATTTTCTTTATCACACGTACACATAAATACATTAGAGTAAGAAGGATACTAAATAAACATGAAAAACAATCTATGGTATGACCGCCCAGTGTACTAGTACTAGTACGAATACATTTTCATACAAAAATCATGTTAAAATATACAACATTTAAATAAAATAACGGTTTATACGAATGATTTATTTGTTTATGTCGAAAATAAAACCAATATTTGCGAGTAAAATGTAAAGATAACAACGATAATAATAAGTTAAACTAACCTCTTCTCGTTGCATGCGTCATTGGTTCGACGTCTTGGGACAGAAAACCGAAAATATCACTTTTCGCTCACTTCAATCAATGCTGTCACAATGCCAAATATACAGGGTGGTCCAATCCAAACCTTGACGCCAAAAAATTTTATTTAGATTCCTCACGTCATGAGCTATCAGAATATACCCCATGTATGTCAGCCGATTTTTTGTAGTTTTCGAGTTATGAATTTTTGAATTTTTTTTTGAGAAATTCTGGAATGAAGAATTTTATTAATAAAAAAAAACTATTGGGTTTTTTAACTAGTTTCTTTTTGTAAATGTATTACAACAAATAAAGCATTTACTGACAATAAAAATTGCGTCCTCACTTTGATACAAGTAGGATAAAAAATACCAAATTCAAAATTTTACGCTAAAAACGCATCAAAATAGCATTAATGTACGTAAATAAAAAAATAAAACATATCCCAAGGAATTTTCGTATTCTAAAGACCGCTTTAGACCTTGAGCCTTCGTAAAAGCAAAAAAAAGTGATACTTAATGATGAGGATTTTTTGGAGTAGTCGGTCAAATAAACTTAAGAAAGCTTAAAATTTTAAAGTAGTAAAAAATTACTTGAATAACTACAAAAATTGAGTTTTCGTGGTATTTTCTGTCTTTGTTTATTGATAAGAGCAACAAAACAGACGAAATTTCACTTTATTTTTAAATAAAAAATTTAGAAGTTTTTTTTAAGTTTGTTTGACCGGCTACTCCGAAAAATCCTCATTATTAAGCATCACTTTTTTTTGCTTTTACGAAGGTTTAAGGTCAAGGGCAGTCTTTACATTACCAAAAATCCTTGGGATATGTTTTATTTTTTTATTTACGTACATTAATGCTATTTTGATGCGTTTTTGACGTAAAATTTTGATTTTGGTATTTTTTGTCCTACTTGTATCAAAGTGAGGACGCTATTTTTTTTGTCAGTAAATGCTTAATTTGTAGTAATACTTTTAGAAAAAGAAAATATTAAAAAACCCGAATAGTTTTTTTTATCAATTATTATTATACTCTTTATTTATTTCTTTTCTCAAGTTAGGTTTGTTATAAAAATGTCTATAAAAGTAAAATACAATACAACATACAAAAACAATACAAAATATAAACACTTTATAAAAAACCTAACCTAGTGTGCCGCCGGCAACGGGGCGGGCCCAAGCTGCCGGTGGTTAAGGTCGCAGAGAGAGGAACCGACGGACTATCCGCGCCGTGTCCAGGATCACCGCCTTCTGCATCTGACCCTTGATCCAGCCATCTAGCGAGAGACTCTTAAGATGTTGGTCGAGACTCTTCGCTATTAAACCGTTCGCTGTAACGACTATCGGGACTATGATCGTCGAGTCAACATCCCACATGGCGGTTATCTCGTGGGCCAAGTCTAGGTACTTACTGGACTTGTCCTTCTCGGCCTTCACGAGATTCTCATCATGGGGGATGGTGACATCGACGAGCACAGCCCGGCGCTGCGATCGATCTACCAGCACGATATCAGGCTTATTGGCTACAATAGTCCTGTCCGTGATGATAGGTCGATCCCAATAGAGCGTGGCACGACCATTTTCGAGAACTGGTGCAGTTGTGTACTTGTAGTATGGCACTTCGACGTCCACAAGGCCGTATTGAAGAGCAAGCTGCTGGTGTATAATACTGGCTACGAGGTTATGTCTGTGCAAGTACTCGGTGTTAGCAATCTGAGAACAACCGGAAATAATATGCCTGAGTGACTCACCGGGACGGCGGCATGCCCGACAGATGTCGACCGTACCGTCCTTCAGGATATATTTCCGGTAGTTATTCGTCATGATAACCTCGTCAGCAATTGCACAGACAAAACCCTCGGTTTCTCCGAAGAGATCCCCGAATCGTAGCCAGTTCACCGACGCGAGCATATCTACGTCAGTTCCCGTGAGGGCCTTGTAGAACCGCCCGTGTAGCTCCTTGCTCTTCCATACCGCCTTGCGGTCCTCGGTGCTTAGTACCACAGGTTTGCGCCAGTTCTCTTTTGCCAAAGAGAGCGGCGTGAAGTTCCGGTCTACTGCCACCACATCACGATGCATCCCGCACTCATTGTTTAGGAAATAGTTTCTAAGATTGTACACCTCACGGTTGTGGAGGTTTTTGGCATTTAAGAAGCCGCGACCCCCACACCTCCGCGGGATGTACAATCTCATAACTGATGAGCGCGGGTGTAGCATTCGATGTGTGGTAAGCAGTGTACGGACCCTTCGATCCAGGGCGTCCAGCTCGGTCTGAGTCCACCTTAGTATGCCAAAGGAGTATGTGAGTATGGGTATTACCCAGGCGTTGAAGGCGCGCACTTTGTTGCCTCCTGACAAAAGACTGTTAAGTACTTTTGCGAGCCGGCTGAAAAAGCGCTCCTTCACCGCCTGTCTAATTCCCATATCTTCAATACCCAAAGACTGTGACATACCAAGGTATTTATAGGTTTCTGCTTCCGAGATAGATCTGAACGACATTGTCTCAGAAAGTTGTAAATTTGTTGAATTTACTACTTTCCCCCGCTGCACATGCATAACCGCACACTTATCGACACCAAACTCCATATTGATGGCACTACTGAAAACTTCTGTGGTTCGCAGTAGTTCCAACAAGTCTTGGCTATTTGGCGCAAATAATTTGAGATCATCCATATACAGAAGGTGAGAAATGACTTCACCCTCTCTCCGAAGCCGGCAACCTAGTCCTGAATTCTTCAGCAGGGTGCTGAGGGGATTCAGAGCTAGGCAGAACCATAAGGGACTCAGACTGTCACCCTGGAATATTCCTCGCTCGATCCTTATGAAGTCCTGCGGGCCAGAGGGGCCATCTCCGCCTCCTGGTTGACGAAGAACTGTGGTCCACTGCCCCATACATGCGCCTAGAAAGGATCTTAAAGCTGCATCAACTTTATACAGCTCCAAGACCCTTCCCAACCACGAATGAGGCACCGAATCATAGGCCTTCTTGTAGTCAATCCAAGCGGCGGAGAGGGCCCCTTTGTTACGCCGGACTTGCTGGCAAATGGTCATGTCGATGAGGAGGAGCTCTTTAGTACCACGGGACCCAACCCTACATCCATTTTGAGCAGAGGCCAGAACATTGTTCGCAACAATGTGCGTGTTAATTTTTGCTCTCAAAATGGATGTAAGGAGCTTGTAGAGTGTAGGCAAGCACGTGATGGGTCGGTAGTTTTTCGGTTCCGTGGTACTACCGGACTTGTAGAGCAGGAAAGTTACACCTGTTGTTAAGGAAGGAGGCAGGGAACCAAGCTCAATGGCTTGTTGGAATTGCGCTGCTAATCGCGAGTGGGAGCACCGAAACCATTTTAGCCAGAAGTTGTGCAATCCGTCCGGTCCAGGACTTTTCCAGTTCTGGGCGGGTCGGATGGCACAACTTACGTCATCGGGGCTGATGACAACTGCCTCCATAGGTTCGATGCTCTCGCACTCACGTTCAACAACGTTCATCCAATCGCCCTCGATGTGTCCGACGGGCACCGACCAGATGCTACGCCAGAAATCAGTCATGGCAGTAGCATCCGGCAGATGCGCGTCGGACAAATGATGGTCGGTTCCCTCCCACCTTCGGTATAACTTCCTTTGGTCACTTTGGAAGAGGCGGTTCTGTTGAAATCGATCCACACGCTCTCTGTAGCGGCGGATACGGCTTGCCCATGCATAAACTTTCTGCTTCAGAAAGTCAATGCGCTCTGTGAGGTTGGCCATGTAGTCGCAGGGCATGATGCCCGTTCCCGCGAACGCCTGGTTCACAAAGCGCATTACTCGGGGGCGGTTATTCCCCCCCCCTGAAGCAGATCAGCTTTGCAATGAGGGTCCTAAACGAGTCGATACGTCGCTCGATCCGCACTTGCCATGCGGGGACACCTCCGGCGGTCCTAGGTGCACGGTCAGCGTCCGGAAACTTGACTCGAGCAACACGGCACGCCGCGATGGCCCCGCAGTACATGATCGAGTGCGTATCGTCCAAATTTTTACTGGACCGTATGTACGGCTCCAGTAAAGCGTTTAGGGCTCCCATTAGCGCTAGATTGCGTCTATTCATGGGCAAGCGTGGTAACCGTGGCCTAGAATTGGGTGTGGAGCGATATTCCATAATCGTCTCTTCCAAAGTCCTCCTCAGATGCTCATCAGTTGCAGTACTTACACTCTGACTCGCGAAATTTTCCTCATCGGCACTGGGATCAACCCGCGGCGCCCCCGGTGCCAGGTCGCGTGTCGGCATCGGATCCGGCAACGTGGCGGGCGGGTCCCGCGCCGAGGTGGAAGTTGCACGAGTCGAGAGAGCCTGCAGGCGAAGCCGATCAAGTGTCGAGTCATCCAAACGTTTAGAACGTAGAATGACCCGCACCTGATCCGCTAGCCGTTGCTCCGATACGGTGATGGCGGGTTCAAGAGCCTGAAACAGAGGCAGAATCCTGGAACGGTACGCGGTTAGTCGGGTTCCCCCCTCTGTAGCCTCGTAGTAGGCGCGCATGCAGTTCTCATTCATCGTCTGAGTCCATCGCATGCGACGCACTACACCACCGGCAGCGGGAGCCGTGGGCGGGGCAGGATGTCCCGCGGGCCCCAAGCGTGCCGGCAGCGGTGGCCGCCCTCGTCGCGCAGGTGGTCGTGGCGGCGGCGGCGGCGGCGGCCCGCTCTCGTCGCTGGATACGCCTGTGTCGGGCGCCGTAACAAATTCATCGCCCGACGACGATGTGGACGATGAGCAGGACGAGGCGGGCGATGGTGAAGGTCGTGCGCTGGTGGTGGTCTCCGCTCTGGTTTTACTTCGTGTTTGCATATTTATATAATTTCTATATTATTTGCGCATACCGCGTGTCCCCGTTTTTATTGACATAAATGTCAAAATGGTCGCATGGGAATTCGTGGTAATTTTGCGTTCTTGTAGTATTCATTTTCGTCGCCCCCATGTCTTCGACGTTTTTGCGGCACAAGATGGGTTTTCTTGCCATTTTCAGGTAAAACACGCGTATAAAAATAAATAATTAGCAAATCATATTTACGAACATGTCTGTCAGTGTCAGCGGTAAGTTTTTTTTTTTTTTTATTATTATTATTAGGAGCCTGTATTGTCCCACTGCTGAGCAAAGGCCTCCCCCCATTTTTTCCAATTTTCACGGTTTTTTTGCAGTGTCTGACCATCCCTTCAGAAACGAGTCAAGCTCATCTCGCCATCGCCGACGGGGTCTTCCGGCTCTCCGTCTCGAGATGTTGGGCTGCCACTCTGTGGTAATCTTGGCCCACAGGTCACTTGGCATGCGGGAGACGTGTCCAGCCCAGTCCCACTTTAACGTCGCCGCCTTCCGAGATACATCAGCAATTTTAGTTCTGGAGCGCAGTTTTGTGTTTCGGATACGATCTGTTAACTTTACGCCTAATATACTGCGCTCCATTGCTCGCTGACAAACCCCGAGTTTGGTCTTTTGAGAAGCTGTCAATGACCAAGTCTGTGCACCGTAGGTGAGTACTGGAAGTATGCACATGTCCATAAGTCTCCGCTTTAGTGATAGCGGGAGGTCACCCTTCATCAGATGTTTCATGGACCAATAGCTCCTCCAGGCGTTGTCAGTCCGTCTTTCGACTTCCTTCTCAATAAATTTCTTAATTCCAGAGTTTCTCAAAAAAAATTTTTTCAAAAATTCATAACTCGAAAACTACAAAAAATCGGCTAACATACATGGGGTATATTCTGATAGCCCATGACGTAGGGAACCTAAAAAAATTTTTTTGACGTCAAGGTTTGGACCACCCTGTATATACAGACTAACCAGTAACATCCAAATAACATGGCGGGTAATTCAAATCCACCTGGAGGGTGTAAATATTTTGTCCCAGTACTATCACGCTGGGTCTTGGCATCATGTATCTATTTTGATACTTGGGCTTTCACTGCAAATCACCCAGGAGGATACCTACCAACCAACTAATTTTTATCAACACCGAAGACGTGATCCAAATGTAAATACTTTATGCGAACGCTATAAAATTATTTCAGGTTCAGTCATAAAACTAGCGACATGGTACTTTCGGGTCCAATTTTATGTACGTAATGTCAACATTTCATTGTACATAAGTTTGAGAAAGCATTCTCATGCGTGCTTGATGCACCGTAGTATCATATTTCCTGCATGCCATCATACACATTGACATTGTAAGTACAAAATGCTGCGATTCCCCTATAACCCCGTACTCGTAACATTACCGCCCAGATTTCACTTCACTGTAATTTGTTTCTTGCGAAGCATGAACTTTACAGTTTTAAACCTAACGCTGAACACCCATTTACTCTTTAAGCCGACTCTCACCGCCGAGGTGCTTATGTTTACAACAAAGATTATAAAATAAATGAAACAGAGCGGTCTGTGTGCCTATCATGAGCTGCCGCCGTGGGTTTAATGCTGACTTGCTTTCTATCCATCCCGATGAGATGGAAAGTGAGAGGATGCGTAAAGGTGCATTCAGACCAAACGAGCATTCGCTATTCTATCCCCCCACTCTACGAAATTCGATCGTTACGCAAAACGTGATTCGTTGATTTCGTAGAGCGGGGGATAGAATTGCGAATGCTCGTTTGCTCTGAATGTACCTAAAGGTGCGTTTAAACCAAAAGAGCATTCGCTGTTCTAGCGCCCGTTCTACGAAATCAACCAATCACGTTTTGTGTACCGATCGAATTTCGTAGAGTGGGAGGTTAGAACAGAGAATGCTCTTTTAGTTTGCACGCACCTTTAAGGATACGTAAACCATTCTATCGCGATCGCATATTGGAGCAAGCGCGATTGCCTGCTTAATGTATCGAGTAAAACCTAACGTTTTACCTAACTTGCAAAGGCATCGTACGAGTAAACGCTAACGTAAACGTTACTTGCCAAGGTAACTACGGTTACTGTAGTAGTACATATTTATATGAAACCTTGAAACTCTATGAAAAATTTAACGCTAATACACTTTATACACTGCAAAGATAGATAGGTACTTGTATTAATTGAACACAAAGTATTCTGAGGAAATCTCAGGGTTTTTAAATATAGAGTTTGTATTACCTATCGCAAGAGTTACAGCCGCTACACTTATTTTGTTAAATACTATAGCGAAATGGAAACTCAAAATTATGAAGCCACCTCAATCCTCAATCGCCGAAATGACGCCGTTTTAGTTAGAGACAATAAATTGATACTATTACCTACGTATTAATAGCTAAGTTCAACAAAATATTCTCTCAGAGGCATCTCCACCAAAGGCACATCACGTATGATTCGTGATCCCTTCCACATGACGTTTACTCTGCCCTCCATCCCCCATACATCAACGCTCACTCGCGGCTTGATGAGAAGATGATGACCATAATTTGCGACGCACCGAGACGTCTATGTCCCGTGTTTTTTCGAGACAGGTATCACCCGAGTACGAAATTACAAGTAATTTATCCTCGCGGGGATAGGGAGTATAAATACTTGTTTAAAATACTTTGATCGTAGATATCCAAGTAAATGTTGAATTAACCTTGTAAGGATATTTTTAATGTGAACGCAAAACGATGTTTCGTAAACGCTGAAAGTTGCACGCGACATGACTTATTGTGTTACTGTTTTTGTACGTAATACGTTTTACCACACAAGTGTTTATGTGTGGGGTCCATTGCATTTTTTTAGAACATTTATAACTTAAGTAATGGATACAGATACCCCCACTTCAGTTATCTACATTTTTAAATGTTAATGTGACGGATAAGTAGATGTAAATATTATAAAATATAAATTTTATTAGTATTTTATTTATTTCCGTTAGTGTTTTTTGGAGCTTGGGGTAACTATATTAGCCTTTTATGCTTAGATTTTCAGTAAAATTATTATTTTTTTTATTATTTTTTTATGTTGCCACAACAAAGTGGCTCCACTCCACCTGATCGTAAGTGAAAATTAATCCCATTTTCCTGTCTTTTGGCTAAAACTAACCTTAGAATTGCTATTTACGATAACAAAAACATAACATTTTTCAGGAAAACCAAAATATAACATTATTATGATCTGTGTAACGAGTATTATACAATACAAATGTATTGTGTATCATGTAAAGACCAACGAATACTTGGTAAAGTCTGTAAATAGAATAATTAGCTATATTTGTTCATGACCCCCAGATACAAGAAAGCATGTAGGTAGTTACAGATGTAGTGAGAAATGACTTGCCTTCAGAAACGTTCGTCAACGTCATGCAGTTTCAGTCTATCTCACTGAGACTGACAGTAATAGCTGTCATGCTACTTCAGTCAGACTCGGTGACACTGCCTGAAACAGCATGTGTTTACGAACGTTTCCGAAGGCAAGTAATTTCTCACTACACCTGTAAAACTTTTATATTTACTTCGATTGAAAATACGTACACTCGTGATAAATATATTATTGCCATATTTCAACTGACTTAAATTTCTTATTGCGTCCATTGTAGGTACCTATGCCAAGCTAAAATATTTTTTTTTACCTGTAAGTGTTAGGGTATTTACATTATTTACATAGTTTATGGTTAATAATTACTAATATAAAGTGGATGCTAACATTTCAAATTAAATTTAAGTAAATAATAATATGTAAGCTGTAGATACCTACCGCGATCGATCAGGTTCGTTCTTTGAGTTCGTCCAAGAAAAGATATTAAAAGGAAGTTAGGATAGTTCGCCGGTAGAGGGCGGGCCTTGCGGCCATTTGTCAGAGAGCTCATTAGGGTCAAATCTGGCGATCTCCCGGGATTAAGGTCTGAGCATGCTGGAGTGCTGGACAGGGGATTTGACAAAGTGCTATTGCAGATGCGATAAGGGCATGATTAAATTTTGAAGTCTCAAATATATAAGAGTGTTTTCAGATACTTACTACGCGTTTCTGTTGAAGCAAACTGCGTAGGACGCTTTCCTATAAACCAATAAACGAAGTGACCAAATTAGCGTCAAAGCGCTATGAAATTTCGACTAAAAGGGTCTCAAACCATTCCTAGATAAAGTAGATATACCTAACATATATTAAGAAGTATAAAATATATATTATATTAAGAAAGATCTCACTTAACAGTCAAATTTTCAGCCATAACATGTCAGCTACACACACAGCCAAACTCAAAATTATTACGTGGTAGTTGACATCCCAAAAAACCGACTCATATTAACTTATGTGCTCCTGATATCTTTTAAATTATTGCTTTCGGCTTATGATATGGCCAAAAAGATAACTGCGCTTATCCTCTTACCATTTACGGAATACGCAGAAAATCAGAAAGCCGCGATTAAAAAAACATTACGATAGATATAAACTTATCGCGGCCGCCAATCACAAACGAGAACTCAAAATAAATCGATGTACCATCCAATCATTACTCTACGTCGGGATCGACTCAATTAAAATATCGTTAATGTGCGCAAACTATTTTAAAATGAACCTTCCTGTGACCATTTTTAAGTTATGTTTCGTGTGAAGCGGCATTTACCTTGCATTGGTCATTATGGTAAATGTAGTATACTATGAAACCACGAAATCGGCATGTCGGAATCGGAATAAAGGTAGAATAAACAGTTGGTAAAACCGTGCGGGCGAAGGGGGTGTACGTACATGGTCATTATAAATGTATTAACTCGTATGCGTAAAGCAAAGGCTATATTGTATAAGTATGGTATTTCGTATATAAGATCCCATTGTAAAGGAACCTGTAAGTATGGACGAAAATAAAAATCCCCCAACTAGCAAAAGATAGTCATATAGAAGTTGAGACAACGTTTTGCATATACCTAACTTCTAGTCTAATTTGGTTGGTCATATAAACGTAAGGTAAACGGTTATAAAAGGCGAAAGTGGCGCTAATTATGAGACTTATTGGTGAGATAAAGGTTAAATAAAGGTTTGCATGGCGACTTAAATCGTTTATTAAAGCTATTGTAACGATTAAGGAATACCTAACCAAAACGTTGTATAAAGAGTACAATAAAAACCTTTACGCGACCTAAATATCAAATAAATGTTTTATAACTAACCATTTTGTTTTATAGAAGGTTTAGTGTAACCCTTACTCATTGCTTATCGGACTTTTAAGTTACATAAATATTTTTAAGTTTTATTTATAAAACTGCTCCTGACATTTATTTTAGATTCGCGCAAAACTTGGTGTGTGTGACAAAAAAGTGTACGGAAAAATAATACAAGGTAATTTTACAAGTTTTGTAATAGAAATTATTGTTGTATATATTGAGAGTTTGCACATTTGGCGTGAGCTGAATTCGTATGGGAAGGTCACTTTACCGTTAAAGTTTATGATGATTTACAGTTTTTTGCTATCGCGCTCTTAATATATTAGAAATATTTATAATTTATAACAATATTTCTTCATATTTTATTACAGTTAAGGTTAGCCATTTTGGAACAAGTCATGGATTTATACTTATACGACTGCAATATAACTTTATCTTAAGTAAAGGTAAAAACCTTAAACGTTAACCTTAAACCTTAACGACTACAAATTGTCCGCCATTATTAAGCCACCATTACTAGTCCGCCGATTCGTTTGTACCGTTTCCACGATGTAACGTCCAGGGATTTTTCTTTTAAATAGTACTGTGATGCTCACGAAATCGCGACTGGTGTTTAATAATATTAAATTAAAATCGACTTTAAAACTCATGATGTTTTATAACCGTAACTGAAAATCAATTTAAAAACATATAGTTATATACATATAGTTAAATAAAAGGAATATAACGGGTTCGGGCACAACCCAAGGTTTTTTAAAGTTTTCGTTTGACGTTAATATAACCAATTTACTGTTGAATAAAAGGTAGATAACAGTCACGCTGATATCTTTTTGTCATATTGAAGTTACCCCCAAAATACCGCTATATAACCGTCGAGATAAGGTTTTATGATATCACTTATACAACAATAAAATTATATAGACGTTGTAAAAATGACCTTATTACGACGGTTCTGTTTTTTCAAATCCCTTTATAAGACGAAAACGTTTATACAACTTTGAACATCATTAAGTAAACGTTTTCTTTAAAACCTCTACATGATTGTTGCATAATTAAGTCGCAAAAACGTTTATTTACCATAGTAATTAGACTATTATTTGGTAGGACGACTAAACTATCAGATTTATATTAACGTTTATTTGACTAACAGGTTAACTAAAAACGACTATAAAACTCTTATATGGCTAAAGGTCGTATAACTCTTGATTTATATGACTTCTTTGCTAGTTGGGCAGTCTTTGCATAATTATACGTTATACGTAATAAATATCACTAACACCAATCTGGGTATGGGTCAAAGACCTGTCAAAATTAACATATAATATCTGATTTATGGATAATTGACACCTTGCTTTGATGTAAATACTTGCTATGACTTTACAAACTTACTGGTTCCCATTTTGAAATACTTCTTCTATTACCACAAATAATCAACGTTGCAACATTTGGGTACAACTATGACTGCAACTTTAAATGCGTCTACAAGCCAAATTATTCGTATTTGGCGTATTTTAAACATTTATATATACGAGTATGTATTTAGATCCAGATAAGCTTTGCAAGATCATACACAGATAACGTATAATTAAAGAGTAATTTAAAAAACATGAATTTTCGTGAAATGATGTAGCATTTTATGGTACTTAAATCTATCTACGCACCTACCAAACTTCACTTACCGTTTGCCAAAGACTTTTCTTTAAAATATCTAGTTGTTTTTTGTAGATTTAATTGTTTGTTTAGTAGGGAATCGCAAAAAAAACATGAAATGCATGCATCGTTTCAACGATGCTTTCAAAACTATGCACATCACATTAATCGCTTAACTGTACTCTAAATACTGTAAACATTATGAATAAGTAATTTTCTTCTAAAAGGTACAGAGCAACACATCGCGACAGATCAAAATCAACGCCTTCAAAATTCAAGGCGAGATTGCCAGCATCCATCTACACGCGTCGCGAAAATCTTAATTAACAGATAGGCAGGAGCCATCCATCTGAGGCATATGATAAGACGCCCTTGCGCAGGTAACGATCGATGACGCGCATGATCGATTGTTGTAAGTACACAGCCATAGGCATAAATATATATACAAATTTGGACCTTATACTAAAGGTGCTAAAAGAGTGTATATTTATGCCATTGACGGTAGACGTTCGGTAGCTGGCGAGTAATGATGTTTGGTTTTCAATTATTGTTTTTGATTACGTTGACTTTGATAGGGTTGTCGCTTCAGTTCAGTTGGATAAGTAGCAACTGCTTTCTATTGTAAGAGTATAGAAGAGAACATAAGAATTGAATTCAATAGCATAATTTGTTTCTAATGTTTCAAGTTACGTTTCAAATGCTTCAATGTCGAGCGAGAGAGATGTTTGGTTTTCAATTATTATTGTTGATTATGTTGACTTTGGGATAGGGTAGTTGCTTGAGTTTAGTTCAAGAAGTAGAAACTACTTTGTACTGTAAATGTATAACAGAAGAATTGAATTCCATAGCGTAATTTATTTCCGATGTTTCAAGTTACGTCGTTTGTCCAGCGAGAGAGATGTTTGGTTTTCAAATATTGTTTTTAATTGACGCTTGAGTTCAGTTTAATAAGTTTTACTTTATATAAGTAAGCATATTAATAACAGGAGAACTGATATCAGTATCGTAATTTATTTCCAATATTTCAAGTTGCGGTTGAATGTGGAGTTCACATCAAGTTGCGTTTTAACATTTAGGCGTTCGTTTTATGTAATTACCGTTAAGGTAGACATTTACTGTTGATCAAAACACGCACAAATTATGTAATTTAATAATAACATAAGGTTTATTTATTACCTAATATGTTACATAGCTATATAAGTAGATGTTAAATTTTAAAATGCCACAAACAGAGCGCATCCACATGTCACAGAACTCCTAGTAGATAGGTAGCATTTCAAGGAAATTATTCGACGTGCCACAGTACATAATGAATAATAATAAAAAAAATATTAATAAATATCTTGGGACATCTTACACAAATCGACCTAGTCACACGGTAAGCTCAATTAAGGCTTGGGATGCGGGTACCAAGCGACGATATATGTAATAGATAGAAACAAAGATACTTAAATACATAGACAGCCACGACAAGGTAGGGTCACTACCAAGTACCAACTAGGCTACGGAGGCTGACAAATTATAATGAGGATGTCATACAAGCGTCTAAATAATATAAAAATGTTCAACACTAACCTTATCCAGTTGTTTTCCACACAAAACTTGTTTTCAACTCCCAAATTAGAAAAACTAGCTAAAAATAAGCCAACGAAAACATGACGAGTCCAAATCTGGTTTGGGGTGCTCTTTATAATTAAACATCAATAGCTTTACAAAAGTAAATATACAGGGTATGTAGGGGAGAGGGGGGCGACTATGACTAATGTCTCGCGATCCGTCAGTGTCGAGCGGCTGAGGGGCCAGGGTCGAACCGGGATATCCTTTCGAAATAACATTTTCCCTATTTGGATTTTCGGTGATATGTATCTATATGTAAATTGTTGTTGTGTTTGGAGTCGATAATTTTGATGTTGTGAGTTTTTTCGAACGAATGTTATGTCACAAAAAATATTATTTTTTCTCTGTACCTAAAATCTACAATGAAGCCTTAAACAATAGAACAGCCTCGCATTTCTCTATCTACCAATAAATTGGTAGTAAGCTCAGGATTGCCATTGCCTGTTCGTCAATAATGTATCAGATGGCAGGTATCTACATAATATATAACCCTTAAAAAAACACATTTAATTGAATTATGTTTTTAATCCATCCGCCCGCTGTCTGGTTCTTTCGAAATTGGTTTTGCAGGGGGTTTGCATAGCGACATATCGCTGCCCCCAGAGTATCAACATGGCTATAATTACGAAAACTGGCAGGGAAAAAATTGCAAAGAAGAAACGAAATTGAGTGAAAAATATCCATCTAAATTATGTAGGTATTATACTACAAAAATAAATCGTTGAAAATTTAAAAATGCTATACATTTGATAAAACTGAATATAAGTGATAAGAGAACCTATTGTAATTTTTGTAATTTGATACTTACATACATTAAGGTACATATTCTAGTTCGTAATAATATATGACTTCGTCGATGTCACAATTAGGTACAGAGTCTGTAGATAAGATACGATGAGAGATGCAACTTCTAATAGAGCGTACGCAGGTCAGCGGGTCTTATTAATTATATTTTGATCTTATTAATGTGTGCCGCTAAACTGAAATGGGACTGGGCAGGGCATGTCTGCCGAATGCATCCCGAACGTTGGGCGAAAGTAGCTACCGAATGGTCCCTACAACATGGTCGAAGCAGAGGCAGACCAAAAAGGAGATGGCGGGATGACCTGGACAAATTTAACGGGGAGTGGCGGGATTGTGCACTCGACAGGGTCGAATTTCGAGAAAAAGGGGAGGCCTTTGCCCAGCAGTGGGACACTGAAACAGGCTATTAAAAAAAAGTGTGATGGTAAAAAACCGTCCAGTTTTTTATTTACTTATGTTTTCTATGTAAGTACTTAGGGACCTACTTTCTAGTCTTATTCTGCAATGCAATTTTATGTGTTCACAGTGTCGTTAATGACATCAGAGATTTGGGTTACCAAATATGTCGTAAGTACGGCACATTTTTCAGAAAGTACAAATTAAACGCTTCTACGCAGAATTTCGTATAAATTTTACTCATACCAGTGCGCTTACATCATTATTCATCTGCTTTTTCGCTTTAATTTCATCAAATTTATTTCACTCGAACAAATGGACGTCCATTAATTTTACATTTACGGGTTCCGATTATTTTATAACGCGAAAAACAACTTTAGGATATCCTGTGCATATTTTGGCACATTTTTTATGATTTCCTTTAAATGTGAAGTAATCAAATGTTAAATTGCTTTCAAATGTTTTAAGACATTTTTAAGCGAAGAAGCCTACCTACAACGTACGAGTTTGATTTATAAACTAACATAATTTATGGCTGTTATTTATAGTTTATCCGAAAATACAGGTTATCATTAATTAGCTGTAATAAAGACAGAAGGGACATTCACTTGTAATCGTGAATTTATATTTATTGAATAAACATGCGCACAATGAGATAAATAATTAAATTAATTAGTAACGTAGCACAAATACGGTAAGTTTTAATTCAATACTCATTGAGAGACAATTTTGTCAAACGAATTTCGACTAAAGGACCCAGTTTGGACGCCACATTTTTCATTGAAAAAACATTTTCGGAAGCTTCTGAAATGAGTTTGGGTTGATGCATTCTAAAATAGAATGTAAGATGAAGGCACGATGGGTCATTATGGTGTGATGAAAGAGTGGAGCAAAATTTGGGAATCTGGTACTGAGTGAACAATGAGCGATCAACTTAGAAGTGTTGACTTAAGGTCTAGTTTCCAATGACGCAGGTGTGTTTTCCCCCGCCCGCCCTCCGCCTCAGGCCTAGAGACAAATGACGTAGCATTTGTCCAAATGATGGCGCGGGCGGCGAAGAGAATGAATTTAAATTATCATTCAGTGGTACCAACATACACAACAGTTATGTCCAAAATTGGATTTGTTGGGTACCTACTGTAGGTATTTTATTTACTAAAAAGATTCAGATTCAACGGTTTATTCATGGTAAACACATAATTATATAAGTACATACAATTTCTACTAAAATAAAATCATGAAAAAGTGTCGGGCTAGGGTCTTTTTTTCAATGTTGTCCAAGAAGAGTCTTGTAAAAACGGAAAATGTAGAGCTAAAGAAACATACGACAAATACTTACAACCATTTTATTTTGTTAATAATGCTGAGAGATCAAATCAAATTACAGTGTTAAATATATGACTATATACGGAGAGATATTGAACATTAACTAATCTTTTAACAAGTAAAAGTTTACGTAGGTACATACATATTTTTGTACGATTTTCGATGGTAATTGTGGTCATATAAACTTGTTGATAGGTACCGAAATAATCAGTAAATCATCACACGTCAGTTTATCAACTAAATAGCGTTCTTCTCTCTAATACCGCATTTTAGAAAACATGAAATTTAAACTTTGTTGAAAGTGTTGAAACAGGCGGATTTACTATTTGTCAGCACACTGACTTTACATAAGCTAACATGTACCTACAAAAATAAATCAATTTCAACGTCCAAGTATATCTTCATTAGCTAATATATGTGAAATGTTATCCGGCACAAACAAAATTATTCACGAAAATAAAAAGCTGATCAATTAGGTAATAGGTACTTAGCCTAGTGGCACACAACGCACAAATTAACTAAGTGGATCCCACAGTCTTCAAATACGATTGAAGTAAATTCCCATGCCCTACAGCAGCCATATTGGAAACGGAAAGGTGGACTAACCTAATTTTTATTTTTTGTTTTGACACAAAGAGATAGTGTCCATTAATGCTACAAGGTTGAGTAAAGTGCCGACACCAGTTGGGGAGCTTACATTATATAAATATTCAATAGGGGTTTGAATATGTTAAAACTCCTCATTGGGTTGTAGATTGCGCCGTCGTTTTTATCTTATACGACATTTAACTCGGGTAATTCAATTTACTGTATTTGCATAATGTGCCGCTTTCTAAAGTAGGTGAGTATGGAAATTCGTTTCGAATGGGAACGCTTCTTGATGTTATTATTGTGTATCTACTTAGAAAAAAAATGAGGACAGGTATATCCTTATCTTTTCTATATATTTTATTACCTTATCTTAATTAATTTATTTATAAACTCTAAAGTTTCAAGGCTGAAGCACAAATGATAATCTATGGATAGAAAAGAAATAAAGTTGTCTTATGATATCACTAAGTAGATATAGACATTTTAATTTATTTGGTCTAGCTTATTATTGATAGATAGCAAAGTCAAACAAAGACTAATGATAAATATTTCATACTTGTCTCCGCCCACGGCCGTTGTTAACACCGTACGGATCAAAAAAGGTTTCATCACACTATTTCGTATAGGCGAATGGAGATATTTAGAATTAATCGGGCTCTGAACGCATACAAAGCCGTGAAATATGGCTCGCTCGTTGGCCACAATGGCTACGTCTTCATCACGACCCTATTGTTTTTTTTCCTAGGCACCACCGTTGTTTTCTCTTAAGGCTTCGAAGTTGGGAAACGTGTTCCTGCCTCTCTGTGATCATTTGTCAGGACGCATCGGCTTAGCTGCTTGAGATATAATGTGCTTTAGGTACTCTTACAGATATTTAAAGATAGTAATTTGATACGAACGTTATTTAACTTATGTCGTCGAATCGGTATCATCCTTTATATTGTGCTGTTGATATTTATATTTGCTCGAAGATATCATCTCGAGGAGAGTGCTGAGAAGAGCACCTTATAACTACTCTTGCTTGGATAAGTAATTTAAAGCAAAATTTAGATTGATTATTTTTACTATAGTTATAGGTAGGTACGATAAATCTCCTGTCTTTGTCCTGCCGTGCAATGCAATATTTTGGACAATTTTAAATAGAATTTAAAATTTACAATTTTATATTGGATCTCACTGTAATCGCAATTTCACTTTAATATAGGCCGCAACAAACAAAAACCTTGCATCTTTCTAGAGCAAATTAACTATTTAAACACTTACCGGAGGCGTTCCACGGAAGTACGTTTTTTCCTGTCACCCAAGTAGGTATTTTATACACATGTAGCGTCGGCACAATAGAACGCTCCCATTCCCTGTTATCAATCTACCATGATGCCATCTGTGACGCCGCCATTACTCAATTTCCTTCCCGCCAAAAAAGAGCCTAAAAAGAATTCAAAGAAACTCTGCGAAAGAATGAATTCAAATAGGCGTTTAGAAACGGAATAAGTTGTTTGATGTTAGGTGTTATTTTACTGAGATTTGACCGTTGAACCGTTTATTTAAGTAACAGTTTATATAAAACTAAAAAAAACTGAGTTACTTACCCGATCTATTATTCTTTCTTTAAAAGTAAATATTACGGACTCGATAAAAATGTTATCAAAGTCGTATGTTTAAAATATATACAAAGACACGCATAATAATCGTATTTCCAGTATTCGTGACCAAATCAAAGCGTCGCGTGTCTACATAAATAATCCTTAGTCCATATTCGTGCGGTTATTTAAAAACCGTTTAGAAGTCGGGCCGTAATTTATGTTTATATTATAATGCTGGCTCGGCGACTTATTAAAAAGCCATCATGGCCGCCCCAGGCCCGACTCGCCGATCCACTTCTCCAAATGAAAATGCTTTCGGATTCTTATGAGATTTAAGGCTGATTCCACTTACCACCGTTGATGGTTTTTTTGTATTGTCCGCAGAAACCAAGCAGTGATAATTAATGAACCACTTCTAAAACATACTTTTGTGAATAAATGTTTAGTTAAATAAAAGTCTTAATGTTAGTAATAAAACAGACATGTTCTTCGTCTTAGTTTCAAAGTTACCTAGTTTTCCCAAAGGACAACTTTTTTATAAGCATCAAATGCTATAAAGTTAAATAAAATGCGTGTCCCACAGTGTACCTATCGAAATCATGGTAAGAAGATATTGGCCGTGTGGTGACGGCAGTAAGAATATATTAGGCACTACACCACTCTTCTTGTGGTTGTCGTTAGAGTCGACTAAGGGGTTGAAGTTTCGGTGTCACCGACTATTCGTTGATTAATAGAAGATTAATGATGGGTAGGAGCGTCATTACACGAAGACACATTACACTGCGATCGCCAATCCACTTGCGCAGCCTGGCCATTATGGGCATTTACCTCCTAATGCCATACGCATTATTATTAGGATTAGGAGATGCCTACGTCTAGCAGTACACTGTGATAGGATGATAATGATGATGTACAAGAAAAAGTCTGTTCGAATTTAATAATAAATAATAGAAAAATAAAATAAATCCATTGGAATGTTCAGGTAAAGACCAGACCCATGCAAAGATAATATAAAAATAAATATAGGTACCCATAAACGGATCACATTTTTTTTATTACAGAGTTCATAACGAGATACCCGTTGATTGTTGTATTTATCGCGTATATTAGGTTTTACACGCATGCTGCATCTTTTTAACGTTTTGTAGCCACGTTTTCGAAGTGCATTTTCCCAATGACGTTATGTCATAATTTTATCACCATTTTGCGGGAGACTGAAACTTTTGAAGTTAAAAAAATAACGTTATTCTTATTCTTGAGAGCACAGAGGAACACATCGTTTCTTCTTCATCTGGTCGTTTCGTGGCAGGTACCTATGATACGACCTTAAGCAGTCTCCTATTTATTATGTGTTTATGTGTAAAACGTTGTAGACGTTTATTTTTAAAATAAATGCAAATAATGTAGTTGTTATTTACCTACTTGAAAATTGACGGATATTGGTGCTTGGCAGTTATCATAATAGGAGTAATCTCATGTGCATGATGTGCAACGATCACACATAGGTACCTGCGCTATATTATTAACTATCTACGAATTATAAGTACTTATTTGATGCCTACTCAAATACTTGGGAAATTAGTGTAACTAAACTAGATCAAGAATGCGCAAGTAAGGGGAATCCGCAATGAAACGGACGCGTTATGGAACGGACACTATTTGATCTCCTTAAAAAGTCTGAAAGAACATATTCTTTTTTTTTGTGCCCGTTCCATAACGCGTCCGTTTCATTGCGGATTCCCCCTACCTACTTACCTACTCTACAACTTTCAAATAAATCTGTATTTTTTATCTAGACAGGCGTTGAGTACCAGTCAAAATGCCACTCATGTTCACCCGTTCCTACAGCGCTAACGAAATCCTGTTTCCAGAGATTATACAATATCCTTAACCCTCAGCAGTGATTAAACCGAATCCACGTAGGCTTATGAATAAATAAACAAGTGTTTTTGTAATGTCTGTCCGGATTAAAATTCAAATATTCCCGACAAGTCAATCTACGGCGGTCCCCGGCGCCCGACCCCTGCCTGCGATCCTAGTGCAGACTATGCAAACGAAGCAGATGCGAACAGTTTTATATTTTTATTTTTTGTATCTCCTTTGTTTAACGGGATATTACGTCCCGGATTTTTGATAGGCTTGCGCGGAGATATAGATCCCACACGTAGAGAAATTTGCTGTGTTGTACACCTGCTGCAGCCCATTCACGGTTACAACAATCATATTTTTATCATTATTTATTTATTATTAATAGTACATGAGGCTTACAAAGAAATTGTCCTACAAAACTCTTTGTAGTTTGACTAACTATAGGATCAGAGTCTCTTTTTAGTCACATAATGTTTTGATTTAATACTCTACCGGCCTGTGTTACAATCCCGGAATAAATATATCTGTCCGATAAAATTATTACTATCTTTTTCCACAGGCATATAAAAACCGCATACATTTACTTGGCAGAAGATATATATGCTTCTTGCTTGGGAAATAACTGAGTATCTTATCAGTTTATCACCTTGCTCAAGAAGTTCGCTTAATTGATTGCATGCGCAACGGGAGTTACAGAAAAGTCAAACTATCAACGGAGTCATAGGAGTTTTAGTACTTAGACTTACACTATTCAAAAATTGTTTTATTTTATCCAAATTATTTAAGGAAACAAGAATATTTTATGACACTCGTGTTCAATAATTATCATAACTAGGTGACTTCCTCTTAACATAGTTAATACAGCAATATATATACACCGTGTTTTTATTGATTTCTGTTAAATTAAAGGGAAGCTTATTTAGGTCAAGAATAATCAATTTGTCTAAGAAACTAGTACCTTAACTCTTACTGTTATTGAGTTATTAAAAAAATAAGTTTAATGACTGAACAAGTGTATTGCAACATTTATTACATCCTAATGAAACTTATTTTGACATATGCCGTCAGTCACCTGAGATCTTATTCTTAAGGTTTTCTCACACTTGCTATTTCAATTATTATGTATGAAAACGAAAAATATTTTTTTTACGAATTAAACAAAAGCCGATTTACTAGGCAACTTCTATTAATGTCCCAAATAACCTGTCCTATTTAACGGAAATCAATAAAAACACGGTGTATTTAGAAAACAAAGAACAGATGTAAACTATAGGTATACAAAGTAATAACATACAGTCCGAAAACGAATTTAAGTAATTAAATCTTCAACTTTCACAGCGCAACGTATATAGAGTAGGAACGTTGCTAGGAACCTTTTCAGGGATAAGCCTAAATAGCTTCCAACTTATTTGATACAAGTATTACCAATCATCTTGGGTATTCAATTACACACTACACACCCTAATTTACCTCTGAAAATTAATTAATTTATTATCAAGCCAACTAATGCAAGTAAATTTTGCTTAAACGTACTTTACAGAACTTTTGCCAAAAACCACATTGTCATTTGTTGTCAAAGTCAAATGATTATTTATTCAAATTGGAATTGTAACAAACTCTTTTGAATGGTCTAAGTATTAAAACTACTTCCGGTTCTAACCCTACACCACTGACCCCGAGAAGAACCTATAAGAAACTTGGCGGGACTTGTTTTTTCAAACGAAGCAGCAGACTTTTTGGCAGACGAAGCTCCAAAAATACTACATTTACCTAAGCTATACTGCAATTGCAACTGTACATTGCAAAGTTATTAGACAATTCAGCACAAGAGCTAATTTTAGATTTAGGATAGGTTAGTTAGATGTATTTTATGTGTATAAGTTATACAGATTTGTAATAAGCCAGTGCTAGCACCACCTTAATACAGTTCTGATTATTAGTAGTCTATCGAAGAAGCATGCAATGTTTTAGCATATACTACCCTCTCTGGGACATTCACTAAGCACATTCGTCGCATTTGCATACGTTTCTATTATGAGACCTGTATACGCTTGAATTAGAAGCCATGGACTTAGCCCTTTGTACTGCCAATTTATTTACACTTTATTTGTCTCAGACTAATATAATTGATTCGATATAATTCATATAATTACCTATGGCAATTTATGTGAAACTGGCATGAAAAAAATGTTAATATATTTCAGAGTAGCCAAAAGCATTAATTATTTCCATAAGTAATGTTAAACAGGTATTTCTAATTATGTATTTAAACTACATACATATATTATATAGTTTTTAGTCATTTTATTTTTGTTACATTAACCCTTTGCAACTATTGGTAAAGTCGGCAACTAAATTACATTATTGTTAACCAAAGTATTACTTGGTAAAATAGGTACAGCATTTAAGTACCTATTGATTTAATTTCCATAGGTATGTACAATTTATAAAAACAAAGAACAAAGTTATATTCATCAACAAACTAAAACATTAATTATAAATGGCCTTAGATAGGAACGCCGCGCTCGCGCAACGTGCGTTAACAAAATTAAAACGTCAAAATCAAACACAAAGACGCCATATTTGGTGGACTGGCACGTAGTGGAACACGCACCGCTAACAGAAAATAAGGGACACAGAAAGACAGGAAGGGCCCGTGCGAGCGGGACGTCAACAAAACAACCGCACGGGCGAAAGAGAGGGCCGTAGTGACGCGATGATTGAGCGCGCCGCAAGAAAAATAATCACCCGTCAAGCGGCGACTGAGAGAAACTACCCCTAGCGGGCGAGACAAGGACGGATAGCCCCTTTTTGTACAGGTATGTGAGAGACGGAATGTGCCAAAATAGGGGTGACGTGCGGTGATGGATTATGCTTTTCTCTCTAAAGAAGGGAGGGGCTCACAGGTCGTTATGGAAAAAGCTAGGGAAGTGGGGGCCATGTGTAGCGAACCTATGGTGCCCTTAATTGATTCGGCGGACTGAGAATTAGTTCAAAAACTTTGATTAAGACGTATTTGTTGCGTCGTTTTAATAAATGTTAATGTAATGTTTTTTCGGTTGGATATTAATGATGGCTTACGAATTTTATTAATGGTCTTTTGTTTTTGAAGGAACAGCAGCAGCAAACAGTTGCCAAATGATAAGTTTTTGTAATCTTATTTTTTTGACCTAACAATATTCTTATACAATTTGACGCTCAGTAACAAATGACTCTAATTAGTTATTTTTTCTCGAATTTCGTAATGCTATAATTTTTAAAGTACATTATATAATTAATTCTATTCACGTTTTCGTGTTCATCGCTGTTTATTACATAGTACGTATGTATTATAAATAAAATGTTCAATCAAAACTAATCATTATACAATGCGTATTAATACTCTTATGCGTATTAATAATCTTAATAAGTACTCGATTGGTAGTATTAGACACCTCGTTTTAGCTAATCATTTATTGAATCCATAAAAATTAGAAGAAAATTACCATGCAAGTGAAATATTTAACATCTACCTAAATTATCGTTTATGTAAATATTAGGAAATGGTGTGTAAAATTATGTTTTATTTCAATTTGAACGTTGAAATTAAATTGAATTAAGAAGGTAATAGAGGTAACCAATTTAAATAAATATTCATACCAAAGTATTAAAAAAAGCTTGTATGTTGTGCTTTTATCCCAAAATAAAAATGTAATGGTACCTATACCGTCCGCCAGTAGAATTAAAATAAAAGTGAACGAATATGGCTAACTTTCAACTGAATTTATTGTCTTTGACATGTCGTGAAACACGTTCGTAGATTTATCAATATCTTTAATTAGAAATGTATGTGAACTTAAGGTTTTAAGTTGGTGATAAGACCATAAATGTGTTCTGAAAGGGCATGATGATGAAATAAGTAATGCAAGGTTTTAGGTTTGCATACATTTTTTTCAGATTCTACTGGCTGACGGTAGGTATACCAATGTATTAACTTTGTGTGAGTTAAGCTGTCAGAGTTACCTACGCATAGTTTATGCGTTTAAATTTTCAGTTACTAAGAGATACTAGATTATTTCTAAATACCTACGAACTATATGTTAAAATATACGTGCTAATATCACACAGTTCAATCATAGCGACCCACATTAAAATGCCGCCACGGTCTTTTGTCTGTCCGTTCCGATACCCTTTGTCTAACCATTGTCATATCAAAATTCCATAATTATTCACTGGATTGTTTATACAATATTTTAACAATAGAAACGGAGGGGAAATGGTTTTGATTAATAAATTGTCAAGTTGAATCCAGAGCCGGGATATAAATGGGTGGCGCAAATATCTCGTACAGGTGTAGTGAGAAATTACTTTCCTTCGGAAACGTTCGTAAACACATGCTGTTTCAGGCAGTGTCACCGAGTCTGACTGAAGTAGCATGACAGCTATTACTGTCAGTCTCAGTGAGATAGACTGAAACAGCATGACGTTGACGAACGTTTCCGAAGGCAAGTAATTTCTCACTACACCTGTACTGATATTAGGCTCATTGTTTCATGAAAGACGTATCTCCTGTCACCTGACTGTGTCAGGAAGGGTTGCCAGTATTAATACCTGCTCTGAATACTTGCTTATCGTTTGTGACAGTTATTATTAAATTTTGTAAATTAAATGCATTGCTTTTGGACTAATGTATGTATGTAAATTCTTTATTGTACACAAAACACAGGTAAAAAAAAACAATAATTTAGATAGGTACAAAGGCGAACTTATCCCTGTATGGGACTAAATGTCTAAGTGAAAATTACAAGACAGCATTAATTCGTAGTAAAGCTATAAAAATGACATACTCGTAAGAGGTCAAGATATGCAATAATATGAATAATAAGGAATAAAAAATGAAACGTAATTAAAAAATAAATTTCATAGTATTTGATCGCCCTTAAATAAAGTTGAAAATAATGAAACCCCTCGTTTTGACATATTTTTAAGTATTTGGTATAGGTAACAAGTTTCGATATACGAAATTATATGTACAGCCATTATTTTTGCATGTGTCAGGATTCTCTTTACAGGGGGTCGATTTTCAGAAGTTACGGTTGCGACTTTTCTTGTGTGCCATAATAACTAGTTTCTAAATTCTCCAAAAAGATTGCCGACCTCAGTTTTTCACATACAAATTCTGGTTGGTTACGCAAGTTTTAATTTTGAAATTCTTAGACACCTACTAGTTGCAAATACATGGTAGGTACACTTTAACCGGTTTGAAGACACGAATAATTTTGCATAATCGCGTGTTCAATAGTAAATGATCAAATGATCATATAAATAGCTTAAAAGTAGTATTTTTTTATAGATAGAGTGACTCAAGGGGGGGTTTTAGTATCACTATTGCACCTACCCGTGCGAAGCCTGGGCGGGTCGCTAGTTTAAGATATATTATATTATAATAAAATGTGTCACTCGATAAAAATCTAAATAATGAACCCTCATTAAAAGCTAATAAAAACCAGTTTAAACTAAACTATGGATACCATTGCCAAATATATCTACGTATGAATGCTACCCTCCGCTCGGTAAAACAAATTAATTTAGACAAGCGGAAGATGTAAAAACTTCGTAACAGCAATTACGTTTTATGGCCAACCATTATATTAATCATCGGCAAAATTAATTTTTCATTCGGACAAATTGTTGAGAGGTACGAAATGTTTCGATGTTTGGAGGAATCACTCTCAACGATCGGGAGTTGAGTTGGAGAAATTATAAATGATGTTGTGGTTTGTTTTCTTTGAGGAGTACTAATTAACAATCTGTTACTAGTGACTTGTCTGATGAACATCTTATTTCAGTAGGCACTGGCTGCAGAATTTATAGCAAACCGTACGTATCGCTATCTTCCGTAGATACCAATTGATTTTTAACAATAATTTGCGTACACTCGTAATAATTTGCAGTTCATCATTGCATATTAAAAATGCATTTTTTTATATTGAATATTTTTCGTGATCCACGTATACTACTGGTACAAAGGTCTCCCTCAATGATTGCCACAATGACTGGTCCTGCGCCACCCACATCCATCGGACTCCTGCGTCTAATAATCTCGTTTAATAGGGATGATATAATTTTTATGAATTATCTGAATTATATAACCGACGTTTTTCAAAAATAAGTTTGTTTTATAACAGAATCTCCTTTAAAGGGTCCTTAAACGACCTTCCAACGTCCCGCGAACCTGTATCAGACAATGAAATAAATACCTGTCAAAAGTACACTAATTAGTTAAAACTGACTCGTTAGATAATTGATTTGCCGCGTCATTGTTCCCCAGTCTCGCCACATCACCGTCTCATTACAGATTCAACACAGCAAATTGTGCTACCTAATTACAAGTGAATAAGCAAAGACAATGCACTATTTATGTTCAGCAATTTATTACACAAAGCCTGATGTTTCGGCCAGCGCAAGCACAATGAAGCTACAGGCTCCAAAATCTCACTTAGGAAAACTATTAGTACGTGTGATTCTTGACAAATGAGACGACGACAAAACTATGACACTGCCTTGCGCACGCCACTCATCGAAACAAAAAGGAACGCGTTAGAAATATAAAGAAACAATTGCCTTTTATGATTGTGCTAATGAGCTCACTTTAAATTTCAACCACACGTTAATATTCATATCGAATTTAATTACTTGTTTCGTTTTTTTTTAAACGAAGCAAGAATTATACATTTGAAACCCAACTTGCCGGTTGGTAAAATTCCTGCGCTATGTTTTAGTAATTTATCAGTGTAGATTACACATTTTAATGGCCAGTTAATTTATGTCCCAATAGTAGATAGCGAACGTGTATGAAGAGACTGTAGGTGTTGAAAGATAAGGCTTAATGAGCAATGAAAATAATGGCTTAGACAAGACTGAAGGTTTGTTGGTGGTAATTCAAGCAGAAGTTAGCAAGTAGGATTATTTTCAGTTTTTATTAATATATCTGTAATGTCTTTCTTTCGTTTCTAACTAAACAAGGGATTCCTTTCTTCACTTAATCAAACGGAATTTCGTTGACACCATGATCCATTATACATGAGAATGCGATTATTTTGATGGATTCCGTAAGAATATAAGCATCAGCACTCCCCTAAAATCTCGAAACCGAACAAAGGGACCACGTGAGGCTCCCTCCGAGCCGCGGGCTAATGCTCACCCCACATAGGAAGGAGATGTAGAGAAAAATGCGTATTTATAGCAAATACTCAAACAGACCTACATTGTGTACGAGTCAAATAAATGACTCTCATTTTTCGTGCTGTCAAAAAAATCTGAATGGAAAAGAAAACGCGCCGGCGAGAAAACGGCAGGCTGCGGGGTTTTTTATTTCGTTTTAAATGTAATACTAAGTTGGGATGGTTTAGATTAATTGCGCTTTACCTGCGCGTCTCCGGCGCACGGCGCGCCGGCCGGTGCGCGTTGCTCAAGGGTGTCGCTGAAAGAGTTCGCAGACGCTGATCGATCGCGCTCAGCAGATTGAAAGGAGAGACGTGAAAGGTAATTATTCATTTGGCGACTAGAATAGAACACTTTTGTACCTTTATCTCGCCTTTTTTCTCAAGTTTTGCTCGAAATTTGCAAGTAAATGGATGAAGTGACACGGTGATTTGTTTAGTTCGGCGCGCTCGCCTTCCCACGAATTGGATTCGCAATAGTTCTTGGCGTGGTAAAAAAGTGATCGGCAAGGATGAATATTTTATGCAATCACTCTTAATATATTCCACGCTCGAAACTAAAATGTCTTGCAAAATTATTTTAGACGAAATCACTGCGCAAAAAATTTACTTTAGTGGACAGTAGCAATATGAGAACAAAAGCACAAAAGTGAAACCAGGGCGATGCTTTTGAAAACAATGAGCAAAAAATTTGCATGCATTCTTCAAACAATAGTCAGAGCATCCCGGAAGATTGTACAATGCCTCCCGGGCGGCCGGCACATGTGATCCTGACCTGATTTCACGAAATCAAAGCCCATACACTACTGCAGGACCTTTGTCTTCCAGCCTGTATGATTTATGTGACGCTTCTTTGACATTTTATGACGCACGCCTCATTTAAATACTCAAACTTATGCTTTGCACATTTTAACGATCGACTTCTTTTTTTCGACTGCGCAATAGATGACCACAAGTCCTTAGCATTTGAATGAACATTTGGTTACCAGATTAGGTTTCTATGAAGCAGAACTGTACGTGAGTAAACAAAACTCATAGTGTCATTAACTTATATTTCGTAATTTATTCCACTCTTCTTCTTGAAAAAATGTTAGTTTACATTTCAATATAGTGGTTTCTATAGGTTCAAAAAAAGGTTTAGCGAAATTGCGGGCAACTTTCTTGCCTTACATAACCGCGCGATTACCGCGAGCCGGGGCAAAAAGTTAAACATTTTAAAAATCAAAATGAAGTCTTCAAGCCTCGACGTTGTTATAAAATTACAGGCAGCTAGGCGGCGAAAACGGGCAAATTATAGTCCGCAAAGACTGAGATGATTTATGGAAACTTTATGTCAATGGAATAAGAGTTGTATTAGAGTGGGTTGGGATCATGTAAAGCTTAAAGATTATATAGTTGGAACCGCAGCGGCGCACGCGGTGCGGAGCGCAGATTGCATGCAAAACTATTGTAGAGGACCCATTACGATACATAAACGACTTGAATAAGGATGTAACAAGATCTAGTAGACCAGCACCCAGCTGGTACCTACAAAACTAAGCCAGACAGAGGACAATATCAAAAATGGTGGAATTAATAAAATATAATTAGTAAGCTAATTTTTTTTGAGCAAATCATATTGTTTTATTAAATATTTTTGATTTGTGTTTTCAAGTAGTAACACTACTTATATACCTATATAATTCTCTTCTCCTTTTGTACATGACATCTAAGATTTATAATAGTTTAAGACACAACTAAAGCAAGTAAACGTTAGTCTGGTAGGGCGTGCTTTATAGTCCTGGTGTGCGTCTAATGGACAGTCAAAAGAAATATTGATTAACAAAAGATATAAGGACTCTCTACATAGCGCAGTTTGCAAAAGAGGCCTATTAACTTAGGTATTTATGACTCCAATAATAGTATTTTAGAGCTAGCCAATAAAAAACAAGTCGCTTCCAGTGACCCCGCATCCGAGTGAACCCATCATAATCCTAAACCTTTTACTCGCGGCGGCAAAACTCTATCATTTGTCCGGTATCGGTCCACCACGTCTCGGATAATACGTGGTCTTGCTTAAAAGACAAAACGTGATTTCGTTATCTAAATCTATACCGAACATTCAAATATAAGTACACACTGTGTTTTGTTCCAATGGATAACAAACGTTATAAAGACCACAAACTCGCGATAACCGTATTACTTCGTAGTACTTTTGGATTTAATATTGAAGCCAGTAGAGTTTTTAGTAAAGTTACGTAGAAAAAATGTGGTAAAATGAATCGACATTTCTCCTTTTAACCTTAATTCATGAATTTCCTAGAATTCATTTCACGACAAGCAACGCACACAGCACATACTATATTCCCAAATAAATTATTTATACAAAATTATGACAACAGAAAGAAACCTTAAAATTCCTGAGCCAACGGCCTGTTGTATCGTGTTTATATTCAAAGGTTCGATGACTTCAGACCATTAAGGTGATCCAAAACGTCTCAATACCCAAGTAACGAGTTGGCCATTAATTCGGGGATGTATCGCAAGATAACTTTATTCTGGTAGCCGACTGCTTTGTATGCGGCGGCCATGCGTCCGTCATTACCCGTCCACAACCTTATATCCTCACTCCATTCCCTCGATTTCACTCCTATTCTTTCACCAATAAGGTAGATGGTGACCGCAAAGCATTGTTTGCTCGTGTAGCCCTCTCGGCTTTATCTTATTGGTCAACCATTACGCCTAAATTTAAACTCTTCATTATAATACCGCAGTGAGAAAAGTGGAGATAACTGACCGTGTGGATAAAATATAGGTAATGAGTTTTGATAAAGGAGAGATGCGGGTAAGTAAATATCTGAAGATATCTAGCTGATTAGCCATTTCTAGGCATATTTTATTTGTTTCAAAGTGAACTGTACCCTTATAATGTATTTTATTAAATTGTACACTTAAAAACAAACTAACTAGATGGTGATAGATTAGGTGAAATAGTTTTTTTTATATTTTCTTTTCATCGTGATTATTGTGACAAGATTTATTGGAGATGAAATGCAAATAATCAAAGTGGCATTAAGTTTATTATTTTGATTTCGCAACCTAAACCCGCCAACATAGAGATACAATGTAGGTAGGTTTAGGTCCCTATCATAACCCAAGTCAGGCTGGAGGCCAGGAAAATTACATCTAATTTGAGATTATAAGCTATTGATAGCAATTTCATCAAACATCATCATGGTTGAGAGGTTAATGACAAAGTGGACGTCCATCATTTTAATGCGCAATTATTGGGCACTTTTGTATAGAAATGTAGAATGGCCGAAATGAAATAATGATAAAGACTATTATATACTAACTGATATCAACGAAGGGAGGTCATATAAAATGGAATAAAAAGTAGGAAAGGTTAATATAATTTAGATACCAATGACAATTTTTCAGTTGTCATTGGTATCTAAAATTCATGATGATAACAACTTGATATCACTCAAAACACGAGTAGTGAAAATCTTCTTAAAATTGATTTTAGATAATGTCAGCCTCCGTAGCCTAGTCGTTAGTGACCCTGCCTACGAAACTGGAGGTTCCGGGTTCGAATCCCGACGAGGGCAAAATTTGTGTATTTATTTATCACATATATTTGTTCCTTGGTCATGGATGTCTATGTATTTAAGTATCTATATGTATCTATCTATTATATATATATCGTCGCTCGGTACCCACATCACAAGCCTTAATTGAGTTTACCGTGGGACCTAGGTCGATTTGTGTAAAGATGTCCAAAAATATTTATTTATTTTATTTATAATAATCAAAAGGCATACGTTAAGTAATGTAAAAGGATTGCTACATCCAACGACTAGATAAGGAACTGTTTGATTATTTTGAATTTATTCACACTCCCTAAATAATTAAATTAGAAAACCTAACACATTTGCCCAGATAAAAAAAAAATACAATCAAACTGCGCTTTTTTCCGTAATCTGTTAGAATTATGTGTTAGAATCAGTTCAAATCGAAGAAATCGCGAAACGTCTGGTTGACGTCACTAAAGCATCAGTATTGCGATACAGCGAGGAAATGCCGCCTCCTTTACAATGCCACAATAGCCAATCTTTAATATAGGTTAGGTTAGTTAAATTAGTTAGATTTAATTTATGTATATAAATTATACAGTTTTGAATATAAAGACTGGTTTCTTAAATACATAATGTATTTGACAACAAGTATTTTTCATTTACCAATAAACTGCAGCTGAAACCTCCTGGTTTAGCCATCCATCTCCAACAAAACCCCACTCGCAAAATACAATGTCTCCCGGCTAAACATCGAGCACTCAAGCATCATTACACAAAAAAAGTTTAATTAAAATATCTCACAATCGATTCGCAGACCGAAATCGATTACGAGCAATCGATACCTCCCTCGAGGAGGGAGGTTGTCTCTGCAGTCGGCGTTGACTAATCGCTACTCGTCCGCGCGGAATAAGACTGATTGCCCGCGCTCGCCTATGCCTGCTATGTGGCCCTACCTACACAAACCGACATTATTTAAGAAATCAGCCTGCTCGAGCGGTAACAAAGGGAGTTTTTACCGCCTACGTGCTTTTGAGTTGCTTTTGCTTGATTGGAAAGCTTATTAAGCGGGCTGTTTTAGATTGGCGAATGCATTTTTATGTGGGCAATTAGGCTGCGAAATTGAGGCTGTCAAATTCAGTTGCGCGGTTGAATAGTGTACAAAACCTTCTAGAATTACTAACCTACCATCCGAGATTTTTTATACCAGGCTCTAAATGAAGATGTGTTTTAATTACATATTAAATAAACATGAGGTATGGATATACATATGGTTGTGTGAGCATAGACAATTTTTTTGATAACTTTGACTGCATTTTCATTGAATCTCAGTAACAAGAATCGTTTTGTGTTTAATAGATATTTATCATGAACTAGATTCTAGAATCTTGATATATGTAATGTAATACCTACCTAAGGAGGTAGATATAATATCATGTAGTAGATACATATCTATAAAACATATTTCCATAATAATCATATCTCGGCTTCATTAGGTAGGCTTTTGGATAAAAAATTAATCGATACGACTCGATTCACGATTTCATGTTGTTCTCTATCCGAGTTAAGAGTTTATTTAAAGACTTAGGTACCAGTAATATTGTACTATCTATGAATATCGTACTTTTTGTTGCCTCTTTACTCATCTACACACGTAGTAGTGAGCAAATATGTATTCTGTATTTGCTCACAAATACGAAATACTACAGCGTCTACCCTAACACTAATTAGATGAAATGAACTATAATATTTATAATCACTCTCAACAACTGTAGCTATAATAACAGTTCATGATAATTGATATTCTATCTTCACACTTTAATGAATAGCACAATAAATGATCGACATGATTAATCTATAATCTGTGGTCGATGAATGCCGCCCACCGCCATTGCTATGCTGCACACGATGCAAGTAGGGGAAAAAGGCGAGAAAACAGAAGTAATTTAAATCTGTATAAAGTGAAGTTATCAAGAAGGTGATGAGCCGTAACATCATTCTAATTGTGTGCAGTCGATGTCTGTAAAACATGGATGTGACGGATTAGGTACTTAAATGTACAGTTTTTTAATAAAAGTATCATTTAATATAATAACGTAAAGTTAAAATTCTAAATGTAACTATATATCTAATATTTTCTTCGTTTACCGCGAGGATTACACATGAAATAAAACAATGAAATGTTGGGATGAATTTAAATTTAATTAATATGCGCGAGCTTATCCGTTTTTTTCAAAGTTTTATTTCATTTATATATCTATTTATTTATTTATTTTTCTGAAGTACGATCTTAGAATTTATATTAGAAGTGTTAAGGTGCGTTTAAACCAAAAGAGCATTCGCTGTTCTATCCCCCGTTCTACGAAATCAACCAATCATGTTTTGTGTAACGATCGAATTTCGTAGAGTGAGGGGTTTGAACACACAAAACTTACAAGTTTCTGAGAGTTTCAGATTTTTCAATATTTCAATATCTCTGTAGCTTTAAATTTTAATTTTTAGTTCTCGCATTATGTACTAAAATCATTTATTTTAATTGCTATTTTAGTCGCAAAGTTTATCACTAAATCATTATAGTAACCTAGTAGAAAATAAACGCACACGAGACTTCTGCGCAGGCGTGGTGTGTAAATGCGCACGCGATTGTTCCGTGTAACGTCTTAATCGCTCGATTATAATCCAATCTCAAGCGCTCAAGTGCTTAAGGCGCTAAACAATTCAGAAACATGCAATTTGATACCAATATTACTTATGTAGTAGGAATAAAACTGTGTCTTAACATAATTATGTGTTACCTGTCAACTAACTTTCATATTTGTATAATAAATACCTATACAACTAAGTTGTACAACTTCTGATTTATGTACCTACATGATATATTCCGTTTTTAAATTCTTTAACTTTTTATTTACAAATATACAGTATGTATCACCTCGTAAAGCCAAGAAAGAAACCCATTAATATTTAGATCATACTGAACAACTTTTGCTATGGGGCCAAACCCGAATTGACGAAAAAAAATTTGACAGTTTCATACATTTTGATTGCGTGATCATGAAGACGTTGTATGGGAGAGTATTTTTTTTTTCGCGAATTCGAATTTGGCCCCATAGTAAAAATTGTTCAGTATGATCTAAATATTAATGGGTTTCTTTCTTGGCTCCACGAGGTGATACATACTGTATACAATTTATTTACTTAAGTAAAATAGACGTTTGGGCATTGTATCGACAACGCTGGAGAAAGTCGGTACCTAATTAAATTAAATTAATGAAATTATTAGTGTTCACCTATTACCGTCTTTTTGCTAATTAAAATACGTATGCACAACATTATAAACAAAAGTGGGTTTAATCATCGCATTATTGAAACTAAACTAATATAATCAGAATTATTTGTCTACCCATTCAAGAAATTGGGGATTTTCAATTTGCTATTTCTTACTAGGCTTATTATAGTGGTCCCGCTTTTAAAGTAACATGCATCGCTTTCAACTATATATATATATAAATTAGACGTGACGACAATCACGTCAAAAGATAAAAACATAATCTTAAGCCTATTAGGATCCCACGGCATTAGGATTTCAAACAAAAAGCAAAAATAAATGCCGCAATTCTTAGTAAAACTATCGCAGACTAACTTAGGTGCTCTAGAACATAGGTCACCCTGGCATTTAACGGTTACACAACCTGTCCACAACAAAGCAACGGTCTATTTCATCTGCCAATTAAAACGTTCGGTGCCTCATATCACACCGCGGTTACCTATCGATCAACGAGCACAAAACGATATTAGCGACTCAAAGCGATCGATGTTGACAAATACGTGTCGACACGACATAAATCTTCGACTGTTGATAGACCTTAGGACTATAGTAATAAGGCTCACGAGTTTACAGTCAAGTAATAGCGTATACGCCGCTAGCATGCATGTACCGAATGCCGTAGTACATAACTAGCATGCCCGCATATCCGAATAGGGTGGGGTCCTAATAATCGTGGGTTATCTGATTTTAAGGAATTCGTACCATTGTTATGTTAAGCGGGACATTTGTTTATTTTGTGTTTTAAATTTGTTTTTGACAGCGTTGATTATTAGATTGTTAGTCGTTGTCTTATAGAATAAATACTCAAATAAAACACACCTGCCATTGTATTTAAATACCTACACAAGAACACATGAAACTCAAAAGTACGAAATCACGAACTTCTAGACTTCTTTAACTTTAATAAAATACGTAATATACCATATTGTTTGTATTTTAAATATAATCGAGGAATACCCATAATACCTACTAATCTCGTTCGAAAAGAATGACGCGACAAGAAATACATTGATATTCTTCTCAAAGAAGAAAACGAGTCCTTTGGTAAGAAGGATTCTAATATAATTTTAATTTGCATCATCACGATCTTAATTAGAGTTGGATAAATTAATGTAACAAATGTCTACTTCACAAGCACACTCGCGACAGTCGCGACATGTTCCGCTTCTTAGGACCACATAACTTAATAAATCAAAAGGCGTTAGCTCGTACATTGTACAAAGCTAAATTTCTATTAGCCTTGTTCGTCGGTATTCGAATCAGTCGCGATTGATGGCCGATCAGACATATTGCATACCTATCAGCTTTATGTTCTGGCACTTACCGCTAATGCTTTTAGAAATCCCACGGACGAAAAACGTCGTAAATACGGAATTTTCCTATGTATGCTACGTCGTTTGACGGCTGAGGAATGAAATGCAGGCATCAGTTCCTCGGGCGATTTAGTCTGGCGGGGTGATGACGGCAAATTGGTTGAGGATGATGATTTGCATGATTAATTAAGGATAAAGGTGTTCATTACTTTAATAAGCAGACGTTTCAATTGGACTCTTATAAAGACTTCCTACATTAAATAGGCACCTACCTACTTAACTTTTACGAATATTCATTGTCAAATTAATGTTGCCCAGGAAATAAATGCGACTACCAATAACTACGTTACCATTTCTACCGTCACTTTATGTTATAACTGCTTAAAAAGAAATGTGGCTTTGGCCGATTCTGGGTTAGAATTGTGGTGCGGAAATTAATCTAAATACGTAATCTTAGTAATCTAATTGATTTGATGAATTAATAATTTAAAGTTTAAATAATTAAAAGCTGATGATTACTGACTGGTGCCATTTTAATTTGGCCCAGTTCTGACAATGGCATACCTATTCCTGAGAAAACCACATAAGTCAGTAATCAAATTGTAAATCGTGGAAACTATAGAGCCTAGAAATAAGGAAAGAATATTATTATGTAAAAATATTTGTTGCGTGACTGTCTGTTTCAAAAATAAATAAAATACAATAATCTAAATACGTATGTTCTCGATTTTGATTTAGTACTTATCTATACTCGTATCATCACCGGTTTTATTGCGTTTACTTTAGGACTAGGTTTATTTGTCCTAAATTCTATTATTGATGGTTTATGTCAAACCCCAAATCTTCACACAAGCAAACTCGCACACCATATTCGTTCTATTAATCAAATTGTTGTTACAGACCGTTACGTCGATATCGCCTCACGCAGACGCGAATAAAAAACAAGAAATTCGATACACAAATGTCTGTACGGTAATATTTATAGATTTTGATTAATGTCTGACAGAGGGGACGCATCTGATGGATGAAGCACGGAGTTATTAGATAATGGTGTTTCAATAGAATTAGGAGTTTTGTTCTTCGTGCCCTTTGCGGGTCAAATTTCGAGCCGTATTTTAAGAACGAGTATACCTATGAGTTGAACAAAACCTTTCAAAATCCTGTTTTGTTTCACAAGTCTGAGATGTATATTGGAGATGCTTTTTGGTGTTACGAGTATGTAAAACGATACCCTATGTATTTTGGAAAAATAAATATTATGAGACAATTGTACGAAATTTTCTTAGTACCTAAGTTCAATTAAGCCTCGTGTTGTGTACTAAGTGACAATAGATATACAGGGTGTAATCGTTAAGTGTAGCCAGACCATAATTCCGTAAATATGACAGATATCAGAAAACTTCCAACTAATATCGAAAGTACGTTACCCAACGAGTAAAATGACACTAATAACTTTTTTGAAATAAAATCAGAAATATCTCAAATATTAACTTCAAACCCTTCCATACATTTAATGAACTTTGAATGAACGGTTACGTACTAGATGTATGGTAGTACACGTAACCGTTCATTCAAAGACTAGTTTAATACGAATATTTTTTTTATTTAAGAATAAATGTTTGAATAATTATTTCATAAACGGTAGTATTATTATTTTATTACAATGTATTCGTACAAATAACGAATCTGTAACAGTTTTATCTCTTACGACACCCGACATTCTTTAAGGCTGTAAGTCGTCATACTAAATGTATGGGAGCGTTTTAAGTTAGTATTTTTAATATTACTTCATCTATTTAGAAAAAGTTACTAATGTAATTTTACTCGTTGGGTAACGTACTTTCGATATTAGTTGGAAGTTTTCTGATATCTGTTATATTTACGGAATTATGGCTACTTATGGTATACTTTTATCCTGATGCATTTCTGTAGAGCTGTACCATGAGTTGAATGGAAGTAAACGAAAATTTAAAATATTATATTATGAATGTAGCTAAAAATGTACAAATCTGTTCTCACCCTATTATTGAAGTTATTTGTCCCATATCACGAGTTATTAATAAAATCCAGAACATCTGTTATTACTGTAGCGGCCAGTTAATGAGTTTTAGTTAGGGTTCTATCCCACCGTGTGATGCGAAGCGATAAATGATCGGAATTGTGGAATAAAACAACATTTACCTAATTAAAAGTAAATACCAGTTATACTACGAATGTAACATGATACTCATGATACTGATATAAATACTCGTACTGACAGCATTTTTCCGGTGTGGCTGTTAACTTTTTTACATTAATCTACTTCGGAGGTTAATCTGCCAGCTCTTTGGTTCTCAATTTGAGTAAGCAAGGTGATATAAAAGAGAGTTCTTTTCTGGCATGATGTTATACCCGTGGTCGCAGGCAGACTGGCGAGAAAATTTACCACCACCTTCTAGTGGCGCGAGCTTTGCAGACTACCCTCACTTCAACCATTTTGGGTAAAAAAATCTATGAAGAAACACATCTAAATCTTCACATTGCAATCGTAACCAATTTCAACTGAAAAATCAGGGTTAAAAGACTTACCTTGGCAATTATGTTACTCATATCATATCAACAAATAATTTTCTCAGATTCCTAACCGAAAGCTTTTAATTAAAAGAGATTTTAATGCCTAAATATATATTGCATTACATACATATGAAAGATTTTTTCCCTACCTAGCCCACTAAATTAGTAGAATTATTTAAAAATCAAAAAATGCTTTCAAGAAACTCCGTAACAGTCACTCCTTTGACAAGTTAGAACTGTAACGACACATTGTTCAACCATGCAAAATTGTAACAGGTACAGCCTTTCTTCCTTTCACGTCCGATTCAAAAGAAAGTGTTTACAGATTTACAACCAACTCGAGCGCTTACTGGCCACAAACGCCAAAACAACAGACTATCAAGACATTTGTTTAAAAGTAAAGGTGTAATTCGCAAAACGGATAGAGAAAGTGACCACCGGGTTTGAATTTGAATAGATTTTTGCGCATTCTTTGAGAAACAATTGACGTTCGTGACAATTGACGTTCGCGACAATTGTGACAATTGACCACCTGCCGATTAAGCGTGCCATTTGAATATTGCAAAAAGTATTCGGTTTCGTTTTCATCTCAGTAAGTGCAGTACGGTCTTCGTGTGTAGTTGAAATTGCAAGTGCCTGTGAGATGTGATAAAAATGTGTAATTAAAAGTCACGCGTGTAAGCCATGGTTTATAATATAGTAATTACAAGTAAGTGTTACCGATTAATTAGAGCACACGCGGCGCCATATCATAGAAGCTACAAGTACTAATTCAGTTTTAATAAAGTAATCAGTTTTTAATATAAAAAGTTAGTATTTATTATAACTATCAATATAGGTAATTACTTATTATTAATAACAATATAGGTATGGTATTTATCAATCAATCACTTATCATTAAAAGTATGTATTTAAAAGCATAGTACTATGAATATACTATGAATAATTATGTTGGTATGTATTTACGCCCCACTGCCGGATAAATATTTTTTTTTATTTAATTAGATAACAGCTACTTACTGTTTTTTAGATATTCGGTATTAGTACCTACTATGTAAAAAAACATGTATTTAATAACAATAGTTTTTTATTTTTATATGATTTTCCATACACCTAATGATTAACGTATACTTGCCTAAAATTAAAATGTATAGATCTTACCTTAGCAGTATAAGTGTAGTGTAATATGTAACAGAAAAAAAGGCGTAAGTACCTATGTACTCGCTGCAAAATATATATAATCACGATATAATGTTGATTTACGAAAAAGCCATGGAAAACGAACTAAGTATCTACTTAATAATACTAACACAAAAGTCTGTAACGTTTAACAACCCCATTGCAAAAAAAAATGCAAGCTACATCCTAGGAATTAGCTTCTATTGTATGATAAATTAATATTATGTTAAATCATTTATGAATAATGTAATAATGTATGATAAATAAAAACAATATAATATTTGTTTACTATTTATCTAACTGCCATTAATGAATCAATAATTATTTACTTAATACCTAATCAGCAAATTGAAATCCGCAGTCAAGTAATACCCATTCCGAATAAATGATATATCATATATATGGCTATATATAGCCATACATAACTATATATGTTGGTAACAATTTTTATGGCGACGGTTATACGATTATAATGCAGTTGCCTATTTTTTGAGAAACAACTAGCTGCCTCCTTGACGGTATGTACTGTATACCATAATATATAATGTGTAGGTAATCAAAACCCCTTTTAATTAAAACAACTTATGAAATACATGACTCGCAATTTGGTATATCTCCTTTACACATTTTCAACATAATCTTAGCAAATTAACAAGTGACGAAGATATCAAATTAAGAATTAATTCCTATCTATTCGTCTTACGGCAACATACATAAAGATACAGTGAAGATGTCAACGGTCTTACATTACGTTGAGATATAGCAGGTTTGAGCACATTGCCGCCTGTGGTAAGGAATGCAGGACCGGTTATGTGGTGTGGTACGCCAATACCACTCTTATTGACATGTGTGATTTTTAAATGTGTTTGAGACATTTTTTTTTAGTTTATTTAGAAGATTACATGAGATTTTAAATACTATATTAAATTTATTAGCAAAATAATGCGAACTGAACATTCAACATTATGTAGCTATACTTTTATTTGTGTACTGTACATATTTTGGGTTTTTTTGGACTATACCTAGTTTATAATTTATGTATTAGTCCATTGCCTAGGTACATCTACTCTTAAGTAATTCTTACCCAAAACTTCTCCGTCTTCTCCAGGTTGGTATTAACCTCGGTAAATCAAGCATATAAAATAAATGAAATATTACCTAAAGTACTTCACTGAAAACTAAAGCACTGTTCAAAAAATCATCCGCTTTTATTAAGTCAATAATAATACAGTGTCACGTTACAACTCAAAATTGATTACAATATGAAACACCACAGCCATTGACATTGATGAAAAATAAAAGCCGTGAAGTATGACTTAATTTACAGTGCTATAAATATTACACGCTCGCAAATTAAAACACAATCAAAACTTACCGTTAAAAGACACAATGAACTTCGAAAAGAGCAACGGCTTCACAAATAAAACCGGCCAACGAGAAAATAGCAACGACACCCTATATCACAGAGTATGATATCAAGGTTAGGCTTAGCGGAACACACCACATGTGGTCAAGTTTATTAAAGCGTGACAGATGTATACGCCAGCCGAAGGGGGGAAAGAGCGCGCAATCGAGGCTAACGCCGCCATGTTTTATTATGGATGCCTATCATATTTTGGACCCGCTCCGAACCGGATTATTCTTTTTTTTTCTTCGCTCTCCTGAACCGGTCTCGGAGCGACGACCATTTATTGTAGATTAAAGAGGCTTGTTGTCTTAATTTTAAGCCACACTTTAATTTATGACCACGTATTAATGTAACTCCCCGCCATTTTTTCCCGAAGATAGATACACGTCATTGATTTCTTTATTTGTACTGGTGTTTTATTAATGCGGTCACACTATTGCCGGCTTAGTTTGTGCTTAACTTAATGATTTGGCAATTAAATTAAATTGTTCTGTAGTAGCTGAATTAAAATTTGAAGGCGCGATGAGAGATTTCCCGCGGCCCTCGGGGCCTGTTCAGAAACTATATTGATATCAAATTGGTTTCATATTTACATGTCACGCTCATTCTAGATCTCGGACTTAATGAGTGGGCGCAACGTGATGATATAAATATCAAATTGGTGTCAAAATGTACGTTTCTGAACACACCTCCATTTGTTATGTTTGCGTTGTTTGAAGGAATTTGCTTAGAACTCGTTTTATTAGTTAAACGGCGCAATTAAAAGTTATATATTACCGCAATTACGACAGTTTTTATTGTTTTAATACGTACACGAATAATTGTTGCTTTCATCGAGTGTTGCACTTGAATGAATATCTTAAAGCTACTTATAGGTATCAAAATAAAAATAATATAGGGATCAAATAAATTACGTGCCTTCATTTGAAGTTTTTTAATGTTTATATTGTTTGTTCATTCAAAAGTATCATGGTTATGTAAAGAAATATTTAGAACGAAACTGAATGTCCACTAATGCGCCAAATGTTATTAATTTATTAAAATGTTATTTATATTTTTTTCAATAACTCTTTATTTCACTTCAAAGATAAAAGCAGAACAAATAAATAGTGAAAGTACATGTTGAATGTTTTTATTTTATTATCTATAGGTATAATATATTATTATAAAAATACGGAGTCGTATGATAAATAATCGTATGAAATAGGTACTCGCACGTTGTTCTGTTAGTTTGAATACTGTACGATACCATGTCACCGCCAGAAAGTATGACACCATTATATGTAGGTACAGTCGCCTCTCGTTAATTCGAAACTCGAAGGACCTATCCAAATATTACGATTTATCGAGAGTTTGAAATATCAAATGGTCGGAAATATTCGGGAGAAAAAATGAAAGTACAAGGTGTTAAGTAATAATCAACTATTATTTATTAAATGCATTCTTTTTCCACTTTTCTTCCCACACTTCCACTTTTTCGATTAAGGACTCATAACTAACGTAAACTTTTGCAAACAAATGAGGTAATTAACAACAAATGTTCGTGCAACTTTTCTAAAATGTAGGGCATGTACTTGCCTCTTTAATCTCATAACTTTGAATTGTCGAATGTTTGACGTCCACGAGTTCGAATTAACGCGTGGTTTTGTTGTGTAGCGATTACTTTTTTGTTTGAATTACCAAGTGTTTAAAAATGTATTGAATTTTTTCGAAATAGCAAGAGATCTTCTAGGGAACTCGTGATAACTTCGAATTATAGAGAGGTTCGAATTATCGCAGGTTTCAAATAACGAGAGTCGACTGTATATTATTTTTCCTTGAGCGTAGCGCGACGAAAAATGCTTAGCAAAAATGGCCAGGGAGAACGCCGGATAGTTTCACCCGTTCCACTCGCACCTACATATTAATCATAAATTCGCTTACAGCAGTACAAAACAAAAGGCGGAAAGACCCGTGCAAACCATGTCCGAGCGAAAAAAATGACAGTACGCCCGAACAAACCGAAGGACGCCGGCGCAAAAAGCGGCGGTGAAAAAATATGATTTACGAGATGAAAAATGTGGAAACACACGCGGAAAGGGACGGTGAAAGCGGTAGACGAATTTATTAATCCGATTGGTTGGATCTGTGACGTTGTTTATTTCATTACCAGCTATTAAACTGTCTGTTATTCCGAGCGATAGTAGAAATCGAAAGTAATGTAAATATACCTGAAAAACTTTCGGAACACAATTTTGGTCTTATCACGGACTTAAAAGGCTTATAACCTGAACCTTGAGTTAGTACACGTTATTAGGTGTTTTTTAATTAACTTAAAAATAAATCTACGGACGTTTTCCAGGACATGTGTCAAAGACAACAAATGCTACCTATTGAAATTCAGCCATTTGCTTACTAACATTTTTTTCTTTTTCTTTTGTGGTACGATATACACATATACATTGGAGCAGGAATGGAAAATGATACAACCCAAAAATAATTATAACAACATTGGCACCTACTTATTTATAATTATTTTATTATTCATAAAGGTGAGGATTATTCTTTCTCTGTAGCTTCTACTTTTTTATGTTTGCAGGTTTTCCAAATGTAGCAAATATGTCATGTTAAAACGACTATCAACAAAGGTGCGTTTAAACCAAAAGAGCATTCGCTGTTCTAGTGTCCGTTCTACGAAATCAACCAAGCGCGTTCTATGTACCGATCGAATTTCGTAGAGTGGGAGGTTAGAACAGCGAATGCTCTTTTAGTTTGAACGCACCTTAAAATTGAATCCAATACGCGTAATAAAATTTGTCTTCTGACCAAACAATACATTTATATTTCGAAATTATACCTAGATATTATGCAAATAATTTAAATTTTATTATTACTGTATATTAACACTGTAGATATTTATTATATTACGCACCTACCTACAATGATTTTTAAAATCATAATCAGGAATCTAAACTGCTCTCATATCTAGCAAAAATTAAACATACCTCGCATAAACATTAATGTAACAAACGATTTTGCTACCACATATTATCTTACATATTAATTTCCTTATCGCAGCAGCGATCCACCTCTCATCAATACAATCATACAGTCAGCATACAATAACTCTGCTGTATCTGCCATCGCTGCCGGTGGCTGAGTGGCTGTATAGTGTATAATTATGCTACCACTATTCAGCCTGCGATCTTAATAAAGTGCTAAGAATTGCCGATATGGAGAATGTATCGACATTGTATGGGATGAAGAATGGAAATAGAATCCTATATACCGTATTTTGCAAGGATAATCTGATTTTCTGAGTTGCAAGTAGGTAGTTTCAATGAAGATACCAACCTTGAGGTGAGACAATATTTTAAAGATGTTAATAAATAATTACTAACTATCCAACTCGCTTGCCAAGGGTGGCGATTATGGGCATTTTACATCCTATTGCGTCCATTTGTATAGGACTAATATAGGCCTGATAATATGATGTAAATAGTCTATTTATTAACACTAGACTGAATCATCTATCTGCAATAGTTCGCAATATGGTGTAGGAAATAAAAATGGAAAGTAGCCGACTTTTGGCAGAATACCAGTTCTGAAACCTAATTTGCTTTTTACAATTAAATACTTACCTATATTATATAGCTAAATATCACCTTGATACAGAAGTGAATAAAAACCTTCTAATAAAATAACTACCTATATTTATTTTCTGTAGATACCTACATAAAATTATTGTGTAATGGATACCGTAACTATAAACAATGTATTTAATGTACAATTATATAGGTAAATATATAGACATGCGGCTGTGCAAAAAGAAAGAAAAATATAAATAGTGATATACTTACCACCTATTTTTGTTGCTTAACTCTGGCAAGTCTTCTGCACTGCAGTACAAAATATTGTTTAAATACTATTTGAAATACTTTGCATTTATGCAATCATACACAAGGTGTAAACATATGTTGGGTCTATGTAAAAAGGAAAAAAAAGAAGCTGAGGATCAAAACTGAGGATTGTAGAACCAGTTCACTCCTTTTTTCCATTAGCTTCTGAGTGGAGTCGGAGAGCTTTCTGGTCTTATTTGTCCGCTGGGCCTTAAAAAACTTAGACCCAGCGCTATGGACAATTGGACAGCTTCCACAAACCCGTCGTTGAATACGTCCACGTCATCGCCTAGGCAATCGAAACGGTTTTGGAGTTCCAGCTGAAAGCTCTCGGGGTTTTGGAGATGGAGTGCAGGACGGAGCATAGACTTCATCAGTCGCGAGCGTTCTAGCTTAGGACATATATTCAACGTGCCTCTTACCAGGCGGTGATCGCTACCGGTTTTAACCGTACTGATCACAGAAACATTAATGTGAAAACAGTTGAATATATGTCTCTTCGTCGACATGATGAAGTCGATCTCGTTTTTAGTTGCACCGTCGGGACTCATCCAAGTCCATTTTCTGTGCTCGCGTTTCTTAAAGAAGGAGTTCATCATGTAGAGTCCCTCCTTCTCCAAGAAACCAGCCAGCAGATGGCCCCGGTGGTTCCGACGTCCCCTAAATTGCCCCACCCTCAGTTCGTCACCATCTCTCTTGCCCAGTTTTGCGTTGAAGTCCCCCATAACAACGGTGAAGTAGGTTCTGGAGCTATGCATGGCTTTTGAGATATCATCATACATAGCCTCCACCTCATCGTCGGAGTGTGTCGAAGTCGGCGCGTACACCTGTATGACCTTCAGCGAGTATCTCTCAGATACTCTGAGTATAAGGTACGCCACCCTAGCCGACACACTCTCGATCTTCACCACGTTGTTTACGAGGGACTTGTGGACGATGAACCCGACACCTCACTGGGACTGTTGGTCGCCCTCCCGGAAATAAAAGGTACCTGTAAAAGGTACCTACATAGTATTGTTTAAATATTATTTGAGATAATTTACATTGTTAACGCGATTATACACAATTTAGGCTAGCGCTTTAGTCTAGTCTTCTGCTATACAAAATATTATGTGAGATTATTTACATTGTTTATACACTTATACACAACGTATAAACCTATGTTGGTCCCTATGCGTCAACAAGGCTATTAAAGGTTAATAGGAGCATTCCATGAAAACATGTCGTAAGCGACACTGTCTTTTCAATACTTTTGAAAAATTAAATTAGTAAGCTGAGTTACGGCATAATAATAACATATCAAGGTTTTAAGATTGATAATGTTTCCTAACAGCTAGCATATTTTATTAGGGTAGCTACCATAGTGAGTCGTAAGCGACAAAAAGTAGATGTTTTCATGGAATGCTCCAATAATGCTATTTAGCATAGAGCTTTATCATAGTATTCTGCTATACAAAATATTGCTTAAATACTATTTGGGAAACTTTACATTTTTTATACACATTATTTTTTTGTACACTTTACATTTTTTAGATTTTTATTTGTTATTTAAGCCTTTTTGATTTAAGTATAGGTACTTTGTAGTGATATTTAATAAATGTTATACACCTATAAGTTTGTAGTAAATATTGTTAAAATATTATTTGAGATATACATTTTTATACACTTATACACAAGGCATAAACCTATGTTGGTTCCTCCGCGTCAACAAGAATATTTAAGGTTAATATCGCGATTTATCCTAGAGCTTTAGCCTAGTCTTCTGCTATACAAAATATTGATTAAATACAATTTTAGATACATTATATTCTTTATATATACAAGGGATAAACCTATGTTCGTTCCTAAGTTCACGTGAACAAGAATGTTAAAGGTTAATATCGCAATTTATCCTAGAGCTTTAGCCTAGTCTTCTGCTATATCAAATATTGTTTAAATACAATTTTAGACACATTATATTATTTATACACAAGGGATAAACCTATGTTGGTTCCTAAGTCCGCGTCAACAAGACTATTAAAGGTTAATATCGCGATTTAACCTAGAGCTTTAGCCTAGTCTTCTGCTATATAAAATATTGTTTAAATACAATTTTAGATACATTATATTCTTTATACACAAGGGATAAACTTATGTTGGTTCCTAAGTCCGCGTCAACAAGACTATTAAAGGTTAATATCGCGATTTAGCCTGAAGCTAGACTGCGATGTCGTAAATCTGCGCGGGCGGCGCGGTCGCGTGGAAACTTTTTGAATTATTAGTTTTAATTTCCGCTCAAGATCCGCCGCATCCCCGTATCTGTCAGCGTGTAGCTGTGGCTAGTGATGTGCTGCGGGAACGTTCCCAACATGTGAACAGTGGATGAGCATTCCTAGCATACAGTGTGTATTTTTGATATTACCTCAAAAAATAGAGTAATTAGTGAAGGCTCTACTAAGTAGGTACATTTTTGTTCGTCCTATTGCAATGTCTGATTTATTTTTTCCGTACAAAATAATTCAGCATGCAATGTATCCCACATGATTACAATTTTACTTGTCATAGCTGTCAATAGCTATTCGATTGTTCCATATTATGTGACAATTCGTATACTAGAATTAGGTACATTGTTAGTCCATACTTTGAGACACAGGTTCTCAACCTGGTTCAAGAGTTACGAGTAGAAGCATTTCAACCACAACACCTTTGACACCTATGTACAAATAGTTTAAAATGTGTTACCATTCTTTATGTGTGTATATTAATATTGTGCAAATAAAGAAATAAATTCATTTATTTATTAAAAAAAATAGTATCATTACTCTTACTAAATTAAAATCACCTTGCAACAGATGTTCATGATACAAAAACCTACGTTTCGTTGCAATTTCAGGTATATAATATTAAAAATACAATGTCTATCGTCACATTTGCGCGTCAAAAATATTATCATAAAAGGAAGCTATTTAGAACTGCAGTAGAAATTAAATTGGCTGTTTGGCAAGCCAATTTGAAGAATAATATTAAGAACAATAAGAATAATGTAATAAGGTCAAATATTTTATTTTCATAATTGTTTTGCACTTTAACAGCTTATGATGATGTGGTATCATCTGATTTAACATTTTTGTTTTTTGTTTATTTATACATGTAAGTATAAATATGAATTATATTTTTTTGATAATATTCACGAGAAAATAAAGCAGAGATCTTAGAATAAAAACTATACATGTCGGACCTTTGAATTACCTGCATAACATAATACACTACTTACACACATTGATATTACTCATATTCCCGTAAACGTTCCCGAACATTCCCGCCAGGACAATTTTCACCTGAACAGCTAATCCCTACGCTGAGCTATAGGTACTTAAACATTAGAACACGAGATAATATATGTTAGAGGTGTGAATGTTCGCTGAAGGGTGATGAAGTCACTTAGTAATTTTCGTTAGCAAGGGGAGATGTATAAGATATCAGTCTAAGAAAATGTCAACATTCTTATGAATAATTTACACTATTAATTTACTCACACTTTATGTGGCGATTTTTACTGATTGCCAGTGTTAGCGGTAAACGTCTAAATTGCTAGTTTCAATGAAACGTCCGTTTAGTACGTGTGTGATTTGAGTAGAATTTGATTAGCTTAATATATGGTTTGTAGTTCTGTATTTTCTGCATCGAACCGCAATTTTAAGTGCGAGGCAATCGTGATTGACGATAATCATTATATTATGTAGTAAACGATGCGCAATCAGGATTAATACAAGATACGATAACAACAGGAAAAAATTATAATAAGAAAGTTTGTTTTTTAATATTCTATAAAATGAAGTTGAATGGTCTTAAATTGTTATGAGCATCGACTGTTATGATTAAGAATAACTGTTTATTTTTATAATTTGTTAAATATGACTAACAAAAATGATGACGTACAACGTTATGCACTAGCCGTAGATTATGCAGGTTCTAAAATCTTATAGTATTAGGCACAAAAGCGTCCGAAATGCAAAGGTGATCTGGTATAAAACAGGCATTAGCCGGCAACCGGGATAGATATTGAAATTCAAATGGCTGCCGCGATTCAGTATTCATTTGACGTGATGGAGGCTTTACCCGGGTTTAGGTTTCGCCGGGCGTCGTCTTCTCGTACATCATAGCGGACCGCGCTTGAGACCGCCCGGGTTGGGCACACCTGGAGGACTTATTGTGTTTCATTTTTATTTATTTTTATTTTATTTATTTAGTTTATGGCTGAGCCAACACACTGGCATGTTAATTTATTAAAGTTACAACAGTTTTCATTAAGTACTTATTATCGTATTAGGTTAGGAGTGGGTAAGCACATGGTTTTACTGAGTACCTAATTAGGTAATTATTGAAATTAGGTATAATATATTGTTTGAAAATTAATCATTACAATAAACAAAGTGATACAATTTTCTTTGGTTACCGCGAGGATTACACATGAAATAAAACTATGAAAACCCCCCGTCGCCCGCAGACCACGAACCCTGTAAAGTGTTTGAAACGTCAGGATAAGTTAATTGAATGAATATTCGCGAGTTTATTCGTTTTCATAGTTTTATTTCAAAGTCATAAAATTAACAATAGGTTGTGTTTATTTCGAAAACTCTGATAAAGTGAAAAAGGAAATCACATTTTCATTTTGACAGGCGTCTCAGTTTTATCTCTCCGCAATCGGCAACTTACTGCTTTCATTTAATCGTTTACAACTCTTTTTTTTATTTTTCTTTTACTCTTGTAATTTTGGGAGAAATTTAAATGTCCTGTGTAACTCCCTTCTATTCATATTTTTGTACGCAGTTGAAAAAAATAAATAATATAAGTCAAAGTCAAATCAAATTAAGTAAGCTTATTAATAATAATTTTCGAATCGTCTGACACTATCAAGAGAGAAAAAAAAATCCATTACTATAAAAGCACTAACATGGAGCAAAAATTAGTAAAAACTGATTGATAATGATAATCCATAAACCAGTATCTCCAACATTGAAACTGTAATTTTCTACTATTATTTACCTAGGCCATAAATAATAGCAGAAATGAAAGGTCCTAGTGTATCCCCGTCCTCCGCCAGTTGACGGCGCCGTAATCCCAAAAGATTTCCACTTGGAGCGCGCATCAACTCGCGTCGCTACACATTCTAAATAATAAACAGGAGGTGATACCTACGCTATGTGTTTCGATACATGGGTAAGTATACCGTGAAACAGTAAAAAAACAAAACAAGTAAACAAACTTGCATTATTTCATAATGACGTACTTACTTTTAGAATACACTCTTTGTATTATCACCAATCACCAACCTTGAGTTCACATACGTTTTTATTGATATTTATTAGTATTAACCTAATTGCTGCACATTCTAAATAATAAACAGTAGGTAAGTGATACCTACGCTATGTGCTTCGATACATGGGTATACCGTGTGCCAGTAGAAAACAAAAAAGTAAACAAACATGCATTCTTTCATGATCACTTATTTTTTGGAACATAATTTTGGTAAAAACAAATGCTATTCTTAGATATAGGTTAGGTTAAGTAGATTAGTTAGATTTAATCTATGTACATAATAGTTTTGAAAATAAATAAATATTTCTCAAACATGCAATGAAATGTTGTAGTTACGTGCCTAAAAAGTGGCCGGGAAGTACCTCGTTGCCGGCCTAGACCGACAAGTGCCTCTTTTTTAATTTTCATTTGACATAGGGTTGTGACTAGGGCTGCCAACTGTCCCGCTATATGCGGGACGTCCCGTTTCTGGGGCCCTAAAGTATGAGTCCCGCAAAGGGTTCGCGCGGGACGCCGATTGTCCCGCTTTTCAGGGAATACTAAACTGGAAATACTAAAATAGTAATATGAATACGTAAATGAAAGCAATTCAAGATTGCATCATGTTAATTTTGGATGTACCTCGACGTCCGTGACTATAGCCCGCGAGCACCGTGCACTGACCGTGTATAACTACCAAAATATGAATGATTGCATCTAAATTGAACCCATCTGAAACTAAGCATTGCTTTTTTAATGTCAATGTCGTTCTTCCCGTCCCGCATTTTATAGCGAGGTCCCGCAATTTATTCACGAATGTCCCGCATATCTGGGATCTCTGGTTGGCAACCCTAGTTGTGACCTGGCAGCTTGGTTTTTAGCCAATAATTATCTGTAAGTAATATTAGTATAAAAAAAAATATTGGCAATTTTTTGCAGTTATAATTAGGTACCTATTTAAATTATATAATTTAAAATAAATGTACAATTACTACTCAAAATAATATTTAAAAAGCAGTATTATACGACGCGATCCGTCGGCCCCGATCACCGCATGCGATTAATTGGACCCAACCGTCCGCGTCGTCTAATACCGCTTTTTAAAAGTAAAAATTTGCAACTTTCAAACAGGTCAATCTTAAAAAAAATGAGGTGTCGGTGTCGTATTTGACTTTTGTTATGTTTCAAAGACTTAGTTATGTATTAGTTGACTTATAATTTCTTAGAAAGAAGATACATTTTTTGTTTCATTTCATTGTATGTTTGAGAAAAGCATTATACATACCTCGGCCATGAAGTGACGGGTTGCCGTCCGAATACTATCCGGCCTCGCTTCGCTCGGCCGTCTACATATATTCGGCCGGCAACCAGTCACTTCCCGGCCTCGGTAGTAATGTACTATTAATGCTATTGAAAGTCAGCCATATTTATTTACATCATTTTTGTTTTCTACTGGCGATGGCGCACGGTATACCTAGTTATTTATTGTGTTACTTTATTACATTATTGACATATTTCCACTCGGAGGTCGAGTAGTTATTATATAACGTATTTCTATTTTAACTACTTTCTTGAAGCAAATACTTTTACAATATACGATTATATATTTAAGTTCCACGATTTCTATAGGAGTATTAAACAAATGTCTAATTTTGAATTCTATCTAAAGCACAGAAATAGTTATTGAAAACCATTTTACCTAAATAACATTATATTTATGTTTTCAGCTGTTATAACGATTTTTATTTAAAATACGTATGCGATTTTTGAAATCTGCACATAAATAAAGCATCAAACTTGTACCAAGGATTCATAGAATAGAAATCACAATCGCAAATGCACCAATGCAGCGGTCGATTGATGCCCCCCGCCCCCGACATATGGCGATCGTTATGCACACCGTCAATGCGATCTCGTACGCTACTTCAACGGTTTGTCTGCGTCCGTGTTCAAGCTTTTTTGTACATACTATGACTAAAAATATACCCACATTTCACAGCGTCTCTCAAAGGCATAAGGTTCAAAATTGTTGATATATTTTTGAAGCCGAACCGACATAGTAGGCGCCGAAGGCCGTGGACGTATAGAGCGAAGGCGGCGTCATTTGTTCTAAGTTAATTACCCACTCATCTTGTAGCAATAGCAACTAAACAGGAGGACAATGGTAATGTCAAGTTATTCATTGAATAGTGTTGCATAATTTTCGTAAATGTGTTTACAGGAAGAAATATAGTTCAAGTGTTAAATTATTGACTACCTACCTTATTTTATAGACTCAGGAATAGCTTTTGGCAATAAACTGGATGATGGATTCAAGAAAAAATAATTAAATACTTATAGGTACTTAATGGCTGCAAATCGGGAGAGGCAAATGTCCAGCAGTATGTTCGGTAGCATCATTATGCTATTGCAATTTATCATTTTGATGATCATATCACTATATGATCAAAGGGCCCGCAATATCGTAAGCCTACGTTTCCTTTTCAATCTTTCTCGTTTGAAAAGGTACGTATTTTTAGTACCTAACTAAATGAATATTAAAAGTGATACTTATTTATATGAAACGTCCTCGAAATGATGGTTACAAATTCTTTCAGTTTCTGAAAAGTATGGCGTTACATGGCAATTCATATTAAGGATGTTTTATAAAATTCAACTACATATTTACATTTCTAATTCAGTATGAGTTTTTCAGTACGTACATTTGCTTTTGAATTATGTAGAATACCATAAATGTATAGGTCATGCTCTTTTATACATATAAGGTGCATTGGATGCCTGAGCAATTTTCCGAGAAAAACACTGAAAACCCTCACCCTTTAAGCTAATGAAAAAGGCCCGCAACTACTCCCAAATTGCGAGATACATATTCTGGGCACATTTATCAGCGGCAAAAAGCGGGAGCTGAATCGGCAAATATTTTTTTCGACGATTAGCGAGAACTCTCTAGAAATACCTATATACTCGCAAAGATAACTTTGCCGCTGCGAAACGCCAGGTTTTTATCTAATCTCGCTATCACTAGAACAGCAAGTGCTAGTTTATTTTGCTTTACGTTTTCGCAAAAGAAAATTTAAGTTGGTTTTCCTTGGAAGGTTTAGCGTGGGAACTTCCAGTCGCATTGACCCTCCAATGCTTAGACAAATGATTTCTGTGGAGAATTTTCCTTAAATGCGTTTTTGCTGTTTTCGGATGTTCAGTAAGTAACTTGTCTTTGTGCGTATTGGAGGGATTACCAGTAGGATCATTTGCTATAAAAAATATAGAAACCAGTGTGAAACTTCCTTTTGAACGATATTATGAGATGAGTAGTCCATATTTTAAGTTCAGAATTATTCCACCTATAATTATTTTATTAGCTAGTATTATATGAAGCCAATGCAACGGTATGAATGCAAGAGAGGGTTATTTTAATACACTTTAAGTATCTGCAACACATAAATCAACTAACCAATCTAATCAAATATTGAATCGAAAGTAAATTAACGAAAAAAAACCAACACCCTTTTCACATGCGTGCATCATCGCCGATTTAAACTGCATCCTTTTATTACGAAATGCATTATCTTCTTATCAAATTGAACGTTTTTACGTCTTTTCAAAACTAGTAAATTGTTGCTTACTGAGAGAAGAAATGTCGTAAGTTGCTTGTATATTGAATAACTATAAGACTTTTTGCTCATTTGATATTGTTGGGGAAGCTGGGGTCCAAAGGCGCGTCCTGACAATTTTTCTTGTAAACCGAACATGACAGATTTGTACATTGATTGATTGAGCCTGGGTGATCGTTGGGGTGCCGAATTATAATACCGAGGGTGCTTGTGATGCTAATGTGTATAAACATAAGTGTATATAGTGTATATGTACATACAGGCCACAGATGTCGGCGAAGTGAGAAAATACAACTGCTTCTATGCTTGTTTGATCGTTTATATTTCGCCGTTAATTTATAAATAATCAACAGAAAAAAGCTACAAAAAATATTTTTGGTTAGCCTCATCAAATATGAAAATATCTACTAGTACTTATAGGTACTTGTCAAAAGCAAAATTGTCGCTAAAGGGGAAACGTACGAGGCTATTAATAAAATAATTATCACACTCTAAAAAAAAATCACCGGTCTTATAGCATTACATTGATACCTATGCACAAAGGAGTAGGTAACTAAAGCAATGTTATATTAATGTTATCTTAATTTATAAATAATAATGGCTTCGTTGCCTACTTTTATTTGAATAAGTTAGCTTACATCTTATAATTGTACTTATCCTACCTACCTACTTATATAATTTTCTGCCTAGTGTTCTGTACCTTAGGTACCTACTTATTTACGTATTAATCTTATTAGGAACGTAAAATAAAGTAAGTAAAACAACGTTGGCTGTGGGTTCTACCATGTTCAGATAAAAGTGTTTCTATTTCGTATCTCAATTTTAAACAAAACAAAAGAAATACTTGCTATCGGATTTTTTTTATAATTGGGTCTGTATTAAAAGAGTTTAGACAAACAAATTGCATTTTAAGCTTCTTCCAATTTTTCCCCTAGCGTTTTGATGAAAATCTTCATTCGACGGAGGGCGAACTACCCTTGAAAAAAAAAGTATTATTAAAGAAGAGACAGTTCGGGACGCATTTGTAACTGTCGTGGGCCGTATGATGAAAAATTAGTTCAGTCTTCGTGACAAAGGCGACTAAACCTATACGTAGTTATCTCTTTCTATCCGCTATTATGTATCATAAGCTGAGCGAGAGGGAAGCGTAGCTCCTGCGTTTCGAATGGCAAATGACACAGCGTAGGGATGACCGTAGGAGCGAACAGCAAGTTTTTGACAGCGGCCATTTATTGTGTATTGAATATCAATATAATCCTCGACGCTAGTCGATTTTTGTCCCATACTGCGTCCCTCAAGGGCGAAGTTTGGGCACAAGATTACGGGCTATAGCAAATATTGCCCGTGATTGATTGAGGGACCCACCGGATGTTTTCTTCGCTCTTTTGTTTTGATTTGAGATTCCATGCAAATACCAAGAGGATAAACTGGAATGCAAACAACGAAAAAGTAAGTTCGAGTTTGATTAATTCCAGTGTCACTCTGGACGTCCAAAGTTATTATAAATATAAATGTAGTTTCATTTTTTTTTGGAAGGCATTTGAAGGTTAGACGGTCAGCTATGTAATATTTTATTAGGCATCTTAAAAGGGGATTGAATCAAGACCGTACCGGGACGGGACTGGATTGTCCGACACTTCGTTTTCTATGAAGAGCATAACGTCCGACTGAAGTTAACTGAAGTGTTTGATGGCTCTGGATACTTACCATGAGCTGCCACCGCGTTTTTAACGCCTACAGGATACGACGAAAGTGGATCATTACCCTCTAGTACGTGTTATCCCTTATACGCAATAAAATAAAGTATTTAGGTGCCTGCCGTTTGACAGCCCAGTTAGTACTAGTACTTCAACTATAGGTATGAACTACAAATTCAACTCGTAAGATCAAAAGGGTATTTCATATTTTGTTTAACAGGCGTGTCACGTCACGACCATGTTCGAAAGTTAAGGATTTCCAGAAAGTCCAGCATTATGATATTTATCTGTGTGATGTAACCCCTGCGTCGAGCTTTCTGTTCATATATAAAAAGTAAAAACATAGAAAACTAAGGTTATATATGTAACGTTAACTTTCTGTACCTACATGGCTATTATGACAACTGGGTTAAAATTCTTTCGTTGTCTTAATTTGTGTCCCTAAAAAACGTGACGCAGTGGTAATTTTTGTATGAGATGATGTTTTGTTTTAAATTTTTGATGTATGGATTAAAATCTAGCGTAAAAAAGAAATACAAGTGCACCGGATTTTTTTTAAATATTGTGTCGAGATAGCAAGTAACAAAAGGAAAGCGTGACAAAGTGGTATGAAATAAGACAACGAAAAGAATTTCACAAATCTAAAGGAGAAATGACCAAAAATATGCGATAAAATTTAGATCATAGTTGGGATTTTTTTGGAATACGAATTTATACTTCTGCATAAGTCGCAACAAACTTTCCTTTTACATATAAATGTCCTAGCTCATATCGTCGGTTGACAAGCCAAACTCAGTAACAATAACTAACAAATACCTTAAATTAAAGCTCGTCTTTCAGTTCTGATTTATTCTAATTCTAACTTCAATTCTAATATACGAGGTTGCTACGAATTTGGATTGTCAAGCGCTAATATCTAATGAACTATAGCGTACATAATCCGATACAGTAAAGCAACAATGTCGTGTCCAATCAACAAACCCGAACTCCTAACCCTTCCAGAGTTCACTGGATAATCAATTGTGTATGGCTAGCTGAGGCCACGGAAGCTGTTAGACGGAATGGTCTCGCCATTACCCACTAATTCAGTGTCATTTGCCTGCGGCAGGCACGGTCAGGCTGGATGTACTCAGATTTTATGTTGATAGAATACGTGGTCGGATCGGAGGCGAGTGAATTTGTCGCAGTGGTATGGGTTTATTGCTGTAAGATACCTGCCGGGCTAGCCAAGATGGCATTTTGCAATCGTATACGATAAGCGATAAGTAATTTAATATATGAGAATGACAGATTTGTACGAAATGTCACGTGACCATTTTCATACCTACATTATAACGTGACTTATCCCTTATCGTATACAATTGCAGAATTGCATTTAGCTATGCCTGTTGTAGTGGTAATTTAAAACTTTTCGTAATGCATTACTAAAATTTCACTGACCATTTTTGATAGAAGATTGGCAGCAGCGTCATCATACACTGAAAAAAAATGCTAAGTTGAATTAATCAGATCTTGCGCAATTGTAACCGGAATTAAGGTTGAATTCGGTGCTATTACAATATTTTTTTGATTTTACCAAACTTTTTATGTTGGCATTCTACTAAATTAATTTGGTTAATTATACCAGTTTTTTGTTGATTACACCAGTTGTTTGGTATAATGTACAATGTTCATTGTTGATTTCACTAGAACTCTGGTATCGATTTAAACCCTTTTTAGTTTTGTAAATTTGATAGCAAGGATTTGTTACATATATCAAAATTTCCTCGTAATATAGCCAACCTAAGTCAATTTGGTAAATATTTTTTTCAGTGTAGTAGACACATTACTGCGATCGCCAATCGCATAAGCGACATGCATACAATGTTAGCTGTATCAGCTAGTCTATTGCTATTGAAATTGACTCTTAAGGCTTGGCACTTAATGCGTAACGAACAATTCCAGGAACATTCTATGAGACCAATCTCTTTACAGCCAACTCTCCGGTATATTGATACATAGGTATTAGGTATGCCTGGCAAAAAGTGTCGCGCAGCGATAGGCTTATACAGCCATAAGCGCAGCTGTACAAGGCGTAAAAATAATAACTAACACAGCGTTGCAACAATCATCCGTCAAGGATCTGTGGCCATTGATGATGATGAGGTATAGGAGAACAACCACAAAAATATCAAACAGCAGCTATTTTACTCCATCTGTATACAAACCACAACCACCTAATACCTTCAAAATCTATCAGCTAATCGATTACGCGGTAGCAGCACATACCTACATAGCAGCACGTGTGCACTTGTGCATCGGAATGGTCACGCCATTACGGTAATCCTGGCTCATTTGCCTGTGCCAAGACGGTGGATGTTGCAGCATCTAGATTACTTAAAACTAGATGTTTCAGCAATAGTTGGTACCTTCTATTGCTGAAACATCCAGTCAATCCATCAGAGGGCCTGTGATAATTGTAATATTTGTCGACTGTTTTAATAATTAAATAATAAAATAAATTATTATTAAAATAATAATAATAATAAAATAAATGCTTACAGCTTTCTGAGACAATGTCGTTCAGATCTATCTCGGAAGCAGAAACCTATAAATACCTTGGTATGTCACAGTCTTTGGGTATTGAAGATATGGGAATTAGACAGGCGGTGAAGGAGCGCTTTTTCAGCCGGCTCACAAAAGTACTTAACAGTCTTTTGTCAGGAGGCAACAAAGTGCGCGCCTTCAACGCGTGGGTAATGCCCATACTCACATACTCCTTTGGCGTACTAAGGTGGACTCAGACCGAGCTGGACGCCCTGGATCGAAGGGTCCGTACACTGCTTACCACACATCGAATGCTACACCCGCGCTCATCAGTTATGAGATTGTACATCCCGCGGAAGTGTGGGGGCCGCGGCTTCCTAAATGCCAAAAACCTTCACAACCACGAGGTGTACAATCTCAGAAACTATTTTCTTAACAATGAGTGCGGGATGCATCGGGATGTGGTGGCAGTAGACCAGAACCTCACGCCGCTCTCCTTGGCAAAAGAGAACTGGCGCAGACCTGTGGTACTAAGCACCGAGGACCGCAAGGCGGTATGGAAGAGCAAGGAGCTACACGGGCGGTTCTACAAGGCCCTCACGGGACCTGACGTGGATCTGCTCGCGTCGGTGAACTGGCTACGATTCGGGGACCTCTTCGGGGAAACCGAGGGTTTTGCCTGTGCAATTGCTGACGAGGTTATCATGACGAATAACTACCGGAAATATATCCTGAAGGACGGTACGGTCGACATCTGTCGGGCATGCCGCCGTCCCGGTGAGTCACTCAGGCATATTATTTCCGGTTGTTCTCAGATTGCTAACACCGAGTACTTGCACAGACATAACCTCGTAGCCAGTATTATACACCAGCAGCTTGCTCTTCGATACGGCCTTGTGGACGTCGAAGTGCCATACTATAAGTACACAACTGCACCAGTTCTCGAAAATGGTCGTGCCACGCTCTATTGGGATCGACCTATCATCACGGACAGGACTATTGTAGCCAATAAGCCTGATATCGTGCTGATAGATCGATCGCAGCGCCGGGCTGTGCTCGTCGACGTCACCATCCCCCATGATGAGAATCTCGTGAAGGCCGAGAAGGACAAATCCAGTAAGTACCTAGACTTGGCCCACGAGATAACCGCCATGTGGGATGTTGACTCGACGATCATAGTCCCGATAGTCGTTACAGCGAACGGTTTAATAGCGAAGAGTCTCGACCAACACCTTAAGAGTCTCTCGCTAGATGGCTGGATCAAGGGTCAGATGCAGAAGGCGGTAATCCTGGACACGGCGCGGATAGTCCGTCGGTTCCTCTCTCTGCGACCTTAACCACCGGCAGCTTGGGCCCGCTCCGTTGCCGGCGGCACCCTAGGTTAGGTTTTTTATAAAGTGTTTATGTTTTGTATTGTTTTTGTATGTTGTATTGTATTTTACTTTTATAGACATTTTTATAAAACACCTAGCCTAAGAGAAGAGATAAATAAAGATAAAATAAATGCAACAGATTGAAATAAACAAAATTTACACAGTAAAATCTTTGGGGGAGGCCTATGTTCAGCAGTGGACTTCTTTCGGCTGATATGATGATGATGACACAGTAAAATGAGTTCTCTTACTAGTATTAGTTTAACCATATCGATAACACAAGAAATTTCAAATCGATAATCCCAAAATGCTCTAATATAAAGTATTTCAATATCATCATATTGTAACTGTTATTTTAAAGGCATTTAGGTAGATAATTTAGGTTCATGAACATTCTTAAGTACCCAATGTAAGAATGATCTACAAAAACTTAAAATTACCAAGCAGCAAACTGACATACCGGGCGGTATGTCAGTTTGCTGAGAGGTGTCAGAGATGGGCAAAAAGTAATATGATTACTTCTGTATATTATATTTGTACCTATGTGTACTTTGTAATATATATTACGTATGTGTTATTTTGTATGTGTATTTTGTAATATATATTACAAAGTACACATACAAAAGTAATGGGAAGAAGTAATCATATTACTTTTTGCCCAACTCTGCCGCCCGTAGATAAACCACAACTACCTAATGCCTTTAAAATCCAGCAGCTAATCGATTACGCCGTGCATATAGCAGCACGTGTGCAGCGGAATGGTCGCGCCATTACGGTAATCCCGGCTCATTTGCCTGTGCCAAGACGGTGGATGTGGCAGCATCTAGATTACTTAAAACTAGATGTTTCAGCAATAGTTGGTACCTTCTATTGCTGAAACATCCCGTCAATCCATCAGTAATTGTAATATTTGTCGACTGTTTTAATAATGAAATAATAAAATAAATGCAGCAGATTGAAATAAACAAGATTTACATGGTGAAATGAGTTTTCTTACTATTAGTGTAACATACCGATTACACAAGAAATTTCAAATCGATAATCCCAAAATGCTCTAAAATAAAGTATTTCAATATCAGCATATTGTAACTGTTATTTTAAAGGCGTTAAGGTAGATAATTTAGGTTCATAAACATAAAATAAAACTATTCCGACTAACCGACGTTTCGAACATTTTACAGGGTTCGTGGTCTGCGGATTGAAGTTAAAATTAGTTAATATACGCGAGTTTATCCGTTTTCATAGTTTTATTCCATGTGTAATCCTCGCGGTAACCGAAGAAAATATTTCATAAACATACTTTTAAGAACCTAATGTAAGAATGAACTAAAAAAACTTAAAATTATCAAGCAGCAAACTTACTTACCGGTTACCGCCCGTAGATAAACCACAACCACCTACTCGTAATGCCTTCAAAATCCAGCAGCTAATCGATTACGCGGTGCACAAGCACATAGCAGCACGTGTGCAGTGGAATGGTCGCGCCATTACGGTAATCCCGGCTCATTTGCCTGTGCCACCGCCGAGACACTGGATTTTGCAGCATCTAGATTCATATTGGATGTTCGTTCGGCAAGTCTTCAAACATCTTTGAATATTGAGTTGACTTTATTAACATTATTGGTATGACGGAGTAATTGCATAACAGAGGCCGTAATGAAGTTAAGTAGAAACAGCAGTAAGAACTTAACTATAATGTCAAAGATTTCGTATTATGCCGACAGAATTTAATTAGCATACCTATAAACAACTTATTGATAAAACCTACCTATTGATAAAATGGATAACCCAAAGATTTCGTATTATGTCGACTGAATTAGTATACCTATAAACAACGTGTAGGTACCGTACCTATTGATAAAATTGATAACTCCAAAATTTTCTACAGGAAGGTACCTATGCCGTACTGTAATCGTTTTCTTTAAAATACATTAAGTTTCAAACGACTAGCGACTTTTAGATCTTTTGTCAGCCTCCTCAAACCTACCATGGGACTAGGTCGATTTCTGCAAAGTGTTCCCATGATATTTATTCATTTACAGATAATCTGTTGTTACCAGTTATTTATACAAGATTGATGATGAGCAGCAGCATCGTCATAGAGGACACAGATAATATATAGGGTAAAAGCACCAATAGATGACTGCTACCCAGAAGTTGACTGATAGGTCTTAAAATGCAAATAATTAAATTAGGAATAATTTTACACGCCCGGGAGTATTTTTCTCACACACAGCAGCACTATATCGCGTCTCCCATGCGATTTCCCAGACAATTAAGCCACGCACGACGCAGTGAGCGGTCGTCGAATTTGCGCTTCGTGCCAAAATCGCGTTTTATATGGGATCCTTATTAAGAAAAGCCCTCAAAAATTTAAGCTTTCAATTACGTAAAAAATCGAATATGGCTTTTATTTCCTTGATTCACTTCAGTATAGATTTTAGACTAATATCTCTATTGTGTATATTATAAAGAATATTTTTTTTTTAATTTATTTTATGAGATATTTGCTGGTCAAGTTATGGTTCCAATATTGTATGTTCGGGCCAAAAGATGAACGACGGTCAACTTTTGGGCAAAGGCTCGTATTTTCAAATGCTTGTGTAAATTATAATAAAATAGCTAGATGTAATATTTATATATAAAATTACAATCACTTTTGTAGTTGATTTTTAGACCAAAAGATGAACGACCATTTTTTCTTGTAACATGTTTTAAAGTAATTTAATTTTGTATGGACACGGGATTGTTCAACTCAAGAATCGCTGTCCAAAACGTGAACTAGGGAAATTTACTGGTTCATCTTTTGGGTTGGATTCCAATAAATGAATTCGAATCAATTTAGTTCGTTCATTTCGTTGATGCGGTGTCCAAAACATGAACCAACTGATTTTATTGAACGATTGAATTTGGGAAAAGTTAAACTTTGGTTCTTAGAGATCAGATTGTTACACAATATACACCGTGTTTATATTTCATTAAAAGAAGGTTCTTTAGGTTAAATACAATTAATTTATCTAAGAAACCAACATTTTTACTATGCTCTATTCATCTATTGGAGTCTTGGCGTTTATATATTGGTCTCGCTATATTGCAATTATGCTGGTTCATCTATTGGGGTCAAATTGTTCAGTGATAGGGCACTTTGTTCAACTACTGGGAAATTTGACTCATTTTTTAATATAATCATTTTTATAAAATTACTGAAGCTTAATACGAGGCACAAAAATAACTTATTCTAAACTCAATTAAATGCGGAAACATATAAAAAAATTAAAATTGATGATTATGAGTTACATCATATAGAAAAAAATATTCAAAGTTGGGAAAGTTGCTTAACTGTTCATCTATTGGTGATTTTACCCTATGCCTAATGCCTGTGGGTTAGACATCAGCAGCCAAAACTGACAACGTGGGTTCAAATTCCACTCTGGCGTTGTTAAACTTCGGTATATACTTAATATATATATACATACTAAAGAAAACAACCGATATATGACCATATCATCAGCCTATGATAGTCCACTACTGGACGTAGGCCTCTCCTATTAACTATGCGTAAAGACGCATTAAGAGGTAAATGCCCATAATCGCCACGCTGGGCAAGCGGATTGGCGATCGCAGTAATGTGTCCACTATGATGACGCTGCTGCCCATCATCAATCTTTTATCAAATAGTGGTCAGTGACACTTCAATCCCTTAGTCGACTCTTACGACACCCGCAGGAGGATTTGGGTGGTGACAAATGTATTCTTACCGCCGTCACGACACGGACAACGGTATATTATATGACATCTAATATTTAAATTAATAAGTATAATTTCATGAATAATAATAAATATTTTACAATCGCTTAACAGTATGAGTTAATCTGATACACAAAGTTTACACGCCGCAAATAGTGTCACGATGATGAACACTATGTTCTGCAAATAAAACAATTGACGACACGACTATTATTTTAATGTCACGATTGTCACGATCTCTTACGTGATTAATCTTCCTGCCTGCAATTCACATTGAACTGCATGCTAATTTAATCGTAATGTCACATGCAAATGCAACTATACCTGTTGCATTTACATTCGTATCTACAATCAATAAAAAAATAAACCACATTGTGAGAAATCAAGTAATTAAAGCCAGGAACCAAAACTCAAGGTTAAAAAATTCCTGAATAATCTTATTTATCTATGTCAACCGTCGGCTTTTTTGTAAAACGGATCTGTCACAGATTATCTTGGTCCATTAGTCATTCCTTTTGGTTTTGGACCAATCTGACAGCTGTCTTAACCCTTTTTAACCAATGAGAATGTCATAGGCGCACGATTTACATTGTGGCTTTTTTACGTTAGGTGTATTAGGTAAGAGCTTTTTTATTGCATTCTAATATCCGTTTGGGTTAAATGGTAGGTCTTTGGGGTGGAAGGTGTTGCTCTTGGCCGGGAATAATATTTAATTTAAGTGATTAAAATGCTAAAATTATAACCACATTTTTTTATTAATATTAGATAAGGAAGGTACCTGTCTAATATTAATAAACAAATATTTATAAATTTTAAGATATAAATATGTAATAAATTTTATGATAAACATAAGCCATCGAGATTTCCCATAGATGCCACGTTTTATGTCAATTTACTCGTAGGCACAGGTATAGGCATATAGATGGATACATTAGTCCATTATATTATGGAAAAAAAGTTCACATTCGGATACCAGCACCAAATTTTAGTATGTTGTTAAATATGTCATTCTGTATCCAAAACTGCCGGGAGACTCTCTCTCAAAGGTCAAGGTCACCAGTAATGACGTCATCAAAATGCCTTGTGCCTAATTTCAAAAAGCGCTTATTTGTTCCTCAGCCGCCCAACGTATACCATTGTGTGTAGTATCAATCGAAAGGTCATTAAATATGCTCTAACTTTGTCTTTTCATGTTATAGCGTACATCTAGAAATAAAAAAAATATCGTTGAAAGAATAAATTTTTTTTTTACCCTTTTCGTACAATGTACATTACATCAGGAAACAAGCGGTATTAGAAAAAAATGTTGTACTACATAAATGTAGCCAAACGATTATCCTAAAATATACAGTTTGAATCATCGAAATCGGTTGAAAATAAACAATGTTATGTCATTTTCTACATTCCGCGGCAAACGCCATACACCCGCCATCCGCCCGCCCGCCAGTTCGAAAATGTAAATTGCACCCAAACTATGCAAATGATTTATACTGATAAGATATGAACTAAAAGCCAATTAATTATACAAATACTAGTTGTTTTAAAAATACTGTTGTTATTAAAATAAAATACATAATTTAAGAAAAAAACTTATTAAAAAAAGTAAGGTAGAAAAAAGGTATCAAATGAATAATAATAACTTCTAACTATCAATAAAAGAATATGATTTATAATATATTTCAAGGTTTTATTTTGAACAGTAAATTCTGGAGCAAGTTCCTTCACATACACAAAGAAGAGTGTAATTTAAAACGTTTTTTACGCATACGCCAACGTGGACCTGGACAAGGCACAAGTTGTTTGCAACTAGCACTTGCATCAGGAATCGTTTTCCACAATGGAACTGGAATATAGACAAATACTTTCTCTTCTTTTTTCCAGCTCCAATAGCAGGGATCAATTTTCTTGTGGATAAGGCAAGGCACTTCGTCTATATCTTCGTTTGTTTGTAGAATGGTCCGCTTCAGATGTTGATTCAGTTTCAGTGCATCTTTAGTTGGTGAGATCATAAATTAAGGTGAGATGCTTTCGATAGCTTTATATTCATATGAAATCATTCCGTCTGGCTATAATTAATTGTTATATAATTTGTAGTATCTCTGGACATTCGTCATCCAAGTGGTGGACGGCCTTCCTCTTTCCAGTAGCCATGGACAGATAGTTTATCACGACATGACTGTCCGGTCGGCGAAGGACGTGACCTTACCATCTTTGCTTATTTTTACAACCTTGAAACTCCTCTCTACATGCTTGTTGTGAACTCTGGCCGTGAGCGCGACTCCTCCTGCCCATCGTAACAAACGAAGTATGCGATTAGAAGCAATCCCAGATATTTCAGCAATGGACGGATCGCATAAAAAAATAATCAAACTTACCTACAGGCAAAGTTTGTTCACACAAGCTAACAATATAAAGCACGATACTGAGCACGGAAATCGTTATCCAGGGCAACCAGCTTATATCAGTTCGTAACAGCAGAATTGTTTCAACTAATAATAAATATTCCGTTGGAATGACAACTGTAATCTGTACATATAAAGGTAAAGTCCTCATTTCTTCCTCCGTGACTATGCTCTCGTCTTCACGCGAACAAGCCTATGCCAAAATATTATTTTACACACAGCCGCCGCTGAAACAAATAACTACCATAAATGAGGACGAGGGTATTTTTAGAGGGACGGAAACTTTGATGTTTAGAGTTGCTTGCCCTGGAAAGGATTTACATGCTCTCGATACACGATGATAAGATCGTTAGCTTGTTTGAAGAGACTTTGCCTGTAAGTTTGATTAATTTCTTATGCGATCCGTTCATTGCTGATATGTCTCTGATTGCTTTTCATCGCATGTTATGTTATGTTTCGGCCGCAATCGAGTGGGCTGTCGAGTAGCTGGTGTGCTCATTCATCCTTTTCCCGTTGCTGGAGCTGTAGGTTAATGTCACGGCTGCGTTACCACATTATTTTCTTCTAGCCTCCTTGTATTTTTGCAGAACCGAAGAATATCCCTGGGCGTCGACACGTCCATGAGTGAGGAGAAAGAACACCGATAAGTTGCAGGGATACCTGCCAAACACATAATGCCGCTGCGTATCTACAAAATGCATTCTACCAGAACATGCTGACTAGTTTCGTCTCTCCCGTAATGTGGACAGGCTGCTTAATTACTTATTCCCATCACCTTAAGATACCTGTTGAGGGTGTCGTTTCTCGAAATAATTCTGATCAACATCCTCAAGTAAATTTTTTCCAACTTCGTAAAGTATCGGGTTCTCCTCACGTCATTTTAGCTTGCTTGGAAGTGGTTCCCTCTTTCCACTCTCTCTCCGCTTCTATTTCTTTCAGTTTACTCAATACTCTATCACATACATCGTATGCTACGATAGACAGGCGGAGACACGGTCAAGGACTGCGTTCGCCACTTATGTAATGTAAGGGTTAGTTTCAAGATTGTAAAAATAAGCTAAGATGGTAAGGTCACGTCCTTCGCCGACCGGACAGTCATGTCGTGATAAACTATCTGTCCATGGCTACTGGAAAGAGGGAAAGAGGAAGACCGTCCACCACTTGGATGACGAATGTCCAGAGAGACTACAAATGATATAACAATTAATTATAGCAAGACGGAATGTTTTCATTAAAAATAAAGCTAACTAAATAGCGGTAAACACTTTATGTTCACATAATATCTTGTAAACTGTGTGGAAGCAATAAATGATTGAGTATTGAGTATTGAAAGCATCTCACCAACAAAAGATGCACTGAAACTGACTCAACATCTAAAGCGAACCATGCGACAAACAAACGAAGATATGGACGAAGTGCCTTGCCTTATCCACAAGAAAATTCATCCCTGCGATTGGAGCTGGAAAAAAGAAGAAAGAACTTGCCTTGTCCATGTTGGCGTATGCGTAAAAAACGTTTTAAATTGCACTCTTCTTTGTATATGTGAAGGAACTTACTCCAGAATTTACTGTTCAGAATAAAACCTTGAAATATATATATACATAATATTCTTTCATTGATAGTTAGAAGTTATTATTATCAATTTGTTACCTTTTTCCTACCTTACTCTAAGTACCTATGTCTTTTAATTTGGTTTTTTCTTAAATTATGTATTTTATTTTAATAACAACAGTATTTTTAAAACAACTAGTATTTGTATAATTAATTGGCTTTTAGTTCATATCTTATCAGTGTAAATCAATTGCATAGTTTGGGTGCAATTAACATTTTCGAACTGGCGGGCGGGCGGATGGCGGGTGTATGGCGTTTGCCGCGGAATATAGAAAATGACATAACTTTGTTTATTTTCAACCGATTTTGATGATTTAAACTGTTTATTTTAGAATAATAGTTTAGCTACATTTATAATAGTTTGTAAATTTTTTCTAATACCGCTTGTTTCCTGATGAAATGTACATTGTACGAAAAGAGTACAAAAATATTTTTATTCTTTCCACGATATTTTTTTTTATTTTTAGATGTACGCTATGACACAAAAAGACAAAGTTAGAGCATATTTAATAACCTTTCAATTGATACTACACACAATGGTGTATGTTGGGCGGTTGAGGTACAAATAAGCGCTTTTCAAAATTAGGCAGCAGCCATTTTGAGGACGTCATTACTGGTGACCTTGACCTTTGAGAGAGTGTCTCCCGACAGTTTTGGATACAAAATGACATATTTAACAACATACTAAAATTTGGTGCTGGTATCCGAATGTGAACTTTTCCCATACATACGTTGCCGTAATATAATGGACTACATTGAGAATGAAGCAAGTTTTATAAAACCTAAAATTGTATTAGGCATGTTATTTCTAGTTCTTTTAGCACATGATTATACGGTCAGTACTTTTAGTCATTGTATTTAAGAAGATAGAGTTAAGAGCATCCTCTTTAATTATATTACTTATATTTTTATTTTTTTTATACCACGTCGGTGGCAAACAAGCATACGGCCCGCCTGATGGAAAGCAGTCACCGTAGCCTATGGGCGCTTGCAACCCCAGGGGTGTCACATGCGCGTTGCCGACCCAATAAGAACTTGTACACTCCTCTTTTGAAGAACCCCATACTGTAGTCCAACGGGAAAACCTCGGCAGGGAGCTCATTCCACAGACGGACCGTCCGCGGGAGGAAGTTCCTCTGAAACCGCACGGTGCGCGACCATTTAGGTTGCAAGGTGTGAGGATGAGCGCCCAGTCGGTGGCGAGCGGTGCGATGATGAAAAGTGGACGTTGGCATCATGTCGAACAGTTCTTCAGAGCACAACCCATTGTACAGACGATAGAACACACATAAAGAGGCGAAGTCTCTCCTTAGACTTAAGGGTTCAATACCGCCTGTGAGTCTGGGATCGTCGACTATTCGGACAGCTCGTCTCTGAACCGAGTCAAAGGGTGCAAGCTGGTATACAGGTGCTCCTGCCCAGAGGTGACAGCAATACTCCATATGGGGTCTGACTTGCGACTTATATAACAGAAGTCTTTGCCCCGGAGTAAAGTATCCCCTCGCTTTATTGAGCACCCCGAGCTTTTTGGATGCCAGCGTAGCTTTTCCCTCTAGGTGACATCGGATTGGACGTCGTTGGAAATGTCGACTCCGAGGATCCCAATACTCCCTGACATGGTAAGAGCTGTGTCTTGGAACTTTGGAGCCACAGTAAATGGGGTTTTTTTAGCGGTAAACGCGCAAACTTGTGTCTTTGTGGGGTTGAACCTGACTAGGTTATCCCGACCCCATAACGAGACTCTAGATAAAGTGTTCTCGATGTCAGACACAAGTTTTCCGCGACTTTCCAGTACCACAGAGCGAGGGACATTAGCACGGCCTGTGTAAAAAGTATCTCCAGTACTGTCATCCGCATAGCAATGGAGGTCGCCGATAGACAACATGTCATTGATATGCAGAAGGAACAGCGTTGGGGATAGCACAGAGCCTTGCGGGACGCCAGCGTTTATGTCCATGCTATCAGAGCAGCTACCGTCTACTACGGCACGAATGCGTCTGCCGGACAAAAAGCTAGCAATCCATCTGCATAATCCCTCGGGCAGTCCATAAGATGGCAACTTCGACAAAAGGCCCCTATGCCAGACCCGATCGAACGCCTTCGCTATATCTAGGCTGACTGCCAAAGCCTCGCCTTGACTCTCAATGGCTGATGCCCAGCGGTGAGTGAGGTACACTAGAAGATCACCGGTAGAGCCACCGTGGCGAAAGCCATACTGGCGGTCGCTTATAAGATCGTGTTCTTCTAGGTAACCAAGGAGCTTAGCGTTAACTATACGCTCCATGACCTTAGAGAGAAGGGAGGTGATAGCGATAGGCCTATAATTCGATGGATCCGATCTGTCACCCTTTTTTGGAACAGGGTGCACAAGGGCCGTCTTCCACGAAGATGGAACTTCCCGTTTGATACTGGAAAGAGCGAAGAGACGCGTTAACACAGGACACAACTCAGGAGCACAACGTTTAAGCACCACTGCAGGTATACGTGCTCATATTAAATTTCTTTTCATCACACTTGCTGTCTAAGCGCGCCATTGCTTGCGCGCGCAGCGGGAGTAATAGAAAAGTGAAATTCCCTAGGGAGTAATAGAAATGTCAGTACGTCATTTAATAATATTATGTCTTAAAACTTATTTTTTGGTTGGCAAGTGTGATGAAAAACATTGTATGCATCACGGTCAGTAAGCGGAATACTAACTCGAGTCATAAAAGCCCTCCGCCTAACGGCGTCGGGCTTCTAACACTCTCGTTAGTAATTCCGTGCTTACCTCCCTTGATGCACAATGTACTATTAAGTAAGTCATGTTTTGTATTTTTTTGAAATGGGACCTGATTTATTTTATTCAGTTTTTCTACTGTATTTTTGGAGGTTCTTCATATTTTTATAGTCATAAAGGATAGATTTCCTACATGTACCTATGTACTGTCTTATGATCAACAAGACCAACCGTTCCAAAAATAAACTCTAGAAAGATTTTGACAACAAACTTTTTGATTTTATTTTGACCTTGATAATTATTCTATTAATGATAGTAACCAAATCAATTAATAGGTCCCATCATAATAATAGTACCTAATGTTTGTATTGTAGGTACCTACATAATGACTTAAGTAGGTACTTTTATTTATTTTCCTAAACAAACAATAAAAATCTAAACATGAAGTTGTATGTACCTACATGTACAAAATATACAGACAAAGCATGAAACAAAATATAGATATCATTGTTTTAAATTCATTCGTCTGATTTTCGAATCAATGACCTTAATATAAACGGGACTTTATCTCGTAAAATTAATTGACTTCTGTCGATGCACTTTAACGACGCAAATAATCGCACGATTAAATCCCGCTTATTTTATAAATAAGGCGGTTTTCTGGTCCGACGTTTTACCGTCAAAGTATCAAAAGTTTTACAGTGTTTGGAATCTCAAATAAATTAAGCTTCATCAAACTTTCCCTCGCCATCAATCCATTTGGACAAATCACCTTCCGCCCAAAACACGAAACAAAAGCGTCGGAATGAACAACACAAATAGATACATCATTTGTGTTCCCATCAATAAGGCGGCGAAATCTTAACATCTCACCAACATCTCAATTTCTTGTATTGAAAACAACAATAATATTTCCTGAAACGGGATATTTATTTAAAACAAGGCGTTGATAAAGTAATTTTCTTTTAACCTTAACCATGTCTTTATGGAGTGGCCATTACTTAGCAGTGCTGCACAGGCCGCTCTGAGCAATGACTCCATATTAATCAAAATGCCATATTTTTATCTCGCTCTTTGTAGCGTCTTCCCTTTCTCACAAGTCATGGATATCTCGCTTTTATATCACTGACGAAAACTCGAGCTAAATACTTTCCTTGATAATCGAAAATGTGCCTTAATTTCTAACGAAAAGCAATCTTTTCAGAATGCTGGTTGGAGTTCTTGTTACCTTTTTGTCCGTAGCGGTAAATTCAGGTTCTGCAGTCTTACTCTCCTGAGACGAAATTCGGTCTTTTTTTCCTCTCTCCATCACAGAACCTTTTTTCGCTTTTTCTGAATGGACGTACGAAAGCATTTCTTCCCTCGTCCATTTCTTACGCATTATCTCGTAATCATTAGTTGAACCGTTTTCTTGATAGGGTATTAAAGGTTTTAGACAACTCTATTTGGATTGCGGCTATTACATACTATTACTAACAAGCTCTAGCAAAGGATTTTTATATGTACCGTAATGATATTTTAAATATAAATGCTGGTTTTATAGAATACCGTGCTCATAGGTAAATAAAACTCAGAATAAGTGTAGGTCAATACAATATAGTTAGAGATATGTACCTAACAGGTATATTTGTATTTGTTAATGATTTTTATATAGGTATATATATTTTATTTATGCTTTTACATATCATGATACTGTGTATCTACCAACCTACTTGTACTAGCAATTTGTCAGACTAAATATTTTCTCAAATAATTTCATTTTCTTTTTTTTAACGTAGGTATGGATTTTTACAGCAATCATGTGAAACCATGGGGTAATTTTTTGTGTCGTAGGTATATAATTGTATATTAACTGCCACTACCTATAGGTAACAAGTACGGTCATGCGGGGCAAATGCAACTAATGATAATTTCTCTTCTAAGATCTATTTCAAAGATTTTTTGGAAGATAGACCATGTAAATCCATTATATTAAGAGAATTTTCAATTAGTTGCATTTATCTCACAGTTGCATTTCTCTCACAGTTGCATTTTCTCACAGTTGCATTTGCCCCACATGACCTTAACTTCTCTAAAGATTTTATTGATCCCAATATAGATTATTATGTAACATAATCTGAAACATGTTAGCACGAAAGCGAACTTCTCCTTGTAAGAGGTAGCTACCTATGTCCATACTCCATGTATCCACCTGAACTGTGTACCGATTCAACTGAAAACAAACCTCCCTAGCCTCGAAAAACAAAAGCCAAACAAAGGGATGGCAATCTAATAAACATCTCCCCTCAAGCTGATATGAAGCAAGCCACATGTGACATGTCAGTACCTGTCGACGTGTGGAGAAAGATAATACATCCACCGTCTATTTATACCGGATATGTATGTTGTTTATGTTCGTTGGAGAGCGTCTTAAGGCATTCTTCTTTGGAGCTGTGTTAATGTATTATGAAATGGCGTTTTTGTGAAAACTTGACCTGGTTTTTTTAAACAGATATTTTTTATTCGCATAGACACTGGGGGCATTTGTTATGACTCCTATTCATGCTAAGCTATCAGATAACTGAATTTTTTCATAGAACTTTACGTATATTGTCCATAATATAACTCGTAATCTTCATCCGTACCTACTACCTACTACGAGAATCTTCAGTAGAGTTATGATGACAAAACATAAACCTTCTTATCACTTGATGAAGGGAATCTAGTTTGCCAACCCATTGGCACACCTAATTAAAAAAAAAACATAAGATGTATGACTAAACTACATAAATACACGAATAAAGTACAAGAAGTAAGTCTAAAAGAGGCAACAGTGACGTACTCGACTTGTAAATTTTCTAAGCCGATAAGAAAAATATTTCATTATTTGCATACACTCCAGATGTCCATTGAGATTGACTACTTCTAAGTTGTGGTTATATATCATATGTACTTGAATTCAGAAACGCAAATTGAATACTAATACAATAGCAATCCCATATTTTTTTAGATTGTCGCTCTCATACACATCTACGTTGCTGCTAGAGAGAGCAAGCGCATTTATTCAATTCATTTCCGAATATATTTTGATGTGTATAAAGGCCGGTGGCACGGTACCAGCTTTAACCGAACGTTAAGATTTAGATCAATCAATAACTATGGGACACGAGGGCGAACATTTGCATAGAATGGGACGGTGTTAGGACATCAGTCAAATCGTGTGACTGACATTCAAGTCGGCTTAATGTTTACAGGGTGATTTGAGCTGCGCTTCTTTTACGTATTCTTTTGCTTGTTCGAAAAACATCCAGTTTTCCGTTTTTAGATGAATGTTTGTATAAATTAATTATTGTTTTCTATGGTTATTTTAAATTAAATAAGTAGGTATTACACGTCAAACATATAATTACGGTCTACGTGACAAAAAAATATATTTATGCGGCCTTAATGTCTCGTTATTACAGAGATTTTTACTAACTAGTGCGGAAAAGTAAACTTTGCGCACGCTTTGTGCGTAAAATTCTCTTTTTAAGGCAATATGAAAAAAGTCGTTCGATACACGTGTAAAACTTCTTTTTAACTCGGATGATTGTCACCTGATTGACAACCTCTTAAAAAAAATTATGCACTTGTATCGAAATGTACTATTATTTTGACACGTAGGTAAATCGTAATGAAACATTTGACGTAGACCCTAGGTATCTTTAAGGACAATATTAATCCACATTAATTTACCGACACTGACGTAAATGCCTAGACAAATAGAATATGTAGCAACAATTTTAGGTTACGTACCTATTACGATCCATGTGAGTTCATTCAATTGTTTTGGTAAATGGTTCTTTAAGTAAAAAACACTGTTTTGAATTGTGTATTTTTTTATTTCAGGTTCAACTCCGAAGGCAGACAGCAAGCCGCACCTGTAAAAGAAACACCTTTCAATAACGGAACACCATGTACAATAAAAGGGATGGGTACTCAAATAAAACCTATAGGCAGAAAGCATTAAGGCGTTCGGGGTAAGACGCCATTGTTGTCATATCGGTAGATAAACTACGGCATTAATCAATGGACTACGACAATGGGTCGCTTACCTCAAACCAAACTTACATCAACCGGCCCTGTCTGACCTCTGAACTACCTTATAACGTAGTCACCGCATTCGACATAGCCGTTTTAGACAAACTCTGATCTACAAATTAAAACTTCATTTAATACACATAAAGTAGGAAATCGCTTGTAGATTTTCCATAGAATTTGATTTACAGAATGCAAAAGTAGGTGCGTGAAGTCATGCAGTTTTGGACAGGTACATACATAATAAATGACTATGCTATTCATAGGTACGTACGCGATAACGGTTTTCGTGGTGACAATTCTAACCTTCGAGCATGTGATTACGTTGAGCCTAATTATCATAAACATCGTTAATCTTGCTATCGATTCGTATTATTAAAAAAAGTATAAGAAGTATGTGTGAAGGGACATTAGTAAGCATGTGAAAAGCTGTTAGAAAAAAAGGTTTTTTTTGTATTAAGTATGTCAATACATACGACATTAGATTAATATTAAAGAAAATAATATTTATTAATAGCGCTTCTATTTTTTTTGTAGCTCAGCAACGTTTGTATTTTTTAATATAAACGAATACCTAATCGCTTCCCATGCACACATATTATTCGTTTTTTGTTGTATCGTGATATGAGTCTTATATCAGGTACTTTCTTTTTAACGAGAGAACAACAATACGCTTACTTTGATATTGTAATTCAGATAAACGGTAAATATAGTAATTAAAAGATATGGAAGAAATTTATACTTAAAAATATCCGTTTATGCTTGGTCTTTATCTACTTAAAGTTACATATATTTTCTCTTAGACAGTATGACAAAATTACGAAACTCCCAGTATTTTTTGTCACCGAGTTCTTACTTCAGGTAAAACAAATTGGAATTGTTACAAGTAAAAAAATCACGATGCATTTATTAACAGCTCAATTAACCCAATGAGATTTCACACAAGAAAATAATTAGAACACCGCTTGCTATGCAAAATCAAACCCCTGAAGATAAATAAAATTAATTTCCCTGCCATTTGAAGTCGACGTTTAATCACAAGCACCAACCCTCCAGGATTGAAAACCGAAATGATTTCATTAGTCTTCGAATTTGCACATCAGAGCATGCACAATATTGTCTATTACTTCCAGAAGCTACTATTTTGGCGAATCGTGACACTCTGAAACCGACTTTAATAGTTACTATGTTGAGTTTTGAATTTAGGAATAGGAACTATGAATTCGGCGCTCCAGACAGTCAACGATTGATTCAGATTCGGAGATATTTGGCTACAGCAAATTAAGTGTTGTTGCAATTAGGATAGAGATTGTTTTAGCATGTGGTGACGTATATGTAGTTTTAGTTTGGTTGCTCCAGGGTCAGTTGGAAGTCCGAATTAATCATACATTGCCCCTTTGTTTCGAGACATGTCACCATTGTCACCAGGGCCACCCGAGACTAACTATAGAAACTATGGTGTAGATATTCTCCTTAGTCAAAATACAAAATAAATCAGAGTAATATTAAACGTAAGTTTACGCGATTAAGACCCGTTTGTCATTAAAATAGTTATGAGTGATAATCGTGAAAGTTTAAATCAATATACATAATCTTAATTACAATCGAAATCCTTTTAGGTAAGAAGTAGTCCCGATAAAAAGTAGCAGTGTATTATGATACGGTATCTTTTCGAACTGATCGGTTTTGATTATGCAGTACCTACTTATTTTTTAGTAATCCTTATACAATTTAGTTTAAAATAAGAATACAATCATATTAAATCAAACAAGCTTGTGTGTATTTATATTGCTTTTGACTTTTTGAACAACGTTTTTTCCCAATTTTCATTTGGCACTGCGCTATTAGAACCGTATTATTTTTTTTACAAGCTGATTTGCGTTATAGAGAATATGATCTAATACTTATATATAAAACTGGTTCTTACTCAAGACAGTCAGAAGTACCACTACTTCAAGCTCTGAAAGTACTTTTCTAGGGGAGTTCATTTTCGGTGAAAAATGCAAAACCGCCAAAGTAGTAAATACCTCTCAGCACCCCCAAATTTAAAGTAAATTAAACAAGGGCTGTTCCGTAATAAGACTGTTCAAAGACGCATATTTATAATGAATCGTTAAACATTCAGAAAAATGTACCTATCGTTAAAGGTAAATACTGCCAGAACACCATGTTCAAAATCCTAAAGGTACATTAGAACAAGTAACGCTTAATCTTTCACATGATCATTTGATTGAATATGACTTTATATTTGTTTTTAAAGTTTAGTTTATAAGGATTTCAAAAAAATAAGTATTGTTTTAAAAAAACCGGTCTGTTTAAAAATATACGCTGCTATTTTAATACCGAACCACTCTTCAGATACTTTTTCTAATCCTAATTTTTTTTATTTATTTCAGGTTACATACGTACTCCCAGAGCTTTCCGCTGGCTTTTCATCGTATCTAGTGGTGAAATCTTCTGTATAGTAATAAATGAAGACAGTACTTTTTGAATATGTTATTTTTAGAGCTGCAAATATATTTATGCAATTGAATTACAATATTATATAATTGAATATGCCCATACCTACATAGGATGTATTTTATAGTAGGTACATGTTTATCAAGTAGGCGATAGATATATTTGTTTACGTACCTACTGAAAAATATGCTTTTACCGCTTACTTTTGCTTTTTTCAATAACGACAGTTTCGAAAACAATGTTGCTAGATACCTACCATTATAATACCCGGATATAAGTTGATCAAGTTGAGTAGAAAAACAGCGGAAAAGCTGAGATACTTTAGATTTAGATACTATGTAAAAAAAATCCTGGGCTAAGCATTTTCGAATCACTGTCCTGAGAAGAACCAGTACCTAAGAAACTCAAAACAGTACATCTTATTAAAATAATACGCATTAAAGAATTTATTACATCAGAAAAAGTACAAAAATGATAATTATTATACAAGTACACAATATGCACCTATATCTATATTACTAGAGATGTAAAGGTAGGTACTGGAAGTCTTGGATGGCCTCGGGCCCGGTAGGTACGATCTATTATGACATCCCCAATACGTCCTGTATTTAAGTGATATAGGTAATCAGAGGGCTTACAATCCGAGTGTCCCTAGTAGGGGCCAGAGTGCATCCTTCTCCCCCTATCGTGAGTGAACGCTCGGAAACGAGTGACACACGTGAACGGGACAAATGAGCACTGTAATGCCCTTCCATCTTAGGGCTTGTCCATTAATCACGTCATACGATTTTGGCCTATTTTGACCCCTCCCTCCCCCTTAGTGATATGTGGTGATATTTCCAACCCCCCAATATAATTTGTAATTTATTCCCAACGTTTTTTTTAATAACACTTGTTCCGGGTTTGACATTAGGTTATATTTAAAAAGTGATCTTAAAGAAAAGTATAGGTGATTTTTTACTTGCTTTAATGCTGACGACAGAGAGTAGCAAAAAATTACACTTGATTTGTCCGATGACCTCCCCTCCCCTATGATAATTGGTGATTTTTTCTTGACCAACCTGTGCAGTATGACTTGATTAATAGACAAGCCCTTAGTTACACATGTAGCCAAGACACTTACATTAGGTACCTGGTACCTAATGTACCTATACTACCTATATATCTGCGTCCGATCGTAAAATCCGCCAGCTCATGAAATTCTTATCTCTATGAATACCTAATACCTATCTCGAAACGTCACCATTTTCAAATATCTTTTCGTCAGTAATAAGTATAATACATTCATGTAAATGCGTTTAAGTATATTTAGACCATTGTTACTAGATATTTTAAATGTTTAGCACAAGTCATGCAAATACCCTATTAGATTTACCTATTATTTAGGGTAAATATCATACAGCGAGTCCTTTTAATTCGTCGCAAGTATTTCTCGAAAAGTTCTTCAAAATTATTAGCGATTCTAACTGCACGAGCTACCGTTTGCCTATTTTGTTAGCATTATTTAAATATTCTAAATAATAAATACTTAATCTCCTATTAGATCTTATTTACGTATAAAACTTTTGAGAAATGCTCACCCAGCAATAGCATGCGACATCATCATCATCATCATCATCATATCAGCCGAAAGACGCCCACTGCTGAACATAGGCCTCCCCCAAAGATCAGACAATGACCGGTCCTGCGCCACCCGCATCCAGCGGACTCCTGCGACCTTCACCAGGTCATCGGTCCACCTTGTGGGGGGCCTACCCACGCTACGCCTTCCGGTACGTGGCCGCCACTCAAGAACCTATGCGACAACACCTAAAGAATTATTATAATACAAACCATAAGGTAGGAAATTAAAACTTTCTTTTCTTAATAGGTATCATAGCATCCGACAAAAGCCGCAGGAAGCATGCAGTGACTCCCGCGGCGACGACGGCTAGCGGAAATTGGATGCCGAGATTTGGTTCAATCTTACCATTCAATCCATTCATTCGTTGCCTAATTACTTCTATCATGTAGAATACTTGTTTTTAAAATGATTTTCGCCTAAAATCATATTAAGTTAAGTTGGATAGTTAAGGTTTCATCACTATAGTGAGTGGATACCTAATCCATACAAATATTTGCTTCTTGTAATGTTATGGTTGTTACCCACCTTTAGGCGGAGTAGGTCATTTTCTTAGAAAGTCACTTTCGGGATAGGTCATGTTCTTAAGATGTCACTTTCTGAGTACGTCACTTTCTGAGAGCGTCATATTAGCGTCTGATACCTGTCCAGTATCCATAGTATCCATACCTTCTTGGAGGCCAACTTACGAAAACGTACAGAACAGCCACAAAATGCAAAAAGTGACGAAGTCAGAATGTGACAAACTCAGAAAGTGACTAATCACGAACGTGACAAATTTAGAAAGTGACGTACTCCTAAGGTGACGCTCTCAGAAAATGACGTACTCAGAAAGTGATATCTTCAGAACATGACCTATCCCGAAAGTGACTTTCTAAGAAAATTACCTATTTCGCCTAAAGGCTTAATTCAGCTTAACGTGGGACTAGGTTGATTTATTGATTTTTGTGAGATCGCCGTTATGATATTTATTATGGAATCATCAAAAAGGAGACACCGTTTATGCGGTTTGATAAGATCAGTCAACAATTAGGTTTTGTTGTCCTTAACTTGTGCAGTTGTACTCTCGGCTTCAAATATATTAATGATTGTAATCCTTTGTGCCATACCAATTATAAAAAAATATAGCTACTATAATGTATTGGATTCTGGGAAATTATGTTTCGCAGTTGTATAATTTAATGGACGTGACGGCCATATAGCTCCAAATCTCAATTATATACCTTAAAAGCGCGACCATCACAGATCCAATGACTACATACATTATTTACGTATCCAAAGTAGGTATGTAGAAATAGTTATTTATTTTCCATTGTAAAATGCTGTATGATACACATGTTAAAATGTAGGCTGTTTTCTAACTCGTGACGTGACGGTTTTAGTCACCGACACTCGTCCTGAAAACGCCTAATACTTTCCACAGTTGTATCATACAGCATTTTACAATGGATTATGCAAGGAAAACAAGACTATCTCGACAGTACCAACCAGGCCGTGTGGAAAAGCACTATGAAAATTCATTCCCGCAAAACACTTTCTGTGCATAAGTTTACCCTTAAAAAGAGCACATTCTGAGCAAATGAATTGTAAAGAAATAAGCCACACTTCCCGTTTATCCAAACTATCATGCTGTATTTGGTACCGTTGCAGCCCCTATCTTGGTATCGGCCGGATGATCTTTATTGAATTACCCCACGCTGCTCCCAGCGAGAGACGGGATCTAACAGAGATGTGGCTTTTACAAGTGTAGGTATTGCGCTGATTTTTTTTATTATACAGGGTGTAAGTCTAATACGGGCGAAGCTCTTAACGGGTGTTAGTTTACGACATAATATGTACATTCAAATAACTTTTACTTAAAATTAGAGCTACAAAATAATTCGGGTCGCAATGTAGAGCAACATACGCGAGTTAAACACTCGTTGACAGCTAATTTCAAAAGTTATGACATAAATGCCATATCAACATAACAAATGTTCGTACCTACATTGCTACTCTGATAATCTTAAAAAAATCTTGTAAGATTACACTAATGAATCCTATGCCTGCTTTGATTGATCGCCCGTATTAGATTTACACACTGTAGAGAGCACAATTTTGTTTGTGTTCAGTGCTTTTATTTCGTACAGAATTGCTACAAGTGTAGGTAAGGGGAGTGATCATCAGAACATTCTTCATTAATGTATTCCCGATTCCTACGTAAAAACTTGAGTCTCTTTGTGTCAAAAAGTTTGTAATTTAGTACCTAATACACAACTGACAAATTATTGGATAAATACCCAGCTATATTTTATGTCTGCAATGATGTACCTACTTTTTCAAAACCCGCTAGCTTTATCCTCTTTCTAAATGATTACACAAATGCTATAGGTACACCCAGTAAGACTAATTTTAAGTATTTTGAAGTTTTAAGCGACTTTCCTTTTTAACCATAAAGCTTATATCTATTATCCATACCATACCACAACAAAGGTTTGTTTGTGCAACGAACAAATCAAACAATTCAAATTTGAAAGCTGTAACATTTAGGCAACATGAAATGGCAACAAAGTCGTGACTGCACACTTTTGTATCACGATGCAAATGATGAGAACCGACCTTCGAACGACAAACTTGATGTTACAACAAATAGAGAGAGTTGCTTTCCAGCTACAAACGCAGTGCCACACAGTGCGTTATTCAAGTTCAAGTATTATATATCCGGGCGCATTGTTCACTTTATTCGCACTGTGCACAGTTTTCGAGAGCGCATATCAATCATCTAATGAACACCGTTAAATAACATCACATTATGTTAAAACACGATTCTTTATCACGGGATCTGGCGCCGACTCGGCTGAGATATATTGAATGTTTATACAATTTGTTTTTATGTAAAGCTCTCATACCTCATTTTATCGATGCTGGTATTACTTTTAAAATAGTAAAGTAATTATTAATGCGTTTTATGCGGTGTTGAATTCATGCTGGCGATAGTGGGTAATTTATAATTTTAAGAACTTCGGCGTTTATTTTACGTTAACGTAATCCAACGAAAACTAACTAATGTTTTTGTGTCTCAGTTTTTTTTCGATTTATCTTTATGTTTATAAATTTAAAATGTTAACACTTTCTTGCAGTCGCTGTTTATTGATTTAGTCATTAATTCAGACACGAAAAGTAATAAAGACGTAAATAATACTTCTGAGTGGATTGGCCGTTTGGTGACGGCAGTAAGAATACATTTGTTACCACCCCAACTCCTCCTGCGGGTGTCGTAAGAGTCGACTACGGGATTGAAGTGTCACTGACCATTTTACAAGATTGATGATGGGCAGCAGCGTCATCATAGTGGACACATTACTGCGATCGCCAATCCGCTTGCCCAGCGTGGCGATTATGGGCATTTACCTCCTAATGCGTCTATACACATAGTTAATAGGAGAGGCCTACGTCCAGCAGTGGACTAACATAGGCTGATGATGATGATGATGATGATGAAGTAGATTTACCTAAGATGTTTGAAATAAAAATTCTTTTTTTACCATGGTGGTTTCAAATCTCAATTATCTTGGCTGTTTTATTTAACTACTCCTGTCGAAATCCCCCGTCGGCTGCCGCAGCGTCTCATCACGGACGCTACCGCTAATATCGAAAAGTATCAAACATCAAGCAACTATATTTGTCTATACTTAAATTATATTTTACGTGCGTTACGCACGTTTTTTAGTCGAAAAATAACTATACTAGACATGTTTCGTTCCGTATATGAGGAACATTTTCAAGAGCCAATCGCTGTAAGCGACGAAGACATATCGAACATTTTTCGACTTAGAATAATTTTAGTATGAATGAGTCTGACGAGAGTTTTGTATATTTCTCTAATGTCATGTTCTTTAATTGTGATGTAGGTAATTGGAAAGATAGAGATATATGTAATAATATTAATAATATAATAGGCATAAGAGGTGAGTTGCATTAGTATTTTAGCAACTTTTTTGTTTTTTTTTCGATTTCCACGGTAAGCCTTCACCGCTTGTGAGATATTTAAATGAAAAGGATAACGAACATGACATTAAGTATACTAGGTATTTATGTACTAGACCTGGTAAATGGTTAAAAAAGAATCTAGACTTACCTATACAGTACCGGCCAATAATACTCGTATATCACATTCAGATTTTTTTCAGTAGAACTTTTGTTTATATTTGAAAGTGGTTTCCACACTTTCCACCTTACGAATATTTTTTTTTTTATGTTGGCACAACAAAGTGGCTCCACTCCACCTGATCGTAAGTGAAAAGTATAGCCCAAATCGCTATAATAGGTAGCGAATATAGCTAGTATAGGCTTTTGTGCTAGGGATGAAAAAACTTGGCATCATATACATAGTCGTTATTTCATGAGGATTTTTTGTGTAAAGCATGGATTTAGTAGTAAAATTATTTTTTTTACTACAGTTTTTTTAGCAATACGCTGTGTCTCCCATTGTTATTCACAATACTTAATTTTAATATTAATCATTAATTACTTCAAAAGCACCAAAATAATATGCTATCTACATACATGTGCCGCTAACACGCTCATACAAAAAGTCACGAATGTGATATATTATTGGCCGGTACTGTAGGTTGGGGGTTTCTCTACATGACCGAATCAGAAATGAGCAGCAGGCCTAACGAAGAGGCCTGCAATTGTATACGATAAGCGATAAGTCACGTGACCATAATAATGTATGGAAATGGTCACGGCTTATCGTATCCGATTGCAGAATTGCAACTTGGCTAGCTGATCCGTGAACGAACTAAAGTCACCGACATAGCCTTCAGGATTAGCAAGGTGAAGTGGCAATGGGCAGGCCACATTGCACGCAGAGCAGGATGCTTAGTCAAGTTGCCAATCGCTAACGCTTAATCGTCAATCGTAATTTGACTTTGATTGAATATTTATTAATGTAATTTATAACATGTCAATTGGAAAATTATTTGTATACTTAACTGACGTTATTATTAAGTTTATAGCTAATTGTAAGTGGTGTTTGATATATAGCGTAAATACCTATTGTTTTCTTGCTTCGCCCTAACAGGGCCCATGTGAAACTATTTATTTTAATTATTTTGTACATCAAAAATACCATGGTTGCAATAAAGAATTATGAATTATGAATTATAAATGAAAGGCAGCTAACTGTTTTTGTCGCATTAATGGGAAAGACTGACAGAGAGGGAATCTACGATACGGTACTAAGCGCAAGCGATTGGCAACTTGGCTAACCGATGGGGTCGAAAAGAGCTCGAGTGGAGACCACGGTTTGGCAAAAGCAGCGTAGCCCACAAGATGGACAAGAGATTTTATGAAAATCGCCGTAGGCGCTGGATGCAGTTCGCTTCCAAACGGTGTCTGTGGAGGTCCAAAAGGGAGGCCTATGTAGTTTACGTCTTATGATGATGATGGTGAAGTAGAAAAGTAGTTTACGTACTCGACATCAACGCTTCAAACGCCTCGGTCCAAAGTCCAAACGCTTGGAGACTTCAAATACACCCTTGAATTTTGTTCTTAGATGTACCTATATACACCGTGTTTTTATTGATTTCCGTTAAATTGGACAGGTTACTTGGAACATTAATAGAAGTTGCCTGGTACATCGGCTTTTGTTAATTTCGAAAAAAAAACATTTTTTTCGTTTTCATACATAATAATTGTAATGGTAAGTGTGGTGTGAGAGAACCTTAAAAATAAGATCTCGGGCGACTGACGGCTGCTGACGGCACATGTCAAAATAAGTAACATTAGGATGTAATGAAGGTGGCAATACACTTGTTCAGTCATTAAACTTATTTTTTTAATAACTCAATAACAGTAATAGTTAAGACACTAGTTTCTTAGAGAAATAGATCATTTTTGACCTAAATAAGCTTCCCTTTAATTTAACGGAAATCAATAAAAACACGGTGTATATATAAAGCACTTGTGAATATGAAATGATATTTCATACGTATGATATTTCATACGTAAGTTTTTTTGAAAAACTAGGTACCTACCTACCTACTTATTTTGTATAGTATAATCAAAGAAAATATCTAATCAATGCATAACAAAAAATGCACACTTACTCATAAACTTCCATCGCCTTCAAAATTACCATTTTTCAGAACCCAAGTCGTTGATAGCAAGCGGCCCACCGCTATTACCTGTCAGTTGATGACGATATAATTGCTGGATTCGACACGTAATGAGCGAATCAACAACTTTTTACAATTGCTATGATCTCGCCGCTCGACTGTCATTAGAATTATAACTTCATTTGCGAGCATGGTGGCGCGACATGCTAACTCGCGTGCTTTTCTGAGAAACAATCTTAGCAACATTTTCATGGTTTAAGGTTAGCCAAGCCAACTATCATGGGCTTAGGTACCTATACTCACTCAGTCCATAAATTTTTGACACTGCAATTCGTTACGTCATTTTAACTAGTTGCCTGGCCTGTAGCTCTGCCATGAGTTGGAAAGTAAAGGAATAGGTACGTTAGGTTTTCTCGATACGTATACTACGTATAGTGCATCAAGGGAGGTAAGTATACGGAATAACTGACGAGAGTGTTAGAAGCCCGACGCCGTAGGCGGCGGGCTTTTAATGACTCGAGTTAGTATTCCGCTTAACGACCGTGATGCATACAATGTTTTTCATCACACTTGCGGACAAAAAAATAAGTTTTAAGACAAAATATTATTCTATGACGTACTAACATTTCTATTACTCCCTGGGGAATTTCACTTTTCTATTACTCCCACTAACGCACGCAAGCAATGGCGCGCTTAAACAGCAAGTGTGATGAAAAGCATTATATCGCGGTCGCACTGACATATTGGAGCGAGCGCGATGGCCTGCTTTACGTAGGTATCGAGGAAAAGCTACCGTTACCGATACTTGCAAAACCTGGGACCTATTTCTCGAAAGCTTGTAACTTGTAATACAAGCGGAAGTCCTTATCTTATTAATAGTGTTAAAAAGAAGAAGAAGAAGAAAAGGACGTTTATTCGAGGCAAGAACACAGTAGAAACAAAACAAAACAAAAAACACGAAATATGTCTCGAAAAAGAGACTTGCATTTGTAATACAAGTTACAAGCTTTTGAGAAAAGAAAAGGGCCTCTGGCCTGATGGAAAATAAAATACGTTACATGAAATAAGTTTTTCAGAGGAGATTTCCAGCTTCGTACCGAAAACTCAATTGTGAAGGTAAGAAAATGAATCGGTAAGTAAATAAGACTGATAAAATATCATGAATCTGTCGGTAATGGTTAAAATTAGTGGGCTTACATTGAGCTGCCTCCGCGTTATTAACGAGGACTTACTTTTTTTTTTATTTCAGTGCCAAAAATGTTAACAGGTGGAATGGAGCCACTTTGTTGTGCCAACATAAAAGAAAAAAAAAAAAGCACAAATTTAGGTTCTTAAAGGAGGGTGGGAAAATTGGCCTATTAACCAATAACGACAAACGGTATGCCTCTAGATAGCTTATGTTAAGCTCCGTAACTTTTACTATGGCAGGAACTTCCAAATATGTGTGTGAAGAAACTTAATATCACTTAAAAACACTATTTATCGCAAGTGTTCGTGATCGTCATTATTACTCGTCTTAAATTAGTAAAGTGTTTAATTTCCGCAAATATGTCGTAGTCTCTTAAGATACTCTGTATAATATATGTATATAAAAATATATTTTAAGGATCACTGTATGTTGTCCAAAAAATATTCTAAGGTAAATATTACGAACTAAATGTCTCATTGGTAAATGATTGTTTTAGCTATAACTTTTTTTCTCACAGCTGTTAGACCGTCTCTGCCTGTTAAACAAAAATTGTAGAGTACAAAACAATCTTTCTAAAAATATATAGTTTGTTGTTATTGGCTATTAGGCCAGGGTCCATAAATTTTTGCCCATCCTCCTTTACTTGCCAAACTGCAGAAGCAGTTTGTTGGCAAGACAGCGCTCATTTTTTTACAACTTTAAACTGTCTTGTACATTAAGTATTTACATATTTATTTATTTATGCCAGTGCACACTATATATCTATCGGACTGGCTCGCAGCAATATGCGGTAGCTCATGGTACGGCTACAGAATGGGCGTTAATATTTCGCTACTACTTAGGTTACGCGCTACTGGCAAACAACACTTTGCCGGCCGCTCCGCTAAACTAAGTTGCCGCCTACCGGCTCCGGTGAGCAGAAAATAATATACACATTACACACCTCGGCCGTTAAATGGGACAGCCTCGGATCACATGTTTGTCGGCCTCAGCTTCGTCTCGGCCTACAATTACAGGTCATCCAAGACATTTCCCACTTCAGCGGCCTTGGCATGTACTCGTAATTGACTAATTCTTTCTAGTTGAGCGTAGTGTAGGTATTTTCTTAGGAAATTTTCTTGCCAGCAGTACGAACAATATTCTTATCTATTCTTTTTCGTACTTGGGAGATAAAAGAATCGCATTTGATGGACCGAATAGTTAGCCGCTAATGCGTATGCGTGCGATACTTATTCTGAAATAAGGTTCTGGTCTTATGATGCAGTTTTAAGAACCATGGCAGTAATTCATTCACGACTTAGTAATGCGGTTGTAACACGCAGCTCATATTAGGTATATTACTCAGTATTTAATAATTACCTCGGTAATCAATTGATTATGTTTCTGTAGCCGTATTAAGGAGCATTCAGACCAAACGAGCATTCGCTATTATATCCCCCACTCTACGAAATTCGTTCGTACACAAAATTTGATTCGTCGAAATTCGTTGTTTTTGTAGAGTGGGGGATAGAATAGCTAATGCACGTTTGGTCTGAATGCACCTTTAGGTGTGCTTTATGCATCCATGGAGTAAAACCTAACGTGGTAGGTGGGCATTTTCACTTCTAGGGACACCCAATTTGCTTAAACTCTCACAAAAAAGTTAACGTCGACGTCAGCTTTGTAACGACAATTAAGCATAAAGTATTTAAGTATTTCCACTTTAGGCGTGTTTTTATATTGCATATAGGTACGCATAATATTTCTGGAATATATGATAAAAAAAACGTTTTTGTTAATATTTAATGCTTAATTGTCGTTACAAAGCTGACATCGAAGTTAACTTTTTTGTGAGAGTTAGGCTAATTGGGTGTTCCTAGAAGTGAAAATGCCCAGGTACCTACGGCTACAGTAGCCGTACCATGAGTTGGAAAATGAAGGATAGGTACGTTAGGTTTTCCTAGCTATGGTCCAATACATCAACTACGGTCCACAATGCCAACTCCTAAATAAGCTGTAAATGTTGGATGTCATATACCTAACAAAGAAAAAACGACCAAGATCACCAACGTCCGAGGTGGGAATCGAACCCACGTGCTCAGCTTTCGCGGCTGATGCCTGCACCGATCGGCCACTCGGTCTTCTCGGTCGGTAAGACCGAGTGGCCGAGCGATGCAGGCATCAAAGGGCCTAGTGTAGGTAATAACTTTTAAAAAACGTCTCGTCTCTGGCATATAGTATTTAGAGCCTGTTCACACTAGCGATTCACTTGGGCGATTTTAAAGCGATTTCTATATAAAATTGCTCGCGGCGAACTCGCGGCGATATCACCGCGTACAATTTTAAATCGCTTTAAAATGGCCCAAATGAATCGCTAGTGTGAACAGGCTCTTAGTAGTGCGACTACTGGGGAAAAAATAAAAGCACAAATCAAAATATTTTGTGTTTGGCTTTGTCCAAGTTATATTAGCACGATTAATATAACAATTACACCTAATAGAAGATATTTAATTAAGTTTTGAACCATGGTTGGGAGCGTTGGGACTATAGTTAGGTGGTTTTACGATTATGAAGAATGTAATTTGATCTCGACATTTCACACACTTACATTAGTTACTACACTTACCAACATTCTTACAATATTTTAAATACTTACTCTAGTCCAGAGTACAAAAAACGCCATCAGAAAACAGCTCCTATTTGAGTGGATACGTACAGTGTCATATATTTTGTAACAGATAAAGTAATCAAATAGTTCGGTAAGAAGAATCGGTTTTTTGAATAGCGTGAGACAAAATGCTACCTACCAGAAGTAGGACCACTTTTTGTACGGTTTCATCTTATCCCAGCGCAACTTATATCAAATTATATGGGTATTTATGGTATAAAGAACTAGGTATTTCGCTGTTGCCTGTTACAAAAATGTTTAACGTTGACTGTCCCTAAACAGAACTTAATTTTCTTTCAAAATTTTGTTACATCTTTCAACTAAGGAGGTAGATATCTAACGGTCTATCCTATAGGTAGGTAGGTACCATTCGTCAGAAGAATAAAAAAAAATTAAAGAAATATGGTTGACTTTCCATAGCATTTGACTTCTTTAACCCATTTTAGACTAGCGGTACCATATGGGACCACTTTTTTGTGAGTTTAAAATTAGCAACATTTTCTAACTTATGACGCTTTAAACGATATTTCATTGATTAGATATTATTATTAAGGACACGGTGCTACTTATAACGTTCCAGAATTATACCCCATTGACCGAAGTTGGGTGTGAGTGCATTGCAAATTTTCGAAGAAAGTTGGAAACGAGGTTGAAGTTTTTTCTAATATTTCATTTACTGATTAAAAAATTATCACTATTATTGAAAAACTATGTAGTGTAATGATATTGCTTTTAAGTAAATTATTCAGAATAATACTGGTAAGTATAAATATTGTTCGTTAAAATTACTGGTCCCAAATGGGATCGCTAGCCGTTCCCCGTGCGTTATTATTTTATTGTGTAAAATATTTTATGTTAATTTTTGTGTACATTAAGCACGCTAATTTAACATTAAATAATATTTCAATTGTACCTTTATCATATAAACGTATTTTTTTCTTATTTATTGAATTTTTGATGCAGTTTATGTACTTTAAATTATAAGGCCAAATGGTCATTTTGAAGCATTATCAAAAACTTGAGCCTTAAATTGTTCTTTTAGATCCCGCCATAGCTTCCCATGAAGATTCTGACAAAAACATGCTTAGTTATTTATCAATTATCCAAATTGCAGACAATGCGACTCAGGTATTTATATTATAAAATTCACTGGTCATGTTGACAGACCATGAAACCATAACTGAAACGATATTATTTTTTAATAGGGTTACCCAATTGATGTTACTTACTTTTTAATGCAAATTATAGATTCAGATTTATTATATAAACGAGATTAAACATTTAATAAGTATATAATGTTCCATTGGTAATTTCCAATGTAAGAGCCTAGCGGTACCATATGGTACCAGCATTTTTTTCAAAAACTGAAGGTCACCCAATTTTTTTAGTACATAAATATCGTTAAAGATACGACAATAATCAACATATCAAAAATTTACAAAAATCGAAGACCTCAAAAAAACTCAGTCTATAATGGGTTAATTCATAAGTCATATCGTGAAACACGTTCCTAGGATTCGCCTTTTGTTATTTTGTCGGCCGAACTTCAAGTTATCACTTATCATTCATTAACTTGCCTTAGAAAACCTAGAAAAAACCTACCTTGCCACAGTTCGCTAATCTAGAATTAAGGTGCCCTTTTGGGCTTTAACAAAATACCGCAACGTCATACATATGAAATAGGAATCCTTATTCTTTATAGATAAACCTATACATTTTATATCTATACCAACCTTTATAACTACACCTACTACGTGCTTCTCGTTAAGTAGTGACGTAACAGCTCCCTAAGATCGTTCCATTTGAAGTTGAACGGTGAAAAATGGTAATTAATAAGGATGGAATGATGCAGGTATCCATGGATGGGAAGGAGATGGTCATAGCTCGATCGACGTCATCTTCGACTGCAACGCCTGACGTGTATCCAGTGGCAACAAGTTTCACTTCAGAATTTTATTCAAATATTTTTTCCTTGTATGGAATTGAAGCTGATAGAGTCGTGTTACTTAGATTATACTCTTTTGTGGTAGGTAATATGATTAGTTAGATTTTAAAACAATTCTGTATATTTATGTAGGTAGGTAGGTAATACCTAGCAACTTTAAATTCTGAATCGTCACGAGCCTAGTCAAATGGACAAAATAATGACAAATGATTTAATTTAGTATACTTAATTAATCATGAATAAGTAAGTTTTATATTTAAAATTGGCTACACAGGAATCATAATTATGTATATTTTAGGATGTAATTTTCGGTCATGAGAAAAATACTTAGCTAGAGTGTACCCCAGCACCTGATCTTTTTATGTTGTCATGAAGTGAATTCATGACTTTTCCATTTATTTTCTATAAATCTTCGAATTCAACTTCCGAAATTATTTATAGTCCTCATCCTCACATAGTGGCGCCATCTACATTATTGTTTGTGTACTTTGTTAAGACACTAATGATCGATTATCCAAGTCTCTGTACTTGATACAAACTACAAAATAAAAATACGTCTCAAACAATATTCTAACGTTTTCGTTAAATAATATCCAAATAATCGTTTTATTAACAGGCTTAGTAGATAGTCGAAACCTGTGTGGCACACCGTACAATATAACAAATGAGTTGGGCTGCGTCCGAGTGTCTGCCGCGGGAGTGGGGCGGCCGCGGGGCGGGGCGAGCGGGGGGACCGCCCTAAACAAAATGGCAGCTGTTTGCGCGCCAAAATTTGAATTTGGAATTTAGATTCGTGCTAAAAGACGTTGTATTTCAGAATGATTGAGACTTAAAAGCTATATTATTATAAAGATATTTATGGTAAATCTGAGTTTACCTTTGGTTGTTAAGAATAAAACACAGATTATCCTGTATGAAACATAAATAAATAATTATAAGTACCTATCTATTAATATTAACAGCTCATGCCCATACATTAAAAAATCTGATTTGGTTCATGATAAAAGTACCAATTACAATAACTTACACCCATGAAAAATAAATGTCTGTAGTGTGTAATTTGGCATAAAATAGCAAATTAAATGTGATTTTACACCTATTAAAAGACTATAAACGACCACATTTATGATCCAATAACAACTCAACAAACATAACACATAAATCTTTATTATTGCGATTTAAAGATCCATTGAAAGCTAACTTAAACCCAGTCCAAAGGAAATCCAACCTTATCAGCAATAGCATACGATTCGAATTTCATATTCGATTCAACAACACTTTAACTCTCATAAACTATTTTCAAGCCGCGGCAAATGAAGAGACAAAGATTCCTGTCCCGTACTAACACAATAAGTACCCGTAAGAGTGAGAGAGACGAGAAAGATTTACGAGGTGTTTATGTCGATGCAGGAGCGTCGATTTAACCATTGCTTTGGTTTATTGCAACCGATAAAACTGAATGTTATGAGGCAAGGTCGCCTGTGAAAAATATTTAGTGATTCATGTCTTCATTGAGATCATTTTTAATAGTCTGTTTAGTTTTCATTGAATACATTGATTTTATGACTTTGAAATTACCTACAGAGAAGAGGTAGGTACGGGTACTTACTTATAATTATATTGTTTTGAATCAAGAATCTAGTAGGTACAGTCAAGGGCAAAAATATATATACATTTTTGCACCTTATTTTTACGGCATAAAATAAAAAAGTGTATAAATATTTATACCCTTGACTGTACAATATGGATTATTAAGAACTTAAAGCTCATTGAAAAGTTCACTGTTTGCAATTGCATTAATTACTTCGTAATTATGAGAATTAATTTAAAAAATGTGTGTAAAATCACACAAGAATTGATAGAATAAGAAAAAACGTACAAAGTTAATTCCTACTGAAAAAAAAGTTAAACAACCGGACTAATACAGTAAAAAATACCAATTACACTCCGTACCATAACCAAATATTTTTGCTTTTGACAATAACTGTTGTAGCTAAGCATCTATTAAAATTTATCTATAATCTGGCCAACCAGGGGCCTATTGCATAACAAATTACAAATTACAACTAATAATACAAGCGGAAGTCTCTTTCTAGTAAGAGGGATAGAAAAGAGACTTCCGCTTGTAATATTAGTTGTAATTTGTTATGCAATAGGCCCCAGCTTGCCAGTAAATAAGGCGGCAAATTAAAAAAAATAGCCTGAGCGAAGAGTTGCATGCCCATAGAAAATTTTAATCTCCCGCCTTTTTTTCCTGACAGCGATTGTTGTACAGAGTATACCTGTATGTCTAGCAAACTATAAAACTGCATCGACTGAACATTTCATGAATGAGTCTCCATATGTATGCAATTTCACAGCTGAATGTCCAAAACGGCCTTCCATACGAATACAATAATAGTACTCGCGTACATCGTCTGACCATGAACCCAATTTGTGACAAGTGCAATGGCACTGAGACCAATAAATAACACTTATCATCTCTGACCAGGAGACTTGACCTCTGGACTCTCACTCAAATGGACCAAGTTTTAAGGAAAATGGACACGAGAGAGACCAGTGAGAAGTGGTCGCAAAAACAATTGAAAGATAGTCTCTTAAGGCATAGAAAGATTTACAAAGAGAAATTATATAAAGTAACTTGGCGTGGCCAAAATTGGAAATGGCCTAAACGTATATACCCCACATTATATAAATAAGCAAGACAGAAGTCAGAAGCCAATAATGAATCTTATACTTAATAGGGAATTTTATAATTATACCTCTACAAATCATTTAAGTCTTGACTCTATCAGTGTAATTAGAAAAAACAAACCATTGTTTTTAAATCTTCATGTACATAGTCAAATATAAGGTAGGCATGTGCTTTATAATATAGGTAATTCTAAGAGCACAAACATATTACAACTTAATAGATCTGCGTTTAGTGCAGATCAAATATTACAGATAAAAATAGATACAAAACAAAGCGACAATAGAAGACCTTGGCTACGTTGAAAATCAAAATCCACAAATGACTTCCGGAGCATTTCGACCAACATTAGTGAAACACCCATGGAAACATATACTGCCATTTAAAACGCAGCAAAGCCATAATTGCCTCAATTTGAAACTTGTCAAAATCGCATTAGTTCACCTTACGTTGAAATAATGGCGAGGCTGAAGGCGATTGGATGGGGGATTATTAAAAAGGCATTAACGTTGGCCACACCTAGGCTTATAAATAACCCTGTCGTGTTGAAACAGAAAAAAGTAATTTTGAGATTTGTGGTAGGAGGGGCCGATCCGTGTCTGACACGGAAGGAACCCGCCACGAGGCTCTATCACGCAAATCATTATTTTGTCGTTAGGGAAATGTATTATAATGCCTGTATCTTGGCCCGCGATCGTGTGGAGAAAGACTTATACCTAGATTAGGCTTAATGCTTCGACTTGTTTCACCTACAGAAATATTCAAGAGAAAGATTTGATATGAATTTTAGTTGAAGCAAATAACACACCAGAAACGTAGTTAACTAAAAGAAGTAACTTATATCCTTCTGATACTTATCAGCTTAGTACATGTTTTAACCTGAAACCTAGTTTTAGATTACAAAAATTATTGAACCGACTGTTGCGAGACATTTGTTCTTAGCTCTCGGGGACTGTTGCAAAACAATAGCAAGGAAGCTTAGATTTAATCAAAAATATGTCAGTGTAATCTGGTATCAGCAGAGTTGTAAGAAAAAATATATACCTCTTGGAATTCGAAACAAACAGATGCAAAAGTCTAAAAACGACTACAAAGAATTTCGGTCACTTAAATTGTCATAACAACGAGTAATAGTCATTGCATAAACGAGCTTCCAAAAAGAATTTAAATATTATTGATGTCTGTCTACTGTCTACGTTAGCTATAGAATTCGAATTAGATACTTCCTAGACTTTAGAGCAACGTACAATCTACCGACTAATCGACTAAGTACCCACTTGAGCACCTGCCACTGATAAATAAGTTAATTCCTTCATTTAGAAATTATACAATTCATTCAAAATATTCAATAAAATCTTATTATCATAAATGTTTTCATAAAACTAGGTTTACAAAATTTGTTAGAGAGATTAATGAAAATTCTGAAATACAATCATTATGCTTTATTAATTTCATGTATTTATATATTTATGACAATATCGTCTCACCTAACCTTATTAAGTTACTAATTATAGTTATATTTCATAAATTTTGAATCAATAGGACATAAACTGGTAGGTAAATAATATTGTTTTAACCAGAGGTTTTCTCTAAGTGAAGATTCAATTTCCAAAAATTTAAGGACAGTTCTGAGTACGCCTAACATCAAAACTTAATAGTAATTTTCTCATAAACCTAATTTTACATCAAATAAATGTTTCATGACAAATTCGAAATTGAGACCTCTATCTGGCAAGGGGGTAAGAATTTTATTGTTTTAAAATTGCACTTTGATTTGATTTCCTAGAAATATCGATTTTAGAAAAACATTATCAAAACATACTACATTCTAATTTATTTATTTTTCTGGACAAAACAACGCTTACTGCTACAATCAAATGTACAACACAAACACCAATTTTTTGAGCAAACGTCGAAATTATACAAGAAAATTCACCCTTAGCCAGACAGTTTTAAGACTTAACTTTACCCGATTCAAGAGAAGAAATAAGTCAACAAAAGCACTAAAGTAAGAGAATCAATAAATAAATATCGGATATATCGACAATATACAATTATTACAATTTACATTTACTTAACGAACACAGCACAAAATTAAAATATGTATAATAGAAACCGGCTCACTGAGTTCTTAGTAAAAACGTTCACTAGTTACAACCTACGTGAAAAATCAATTTACAAATAGTTTACATTATTACGAAACACGTATAACCAGAATCCTGACAACAGCTCTCCTCTCGTATATCACTCTCCATTTAAAATATTCGTAAAACTATCGTTACGAGTAAATATATTCAATGTTCGATATTTTTCTTTACGTATATCGGTTTCTTAAAGCAATGATTTTATAAAAATACCTTTTACTAGAGTGAGGTGTTCTGGACACTGTCGGAGCTCGCTACTGCCTAGCCTGGGTCTACGGACGCGTCACCCACCAGTTTATTCTCTAACTTTGGTATACTGTGTACATGCACGACGTACCGCACTAACCCATTCCATAAGATTCAAAATAAGAAATATATCAACTTTCTCTGTACCTACGAAATTGAAGGTAACTTTTGTTTCATTAATAATAAATTATTAAGTAGCGATTTGCACCTGATGTTTTCTACCATGAAATGTCTTTTAGAATTCTCCATCGAATGGCACAACATTCATTTCGTCCGAGTAATACATTTTTATCAAAGGATATTGAGAATCTCGATAAGAATTTTCTAAATTATTAGCGTCATTCTCGTAACATTTTATATTAATTATAATATTTCCTATTACGTTTATTATCAGTTAATTACGTATATGGTGTTATCGAAAATCGTATACATTGCACGTGTAACTGGCCTTCCCAAACTACAAAGAATGTATAAAATAGAACGCAAACCGAACTGAGATTCACAAAACCAGCGCTCGGTCCTGCTACTAACAAAATGAACTAGTCGTTGTGTCTCCAAATTAATCTCAATAAAATTATTCACACTAAAACAATTGTACAATATTTAAACCCTAAAAATTATTACATACGTATTTACAAAATAGCAATTCGACAGCAATTAGAAATAAACGTCAAATATATTAAATAATAACAATATCGTTACTAATTGCCTTCTTATCAATGGTTAATTATAAGAGGTCCTTATGGTTTTGTGATTCAATATCATGCGAACACTTTGAAAATTTCGATTGTTTGCAAATTGCTTGATGCCAAAATAAATAAAGACCCTGTACCTGGTAGTGAAGGTACGAAGCAAACTACAAGAACTTCTGACAGATTTGCTATTCGGAAACTTATATTAATAATGTCGCAGTTAGAATAATAAATAACAAAGACTATCAAGCACTTTGCAAAAAATTGTCCAATAAATAGCCAATTTGTGAATGAGAAGATAATACCAAAACGATAATTATCCATTATTACAATCACATAATATCGATGCAGTTTACTAATCATATACACTGCGTTTTTGGTAATTATTGGTATTGAGATTGTTCTATAAATAAATTTATACTTAACAACTGCAAAAATCTCTTCATCACACTATCATTACTCTTTATGCGATGTCACTAAGTTACTTGCTAGTTATAATGTAATATTATCATGAAAAGTCCAACATACAATTTATACAAATTAAACTGTTCTAGTAACAGCGGCCGTTGGATCGATTGTTTCAGATTCGTCACTCGTTGATGCAAACTGAAGATTTGACATTACAACTAAATGGTCACCGAAAATTAACTTTTCAATGGCTCTAGTGGAATCTGAAACAGAGATCTGTGGTGGCCGCGCGCGGGCGAGCCTACTGCGGCGAGGTGGGCGGACTCATGTTGTCCGGCTCGTCTCCGGAGCCTGGCTCGCCTTTGGTCTTGTTCTCCTTCTTCCACTTCATTCGCCGGTTCTGGAACCAGATCTTGATCTGGCGCTCCGTGAGACAGAGCGCGTGCGCGATCTCGATTCGTCTCCTCCGCGTCAGGTACCGGTTGAAGTGGAACTCCTTTTCCAGCTCTAGCGTCTGATACCGCGTGTACGTTTGCCGTCCCCGCTTCCTTTCTGAAATCAGATAACGTTGCATGTTAATACAATATGAAATTTACATTCAAATCGAAAACAGTTGGTTTCATTAGTGAAATTCGCGCGGCAGCCCTGGGAGCGCCAGACGTTAAAAACTGCATAGGCATTTCTGATAAATGGTGGTTATTTGTAAAAGGCGAACACTCCCGGCGGAGTTAATTGAAAATTGTTTTGAGCTTATCAATTTGTTAATTGTTTTTGCTTGTCGGGTATTTCTCTCCGCTGTCGAGAACTAGTTTAAAGGTACCTTGCTAATCTGTGTTTGACATTGACTGCACAAAATTTTATACAAGTAGGGTCCAATTAGGAGAGTTGAATCAAAAAGCGATATTTCGCAATCATTGCAACCGTCCATTCATGTTCATTAATATTCTAAAGCTTAGTCTTTGCCTTTTACGATTAAGCTAGTAGTGTAATGCTGATATAGTGCGGATACTTTTTGAGGTGAGTATTAAGAAAAATGTCAAAAAATCGGCTCCCGCGTGTTTGTGAACCGCGGCGATCCGCTACCGGAGCCAATTAAAATAATTTAAGACGCCGCGGGCCTTTTTTCGTTTTGTAATCATTACTCTTCGAGGAAGATGCAAAGCCTATTATATACGGTTTAGATTCTCTGAACTGTAATTTGTATTAAAAAAACGGATGCCAGATTTAAATGATGAATGAGACAATATTCACAACTGAATTGTTCTAAATAGCAAGGACTTTTGATTTAATAGGTCAAATCCTTAAATTGGTTTGCAGACACATCATTTTTAATTCACAGCTTTGCATACCTATCTATTACAACTACTGTACTAGAATTTCGAATATTTGTTTACATGAGATGAAAGATACATATATAGAACACGAGAGCAATAATTTAGAGCTAAAATTTGAGAAGCTATTCAACTTGGTATTTAAAGTGTTAACATACCAAAACTTTTACCAAAATTCTTAGCCCAATTTTAGCATTTAACATGAAGCATAAATCTTCGGGCTATTAAAACTCGGATAGTGGTGAAGTTTGAAACTCGGGCGCAAAACGAAAGTTAACTGTTTGTGCTGCGGTTTCACATCACGCGAAACCGACTCCGTACAGACAGACACGAAAACTTCGTGGAATCAGACACAGGAATTAGTGACAAGCATTCTAAGAAACTGTACAGTCAGACCTGTTAAGAATGTCAAAGTCATTTGCTTGACAGGGATCGTATTTTCTAGGACATGAAGGCGTTTTTAGAACATACCCTCGTCCAGATGGTCACTGTTTGTATAAAAAGTAAAGAAAACAGTGATGAGATGATAAACGTATCGTTTTGTAAATGTTAAGACTTGCAGTGACAAATGTGGCCGCATATATCAATATAAGTAAGGGCAGATTGTGACCTTTCTCGCGAATCGCATTAGTCTTGATTTGGAATCGAAGTGGATTGAAGCGAACGCCTTTTTGCATGTTTTGCTTTAATCAAGAAGAAATATATTCTCAACGGTGACTGAAAACACGTCAAAGACATCTAAAATAAGTGTGTAGGAATTAGAACCTACCATATCGACTACAATTTTCAAACTCGTGCATATCGAGTATTATTATTGAAATATTTCACATTTCCGCTGTTGTCTTAATAAAATAGCCTTACTCATCAGCTCATATTGAAATATGTAGTGTTCAGCCCAACAGACCGTTAGTACATTCTTCCATATATTTATTTACGGCTTTCCAGGATGGAAGTGCACATACAACATAAATAGTATCATCGTCATCTCTGATATACGAATGACATTATGACTTACACAACATTCCTACATATTATTAAGTGAATTTAACCAAAAAAGCAAGCCCCTCGGATCGGGCGCTGCAACGGGTTCAAAATTATCGGCCACTTGTTGCCGTCAAATTGATAACAGTCTTCGCGTCCTGTGTGTTCGAGAATGCATTGTACGGGCTTTTAATGTTTTTCGAATATTTGCACGTTTATTAGTATGATTTGAAACGGTGTTTTGTATTTTGAGCACCCGATATTTTATATGCCATCTTCCCGGATTAACTATTGGAGCATTCATATCGGGAGAAAAAACAAATTTAGGGTCATGGCAATTACGTTTTAAATTGTACCAATAAGCAATGTAAATAACAGTGTCAGCTTAAACTTTTATATTTGTATGTTTGTATTTGTACCTCTTGAATGATGAGAGATGTATTGAAGTCACATGATTGCTAATATTTTCATAGCGTGCATTTTGGGAAAGGTATAAAAAATACAAGAAACATTCAAGATTCCCTTATAACCAGTGTTGTAATTACTAATAATAATAAATATCTACATTCATTTACTGAATACAATGTAGCAAATACTAGCTCGACTTGGCGGGAGTACTTCCGTGACCCCAAATCGCAAGTATCCCCACTAGACTTCCAATATGTACCGGTATTTTTGTATGCATACAAAAAATTCCGGTATTGGAAGCCCTAATCCCCACGCAACTCAAAAGCAAGCGTACTACGGTATGTTTTTATGTATAAGCATTACAAAAACCGCCAAGTAAACGCACGGCTTTATTATAGCACTAGTAGCTGGATGCATAAAACATGATCCCGCGTCAGATTTAAACCGTATGTAATAAGAACATTAAGGGCGTGCGCACGCTGGCGCACTTTCCGGGTGAATTTTCATATTCACTTAAACAAAAAAATAACGGCTTTATTAAAAAAATCCGTATAAAATTATTAGTATTGAAATTGGATTACTAATCCATGTACCATCAACATTATTGGCTCTGACAAGTATTCAGTACAAAATTATTTGTATAAAGTGACTTTTAGCAAACAGCTTGACGAAGCCATCACCGGCCGATGGGACAGATCCCTTAGTACATTATTGGGATGTCTAAGGGCTAAAGTTTTCATTTCCATAATATGTGCCACAAGCATATATTTTATGTTATATCGCTTTTATTGTTAAAACGCTTATTTATGAATAAATTCAGTTTTCCCCCAAAAAACATAACACAACACAAAAATAAATTTTGTTTTCGTAAAGGCATTTAACTATGTAAAAAGAAAGTGACTTTAAGATCGATGCTGTTATACATATAATATGTTGCCTTAGTAATATGGACGATATATCTACTTAACCGGTACCTACATGTAATTTATTTTAGGAAACATTTTATTAATAATAAGTATTATCTCTTAGCAAAAGGTGATTATTTATTTCGTTCCAAACAAAACATTATCTTTCGTACAGCTTATAGCACCACCGTACATATATCCATTATATATTTTAATCAAAATCTCTTAGACCATTATTTAATTAAGCATACAAACGGGCGTTTTGTGAACGCGCCTTTACCCGCGCGTTTGAACCGTCGGACCGGCCTCGCCTCCGATACATTGGAACGACTGTTTAAGTTATTTGAGACTCTTTGGAAATGTATTAAGTTTGATTTTAATTATAACTATATGGCATAATGAATCACTTTAGTATGAAGATTTGTCTTAGCGTATTAATATCAAACACAGCTGTACTCTGCACTTGTAAGGAACTATTGCGATTCGCATCATGAAAACGTTTTTTTGTTGAAGACTCGTTCGCGGTGTTAGTACTTATGATGTTGGAAATGTTTAACAACCGAGTAATAGAGTCATTTCATCCATGGGTACTTAAGTATTACAAAGTAGTAGTCCGAATTAAATGAAAGTGTGCAACGTTGTTTCTAAGAAGGCTCAATTACGACCGATATATAACGCATTATTATACTAGATCATGACTTCATTTCGTGTGAATATTTCTTAATTTGATTTGAGTACGGCATATCAATCCACATTTTTACATGAGACTCGAAAGCATTTGTGAGAATTGATTGGGTTTACCAAGGTGTAAATTTATGTGGGTATATGTTATTAATCAAAAATTGGTAGACATTTTTTTGTAGACTGTACGGATACGAGGTGTAAGGTCTAAAACAGCACAATTTTTAACTAGTATCTACGTTCGTTCTTTGTAATTTTGAATAGCAAATGAATCGCCGTCTGCAAATATGTAGTATCTTAGCCGTTCATATATATCTGTAGATGTATGTACCAAGTTCTCCTAAATATTCCTACTTTGATTGGCAGCTATCCAAGCAAGTACATCAGATAACCAGGAATTCGAGTAATTCCACCTTCCAATTAAACGAGTGACGTTTGCCGTGTGGTGACGGCAGAAAGAATACATTTGTTACCACCCCAACTCTACCTGCGGGTGTCGTAAGAGTCGACTAAGGGATTGAAGTGTCACTGACCATTCTACAAGATTGATGATGGGCAGCAGCGTCATCCTAGTGGACACATTACTGCGATCGCCAATCCGCTTGCCCAGCGTGGTGATTATGGGTATTTACCTCCTAATGCGTCTATACGCATAGTTAACAGGAGAGGCCTACGTCCAGCAGTGGACTAACATAGGCTGATGAAAATGATGATGATGATTAAACGAGCGTTTACGCGCGTTTCACCCGCCCGTCTGCCCAGCAATCGCAGCTTTAGCAGCGGGCGCAGCGCTGCATGTGTCGGGCCACATAAATCATCCGCCAGCGGCAGGGGGCCAGGGGAGATCGGGGGCCTTTCACGACACAATCCGTGGACGTTCGAGAACTTTCCTGCCCAAGGAAACAATGCGCGAACTTTTTTGGGCCTGTAGTGAAAATCGTGGAAAGCGATAGAAATAATGGAGACTTATTTATGGATGTTCCGCTGTATAAGACTGGCGGAAAGTCGCGCTAAGCGATGGAAATGTTTTTTCATAAAAATAACTGCTGATACAGATTTTTTTTTACCTTTTTTTTTGAAACTAAAAAGAAGAAAATTAGGTGGTAGGTAATTTAACATTTTATTCCAGTTGAATTTCGGCAGTAAAATGAGTTGGATTAATGGTTTAAAATTTTATTTTGATGTCAGTTAAATAGTGCAATAATAACCATGAAGTTCACAACAGTTGGCAAGCTATATTATGATAAGGAAACATACATTGAACCATCTACTTTTGCCAATCACGTAAGCCTCATGGGAAACTCGGTAATAATCAACAAATCCTTTCTACAGTACAGAATATTGAACTAATATTCCAAGGCAGAGGTCGACTACATTTATCTGGATATTCTGGATAGACGCGCAGAAATATTGAGCGGTCTGGGTGCTATCTGGGACCGCATTTGTACTGATTACGGGCGTGCATTCAGCCAGGGGTCGAAAAAGGGCTTGATAACAGGCGGTTATCCGTCACAAGTGACGGATTAAATCATTGAATGAAGCCCAATTTAGTGTAGAAGGCTTAAGAACTTACATGATTAATACAGACACTTTCTTATTTAAGGGTCAACTTACGTGACCTGGTACTATTGGGAGCACTTATATCGTCGATTGTAATATGAATTAATGTAACCACCAAAATGACGAAATTGAGTTAAGTATACCGTTCGACTGCAAATTTCCTGCTCTATCGAACGGTGTATATAAAATATTGATATCCAGAAAAAAATGTCGAATACGTTAACAAAAACTTTGCCATTTCATTAGGTTTCTACGTTTTTTATTAACGTATGTAAAGGTTTCCAAAAATCATAGACAATATTTTAACGTAAGTACGAATTTGTAAGTACAAAACATGTCTTTCCTAATGTACTCACCATATTTTTATAAACGTCACTGCTGTAAGCGCCGTCTGCATTGTATGGCTCATAAGCAATTCGGTTTCAATTTGTGAGTTACACTAAATTCCGAAATCCACTTGTGATGATTTTCATTGATTTGTTAACGTATCTACAAATTTTTTTGAAAATATTTAACGTAAGCACCAGCCATTTCCTGAACTATAAGTGTGGTCGCAGTTAGTAACTGTCTATCAAATAGACCTCTCAAAAATAAAACAAACAAGATAAACATCATTTCAATAGGATAATTAACTAAAAAGATACAACATACTTTATAAATGTCCATTTCGTTTTTTGGCCCTCCTGAAAAGTCGTCATTTGGTGGTTACATTAATTCATATTACAACTGACGATATTACAAAAAGCCATCCATTACTCTTGATTGCTTTGGGGACTTAGCGATAACTTGTCAACTTCTAGGTACAGATGATGAACGCAACTAACAATATTCATATATTGATATGCAGGTTCAAATTTCAATGAAAGTAGTATATACCACTTGCAGAGCTTAAAGTCAACAGCAGCTTTTTCGTTGACCTTAACATTGTTTATAGCTGTTTTGAATTTATGAATTCATAACCGCGGAACATATTCGACCGCAAATTCCACCGCGCAAAAAGACCGCGTAGCGAGCGAGCCTAAATACCAAATTCATCAAGGGATGACAAGTGAAAAGAGCTTTTAATTTAATTCGTTGCAGTGCCCGAGGAACACGAAAAAAATACAGCGACAGCTTGAAGCGATATCGACAATCAATAATTCATGTCGTACAATTTCATACATATCGACGCAGGGGTATCATCACATCACGGCTCGCGACCGCTGTAAAATATCCACCTTAAGTTCAAAAGCGGTAAACCGTACTTCGTGTGTCTCTGGTCGTGCTATGCAATCTTTTGCCACGCTGTGACCACTCAGTGTGTTGCAACATCGTACATGATATCAAACGGGTATTCAGATTAATGCAATTTCTCTTAAACGCTTGCACGTCATAAATAAAATTGCTGGTTTCCGATGTTGTTCGGCCAAGGCCCGCGTGAGGTTAATACGTTTAATTGATAGTGCATTATTATCTGGGAAATTTTGACTTTCCCTTTAATGTGGTGATCGAGGTTCTGTCCGTGGAACATCTACAAAGTAGGTACATACCCGTATTATTAGATGCTTCGTAAAATCATTATCACGGACATTTTACGTATCGTAAAGTTAACAAGTTTAGATATTTTTAAGCAGTGTAGCATATCGGTATACAAATTGGATACACATGTATGATTATAGCAACTGCATAATTGTAACATATCTAAATTTATTACATTTGGTTATAGATTTGTACGTAATGCTGTATATTGATTAAAAATATACAGATGTAATGAAAAATAATTTGCCTTCGTTTTTTCACGGAAACGTCAAAATATATATTTATGTCTCGATTAGCTTCAATTTAAGGTTTTGAAGTTCATTGGGACGGAAGGAAAAGGGTTATGCATAACATCTGTAATTATTATGACAACCATGCATCATTTATTGAAATCACGAAGTCAATAAATCAAAGGTAAATACATACCTACGTGAAATCATCTTTCATTTAATTTACTGGTTATGAATGTTATGATCGACAGTTATTTATTCGAAGGATCCCTAAAATAACCTCGATACAGCCTGATTGCTTTACTTTTAAGGTCGAGGCAATTTAGCCCTGTCGCTGGACCAGAGCGATTTAATTTATCCATCTCAGATCTCAGTATAGTCTCAATCTGAAATGTTACGAATATTTTACAATGCTGTAAATAGATCTGTAGGTACTTTTCTTTTTCTAGTACTGTAAAATATACCTACAAGTTAAAGGAACATGCGTACTGCAAAGCGTTGTACGACTCATGTGCCATTAGCTAATTTGCAACTCATGACGATTTAAATCACTTCTATCGGTAGTGTACTATTCTCATGCGAGATAACATGTTGTTTGACAAGGCATGTCCAAAGATGACAATATTCATGGCACGTACATGTTTGTTTCATGTATAGCAAGAAATTAATCGATTCAAAACAATCGCCAAGCCAGCCAACATACGCTCCAAAACACTCGCGCTACCGTTGCCAACCCTACGAAAACAATTTGTGAAGGCAGTGATAGGCATCGCGCCCAAATACGATGGATGACAAAACACGCAACACTATAATTATAATTACCCTTACATGAGTAATCAAGAAAAACAAAACATGAATTTTTCACCTCTGTAACCTCTATTTATATGACTATAAAGTTGAAATCGGTATAAGTTGGACGCCATCTGAAACTGTCGCATTAACAACATGTTACGTGATAAATTGGAGTAGACCTGATAGCTTGTATTACTTATGTATTATGTGTATATAAAAACTGACGATTGTGCGGAGAACTATTTTTTATAATTAATTATACCTGGCGCCTATCTTCAAGTAGAGATAACAGATGCAAACACAATAAATATATATTAGACACAGAACAAAAAAACGCTGAATATGAAGTTTGAGAAGTTGGTTTCTCAAGGATATTTGGATCGGATTGGCATTAATAAACCAAGTTTGTATTCGTTATTCTTATATTTTAAACTTAATTTTAACATATATTACGATTTAATTAGAAGAAGTATTAGGTACATACAAAACTCGATTTCTTTTAAATTCAAAAGTAAACTAATCGATCTTACAGCACAGTAGGTGGGAATGGTTCTATCAAATTATTTAGGTCGGAAATGAAAAAAATGCAAATATGGCCACCGCGTTAGTGGGCTGACCGACAGACTGTATCCTCTATTTCGTCTAACGACTTTTTAAATATACATTTGGTTGGTACGAATCGAATTCGTAACGTAGCATAGCAGCGAGACATATTACCTATACATATAAAGTAGGTACATACTTAATATTTCGCGTAACGAACATTTAATATTTGCATGTGACCCTTTCATATTTTCCGCCGCTGATGAAAAATAATTTATATGATGTCGCAGAACACAAAGACATCATTCTCCGCTGTCGGCACTGATTCGCGGCGCGTTACGAAATGGAATGTTATTCGGCGTACATTCCGTCGGTATACGCCAAAAATTACGCGGTCCCGGTCGGGGATTGAACCAAATTCCACCCGCAAAAAAGGTGTCAAATGAAATATTCAAATATATTTTAATATAATTCATGCGGCGGGCGTTTCATTTCTCCCTCGTAATGGAATGCTAAATTTCGGGCGAACAAAAAATATATATTAATGCGCGTACCTAATAGCTTATACAAACTCGTTTGTTGAGCATTGTCGGTAACAATGGGTGCCATAACTCGACGTCGCCGGCACGGCCGGTGACGTCTTTGTTAGGCCCAGCTTTGTCCCGCCTCGCCTGCTGTCGGCGCCTAAACAACGTGACAACAACCCGGGAGCCGAGCGAATTGTTCAATTCCTATGATAGAGTGGGTTCATATCAGCAGACCAGGATGCTTAGCCAAGTTGCTAATCGCTTAGCGCTTTGTAGCGTATCGTAGTTTTCCCTCTCTATCACTCTTTCATATTAGTGCGACAAAAACAGTTAGCTGCCTTTCGCTTACGATTGACGACTAAGCGTTAGCGATTGGCAACTTGACCAAGATGCCATTCTGCAATCGTATACGATAAGCGATAAGTCACGTGACCATAACAATGTACAGAAATGGTCACGTGACTTTTCGCTCGGATCTGTCATTCTTATTTTCGCTTATCGTATACGATTGCAGAATGACATCTTGACTAAGCCTGCAGGATAGCGCAACAGCATGCCTTTGCCAAGAGGCCATTTTGCAGTCGTATACGATAAGCGATAGGTACCTACTTAATAAATAAATAAATAAATGAGTCAATATTATGGTCACGTGACATATCGCTTATCATGGCATCTTAGCTAGGCCTGCAGAATAAAATAACGCAACTGGTCATGTAAAATAACTACCGATTCGTACTTGCTGACAGTAAGTATAGTCGCATATAAGTTTCTACCTTATATAGTCAAAAGACCACGATACGATCGCCACATTAAAACGCAAACGCGATAGATTATCAAGCCGCCTAAATTTCAAATTCCCATTACGTAAATGAAATCCATAATTCATAAGGCATCAACTAATCAACGAAAAAAACAAAAACGGAATCATCCAGGCTCTTACAAAAATGAACCTCCCCGCACGGAGGTGGGCGGCTAGCCTAATTACCAGTTTTGTTCGACCATTACTATAATTTGCAGGAAAAGCACGAATGAATATTTTATTTGAGAAAGCGATGGAAAGTGAGTAATTGCGCCGGATCACGAAGTGAAAAGTTATGAAAGGTGCCGGCGAGAACGATTTTTCAACGCCAGCCATGAAAGTGAAAATCTTAATGAAAAAGAAAATATTCAATCAAAAACGCTCGAGACTTATCTATCCATACAAGCGCCTTCCGAACCTCCATTATTAAAAAAAGCACCTTAGTGATTTTTTAAGCCGAAGTGAAGATAATAATTTAGTTCTAGACTTAAACAAAGAGTACCGAAAACATAATGGTTAATACCTATGAAGCTTTTTAGCTTAGGCATTAACAAGCAATGCTCATATAATGTTTGTACTAGGATTGAAGTAGCAATATTAGTGAGGTATATAAATAAACTGTGTATACTCAAATTCCCGGGCCGATCAGGTTAACATATTTAAAACAAATATGTTATTACATAAAGCACCTGAAACGTCCCTTATTAAAACTATAGCTAATAAATAAGCTAGAGAGGTGCCTAAAAATTCATCTCAACGTAATGCTCAGCTCACAGCGCATTAGGGCTCCAAGATGAGCCTCGCCGCGGGACAGCAAGCCCCAGGGGGCTCCCCTGCCCCCAAAAAGGGGGGCGGTCTCCGCTCCAGAGAATATTTGACACGGGTCTGGCAGATAGACAGGCGGGTCATGTGTGATACCGAGCAGGAAACGGAGGGGGCCTTTTTTCCGCTCCTCTATCGACGCGCCTATACTTATAAGTATGAAGATACATTTATGATTTATGTGCCGTCTCACAGCACATGTGCACGCATCGAATGCGTCGCTTTTTGTAGCCGCCTAATGATACGAACCGGCTTAATATCACATTAATGAGTTTCATGTGATAATAGATTCCTTTTATATCTATTACTCGTACTCTAATTTTCTGTAAATCGCTTGCGTGCATCAAACAGCGAATCCGTTATTATTTCAATTTGAAATGGTAAGAGTTTGAAAATGGAATTTTAATACCACATAATAAGTTCGGCTTCGGCGGCTTAGCGGCGGTCAAACTTTGATTGGCGTCCTATCCCGGGCTTTAATTAATGTCCGCCAAGACCTCACCTCAGGCCAGACAAGGACACGCGAGATGAAAAGAGACGACTAGTTTTCGTTAATTTGTAATAGAACCAAAAGAGCTACCGAAACAAGTCGATCAATTTAATTTTGAACTGTATTAGTCACGTATCACGGTTGAAATTCGAAGTCGATTATTAATGGAGTAACTCCTTCCTAGTTGTGAAGACACGGAATGTTGCCAGTTAATCAGGTCGAAGTTTACAAGTAACGCTAGCGGGGGAAATTTACAAGTCCAAAGTGAAGAGTAACTTGCGACTTGCGAGGCACAAGTTACAGTGGGGAAATGAAGGATTTAAGCTAAGCCAGAGGAAATGAAATGTGATATGTCTAGACTATACCCAAAGTTTACGCCTGTTTCTTGGGAGACTTTACAGTTAATATATTATTTTATAGATATATAACTATAAGGGTCAATTGCAAAAATAAATCCTCATAGTTGAAGGTCTTTTATGAAATCAAAATTTAATGTCATCATTTTTAAGTTATGAAATTAAATTAGAGGTAGCCGGAACGAGGTTTAAGTCCCTACAGTTAGTTTGTATTTTAGATTTTGTTTAATTTTTAATACATATTGTATTTATACTGTATTTAAGTCATATTGTTTTTGTAATGATTTACTATTAACAGTTTTATCGAAATAAATTATAAAAATAAATTCTGTGTAGGTATCAACTTTTGGCAGCAAATAAAAAATCCATGACCCATTAACGATACGCGACTACATTTTTAAATTACCCGTCTTCTTCTACTGCCTATGATTAACTTTCGTAACGCAATAGACGCGATCGTGATTATTTTATTTAACTTTCTAATCTCGACTCAATTTCACAAAGGTTAGCTGGAAGAGATCTCTTATAGAGATAAATGCACCTTCGTACCTAGATTTTTTTATAACTGTATTGTACCTACCTAACTTATTTTGAGTACTATATAGTGATTTACGACTACTAGTATATTTTATTAATTACATGATGAATTGATGATATTAATGATGCACTCCTAACTATTTTTTAACTAATTAATTTACAAGCCAAGAAACTACCTACACAATATTACCGCTAAAATGTCAACTTGCAATAAACTGGCAACTCCAATCACAACACATTCAGAACACTACTGTCGCTTCAATGTATGAGTTACATCCCGTATGACGGGTGCATGTGTGCGTGACATGTATTAATGGGGTTGGTGGGTCCGCGCGTGGGTGTGCGTAAATAATTATAAGATCGTAATGGTTTTTTAATAAGCTCCCAGTTTTTTCCTTACTATTTTGTAAACTGGCCATGTAATCTAGTTTTTTCTTTCATAAGTATCGCATTTCAGAAATGAAAATTGCGGCTTAGACGACTAATGTGGTTTAAATTGTATGCTTGTAAATTACATGACGCAAAAAATGGGCTAATTACGTACATTTACATGATATTCACTTATCGCTGGGTACTAAAGAGCGTGGATCTATTATTTACTTCAGCGCCACCTATGTGGAGAGGGCGGAATTTTAAGGTTAGTAAAGTTACTGTGCACAGTGTTGCCACATCATGACATCAGACTTCAAGAGCCTATGATACCGAAACAATAAATTACGTGATATAATTATATTTTACCCTATTATTATTATGTAGCCCTAATGTAAGAATTCCTAAGGAAATCTTTATTGCGTGATTGTAAATGGCTCTACAATTTGCTGTTTCCGTATTCATATTTCAATATGTATGTAGGTATAAACCGAAGTTACTACACTACGATAAAATATCCCAGGCTAGTGTATTAATATTTTTAAAGCCAGTACCGAGGCGGCTAATCCAAACAAAACAGCTAGGTATCTAAATTCCGCCCCTGGCGGGCTTCGGAAATTCCCGTGTTCCCGTAAAAATATCAAAGGACAAAAATGCCATCAGTCAAAGTCACGCGCACCGCCTAAACCGGAAACTCAGTACCGAACAGAATTAGAAATATATTTTTATCCGTCATTCCCCTCCAAAAAAGTTTATGCAAATAATAGCACATGTAAATACAGGGGGAAATGGGAACCGCTTTCTTAGTTTAAATAAATAAAAGTCGGGGCTCCATTTCTTAGGGTAACTTTCGCAACTAATGAGGGAGCGACAAATTAGTGTTTAATCTAAAATGACGTTGTTTTTGTGGATCATAAAGTTAATTGTTCGGAACATTTTTTCGTCATTAAATTGGGGAGTGTAAAAATATTGTTTGTGAACTGTCAGACTACTTTTATAGCGAATTTTCTACAAAATAAACAATGGCTAATAATTTATTTTAAATAGAAGTTACCTAACTTGAGTACCTAATTTAATATTTCATGTTGATTTTTGTTCCGTAAAGTCCCAATTTCTTCAAAGACACAACTGTTTAACCTAATATTGAATTGTAGTCTATAATCAGTTACGTACCTACATGTATATATTGTATATAGGTAAACACAAACTTGTATCAACACGTCCTAAACAATTCATCTCAAGCAATGCGTATCCGGGAAAATCAAGGAAAATCGTGCCAAGCCAATCTAAAATTCTTATTTCAGAAAAATCAGTTAGGGAAGAATGGCACACGACATTGATACGAGACACAAAAGGCGCCGGGGCCAATCTACGGGTGCATTTATCGACATTGTTCCATAATCGATCAGGGTGAGTATTCCCGTAGGACGACCAAAGTCGAAACTTTAGATCAGCCAGTGTAATGTGGACTCAAGGTAACGCTAGAAGGTGGAGCGAATTTAAGAGACTAGTTATTCTGAACTTTAAGACACACACGTGCTTCGATTAGGTATATTGTATTTCTCGAAGCTCAGTGAGAAATGAATATCAGTCCTGAAACCCACTTTCTTCAAGAGATCTTCCTTCACTGAAAACTACAATAGCCGTAGGTATATGCCGTTGTTCTAACTATAGAATGAATCCTGTCTACATTTTCTCAAAGAAGTAAATACGTAATGCCTAAAAAGCTTTTTCAAAGAAGACTTAAAGCCGAGTTGGAGTCCGTACGAGTTCCAAAAGTTCTGTACCAATATGTGTGAATTATCTTGTTTTATTTAGGTACCTATAGTTCATTTTTTTTTACATCCTCCTAGCATTTTAGCTAAGCTAGCTAATATGTAAGCGTTTATACAATTACTTCCTATAAAATTCATCAACTCTGATGAATTTTATAGGAAGATTGTAAATCACGTGTACTTTTAATAATAAATTTTGTTTTGGTAATAAATTTTACGAATTTGCGAATATTTTAGATACGAGTACCTACATGAATGAAGTCTCATTTAAACTGGTTAGTCTGCTCGAGAAGCGACGAGAATGCAGAACTAGATGAGGACAATCGTTTGATGGGCAGTGGGAATCTCTTTTGTCGGAGAATCGAAGAGCGCTTTTATATGCATGAGGTTGCACGCAAAGGGGAGCTCGAGACTCTTGGGAATTAGGCAGAAATCCTTGTAATAATACATCGACGTAAGATCCAACTCGGAAAAGTTAGAAAGAGCTTCGTAAGCTATGTCCCATCCAGCCTACTTAACTAGAGGGCACCTACAAGTTTTGAAGGGACTATGCATTATGCAACCAAAATATTAAAGACAAATGAAAAGTATTTTTAAGTTCTAACCTATGTCAATGGAGTAGATAAATATCTTGACTCTTGAGACATTTTATACAAATCGACTTAGTCCCACGGTAAGTTTAATTAAGGCTTGTGATGTGGGTACCAAGCGACGACTTATAAAATACAAGATAGATACATATAGATACTTAAATACATAAACAGCCACGACCAAGAGACAAGTATTTGTGATAAATAAATACACAAATAATGCCCTCGACGGGATTCGAACCCATAACCTTCAGCTTCGTAGGCAGGGTCAGCCCGATTAGGCTACGGAGGCTGACAATCAAGAACAGAAGCTAAAGAAAGATTTAATTTTTTTATTCAAGCTTCGGCTTGGTTTTCATCATATTGGTTCAAAATTTTCTCGTACCAAGAAATATCTATACTGACATCAAATCCTACAGCGTTGTTAAATGGCGGTCCAAGGGCTTCGCTAACAAAAAGCGCTCGAAAATCGTATTAGAAACAATCCAGCCACCATAATAAATACGGCTATACATACGCCCTCTATTCAGCCTCTTTCAACGCAAACGGGGGAAATCAGGAGCAGGCACCAAAACAAATTCTCGTATTCAATCATCGGTTGCTCACAAAGGCTTGGAGGCTGATAACTGTACAATGAAATGTAACAAGTCGTCTATTCCCCATTGTGTGACGCGACCTAAGGGGGTGGTAGGGGGAGGGCCCATTATATTTCCATTTCCACCTCGATTCGCGGGACTTATCGCGGCCTACCTTGGACTAGGTGAGTCTATCTTTCTGTACCGCTGGGCAAGGGTATACGTCATTGGCTTGGTACGAGCGATGGAATAATAAATTAGGACACCTTTATAACTTTAGCAACAGTTAAAGGTGCGTTTAAACCAAAAGAGCTTTCGCTGTTCTAGCGCCCGTTCTACGAAATCAACCAATCACGTTTTGTATACCGATCGAATTTCGTAGAGTGGGAGGTTAGAACAGCGAATGCTCTTTTAGTTTTAACGCACCTTTACATGAACAATTCTGAAAGGTCTAGGGAAATATTGGCAGATATCAAAACCAATGCTCTTAATTAAAACTAATCATACAAAAAATCGGTTCATAGAAGGTAAGAAGCACGTTAGTAAGACACAGCCTGTAGTTTCAGGCATCCACAGGCTACAGTAGCGAAACTTGTTTGCCAACAATGTGATGTAGCATAAATAAGTAGTAAAGTGAAACGACTATTGCCCAGGAAACGTTACGAATAAAAACATTAGAAAGGAAACTAACGAATACACTTCAAAATTACATGATTTTATGGAATCTTCCTTGGATATTTTTCAACATAACCCCGGGTTTTATTTACATGTAAAGTAAAAATTGGTATTCAATGAATAACATATATTATATCTAATAAATAATAAACAACATTTTTATGCTTTTGCCTAGCTTTTAGACAAGTAGCAATTTGGAAAAATAATTCTAAGAGTCTGCCCAAATTTATCGAATTCTAAGGCTTAATCCATTTATGACAACCTTTATGGCGTACTACGCAATAAGAGCGAAAAAGAAACAACTAGGACGACATCGATCTACAGTAATACGGTGCGATTTGCCTTAAAAATACGAAAGCTCTTTGTTTCTTTTATTAAATTCGCACAAACGTGATTAAAAGTAGGTAGCTATATCTAACTCAATTTTCGACTTTCCACAAAAATGTCTTACAACGATACCTATTCCCTTAATATAATAATGCATGACTGTAACATGCCTCAAAAATGGAATCTCATTATTGATGGCCATAGGATACACCACAGGAATGATAAATGGCTCATCCGCTTGAAGCGAGACAGCGAATCTATTTTTAAGAGCATTGCCATTGGCCGGGTTTTTAAAGATGGCAACCGATTTTCGAAGATTAATGATCAAATGGTTTCAAGTAGATAACATGGGCTAACGAGAGATGGTAAGTGCAAGTGCTACTGTGGGTTAAGAGGGACCCATCTTTCATGTGTTAACTATATGGTAGTTGGTCGGGTAGAAGATAATTAAAAGCTGAACGATTTGTATAAGTAACATTTTATGAGGCAAGTTAAATTTCAAATTGATATTTGAAGGTAATTAATTATTTGATATGATATTAATTATAGTCTATAAGAATCTAGGACTTGTCAACATTGTTATTCTATTAAATTAAATTTAGTGGGTGTTGTGAAAAACACATACATACTTCCTACCTACTTACATAGGTATGTATGATACTACAATGCCAATTAGCCCCACATCAAACCAAGTGTGTTAATCTGGCATTATCACTACATAGTATAAAATAAAGTCACTTTTTCTGTCCCTATGTCCCTTTGTACGCTTAAATCTTTAAAACTACGCAAAGGATTTTGATGAGGTTTTTTTAATAGGTAGAGTATTCAAGAGGAAGGTTTTTATCTGGCTATAGTACCAATGCGAAGCCGGGGCGGGTCGCTAGTTTAAATATAAAAACGCTCAAGTACCTACATAATAGTCGATACAAGTACTTGATAATCTATGGATGCTTAGCTTACTTGTCCGAAATAAAAAAATATTATTAATAATGCGTGATTGCAACTAAGTAACCAACAGTCTACAAACGAACAGATGCTCAAAGCTATTCTCGAAGCCATGCATCAAGCTCACACAATCATAATCTATCATTGCCTCGTCATTAGACAAATCTTTCAATTTAGTTCTAATATTAATTAAAACACTGGCAGCCTGCAGGCCAGAGTGAATTGCCAGTGTTGTAATAATTGCTCGTGTATTATCTTAGTGTAAGTGCAAGGAAAATATCATAGACGTCATAGTTATCTGAATTTAGGCTGCGTTTCCATCAAAGATGTGTTTCCATACAAATGACACCTCGCTCGAGTCATTAATAGGTGTCATTTGTATGGAAACACATCCTCGCACATCTCTGGTGGAAACGTAGCCTTAATTTGGTACCTATCGCAGAGCACGCTCATGCCCGATACAGTCCGAGTAATCGACATTTGAATCATAATGTCATAACCTCATAACAATAAAGTTGACAGCACTGCACAGCAGGCTTGGTACCGCGAACACCGAAATTCGTAACTTTCGGGAATTTGTCTCTATCGCTCTAATAACATCTTCGAGAATTTCGATTTTCGACAAACCTCGACATTTATTTTGCGGATTTCCGAGTTGGCGGTAGGGCTGCAGGTTGTCGAATATGGGTCACACTTTTGTTTTTGAAAACAATACCTTTGTCAATAAAGTTGAGGTAAGACCAAACTAGATCGATTATTCGTCTGAATAAAAAAAAGGTAGGTACTGAATAAACAACAATGTATAAATATAGTTTGTGCAAATATTCATCATTTTAAGATACCTATTAAAGTGAGCATAACATATAAACGAAGCAATGGAACATGATACATACCTATTTTGAAAAAAATATTGAAAAGGGGAGAATCCTTACCAATATTTATGTAGAGTACCTGTTCAAGTTATATCTATATTAAATGGGACTGATCAAGACTGTAGCTTTTAGCTATTATCCTTTGAAACTTATGAGGGACATAATTCAATATTGCGATACGTACCTACTCATACATCATAATAATCATGAACACTAATTATTATTGACAGAAATTGAATAGGATTATCATTAATTATTTCCAATAATAATATTGTAATGAATGCAAATAATATTCCATATCCGAATTTTGTATCAAACTTAGTTATATTATAACGGTATACTACTATAACTAATATATATTTACGATATTGATCGATAGATTAACTATATAGAGTAGATACGTATTCAGTGACACGGGTTCAGACAACTCCGTAGTTGGCTTAGATTGCCCTCGAGTAGGGGTAGCAACAGTGTCAAACTGTAATTAAATTTATGCGGCAACATTAATTAAATATCTATAGTACGTCCAAGAGCTAATTGTCATTTGAAATTAATCACCTACCGCCTTGAAAACAACTGTGAAACAAAGTTGCCATGTGCAAGAATCAAATAAGATTTTTAACACAACACATAAACACACATTAAGGAAATTGCGGTATAATCGGGACTTTGTGTAAATAAAATGGTTTCTAGCACTACTAAATAGTTCTTGACACTTCGAAATACCGCGGCGTAACTACTGCTTCGAACAATATTCGCAACTCCCAACTCCAGCGCAATTTGAATGACCTCGCCAATTACAATAGAATCCCTAAATCAGGCAAGCTACCATAAATCAGTTCTCAGACAAATTCAAAAACAGTAGGAGACGGTGGCGTACCTCGGCTCATTGTTCCCGATCAGTGCCCAAACAGAAGGTGAGCTTTTGTACTCGAGAGTTGTAAATTTCGTGAAAAGTGAAATTCCTTTTGAATACCACTTCGGCCCATAAAACATAATCCCGGAACAGGGGCATTGTTTCTGGCACTTATTGTTTCACGTCAATGCGAGCGAATTTTGTCTCCCGACTTGTGAAACGTTTTTGCTGACGCTACATTGTGCAAAAGTTGCAGAAACTAATTGTATTAAACGCCACCGGAATCCGCTTTTACTTTTAAACTTTTTGCACCACCTGCCGCTGCAGTTCTGAGAATGTGATATCTAGTTTTATTAATTAAGCTTTGAGTCATAATTACGAAATCCTATCGATTATCTGTCTATCCTACTATTGTTACGAAATGTTAAAGGAAAACGATGCAGTAATTTTAGAAATTACACCTTTGCTCTCTACAATCTGACAGCCAGATTATAGGCAGGTTATTTTGCTACAAACTTTCACTGTTTAGTGTGCTACGAACGTCGTAGCAATTCGTAGTTATATATACATGCTTGTGAAGGTAATTTACTTTGGATATCTATTTACGCCTTTCAAATCAACTACCAAATTTTTTATCAATGAATATAGTATTATCAAACTGAAATCAGAAGGAGGTTCAAAAGTACTGTTGACACAATAAATGAGACAACATTTACCAAGGAAAGAGTTAATTGATGTAGTGAGTGATTAATTACATAATTTATTGTCTGTAAGTCTTTGCACTTAAAGTATGAATATAAGTAAGAATATCCTAGATTGACTTATACTTGTTGTGTCAACAATGCTTTTGAATCCCATTCTAATCGCGGTTTGATAATAGTAGTTGCTATTTTTAACCTAGTTTGCCATAACGAAGATGGTTGCAACGGCAAGTACTTATAATACTAAAAACATTGGTAGTGAACTTACCAAATTGACTTCTCATCCAGGGGTAGAGTGGACTGGGCAGCGATGCGTTGGTGTTTGGCGGGGGCTGCTGGGGGGGAGGCTGCTGCGCATGCATGGGCTGCTGGTGCATGGGCGGCATCTGCGTCTGGTGCTGCATGTCGTCCACGGGGTACATGAGGTGCTGCTGGTGCGGCACCCCATGCTGCACCATGTGCTGCTGCGAGTGCATGTGGTGGGGCATCTGCTGCGCTTGCTCGAGCGGCGGGCTGCCCGGCACACCCGCCGGCGCTGCCGCCGCTTGCAGCTTGCACGACGTATACGCCGGCGTCGCTTGGTGACCGTTCGGCCCGTACCCGTCTTTAGGACCCATGTGACCCATTTGGGACGGACTGTCCGGCCGGTAGCCGTTCTGCTCCATTTGCGGGTAGTAACCCAACCGGTCGTAAGGTGGAAATCTAGGGTAGGGCATGCCCGGCGCCGGTTGCGCCGGGTAGTGGTGTTGCGCTGGCCGTAGCTGCTGGTCGCAGCCGTCCATCTCGTGGCCCTGCTGCGGCACCGCGCCGTAGTGCGCGTGCGCCTGCTGGTGCTCGTGGCCGCCGTTCCGCATGTCCGGCATGTACGCGTTGGAGAAGTACGCCATGTTATCGCAGCTGTTGGCGCTCATCGCGGGCCCGCAGCCCGCGCGGCTCACGTCCGTATCTTCCGTTGCAGATTCTCGGCCACCCGGGCCGACACTATCACCGTTCGATCACCACAAAAACACTTCGGATTCCATTCACTACACGGGCACGATCGATCCCACTTGCGGCTCACGCGGCGGACGGTGTCTCCTCATCGGATCCTCGGCGAATCTGGAAAGGAAAGGTTAACGCACTTAGTCGAGCTATAATTAAATTATTTTTCCAATGGTCAAGTATCGAGAGGCGGTTCTCGATCGATTGTTTGCTTTGGCGAGCTCGCGGCTAGATGTGCCAGAGTCAACACTCCGCCGCCTGATGGCAGACACAGACTGACACGTGTCCTAAAGCTGGGACACACACGAAGACATAAAACCTCATATGTTCCGAGTAAAACGCCTATTAGCGACAACCTGTCTGATACGGGCCCCCGTTTACCGCAGATAACTAAGCGGCGCATTCTTAGAAACGCGAGTCAAGTTCGAAGTGCGTCTTTGTCTGGCTGACGGAATACCGTCTCCGAAAATGAGACAGGGATATGACATAGTGTCACGTCGCGTACATGTGGTTGACCCGCCGTCATAGCCTCGACATTTCCCAGCAGTTGATGGAGCATGAGTGACAGCCGCGTTTGGCCCGACGACATAACTTTACACGGACGTTAATTTCTGTAGCGAGGCTAGAGTCGCCATAACCTCGGCGTTATCATGGGATCTGGCTCAACAGGTTTTTAAGTACGAGATTTATTGTGTACGTGGTTTATGTGACAGCTACCAGAATTTACCAAGTAGCGAGTACAAAAAGTTCAAGCATGCAAATGTACCGTCAGTTTACTTTACTCAGAAACACAGTGTTATGGTTGGAGCGATGTCATCTACTGAGGGAGCTTAGAGACAGCACGGCAAAGTCACATCAAAGTGTTTTGGATATGGATTATTAAACTTATGTCAAAAGTAAAAAATCCGTACAACACATTGCTGTAGTGGTACCGCCCCTTGGGCCGGCGCAAGTTATTTAAAACCCAAAGTTCAAGCTTCATTAGCGTCCGTTAATGATGGCGGAGACTCTGAGACAATGTTCTTAGATACAGAAAACATGCTACTGTTTATATTTCATAACAGTCACATGAAAAAAATGTAACGAAATGCTTGTTTAATTTAATTTATCTCTACACATTAAACCTCTTCAAATCGTCCAGGAATTTGGCAAACACATAAATTATAGGTGTAGAATACAAGTACATAGATTGATTGCTTTTTTCTTAACACTTTGAAGTAACTACCTACGTATAAGTTGATGATGAATTTAGGATAACAATGATTAAAGCCGTACATCATTTACCTATAGAGTTAACTGCTTAAATGTCTACAGATTTATTCATAAGCCAGAACTCCCCAGCTACCAACCAAAACCATGGCTAGATATTTCGTAAATTTGCATGTTGAGGGATGAACAATTTAAATTTACGATTTTACCACCCTCCACGCGGGACAACCCTCACGATTTTTTTAATTTTCAATTTCCATTTGCATTCCACCAAGTAGATTGGACACACCAATCTGCGAATACCTACTGGTGCGTAGGTACAGACGAGCGACTGATTTATGGCTTTTTGTTTATTTGAAATGCCTCGCTGTCTTTTTAATTTGTATTGGAGCAGTGCAAGAAAAGCATATTAGAGTAATTACATTGTGAAAAGTTGCAAAAAATGGAAAAGCGTCCATTTTCAATTTCCATCAACTACCACATATTTAAAGTAAAAACTACGAGAATACTTCATGATAGTTACGAATACTGCGATACAAGCGTTCTAATGATTCAATGCATCATCTTTTTAGTTCAATAGGTATTCGTAAAAAAAGTTTTTTTTTTAAGATTATCCGATGATAACATTTTGACTTTCATAATGCAGTTTAGTCAAATCGGGCTTGACTCATGTTTAGTGTTTGTTTCCGACAGACCCAAAACCCGTTAGGGGTCTAAGCACTTAAATTTGAGCCTGGCCGTTAAATTTCTAAGCACAATCTCGGTTACAGTTTTTAATCTTTAGAACACGGACTAATGTTCTAGTCCGCAATTATTACGAGCCAGATAAGATCTTGTGTTCAAGGAACATGTCTTTAGCGGCGCGAGCGCAGGTCAAATTAACAGTCTCACGTGATTTTGATAATTTGATAACGGACGACGGCCTTTGATTTATTAGGGGCTGGCTCTCGGACTCTTGTTCACATGATCTTTGAGGGCCAACTGTTATGATTTCTACGAGAGATCTAATTATATTTTTTTGGAAACAACTGTACGCATGTTTTACACGGAACCGTGTGTCAACTAGATTATGGAGCGACGAAATACGATGTCACATAAAAAGTATCATCGGGAAATAAATTGTAAGCGTTTTTATTATATCTGCTGAATGAAATGTTTACATCATTTTTACGTGACACTAAACCCAAATTTATGCAATTAATTTAATTTTTATACAGAAAAATCTATTTTATCAGCTTCATTGAGGAATTGGAGCGTTAGTTTATTATTTGAAATAGTGCGTGAGACATAAAAATTGTTAAAATATTCGATAACTCGTCGTACATCGTGTTTAGAGTCTGGCCGATAAATCATCTAAAATAAGGCCGTGTAATAGACTCGCGGCCAAATTAAAAAGAATATTAATATGATTTCGCGTAAGTCGGGCCGGGCTGTTAATCACGGGATGATCAAAGGGGGTATTTCGGGAAATTCCCAGCGCCTGTATTTATCATTTCCACTATTTGTCAATTAAAGAGCTATTGTGGGAGCACAAAGTGGTTCTGATTTATATGTGTATCGGTTTTGGAACGAGCCGGTGGGAAGAGCACGGAAACTCTTCCTTTTATTTACGATCAGAATAGTTGTTTGATATAAAAGTTTCGAAAATCTGTTTATTAGCTAATGCACATGATATTTCACAATAACACTTAGGTCTGTATTTTGTGTTAAAATTTACAGAAGAGAATTTTTTTAAAGTACTCTGTCGTCTGTTTTTAGTTCTTGTCCCAGAAAATCACATACCTACCCAGAAATATAACAAAATTGTGAAAATCTAAGCATTGCAATCTAGATAAATAGTAGAATAAATCGTTATGGAAAATCCAACTCATTTTTTTTATTGTGTAGGTACACGAATTTTAACAAAGCACACTTATACTTATACATGTTAGTATGTAAAAAGTTAAAAACGCCAGTACCAGCGGCTCCTCAAAGGGCGCCAGTAGTGTGGGAACATCCATTACACCACACACTCGTATTAATCTCCTCTCGTCTCCTCTGATCCTCCGATTATCTCCCGGCACCGCGGTTTCAACTAATTTATTAATTATACCGTTTTGAGCATTTATTTCACATTTCTAATTTTACCGTGAAGTTAATAGATGTCTGAAACACACGCGTCTTGAAATCGGAGCGGAAATTTACTATGGAAATTTGTACTATGAGAACAGAGAATTAAGAACGCTTACGTAGGTATGATTGCACGTAGTTAGAATAGCGAATATGCCTACGTCAATGCTAGCTAATGTTATTCAAAACAATTATGCGTAGGTACCTAGCTAGTTTTTGTAGTGTTTGTCCGCGGAAACTACCCAAAATGTCTGTCCGTCATGTTTCCTTGTATGGAAATGTGCGACGGTTTATGTAAACTAAAATTAAAATTGCATACATTATGTGCGGTCACGCATCGCCCTGCTGTTTTCAAAGGTTTTCTCGAAAACTGCTCTGATAGGAATTCATCATTTATCAAACTATACGCACAATAACAAAACTGTAAATGGATTCTTGACACTGCGAGTAGATTCAATATTTAAGGAATGAAATCATGATACACCCGATTACACCCAAATGATCTATGAAACTCGAACATAAGGAATAAAAGTTAGTAAATAATTAATGATCGATTGTAGTTTGAAGACAAAGTAAGTATTCTAAATATTAGGGAGGCATATACGAGTATACCAACGCCTCAATAAAGTCACAAAAGAGAGGACCAAAACTTTCTAAATAAAAGAGAAAATTACAAAAAGCGAACCTCGAGCCGGTGCTCTCAAATAGGAACCTGCATTATTGGAAATGTTGACTAGGTCTACCTATCATACCTATTAGCTATGTTTATCAAACATGTCATATTTTTGAAAATAAGCAAAATATCTCGCAGCAAATCAGCATACTAAGTCAAAAACACACACCTACTCAATCCTCCTCATGAAAAATTATGAACCCCAAAATTACAGAACTTGTCTGATTAAATTTAGAAGTTGGCCGGGTAATTACTGTAACACGGCATTTCACTCAGCCTCCGGGGCCCAGGGGGGGGCGTTGCGGACTTTTGATGACGAAAAAACTGTCACCGCCCCAGTTAATTCCGTTGTTTGGGTGTAATGTTTTTATTTTTAGGCTGACGATGGGATTCATATTTTAAAATTAGTCAACGTATTTTTTGACATGTGAGCACTTTATACAGGATACCAGGGTGCTTAGACAAGTTGCCAATCGCTAACGCTTAATCGTCAATCGTAAACGAAAGGCAGCTAACTGTCTTTGTCGCACTAATATGCAAAAGTGACCGAGGGAAAACTACGATACGCTACCAAGCGCTCGCGATTGGCACCTTGGCTAAGCATCCAGGTACCTACACGATCTAAATCAAGACTTTGAAAAAATAAACTCTAATTAACTGTGTCATTTATTTCGACTAATCATTCTTGTCTGCAATGCACAAGTTGTCTCAACATTTGTAACTCTTTGTGTTTCACTGAATTGAACGTATTTTTTTAATTATTTACGTAACTATATATGCTGCGACCATATACATATAACATGGATGTCTAACGCCAGCTGAAAAATGCCCCCAAAAGCAATTGTTCAATTGTGCCAAGATGGGCAGGACATAGCGCTTTTCTTAACACCGCGCATATTTCGGCGCAACAACTTTGACAAAATGTTTATAGAATATAGCCAATCAAAACACAACTATTTTTAAATGGCGGTTTAAGTTTTTATAGGTTGATATTGAAATTGATTACCGTGATACATTGAAGAGGGGGTGACACTTGTCAACTAAAAGTTAGGACCGTTTTTGAAAGACAATTTAATATGGCGATGGCGTGCGGCTTCCATGGTTTATTTGTTCGTAGTATGTATGTATCGATCTTACGAATGGCTTTAGCTCAAATCTTAGATTTGATCGCGTTTTCCCACCCTATTCAAAAGTAGTTGGCATTTCATAGTGGAACGTAAGTGCCAATGCAATTTTGCAGTTCGCTGTAGCTTCACTAATACACGTGGATGCAAACATCCTAAACGCAGGAATCTGTTAATCAAAGCGAGCAGATCAATTAAGGACAGCAATCAAAATGGCGGGCATTCCTGGCCGCCATCAAAGGCCCGTCAGATACAGGTAATAGCGTGTCCGATCTTACACCCGTAATGGATTTGGTGAACTGCGGTCGATTATAGGTTGGAGAATATACTTCTTCATCTGCGGATACAAGAAAAATATGTGGTAACAACGGAACGTTGGTTAAAAGCAGAAAACTTAAAAGCTGACGTGTTTTTTCAATACATATTGAAATGTTAGCCAAATAACTCTATCGACTGTTCATTTAATTTGGCGAACTGTCGTCACTATTAGTATCTGTATACAATGTATACGTATGTATACTACTATATATGTATTATAATATAATGAATGGCTGTACAACTGTACAAGGAGTGCATATAAAAAACTTCAAAACTGCGACTCTTACCTAACTTTTAATTTAACGTTAGTTACATTAAATAAAAAATAAGATGTCGTGGCTTGAATATCGAATTTTCGAATACTGTTAGTTAAAATGCTACTCATGTAAACAAATCAATCTGAATAATTATGAAAATATTCACATAAGTTTTTATTCTATAATCCTAAATTCCTAATACAGCTTTTTAACCGATGTCAAAAAAGGAAGAGTTCCTCAATTCGATAGATTTTTTGTGTTTTGTATGTACGTTACGCGATAACTCCGAGAATCTTGAACCGATCTTAATTTTTTATATCGTACCGAATTAACCCGGTGTTGGTCTCGTTGGCACCAGGTCGGACTCTGATGATGGGCTCTTGAAGAAATCGGTGAAGTCGGTTTTTAAATTTGGTGAAATCAATCAACATTACGACGTACCTACGATTGTCATTTTGAAGTTTGAAGACAAGATATTAACAAAAACTACCGCCTTAGACACACAGATCCATATGGCAACAGTTGGCTTAGCACATGATTAGTGCGACAGTATGTCGCCGCGAGATAAACTATCCATCCCTCTTTTATTCATATAGTTAGTAAAAGGTGGAAAATCTATCTCGCAGCGACATACTGACATACCAATCATGTGCTAAGCATTAAGGTCCGACGCTGATGATGGGCTCTTGAAGAAATCGGTGAAGTCAATTTTTCAATATTTAAATTTGGTGAAATTAATCAACATTATGACGTACCCACGATTGTCATTTTGAAGATAAGATATGAACATAAAACACCGCCCTAAGCCACTTTTTCATTTTCTGTTCTGAGCGAACATTCGTTCGTTCTTGGACAGATGAATACAGGATTTCACATAGCAAAATGTTCGTTCGTCAGCCCATGAATGCTCGCTCAGATAAGTGAAAACCCGGTTTTAGACACACATAGATCCATATAGCAGCAGATATCTCTAATAGGATAACTGGCGTCTATGTGTTAATCGTGTAATTACAAACTTGCTCTGTATCTGTTACTGACCATACTAATTGCATTACAACTAGATAAGGCCTAATGACTGCATGTTAGCTTGACAGGTGTTAATTTAATCGCGGGCTGAATTAGCAGTGTTTTAATTAACTGATACGTTCCTTGAATAGACTATCTGAATGGAGTTGATTACCTTTTCATTTGTCACAGAACATAGTGCGGGTGAGTATACCTACTTAAATATTGCCTAAAATGTTTATACATAGTATACGTATAGGTACTTATGAGTTAGGCTGTAGAGTGTAGTGTAATAGGTAGGTAGCCAACCTCAAAGGTATATAACACAAAACAGGAAATCGATCTTCTAGATTGAAGCGCTCGAAAGAAATCAAGGTGGCCGATGATAAATATCACATTACAACATTACAGAACTAGTGATCAAGCTATCTCAGTCCACTGCTGGACGTAGTCGGGTCAAAATTATTTTCGTTGTCTTATTTTGTGTTCCTAAAAAACGTGACGCAGTTGTGATTTTTGTATGAGATGATGTTTTGTTTTGAATTTTTGATGTATGCTTTAAAATCTAGCGTGAAAAAGATATACAAGTGCACTGGATTTTTTTATATACTGAGTAGAGACATCAATTAAAAGCGTGACAGAGTGGTATGAAACAAGACAACGAAAATAATTTTGACGCAGGCCTCTCCTATTACCTAACTACGCGTAGGTATGGAATTATGGACGCATTAGGAGGTTTAATGCCTATAATCGCCACGCTGGGCAAGCGATCGCAGTACACACAAATTGTGTGACACAACCCATTGGAACCACCGAACCATATGCCACTGTAGAACCATGTCAAAATGACAATTAGCAAGAGATTTCTTACAATCTGACTTATAACGCCACTATGACAAAGTTCCTGAGTGGCCAAGGGTTGATTGACTTTGCCTAGACCAAATATATTATTTTCGCATGACCTTCCGAACCCAACAGCAAGGGTCATAGCTTTTTCTGACTGTGCCATCGTTAGTCTTAGACGGCTATTCTCCTTATCAGATCTACGAATTTGCATGGCCTATCCGACAGGCCGGCGCCCGAATCATATTCGTTTAATTAACATTGCTATCATACCAGCTAATTGTTATATCGCGCGGAGCTGATTTATGGCAGTACCGACGCCGACACCTTTGTAATTGCGGCATTCTAACATCGCCTGCATACGTCCGAACAATAGGACGCGAGGACAGTATCGAGGGTATCCTCGCAACGTAACCAAGCGACAACTACAAATTATTACCCTACGACAAGCTATTAGAGATTAAATTCGAAGCGAGTGATGATAAGCTTTACGAGCTTGTAAAAGCTAGCGCATACATATTGCCTGAATAGTTCTACGTTTAGTTGTCAACCTAAGCTGCTATTAAACTACCTCAGATGTAATTTCACTAATACATACTTGAGTTGCAGGATTAAATTAAAACTTTGATTAAAGCGCCATCTGTTACAAAAAGACTTAACTTTTGAGCGGCGCCCTCTGTGGTATTTAATCAGAACTCTGTCGATATGCAGGTAGCATCGTTAAGTTAACTGTGTCGGTCGGTTGACGTGCGGCCTTCGCAGAGCTTTACAAGCTTTGGTCCTTTGCCTTTGCCACAGATAATACTGCCGAAGTTTATTTTTTCTTGGTAATGAATAAATTCACTTTTTTGCATTAAAAAATACACGATAAGAGATTAATTATATTATAATAAGCGAACTTTATTAAAATCCTGTCATTTTAGTAACACAACTAACCAGGAGTACAAATGATCCCACTTCGGCTATTGCTATTACCTAGACCACTTACAGAATTTTACACGTTTAGGTGACAGAGTGTTCTGCGAGGCTGAGAGCGTAGGGTAATAACTTGACCGTTGATGTAAACAAATGAATATTAATCATTCAGTCTTAGGGCCTGTTTTACAATCCCCATGTAAATATATAAATCAGATAAAATTACTGCTATCCTTTTCTTTAGGCATGTAAACGAAAATTATAGCTTATATTTATTTGACAGATTTTTGTTCGGGGACAGGGAAACGGACCCTTAGTCAATTATTGGTGCTGTCACTAATTGTCATATAGTATTTAACCAATAGTAATTTAATTGAAGTAAGTATAATGAGTGTAACGACAAATTATATTTCATACGATAATGCTATAGCAACGTAACGTTACCCGCATTTCATTAGGTACACGGCTAAGTTACGAACTTTGGCAAGTAGCTCAACAATCCCTATTCGTAGCATATAAAGGGTTAATTTAAACATTAATATTTAGGTAACGAATGGTAAAAATAAATACTTGAACCCTTTAAGGAAAAGGTGAAAGTTGAAACAGGCATCTAAAACTCGATTAAAATTCCGATCGCGTATTGCTCCCGCTCCATTGAATAATTCGGAACGCTTTCTGAATGGCTGTTGCTGTAACCCTACGCACGTTTGCTTTCTCTCGGGTAACTATTTATAATGTTGGGACATTTGTTTTACATTTATATTTTCCAATTTGACTTTGAGGAATTAATGAAATTGATATTTTACTAGAAGTACCAATATAAGTTCTATTTTATGACCAGTACCTTCGGAAAACTCGGTTAAGTATAGATTGACAAAGAAGGCAGATAAGAAATAAATCCCCACAACTTTCAGTTAAATATAAGTACACGGTCTAACTTACAATCCCTGTCATTAAAAAAGGTAACAACTTTAAATTTTCTATGGGCAGATAACTCTTTGCGTCTTATAATAATAATAAACATTTATTCATGCCACAAAAGACAAGACAGTATAAATAAAATATTTTACAAAGAATGGTTAGTGCATCACGAAATGAACCCAACTCAGCGTAGTGATAGCCCGGAGGCCAGCGCTAGTCTTCCGTCTTCATTTTTTTAATTTGCCGCCTTTTTTTACTACCAAAAATTGTTGAACAGTGTTTATTGTAACTACAAGTACCTAACCTGAAAGCTAGCTGCTTTTAGGTTACAAAATAATTTGAATGGAAGCATTTATACACAATATCGAATTCATCGATTTTATTACACAAAATACAAAACTATAAAAAACCTAAGCTACCAAAGATCTACATATAGAACATAATTTCCCTCGAAATTCGAAATGTCTACACGATTTCGATTGTCAAAAGCTCAATAAGTTCTTAGTTCAGTGGGAGCATGGCGACCGAACGATGATGAACGGTTTTCATCGTTCACTTCCGGCGGCGGACCGGAAGTCCACAGATACCGCTACCCAGCGCGTAAATTAACTCACTCACGGACAGCTTCCGGTTAGGTTTGATATCGTTTCTATATTTTTAAAATGGGTTTTGGAAAAGGTTTTAGGTTAAAATATTTTTGTTCCGGCACAGTAGGTACAGTTAAGTTAAAAATAATTTTATTTAAAAGTTTAAATGTTTAAAAGGTTTAATTTGATGTAAAAGTTGATTTACCCAATTACCTACTAAATGAAATTTCTTAACAGTACCGTAAAACAGCAAATTAGAATTAGAAATGGGTCTGCACAGAACAAGTATCAGGTATTCTAGTATTAACAGCCATAAATCTTATTATTAAATCGCCCTTAAGGTCACACAGCTAAATAGCTGCGCCCTTCACGCACTATTAATTTAGACACTGTCACAAACTGAGAAGGGTTAAGCCTTGCGATTATGGAATTTAAATTTTCGCGTAAACACAAGGTTTTATCAATAACTAAGGTCGATTTGAGCATCACTTTAACAAATCGAATTTACAAAATATTTCTGTTCTTTAAGTACCTATTACGTGGACAATTACTCTTATTTTAACATATTTAAAAATTTATAACGTACTTTTCTAGAAAGTTTCAAAGTTACCAGCAGGCTTAGCATAATTATGATTGGTGCGACAGTATGTCGCCGCGAGATAGATGTCCCGTCCTTCACTAGTTATATTAACAAAAGAGGGACGGATAGACTATCTCGCGGCGACATACTGTAGCGCCAATCATGTGCTAAGCATACAGTTACTTAAAAAACTTAAAAAAAAATTGAATACAATATTTCTATCATTCTTAACAAAAGTAACTGTACAAAAAAATATTAATTAATAAATGTTATTTGAAAATTTTTATTATGTTTATTTTACATAATCAAACCTAGTTTATAACAATAAAACTTAAAATTAAATCATAACAACCATATACTGATACCAGCACCATCTCTGACGTACTTGACGAACTAAATGAAAAGTATTTTACGAAAGTTTTAAAACTTGCGCGCCGGTGACCTCTGCCGGTGAGTAGTCAAACTAAAATAGCTGACTAATATACTCATGCGCTGCTACGCTATACTAGATGGCATTAACAGGCGTACTAATTAAACAAGTTTCTAATATGGGTGCCAAAATCATAGAAAATAACGTTATTTGTTAAGAATATTGAGAGTATTTTAGATTTTTACGTAAAGTTTCTATGATAATTTATTTAAATCTTATAAGAAATTGCGTTAAAGTAAAGATACTAATTCAGAGAAACTCGACTACCCAGTAAGAATGTTTGCTCCCCATTGTCTCGGGCCACCTGTGATCATCGTGACCTTCCATTATTGTTAATTTCGTTCATTTGTTTAAATATTTCAACACGTAAATTGATAATTTGTATTAATAAAGTACTGAATTCGCTCTGCTAAAGATAATACTTTTAGATGGCCAATGGTTTTTTTGTGTTCCTTTTTTCTTATTAGAATAAATGAGTGTTCGACTTATTAGTTATTAGTCAAGTTACATTGACTAATTAGAATATTTTATTGAGGCTAGGAACCTATAATTTGCTGTTTTTTAAATGTGGTTACTAAGTGTGGTTTAATTTATTACAGAATCGGACAGCTTCAAGTCCAAAGTATAACAAGTACCTAAATAAAAGTTATACCTACTAATACTACTATACTAAATACATTTAATTTTTAATCAATCAAACCATAAAACGTGACTCATAGCCTCAAATCCATTCACCCGAAATTTAAATTTGGAATTCCGCCGATCGATCCAAAAAGGACTGGCCGATAGGGATGGGATGAGCTTCGTCTGTCGAGATTTTTTGCGCGATTTTTTCGACGTTATTATTATGAGAAAAAATGCGGAGTCAGTAGAGCGAAACGTGGGGTGGGGGCATGACGAGGGTTCCCCGTTTGATTGAAGCGGGAGGTAGGCGGGGCGGTGACGTCACGGTCTCATAATAGGCCGTGCAATGGCCGCCGTATATCAGCTAGCTTGCACTTGAACTATATTTGTTGAGACAATTGACGGGTGATAGTGGCGCTGATTTGATAGTAAAAATTCGCGGTTGTAGAAAAGAGTGGTCGATCGCAAAGCGTGTTTGGTTGGATTGAATGCTATAAATTGCGGTGAAGAAAATCAAATGAAAAGTAATAGGTTTGTACCTACTTTATTTAAGAACTGAAACTCTTCTTTTAGAATAGCTATATTTTTTTTAATGAATAACTTACACGTGTACCTACCTAATGTTTTATTATTTTTAGTAAGGATCTTTAATAAGGACCAGAAGACATTGAAATGGTTAAGGTACTAAATTATTTCAGACAATCAATGAGAGACGATTTCACTGCAGATCTATGAGACCGAATTGTTGTAATTTGTGTTAAATTGCTGTAGAAAATATAATTCAACTGAAAATAAAACTATAGGCACTAATAGTTATATCTAGTGAAATTGCTAGTAATGAAATTGAGTCTTGTAATTTTTTGAAAGTTCAGTTCATTCGTGTTTTGTTTGTTGTTCATTCAGCATTGTCTTTTGTGATTTGAAACGGTATAGAATAGATAAGATAACGAAATCAAATCAAACTAGACTGCACGATGTTCCAATCCAACACAAAATAAATTATTCATAACTCTTGAAATGCGACCAATAACATTAAAAACAGCGTTATAGCGCTAAAAAGCGTTAGCAAGCGTGCCGATGGGCGGAGCGTGCGTTGCGTGCCTTCGCGCAGTTAGCGCGGGAACACCTCGCAGCATGGCACATCACTAGAGCTACGCCTATTGCTTGCCTGCCAGCATTTTTTTTCTTAATTCTACATTTGAATTCAAGAAGTTAATTCAAATGATGGAAAGCCGGTATGGCTACCGGTATATTCTTCCGGCTTATTCTTGCCAGTCAGTGATTTGTGATTATCAAGAATATGTTTCTTTAACAAGGAATGTTTTGGTACAAAGATCAAAATAATTACAAATTTTTCCATATTGTCTTACCTAAAATTCAATGGCATTAAAATATCCCAATTTTGCGATCGAATTCAAGTTGATACGTGTGACAATGGATTGGATACCCACAAACTACCTATTAATTAGCAGAAACAAAATCTTGCTTGTCAGTACTTTTCCATCAAACAACATGACTGTTTTCGATGTCTCCATTGAGATAAGTGTCTGCTATAGGTACCTACTTTTATTCTAATAAAAGTCCGACCTGACTCCAGGATTCCCTATGATGCATGATAAATACTGAAGCTTGTGTAAAGTTGTAAACATCTAAATAAATATTTTCTACTATTATCGACATTATCATGGCATTATCGACTATTTGCCACTAATATTACTTATTTTACAACCAAAAAATGTGTTCCAATTCCAATATAGATATGTCATCTCTAAAAGTTTTGTTAAAGTTTTTCCCCCATAGTTCCAATCACTGGTCAATCAAATGGTTGGTAAATATGTATTTTTAATAAGTACCTTATATAAGTTACAGATCCATAACGACCATAACACAGGTAAAAGTTGACTACCGACTACAGTTAAGAAAGCCCGAAATAATTTCGTACCGTAAACTACTTCTACTTCATGTTACGTCTTCATGGCTACTTCATGTTTGTCAATTATCTATATTTATTATTATATTATTATTATAACTAATGGGAATTAATAAAATATATCTTTGCAATTTTTAATTGCGTATGTTACAGTTTTTATGTTTTATTACCAACTATAATTATTTATTGTATTGTATTTATAAATTAAGGTTCCGTAGATAACCTATGCATTTTCTTGATCATACGAATAATAGGCAACAAATATTGTTTCATATAAAACATTTGAAAAATAGGAAAACAGCTAATTCCTTATAGCGGTCTCAATTGTGTTCAAAGTTTTTGATACAAGTTCTAAGTTTACAGCTTTGATAACCATATTTAAGTAGTCATGTAGCACAAAAACTAATTACGAATGCTTAATCAAGAACAGTGCAGTACAACAACGAACTGAACAAAACAAACAAACCACGATTAACGCAGTGTTTGCACAGTTGTCGTCTCGCGGCGTCAACTTGACGTCGATATTGCACCTTGAAATTAATACAATGTTTGTCTATTAGGTAATGATGAAACTACTTAAACACAGCACTGTGCACATGATAGAAATAATAGAATTTCCGTACCATTACTGGTAGGTAATTATTTACCTCCTAATTCATAAACGTCTGCTAACTTAACACGCCGCTAATAATTGTTTGTCTCTTTTGCTCTTATGGACACATTGTTAAGACCGACTTTTGGTAAAAAAGTTTTTACCGTCAAAATATTCTGTGGTAAAAGCAATTTTCTTAATTAAAATTAAGCAATCTCACTTGCAAAATAAATGTAAGAACTGAAATATTGATTGAGGTAGGTATCTTTATTTCGGCACACAGATTTAGAGAAAACGTGTCGCTTATTACTCGTATCATCACAAGCTTTAATTGTGCTTATCGAGGGACTAGGTCGATTTGTGTAAAATTTCCCAGTTATCATCCAATGTTATCTACTAATACTACCACGTCCCCAAAAATACATATTAAATGTATGTAAAAAATACTAGGGAAAAGGTTACAAGGGTATATGAAACAGATAAGTTGAGTGCTGACATTTAACGTCGCGATGCATCAGTGACATTAGCACGACCTTGTTTATTCGCCCACCCGCGTTAGTCCATAATTCATTCCGATATTCCCTGAAAATAGTGAAAATCAGGGTAGGTTTTCATAAGGCAAACTATATGAATAAATATTGCTTAAAATTTAATATCCCCTTAACTGTGGAAAATACCGGAAAAGACGTCTGTCACCAATATAATTGGAAATTAGAATTTTCTTTTCCAGGTAAATATATTTTACAGCTGTACATTTTGACAGGCCACATACGAGGGGATATATTTCTTGTTTATTAAAATCGTGATAGAGTCAATAAGGACTTTTGCCGTTTGCACTGATATTGAGTCAAGTTGGGTAAGTGAATCAGACTGGCAACTGAAACACTTCATATATTTACTATGCGAAAATTTGCTCCGGGGTAAGTGTAACATTATAATGTGAATCTAAGTTAACCACTCATTTGCTTTAAAATTTTGGTTGAGCTTTATTGCTATGTTAAATAAGAGTGACAGCTGGTAACCACAGTTACCAAAAGCAAGTACCTACGTAATATCATTCGTGCTTAATATCATTCGGAATAAGGGCATATCGCTACTTTAAGTACCTATAGGTAAAGTACCTTATAGATAAGGTTTTAAGAATTCAGTGGTAGGTAATGAAAGAAATTCAATGTTTACTTTTTATGTTTTTCTTTAAATAATAAGTCGAAAAATGTGTTGATACACAATAATATAGATACTTACTTTCACTTGAACAGTATACTACTTTAAAATTAGAAACCATTATATTGGGAATTGCTATAGTTAGATACGTCTATTTACCTACATACTTCAGTATCTCGATATTTTAAGGTCTTCATCTCAAGTCGAAAAAAAACGGAAAAGCAAGCTGCAATGCTCTTTTTAACCGACCGTTTTCCTCGAAGCCAATTTTATATGGACGGATCCCAATTTTTATTAGGATGTATAAATCATTCACACATCACTGGCCGTACAAATCGCCGCAATCAGCTGCGATCGATAAAAAATATGTGCGGAAAGAAATGGCACCTGGTGGCTAAGCGCGCCCATACATGTAATGTGTCTTCTCTTTCCGAATAACTCTACATACGAAACGCCGCGGGCGACCTCTGGAATAGGTTTAGGCTAGATAATAATTGGTTTGGGGTTATAGGTACGAAATATCGATTTTTATCTATGGTAGTTAATTGGCCAATGTATGAAATAACATTGAGATAATTATAATACATTTTTGACGATCCGTAGCAAACAATTTCTACACATATTTATTGGTAATCTGTGTAGATAATTCATTTTAAATATTATGCCGGTGTATCTTTACATAAGAATATCACTATTTTACACATAAAGTTTTATTAATTTTAATTATTTTATTTTTTAACTATATATACCTACTTAAGTAGGTAGGTACTATTTATACTACTACTATATACTATGTATACTGTGTTAATTTCCGTGATTATAACAGTTGCAAAACGAATCAAGGAGTTTACAATTGTGTAAGCATTCGCCATTTAAGTTTAAGCAATAAAACAATTTTTAACTGGCAGCCCTACTTAAATATGCATCAAAAAAACCCTTATCTCCCTATCGATTGATTGGTTAACAAAACCAAATCGCCGCTAGGGTCATCACATCCTAATACCCAGCGCCCGCGCATGATAAATATTCAGGCCGCCCGATAATTTCGTAAATTCTCAACAACCTATAATACACATTAATAACATAAAGTTCGCATGTCAAACCGCCAATTCGCATGTGATTATCGTTATTTTGCGCTAATTTATCAATGTAGCGATTACTTTTGTTTAAAACTTACTTTTTTGCCTTTAAGGCGTATTTATCTTCCTTATTCAGTCGCCTCTAATAATATGTATACATTTCAGAACATATGTCTGAGGCAAAAGGACTAAAGTCGTTCACATATTTTTGGAGCTGCCAGTGCCTGTTATTAAAGAATCAATATAAATACGAGTAACATAGGCACGTGAATAATTATGCTGTTAATAATGTGATCTAAGATAATTTTAATTATCATAAAGTAAATTTAAAAAGACAAAATCACGATTATAATCTGAGATGAAGAAAAATAGTGGCACACATTAAACAGAATTAGCAAAATATCAAAACATTGAAAACTGGGTATAAAATAAGATTTTACCTATGCCTCGTTTTGTTTTGTACAAATTTATATAGTATCGGTAACCATTTCTTGTTCACGTTTATCTTAGTCGTTTTGTTAAAACATTTGACTAACAAATCTGAACATTTCGCTTAATTTAATGTCGATCATTATTATCTTTCGGCCACCCACAAGAGGTCGAAGGTGGTCTGATTCTATCATGAGCTTAAAAGCGTAGTATGAGTAAAATATCTTACATTAATAACCATTATTCTATTACAAGGTTAAAATAGTTATAACCCGTTATATCTACTTGGTATGTTATACGCAAAAATTTGAATAAAACGTTCTCATTTCGTACAAGGCCATCTATCGGTGAAATGTCGTAACAAGCAATAACTGATAGTGCTATCAAAAAACAGTTGCCATTCTATTATTCTTCACATACCTCGGACTCCAGAGGACATATTTTAAATTTTGACATATTACATGACTCGAAAGTTAATTAAAATATTTAATGAGATACCAGTTTAGTCAGTGGGAGCAGACAAGAACAAATGATATTAAATTAAAGCTGCCGAGGTGGGCGGTGACGTTTAGAGCGTTGAGAGGTTATGACAATACTCGTGACGAATTGGATGGTGTTTTGTAAGCAATTTACATGATTGTGGGAAACTGAATACAACTCTCATTAAGACGTAAAAAGATGCCGTCATCGTAGTCAACAAGAAGATCGTGTGATGAGTGCTTTTAATGAGGATTCATCGATATCGATAAAAAATCTTTGTCAAGGCCTAACAACTGTCATTTTATCTTAGGGCAATAGGTATTATAATGCCTGATCATAACAAACACCAATACATAAACAAAACATAGTTTTACTAGCTGTTAAATCTATTAACTATTCGTTTGTATTTGGTCTATGAGGTACTGTACTGCCCAACGAAAATTGTATTGGACGCTGATTAGTTTCTGACGAAGAAAATGTAATTTTAGTTAAAATATCAGGCTAGTGTAATCAGATTAGTATAATATACGTTTGATTAATCTATTGCTTGTATAACTTTTGTTTCGAAGAGATTACAACTGGCCATAAACAATTACTTTTATCCAGCTTTCATCGATCTATCGCGTGGTCGACATCGCTAACAAACCGCTCGCTTTATTACCATACTTAAAGGGCAGACCGTTCCAAATTTGAATAAAAGAAAGAAAAACGCCGGCCGAACGCATACTAGTCCTAGAAAGTCGTGCTTTCGGTCACGGAGTATTATCACATCACCGAATATCTCCGCTGCGCATTAAACTCTTGTACATTCGCTTTAAAAACAGTCCATCATGATGGTCAGCATTAGATAGCGGTGAAAGGGACCGTTATAATAATAGCCACTATCTTTATCTCGTTCTAAAAATTTCATGACCATGTATTTGGATCAATTTATGGAGCTAGTTTTGACAGCTTAATTTTTTTTCATGCGCGTAGAGTTGATTAGCTGCCAGTGTTGCGTAAAACCTTTTTGGCTGTTTATGTGTGGATTTTAATTATGATTTTCGTTAGCGCGTTTTAATTTATTTATTACGTAGGTCGTAATGAATGCGAGAATATGAGATAACATCTGTGGAAAATACTTAAGTAATTAAAATTAAATGAGTGCAATTGCTTAGGCGCATATTTTATTATTGATAGTTGAACTGTTATTCTAGTGATATATTGCTGATTTCTAGAACAAGTATTAAATATTACTTGTTAAAAAACGCAATAATTAAAAGGGGCGACTGATGAATAAGTATCTAACTCGTTAACCATTTTAAAGGAAAACTAACTCGGCATTAAAATAACTCAAGCGGTCATATACATACAATTACATACCGAAACATGTGGAAAACACGATTCCCAACATTAAATTAGGCAACAACAATGACTACATTATCGTGACTAATCCAAGCCACTGACCAAGCATTCATTTTAATAGTTTATACGACGAAAGTACTATTCAATAGTTATTTATCTATATTTGCTACCCGGGGAATAAGTAAATTCATGTGCATTAAATGTTGACTTAGTTTAGTGAGCTAAACATTATTTTCAATTTCTATTCAGTTTGACACGACTACAAAGGTGCATTCAGTCCAAACGAGCATTCGCTATTCTATCACCCCACTCTACGAAATTCGATCGTTACACAAAACGTGATTCGTTGATTTCGTAGAGCGGGGGATAGAATAACGAATGCTCGTTTGGTCTGAATGCACCTTAAACCGTAGGTACTTACCGTATATGTTAGTAGGACCAAAAAAGCTTAAAATAATGGCATCATTGTAATATTGTCTACTATAAATAGAGAACGACGATTAGGAGAGCTGACCCCGATTGCAAACGGGAGAACGGGACAAGGCTGGAAGAAACAGAAGAATGTAATATTGTCTCGTGTTCTTTAGATTAATGTAAAAGGGATGACTATTGCCATTTTTAATGTACTTATAGGTACTCTTATTGCAAGACTAGTTCACAAACCTAACCTTAAAAAATGTAAAACTAAATTATCACCCATAAGTATCATATTTCTATTTTTAAACGTATTCATAATTAGTTGCGGTATAAAACTGCTTGATTCCAAAAATATATCATGGAAATTTACTGCTAAATATATTTTTACAACCCAAACTTGTTGTTAAATAATAGTGTTTTTAGTTAAGGCAGCAATTTATAATTTGCTCCCAAATTGGCACAATTAAAATATGTTAATTATACATTCTTGTATAATTGATTAATTTGGCCATATCGTGGCTATCTCGAGATTTATTTACTTCAATTAATACTAATTGTTGAGTACAATTTCAATTTTATTTCAAACCAAGTTGGTATTATTAGATTTGACAGTTATTATATTACCTACACTTTTATATTGTATTTGGTAGAGTTATTTCCTTATTTCCATTCCATCTCGCGATATGTTAAGCACGTTTTCTCACAGTTAATATTTTAATGTCATTCAAATTTTGATCTCTAAATCGTACCTACTATAGGTAGTAAGTGTACACTATAGGTACTAAAATGTAAGTAATATGGTGTCATATGAAATGATATGAAATCGTAATATGGTTTAAACTACACTTAATAAATAGTTATACAAGTATTATAGGTACATACATGTAGTTACAGAAATGTGTGACCTAAATCGAACAGTGTCTCTACCTTAAGCTTTATAATTAGAGCATAGCAATGTACCGAGAAGAAGTTTCATTAGTTGCGAAACTTCTATAGAGAATGTTCTCGGAAATATAAATTTTACAAGCAATCTAATCATGTCAAAACCGTTGTACGAGTATACACATGCCTTTTAACGTATACCTATTACTTGTATGCCTTGTTTACTCAATTGTGAAATGTGACATTATTTTTTATAAGTTCTCATGGAAGCATTCTCAATGAGAGCTTACTCTTAAATTCTCATGAAAATTCTCGGAAAAATCCGTGTATATTCCCGCAATTTTGAGAATTTTCTGCAACTTGTACATTGCTATTAGAGCATAATGTATGATAAGAAGCCTAATGAAATAAAAATAAAATATTACAAAATTGTTTACAACGCAAAATTAAGTTGGATTCATAAACTCAACCCGTTTTACCGTGTATGTAAATTATGACCACGGTGAATAGTAATGGGAACTTTTCTAGTTGAAGCCTCACAAGGTACGAGAGTTATAAACATGTCGAACTCCCGCTGTTTTGGAGCTCATAATAAAAGGAACTTAATTAGCCTCTTATTCCTTTTACATGTTAATGCAGAAAAATAAGTGAGCTGGTTTCATACTTTTCAGTACACTAGCTAGGAAGCCCCTTGTAAATTATTTATTTACAGCGTGTATATTTTATACGGGCGAATAATTAATCCATCTATAATATCTGATTCTACGAATCGTATAAGATAATCATTTCGTTAAATTTTGTTGTTAATTAGGTGTAATGATTTTTCTAAAGTATATTGCAATTGACGTGGCACTCGTATGACGTTTAGATTATGTCTACGCTAATTAATGTGGCTACCAGTGGATGCAATACATTGCGTGCTCAATTATTTTGTATGAAAATAATACTCTAATTTCCTAAGGAAATGTAATGTAAACAGGTTCCGTAGGTCCGATAGTAACCGCCATTAAAATATTCGCCCGTATCAAACACACACGCTGTTTTCGTCGGGTATAGTGCAACACCGCGTAACTAGCACTCGTAAATATTGCGTTTCTACACAACACCCACAGGGCAGATCCCCGTAACCTGGTATTGATTAATACCGCTTAATAATTCTAAAAAAGATTGCCAAATTAAGATATTCCAAGGAACGTAACCCCGTATTAGAATATATAACTTCAAATAACTGTAAAGTAGATTGTTTATCTTTAAGCAGTATTTACCAGTACCTACCTACTATTTACGCGGTTTTTCCTTATCGGTGTTGTGTAGATACGCAGTATTTACGAGTTCCAGTTACGCGGTATTGCACTATCCCGAAGAGTTTTAAACATTGGTCATAGTTTAGGTTTCTTTATCTTTTATCCATCTTATTTTTTTATATGTCTCACATTAGCTGGATGAATACTTAATAATTATATTTATAAATTTATTTCCCTTCAACCTCATATACAATAGTAATAATAGTATCGATAGTTCAAATCCAAAGCGTAGGCTTCGTCAAGTGGGAACCAAAAAAAAAAATAAGCAGCACATAATAAACAATAAAGCAATCTGCAATAGGCTTCGTCATAATCACTTAATTGGAATGAATTGGCTTTCGTTACGAATTTTATAAGAATTTACGCTAACATAAAATAGTAATTTTACATTATTATTAAGATTGAAAACGGTGTATGAAAAAAATTTGTTTCTTTTTACAAAATCTTGGATTATCTCCATCGCCATTAGCTACACCAAGCAGCAACAATCATTTTTCTATTTGATCCAAATACTTATCGTTGCATCGCGCATTAGATAGAGCCGTACCTAATCGCAACAAAATGGTATCTCTAACGACGTAGATAAAAAATGGGCAAAGGCGGTCTTATGGGGCAGCCCTCGCCCAACAACTTAATCCATCTCCTCTTTCGTCGACCATTTTGATTAATGACCAAGTACCTGCTTAAGGACCGATATATAAAACTATATGCTGATTCGTGTTAAATGTCTCTATTTATCTCTTTGACGTGTGCACCTTAGTTTTTATATTTCGGCCGACACAGCTGTTTTGTTTCATTTGCATTTTTATATTTCCGTTTGGATATTTTTCATTTAGGACCACTTTTTTTACTGTCGACGCGTTTGACAGATAATAGATGCGTTATTAAGAAAAAGTTTTGTGGGAACGTTTTGAAGTTCTGCGAAATGCTGCGGTGCTCTACATAAGTTACGGAAAAGTATCGTTCGATAAAAAAATATTCGGTTCGTATTGAAATATTATTGTAATGTGATAACATGCTGTATTAGTAAGTAGGTATCTAAATATTCCGTGTCATATTGATGCTTTTTAGAAAGACTTGCCTGTTATTAATAAAAATTGTAAAAATGTAGAGACTATAAATGAAGTCCTAATAGATGAATATTAAGTAGGTAGCTATCACATAAACAACGCGGTTTATAATTCTATAAGCACTCACCAATCCACGTAATATCCAACTGGACTCCGAATTACGAAACCAATACACATTTCCAAAGTAAATAACGATTCACTATTAATCATGTCACTCATCCACTAAATAGGCACAGTTTGCTCCGAAAATATCCAATATCAACTACACATCGTTAACTTTTATATATAGATAAACGCTTTAAAAGTTTCAAATATATCACCTCTTTTTTGACATAATTGATTTAGTTTCTTGTCTTCCGGTATCTCATTAGAGAGTAAACTTTTTATGTTTTTCAGTGTTCGTATAAATTACTTTTTCCAGTTGGAAAATGGGCGATATTTCATTCATACTGACCCGAAAACTAATCTCTAACGTAAAAGATCTAATTAGCAACATAATAGACAAACTCTAGATGAACTGAAACACATGTCACATAACCGAAATCAAGAACAAAGTTTTGCGCGCGAAAATCCCGTCAAAACAAAACACTGCAATACGCGGGGACACCCGACTTTGTCGCCGTCAATTATTTCACGAAAATTACGGCCGATGTATAATGAACGTCTGAACCCGCATTGAGCTAGCTGTCAAATCTACGGGCCGTCATAGTCCGCTGCCATGAGTGGGCTCGCACACATGCGTACGTGCACGTGCAGTCATGGACACCAACACACTGACAGACTCCAGCGGACCGCGAACCGTGCACACATTCAGCGGCATGAATCATACACGGCTCGCGTCTGTGTAGGGGCGGGTGGGAGTGCGAACATGCAGCGTGCTTTTAACGCGGCCAGACGAAATGATACCTAACTGCAAAAGGGATCGTAGAGTGTATCGGTTTTACAAAATGGCTGGTTATACACGAGTACACGCGCCTATGTGGCCGATCACATGAGAGATTAGCCGAATGCGTGTGAATGCAATGTAAGCTACGGATGGGCGGGAAACGCTACGGAGATCCGTCGTTTCTGCGATGCAAATCGGACGGATGATTTCTTATTCAACATTTCATTTGTGAACATTGTAATTAGATTGGTATCATTATGAAAAAAAAGTAACAAGCGTTTTTAAACATACCTAACAATGTAATTATGTACAAGATTAATGTTCGGTAAAATATCCCTAACAAAAATGAACGTAATGTCTAAGTGCAATATTAGTGTTTCGTTTTTGTTAAATACTTTTAGAAATTTAATAGAAACATAAATATTACATTCTTATTTATTACTTCATCCGTCAGCATGGAAACAAAAAAGAATCACAAAACTTCCCTTTGATTTTCAGCTGTCGCTTACTTACACACACTATAACATCGCTTATTCAAACTTCGAACTGACTCGGGACGTAGGGGCCGCGCGAAATTGAAGTACGACTTTATGTTAATCGCGATTGAACCGTTAATCGCGTGGCGAGCACGTGACAAAACAAACGATCACTTCACACACACACGGATGATTCGCAATTTGAATTTGGAATTCCATTTCCGCGGATTCCGCGCTTCGCTCTGCGACGTGCGGTATTCTTACCTGAAACAAATGACAATGTCGTTAGTAATCAATAAAATGCTATCGATACTTACTATCTACTTATGCTTATTAACGGGCACAACTATAAAAAGAAACTGTTAATATTTTTTTCTTGAATCGGAATTAGTAGATATAAGAGTACAATGCCATTCATTATGCACTATCTTTAGTCCAGGAAAAATGTTTTCAAAAAGTCATTGCCTTTATATCTTTAACCCGTAGTATCAGCTTAGCTCATGTGCCGATATCAGGGTCAAGAGTCCAGCTGATAAGTGGGTCAGTGCAATAGAATGAGGAATCTTTTTATATTGCCAAGTTCACTTCATCCGTTGGCATTGGGCTCGCTTATCTTTCAATGTTAGTAGGTCTGCATATGTACGCAAAATGTACTGGGTAAGAAATGTCGTAAGTAAGTAAGATTAATAAAGACGTATAATCTTATTTGAAGCCATATTGTTGTGGAAATCTTTGTGTTCCAAATGTCATTGTTCCTACATACACAACTAATAAATTAGGCAAATCAATTACCTACTATTTATTGTACGCAATAGACTATTTACCCGGCGACAAAGTAATTAATTACTCTGAACCCAAATATGCACTTTTAATGCAATGATTAATTGCGCGGAGATAGCACAAGTAATAAATTATTGAAAAAATATAAACAGCCATAGTGTATTATCAGAGAAAACACATTAATTAAAATGATAAAATTGCAAAGAATTTTGTAAACACAGGGTGACGGAATCAATAAAAATTAATTGAATGTCTTTATCGTCGTAGACTCATGTTCAAATTATTGAAAAATAAACAGGTACTAGACGATAACAGAGCATAAACAATTCCGTACAACATTTTATGAGGAGGCTATTTTTATCGCACGCTCGCATCTGTCTCGGAACAAGGCCTTCAACAAAATCAACGGAGCTCATCAGCTTTCAGTACTCCACTATTGTCAAACAATAATAACCAACAAGCTCTCAAAACCACTCCACGTCCATAATGAAGATGTTAACAATTTTCCACAGCAGAATGATGTATCTACCGTGAAATTTTAGAAAATAAGAGCCGACTCCAAAACGCCCTCGGAGAGTTATTACATTAATATATTTACCAACACGTCCTATTATTACGTTTTCATGTACTGGTTCGCGCATAAATTAAAAAGTTGTCAGTTTTTCTTTTGTCCCAACCCTTATTTGGTATTCATATTTGATATTTTGATATCACAAAGGACCGACGCGCTTTGAAATGAAAACACAAAACGTCCGTAACTTACACAAGAAAAACCTGTTTCGCCACCAAAGTGGGAATGGTAAAGATACAAATTGTAAAAGAGGCAATCGCACACATTATGATGTGTTCTTATCGGCGGATAACAATTCCTTCCACTGTGAATCATATTATCAGAGCAATAAGTGTTGTATTCTATTGTGACCATAAACATCGCTTCAATTATGGTCATATTGAATGAAATATGAGTTAAGTGAGGGACATCAAAGGGCAAAGCGGGGTTGTTTATGAAATGTGAACTTTGAAATATGTACTGCAACACAGCACCCTTTTTAATTTGTACCCAACTATGAACCGTGGCGAAATAGGGTCTCGAAAATATGTCCTTTTTTTATCGATCGATAGAAATTCGCTCTTTCGTTCGTCTAACTATGTATAATTTGTGACTATTTCGGTCGAAATTTTCGTGTTTCTTATTGCTTCCGCAACGAATTTCGTGCGACCCACAAGTCAATGATTGAAGCTATCGGGCATTCGCCGGCAGCGGCCGACTCCAATTTAGTTTTTCGGATTAGATATGGCTAACATAATAACATAATTGCTCTAATAACAGGCCGCAGCAGGCGCGCCGTGCCTTACAATTCACTTTCCAAATTGGTTTATTTTTTTACCTCTTATCTGTCTAAAACTATTATGATTTATTATCAAATTTTCGTGCAGGCAAATTACGGCCTCACTTTTCGTGAATGCGCCCATAAACAGTCGTCTCTTTCTGACACGTTGTGGCATCGGAGGTTAGATAAAGGCAAGACTAAGTCATTGTATTTGCTTGGAAGCCGCAAGGCTTTACATGGCTTAGACTTGTGAATGATTTATATCGGTTTTTATAATTAACTCGTAATAATTAGTTGGATTAACATGTAACAAGGACGCGGCCATCCTATTTCTCAAAGTCACGGAACTTATTATGAATCTCCATTTTTAATTAAAGAAGCCGACGAAACGGAAGCTTTTGGAAAAAATGGGGGGCAAAAAGTGTTTATCTTGATTAGATGAGGTTACGTTCGACGTCTTGGTTTGCGCAAATAAATCACACAAAAGGACGAACAATGATTTTTTTATCGGCGCCAGACAGACAGGCCTAAGAATCTATCAGTATGACATTCCGAGACATGCTTATATTGCTTATGATTCTAAAGAAAACCCAAGCAAATGACATTGATCATTTAGTTCACGAATCAAATTTCAAAGTTTACTACAGTAGATTTGTAATTGTGGAGAGAGAAACTGAAATAGTGCAACCGACAAATGTTCATGACAAGCGACTGCATTATACATGAACTGCCACCGAAGCATTACCATAAGTACAAAAACTCACTTTCTGTTCATGTCGACTCCTGAGTCTCTTCACGGAAACGCGGCTTAAGCGACGTAACACCTACTTCACACGATTCCAAACTGGAGCTATGTAAAAAATCTGAGAGTGGAATGTTAATATTAAAATTTACTAAAAATATCGCAATTTTAAGGAATATACTACATAACTTAACATATCATGATGGCGTGTAATTTTATTAGGCTTCTTGATAAATGTCAAATTTAAAGGAACAAAGCGAAAATACAAGTGGATTCTTTTGTTCTGGATCTAACTTGAGAGTATTTTTTTCTACGAAAATATCGTTAAATTTAAATTTGACCGCGTGGGAATATAACGGAGCAAACTCCGAAAACGTTTGTATTAAAAGCCAGCGCGGATTCCCACGAAAATTCTTTTTCGAGCAGCTGAATATTTTAGAAGGAATTCTCTTCTCAAATAATTTTACAATAATATAAAATGATTGCAGCATTTTTAAATTATTACTAGCCAAATAAATTCCCAATCATAAGTAGTTAAGTACAAAATCATTTGTCACCAAAACAGTAGTAGGTACTTATGTTGACGATGTAGTCTAAGAGCTTGTCATGCCGTAGCAACAAATACTCAATAAGTAAAATGAAGAATAAAAATGCGACTGAAACTGTTCACAACGGTCGTGCGCCTATCTACAAATACATACATTTATACATAATGTAACATTCACTCTCAGATATCGCGAGTGGTGAAGCGGAAGAGACCTCCGACAAAGGACTGCGACAATGAGCGCCCCAGGGTTGCCTAACGCAAATATTTGCATTTTCATACTGAATGGGCCTCATAATTCATAAAACTTTTTAATTATGAGCGGTTTTTAGGGCTTAGAGAAAAAAACGTCATTAGATTTTTAAATTTAATTCTTCATACACAATACCGAATATGATTTTTGAATTGCTAATCTTGGTTTTTCTAACTGTTTAGGGGCGGATTACTAGTAAATAATCAACAGACACAATGACACGAAATATTCTAACAATGACAACCCTTTTAATACACATAACTTTATTATAAATTTGCATTGCAGAACCAGGTAATCCTCATTAGCGTTACAATCTACTTGTCATAGAATTATGAAATGAAGGACTTTGGTGCCGCAAGAAAATGATTTACGGTTTGTTTTACAATCCTGTCAAAAGAAAACATATCCGTCTGATAAAATTATCACTATCCTTTTCCCTAGGCATACACCAGGAAAGGGATAAGTTACTAACATTTATCTGAAGTATATCTTTTATTCGGCGTTTGTGAAACAGGCCCTTAATGCAGGCTTTTACAACACTACTTATAGGGCCAATTCTCAGAAAACTTAGTGCGATTGCTTAGCAAAATCCCTGGAGGAAATAAATAAATCATGGCGGCAACGCCGGCAACCCTGTGTCGGACGCAGGCCCGGACACGTTTCAGTTCATGAGTTATAGCGCCAGCCGATGTGACTTTTCAATTTGAAATCATCAACCTGGAATTAATTTCATTTTTGAACCCCATTATTTCTGCTATCTACTCGGTGATCGCAATATGCGAGATCCACATTATTGCCGTGCCGACAAAAATGTTTTGCGGTGCCATTCGGTTATTGGTAATTTAATTCTGTTTTCAGGGCTTTAATTTATTTGAATTTTCAGCGCTCGGCTGATATGGTATGCTGATAGAAACGGACGTTTAAATTAAACATTCGTCCCTATAATAATATCAGTTAACAAAATCATAGTTGTGTCCATATCAGAACATTCTTGATGAATGTTCTAAAGCTATTTTTGTCAATACCACCGAACAAAGCAGACATAAACAGATGTAACCAACATGATCTTAATTTAAAAAGAATGTCCCCTAAACACGTTGGGAACGCAACTAAAATTCATCTATCAACTGACGTAAAAAATACGTCTTCCGCGCCCATGTAGCCTACGTCTGAAACGCACAAATCTGTCATTCGAACCCACGGTTAGCTTGTATACCGGAATACTGCGTAGGACTATCTATTCATAACTAAACCGTTTGACGAAAACCGGCCAGAATTAGACACAAAAATCCAAATTAAAGTCCAACTGCCTAGACTTTTGTTGTGATAATCAATTGCGTTTTACACTAAATTCTCAAACAAATTATTTAATTATCATTAATATGGAAACAGAAGATCAACAATTTAAATAAATTACAAATTACACTAAAATGAAAAAATAAAGATAAAACTTACACTAAAATTAAAATATACCTAAACAAACTACCTATAAAAAGAAAATACCCTTTATATAATATGATGATTTTAACATATAAATCAATTGCGTCCGATTCTTCGGACGTTGACCCGAAATTCCTCTTAAATTTATCGATCTCTAATTTTAAATTGTCAGGACGCGTGAGAAAATGCTAGAGAAAATTTGCGACGCCTGCGAAAACTAATCTTCTTTTTAATATTCGAAAATAACTGACAGTGACTCACCGAAACGGCCAATCGGAAAGGGTATAAAATAAATGAGAACCTATATCAGATCGGAGCGAAACATTCTAAGAAAGCGCGCCCAAATCCCTAAAGAGGAACCTTATAACAAAGCTAATATTAGACAATCATTTCCTGTCAAAAGGGAGGCGGCCGCCCGGGTGGGGAGGGGGTCGGATGGAAATACCTCCTCGTCTCTCCAGATTTCGCAGTCGCCGTGTTCGGGTGTGAATCTGAATTTTTATTTTTTGCTGTCAGTGTGATGAATGGATTTTTAATATCCTCCTGCAGCTGTCTGGCTTCGAAGGTCTCGTGATGAAAAATGCTCCTCTAAATACGTTCAAACTTTTTATCGCGATATGAAATTTTATAATACCCTTTTATCAAAGTTTTAAAGCTCGCCGGATGTGTGTTATTCAAAAATTTCCTCCCAACTTTTTTGTTGTAAACAAGTAAAATTCAATGTCGCTGTCATGTCCTCGTACGAGGTATAGTTAGACAGACAACAAGACATCAGCATCCAGAGACGTCTCAATACGCGTACGGTGGGCAAAAAACGCGCCGCTCTCACGGCACGACTCTATTACGAGTCCAACGCGAATAAATAAAACATGACGGCCCTTCCCTTACACATACTGAGCGGTTTATTTAACATCCTCGTATCTTATTAAGTTATCTATTAGCAAAATACAACCTTCTAACGAGTGTGTAAAGTTCAACGTTCAGGGCAGTTTCGGAGCATGATAAGAACGTGTGAAAAAGATGTTCTTAGATACGTAACTCCCGTACCTATGTGTTGATGTTAACAGATCTTGATTTGGATCTGATTTGAAACGTTTTCTCCGGAACCTAAGAAATTTAAGTTTGCTAATGTAATAAATTACATACCTATAGGTAATATGTTAGTATACATACATACATGTAAAATATTAAATCGACTCTACCACTCTACTCTAGCGTATTATTTTAAGAAGAAAGTAGCGACCGATCGTTATTCTACAAATACAATTTTTTCTATCCGTTTCGTCAGTAAGTAATTTATTTTGCGTTTCGATTCATGTAAATGATCTGGGTAAGCGGCTATAAGTTCTATGAATAGGTTCATAATATAAAATTATTGTTTATGTACTTTTGATAATAATTTTAAAATTCTACGTCTCGTACATGAATATAGGTAGACGAGGGAGACGTTTACCTATATATTGTATTTAAGAAATATTAAAATTAGGTATTTCTTCACAGTTTCTTCATTGAAAACTTGTTGAATAATTTGTATGCTTACGTTTACACCTTTTTACAACCATTGTTAAGAATGTGGCGCGTTCTGTACAAGAACATTCAGTATAAATATGTAACAGCCAATCAGCTTTCAGAATGTTAACTTTGATCGTGATTCAAGAAATGACACGACGGCCGTCACAGACGGAAAAGTAAGAGAAGAAACAACCGCGGATACTGCGACGCGGGACAAAATAAAGTGAAAAATAACTTTGATTAGGGTCCTTGCACAAGTTGTGCACAAGCTTTGATAATAAGATTTATAGCATACCTACTCGCTTTAAACCTGTGACTTCAGTGTATATTTTATTTTTTATTTTTTTATAAATAAATATCTTGGGACATCTTACACAAATTGACCTAGTCCCACGGGTAAGCTCAATTAAGGCTTGTGATGTGGGTACCAGGCGACGATATATATAATAGATAGATACATATAGATACTTAAATACATAGACAGCCATGACCAAGGAACAAATATTTGTGATAAATAAATACACAAATAATGCCGTCGCCGGGATTCGAACCGGAACCTCCAGCTTCGTAGGCAGGGTCACTACCAACGGAGGCTGACTGCTTTTGTATACATATATACCTACATATAATCACAATTTTTACATGTTTATACAAGAATATTATGTGAACAAAGTTCATTAACATAAGTTGAGTTGATTGAAAATCGAATTACAATGAGTATTTAATGCTGAGACTGTATTCGATGCCTTTTAGCTGCTCTAAGGGTATTTTTGTTAATAAAGAATTGAAAATGTTCAGAGGCATAAGACGAAACATTTAACACAATCACACACGGCGTGTGGCGAGCGCATAGATCAACTAATGGCGACTGCGCAGATGACAATAAAAAGATGCGCGCGGGCACCGCCGGTACATTAGCGCGCTCGCCATACTTGGCACCGCGCTAGCTCCTCCCGTTGGCAACAGAGTGCTAGTGCTGGAACATCTGGTAGGTATCGATGACGATATCGTTTAAATATTCACATATACGAGTATTACAGTTACATCAGGTAAAAGTCATTAGTCACTGTTTATATTAGAGGGGTGGGATCTGGATCATTATAAGGCGTTCGATACGGTTTATGGAGAGGATTGTGTAAAAATGTAACTGAAAATAGGATGCTCCTCTAAGTAGCTGTTCCTTTGATTTTTTTTGTATTAAACCATGATAATGGCAGTTGGTTTTAATGACCGCAAAAATATTTTTTGAAAACAAATGCTTTGGACTACCTCTAGGCACGGTTTTAGGTCCAGTATTATTTGAGAGTTTCATGCCAATCCACTTAAATACCAGAAATTTTGCTATTTGTCAATACAAAGTATGATAAAATATGTATCTCCTCATGAAATTTAGTATAACTTAAGCATGTGATGTGATGCGTCCTGATTGTATGCGTAACTTTAATCTTAGCATTTTATACGTGTGTTTTATACATATAATATATTTTTATTTTACATATATTCCTCATAATATTTTCTTCGGTTGCCACGAGGATTACACATGAAATAAAACTATGAAAACGGATAAACTCGCGTATATTAATTAACTTTAACTATTTCTAACTTTATATATTCCCCACTTATATCTTGTCCTGTCTTCGTTAGCCCCTCCCGTTGGCAAGAGCCCCAAGGTAGTGATGGACGACGAACTTTATCGATAATAATTTGTTGCTACCAGTACGAGCGTTGGTGATTTGTTTACATTGAAACGCGTATGTCTTGATTATAATAATAACGTCTCATAAGCGAAGCAATCGATCAATAAAGTCGGGAGTTGCCATTTGCTCTTCCAAAGCGCTGAAACTATTTTGTAACATAATAGGTGGCTTTCATAAGCAACTATAATGGCATTACATATACATAAAATTACAACTGGAAACGCAATTTTAACAGCTTATTTTATTAAATAAACTGAGATTAGTTTTCTAGTGGCATAGGTAATTAAAATAACGTGAAACCCACAAAATAAAATGCAATGATCATCAATTCAAAACCTCATTCATCGATATCAACTAACTCTCGCACCTACGCACTTTTACGAGACTCGTTTGTTTTTCTTTTCGAAATTCGGCAAGAAGAGTGATGGTATCAGCGGTTGAGAATTTGTACCACGATACCAGCGATGTCATTCCGATTGTTTACCAAACAAACTAATCAAGGGTTCTAAGAAACCAGAAACAAAAGTTTTTCTGGCTAAACGGAACAAGTACAGTTCTGCCTGTCGCGTTATACTGGTTTATCCAAGATCTTGCTTGCGTTTACGCAATGGGAATGCGTTTCAGTGCGATCCCAGCAGTGATCCCTGGCAAGCCGTCAGCGCAACTGTTCCGCGCTCTCACCCCACTTGGCACTCAATAACTTTTGCCGCTATAATTTGTTGCTGTATCTATAAAATAGATTGCTGGGCTTTTAAAACGTGTTACAGTGTTGCGAACACTATCCCGCAGACGAGGTTGTGAGAAAGAAAAGATGTTAACTATCAATAAAAGTAGGAAAAATGTTATATCATTACCATCGTGAACTAAAATCGTTGTTGTAATGATACAAACGAGAAAAAATTACTGGACGCCATATAAGATGGAATGAAAAAAACTTTGTTCGATAACAGTTAAACTGTCGCATTTTTTAATATAATAATTTTATGTAAAAGTATGTAAATATTCATAGTCCAATAAAAAACCGTTATTTGGTTCTTAAGTAAAAAACCCGGAAAGCCCAGAAAAACTAACCAACTAATTGCGCTCTGGTGCATAAGTATAGACACTACAAGCTTAAAACTTTCTAATCGCCAAATCGCTACATAACTAAGTACATGACATTAAAAAAAATGTGTGTATTGGCTGTCGTTCTGGGTTTTAAATTGTATATGCTTATTGGTATGCATCCAGATATCAGGAAGATGTGATGTCACAAAATAGCACCGATGAGAAAACTTCATAATAATTTAGACAATACTTATCTGCAGTCTGAATTTAATAAAGTTTTTTGGATTTAATTCACCTTTGAACAAGTATAGTACATTTATTAAATATTCGTTTCTGATTTGGGCTCAATTTACAGGTTATAGAAAAGAAACGTAGTAAATGATACGTGGTACGGTCACAGGTCGCAGGCATTAATTTGTGACCTTATTAAAGTTAAAAGTCTATTTGTATAGACATTGAAACGAACCGTTTGTTTATGAAATAAGTAAGGTCTCAAGTCAAGTAACGAAACTATACTATGAATCAATTTCATCATTTTGTAATGTTTTGTTTAACGACATCATATCACATGCAGCTTGACGCAGGGTACTGCAATATCTGTTGATGATAAATTAAATTTACTCTCAGAAGAAATTATGAAGCCTGTAAATTTTAATAGACAAGACAAGTCGATAAGTCGATAGCAATCCAAATGGTAAGACAAAAACTAACAAATGTTATGACAGCGCCACGCGTACACATTGTGGCGGGTGGGGACGAATATTTATTTATTTATAACATCGAGAGGCAGTAAATTAGCGTTGAATTTACGGCGCGGCGCAGGAGTGATCGCGAGTTATTTTCAGCGCAGGCGCAAGGCATGATTTAAACAGTTCCCGGTGGCCCGTTAGAAATCGAAACCGGGGATTGTGAACATTGTGCGTGTATTTGATGGCCAATTATAATGCCATTTAATATTTAGTGCTTTTTAAGCGGCTCTTGCGGTAGATTCATCTTTTTTATACATTCTAAATGTCAAATTTAATGAGTGTCGTGATAATATTTATCAGCGATAGAGATCAGCCAAACCATCAGTCTGCAGGTATGAATGAAAAGAGGTCGATATTAAATCTAGATTCGCGATGCTTTTACTCGATATTGCCTTCAATTTCTAAACAACGTAATTTATAAAAACTGAAAGAAAATTAATGCAAATAAGTATTAAAAAGCTCCTGTAAGGGCGCATTTGAAAAAGGCTGAACAAAAGCGTATTGCTCAAGAGAAAGTGCAGGTAAATAGAGGTGCAGTGCATCTACTTAGCGCGAGCTTTAAGCTGCAGCATTTCTTCGTGCAAACATAAACAGTAGCCTTTCACCAGAACACATGTTCGCATGTACCATTGTCTTCTAACCTGTCATGTGAACATGACGCAACAATGGGCGTCACGAATAGTGGTCGGTACGCAGCATACGTGACCCTAATCCTTCTGATCCCGTCTGGGATATTTCTGGGTGGCAACACTGGCCAATTTAATTAATAGCGTTATGTTTTTTCAAGAAATCTCTAGGTATTTTGCGACAGAACGTAGGTGGGCAGAAAATCAAATTGAAAGTGTTGAAAAAGTTGCTGTGACAATGATGTAAAGAAATGCTTTTAAACATAAATTATATAGTCTAAAGCACATTGTGTTCAAGCGTATTTCTTCAAACAAATGCGCACCAAAAAACGACCGTTCTAAAGGAATTTATGTCACATCACTTAATTAGACAAGACAACTACAATCGTAATTTGCTCAACGAACATCAAATTAAAAACCAACATTCAACATTGTACATTCATAAGCGTTGTAAAAAACCACATACAATGGAAAGTTAAATTTTACTGCCGCCTGGCTAATGACGAATGGTTGTAAAAATTCAGCAAATTGGTGCTTTAGCGAGCAAATTAATACGAACGGAGTAGCCGAACGTGATAAACGGACGGTGATGATGTTTGTGTTATAGATTAGTGTCACGGCAGTGGACGGTTGACTTTATATTTTATGGCTCACCTGCCTATAATGTAGTAGCTTCATAGTAAAATATTCCCTTCAATGCCTTCGCAATAATTTGCTTAGATCTAATCGAATGCGTGTTGGGTCGTTGGTTACCATGTTAATGGCATAATCGACTATGTTAAGTACATGTTTATGTTTGTAATGACAAGCTGGGTCATTTTTATTTCTTCTTTAACCTACAAATAGCTACCTACACCGATAGTAAAGCGTTTTTACTTAGCTAACGAGGTACCTAAAACAACATTGTATTCATAGTAACTTCTGTTCTGTGTTACTTATTAAGTTCACATTTAACAAACCCTCTATTTTATAACCCAGTAACCCACATGATAATACCGTTCCTTACATTTACCCTGCTTGTCAATGATTGCAATTATTGTTATTTACCCTAATTATTTATACTTTTCCTATTTTTGTTTTGAACCTCGATCTATAATGTAAATTGGTAAGAATTTCGATTGTTTCAAAAAGAAATTAAACAAAAGAAATTTTACTTTAATTGGTTCATGAAAGCTTCAAATTAGATTGCAACAACTATAATATATTATAATGTACATTGGGTCTTACGAGGTGAAAATAAAAGAAGAGAAAATATAAAAAAAACTTTCTTCAAAATATGATCGGATTTTCACGCGAAGAAGGAAGGAGACGTGTCGAAAATGTAAACAAAAGAACATTAGTAGAACATTCTAGAGGCCGCGGCCGGTGACACCGCTTCGCGCACGCTCCGAGCGCATAAATAAAATACGTCGCTTGTTTCGCCAATAAAATTGATATTCGCATATCACCGACTTGAGGGTTTAACGTTTCGATGCTAGAATTCTAAACTGTGAAGATAAATTGTTTATTCATTTGTTTTAAAACTGCATTAACCGATTTTGTGAGCAACATGAAAGTATTCATGCCATTTTTTTATTTCGGGGTATCGATTTTAGAAACACTTTTAACTAACATATTTTCAAATATTAAAAACAGACATTAAGTTAGTTTAAAATGTTCCCAAAAATGCTTCTGTATAATAGATAATAAAACTGCTTAAAAAGAAATAAATCTTAAAACTAACACCGTAAACATTTCAACGAAACATGCCATAACTCATCGATGCCTCATAGAATTACATTTAATACAAGACAATAGTAAAAAGCGTGTTTTAGAGCCAAATTTCGCGCTCCATACACAATAAATCATTAGATTGACAGACCTATTCAATGATCCCTATTTATCGGAAACACATAACGCGTGCCAAACAGCATTGATCAATGAAAAATCGTATCGTGACAGTATCTCCCTTATAGCATAATGATATATTATGTCCAGACGCATTATGCCCACATTTATTACAGAAAGCACAAGAATATCGTTTAATAGAATATTAATTTGGTATTCATCAAATCAGAACTGCATGTATAAAATGTGGTTATCGGTTTTACGGTTTTTAATTTCCAGTGCATTTTGATGGAACATAAAAAGTGACATTATCGTCGGTCCGCATAAATTACTGCTGTTGACAGAATAAGCTTGATGTTTAAAAATGTTTTTCGATCTGTATAGATCGAATTCCATAGGGGGTACTGAGGTATTAATAATTAAGTGGGTGAACTGGGTAATCATTACATTAGGTTTATTTCCCGTAGGTTTGCTTTTACTTTTAAAGTTTACAAAACTTCGCCTACTTTTAAGGCAGAAGCGATTATCATTGGCAGGCTTGCAGCAAGTGATAAATCCTAGGGAAAACCGGTAAGAATAAGAACCACATACTAGTATTGATTTCTTTTTCTATTAGGTACCATTAAGTATGGTTATTATGAAGCAGCAAGTATTGAAGACAGTTTCGCCATTAAGGTACTTTGGCTTAAATGCGGTTTTGGAAGTCAGGACCTCTAGAAATCCTAATCTTTTAAAAAATATAATAACATAAACAGTCAATTGTTTCTTTTTATCCTGAAATATGTCACCGGTCCCCTCTGAACTCTTCATTTAATTTTATGATCATCCCATCCTAAGCCAACCACATCAAGCGTAACCTCGTAAATAGTACAACTTGTAGTTTATTATTTATTATGGCGGAGAAAACTAACCAAAGTCGCGATCCGGAGCAGCGGGACGCGAAACAAAGCAAGAAGCGTAGGTGCCACTTTGCTGGTAATCCAGTCCTTTATTATATAATATGCTACTGTTTGGAGGATGAAAACAAAAAGGATCTTAAATAGGATTATATGTATTAAAAGTGTACTGTAAAACTATCCAACTATAGTCCGTAAATTCAATTCAACAAGTTTTTTTAAACCCTAATTTTCTTTTTGTGTAGGATGTAATGAAAATGAGGCTAACCTAGTTGAATAGTTCTAAGATGGGTCCTAAGGTACAGTCAACGTCAAATATATTATTACGATGTAGGTGCCTAAACTATATTTACATGAGCTTAATGGTAAGGCAATAAAGCTCTGTAATCATATTTTTGGCACTTCAAAAGTAAATATCGTTGACGTAGACCATCCCGTATAAAATCATTCGAAATGACGAAAAAAATGACATTTTTAAATTGTTTTCCATAATTTCTCAAGTGTGAGCATAATTACGTTAAAAATCAAAACACGAAAAAGTAAGTGGCTGCGAATAAAAAGGTTTAAAAATAATTCGATCAAAAAGAAAGATAGTTCGTAACCGATGAAATGAAGTAAGCATCGCTCGAACCGTTGAGGATCTGTCATTGTCAGCGTTTCTGTCACTATGATCAAATTAATATTTAATCTCTCGCATGGTTCCAAAACTATGTGTGAGCGAGTAAGAAAGCTTGACAAGAAAGGAGACACATGTCTCTTCTAACCTCTAGGGAGCTGGGACTTTGTTCCGATCGCTAACCGAAGTAGGGGAGCGATTTGAGGATTTCCAGCACTTTTGTTACTCAACAATTTTTTTAAACGAAGCTTGCTGTTTTGGAAAATATTCGTAAGACAAATTTAAAGCAATTCATTATAAAAAAAATCATATAAATCTTATTACAAATGTTTCATTAATGTAAAACAAATATCCTCCAAAACTTTACATCAAATCCAATAGAAAGCTTGAAGCGCGTTGTCTTTTGTTATTATTTATTGTCTATGTCTTTCGCCATTTATAAATTTGTATTTATCAGAAAGAGATATATTTATGGTTTGATGGATAGGAATATAAAATCATTGAAAAGAGAATGAGGACTTTAACTGATAGAGGAATAATTGATGGAATATAAAATAATGAAGCCTCCATCCTCCGTCCTATTCCCCTGTTGCTAGTGGTATATAGAATCAAGAGAACACTGATTAAGAAGCGATTGTCTCGCTATTCAATAGTAATACTTGGCCCAGCTTAGGCATTATACGTACTTTTAATATTAATACCGGTTAATATTAATCTAGGGGAAACGTGACGCAATTTGAATGAGCCCGGTTCGTGTTAAAACTGTTTCAGATATCAGCCAGTTCTAGCTGTGTACGCTAATTCTTATTCGTAGACTGTTTTATTTACTTTTTGCAAGACTTAGGTTCTGTTTTGAGAGTTTTCCTCGGCAAATGTTGCCTTTTGTATATTTTATTGGAAATATATTAACCGATAAAACGTTTACGAATTTCTGAGAAATATAAGAAACAATAAAAGCTTTTGTTCGTAAAAGGATTTGTGAAAGTACGGTTTATTTCATTATTACAATCGGGAGCGGAGTTAACCCTGCCAACGCGCTGGTGGATCCAAATGGCACAGTCATAACGTTAAAGTTTCTTGCAGCACATATGCGACCGTTTCGCTCCTTTATTTTCGCCTCCATTTTCCATTTCCGCTAAAGCGAAAGCGACTTTTCACGGCGACTTTTTTCCTCTGAAAGCTGCGAGTTGCGGTAAAACAATGAAAAAAAAAAACAATGAACGAAGAGAAATGGAAACAAAAATTTTCGCTTTGTGATAAATCATAAAACGCTCGGACTGGTGCAAAGTTTGCAAGTAGGTATCAATGTTAACATTGTCCACATAAAAATGGCGAGTAAAAATTGTGCCAGTTATTATTTCCCCAACCAAAAAAGTTTATTTAAGTGTAAGGATAAAAAATACGGAAAGCTGCGGGAAAAAACAGGCCTACGAAACTGGAACTATGGCGTAATATAAGTAAACGGGAGAGCTTAACGCATCGCTCGACACAAATCCCAAGCGGAAAGATTCCATTAAGAAAATCAAAAAAGGTCTGCCCGGTTCACGGCCCGCGACTATTTTCATTTAGCAAAAACAACCCATAAATTGTCATCTTAACGAGATTTCTGTTTTTGCAGCATTAGCACCCTCGAGTGTTTGGCGACTAACAGTTCTGTGACGTCCTTGTCTGTCGGCTTATTGCGTCAGCACATTTATGGGAATAAATAGAGAAAGACATGAGGGAAATATGTTACTGCGAAATCAATCATCAGACAAATATTTTGTTAGTGGTTCTAGGAGAATGCTGGATTTATTTTCATATCTGTTCTAAATCTCTTGAGTAGAATGCGTATGCTTTGGCACGCGGCGGGCAGAGCGCATGCGTGTCCGGCCATCACTGCGCGCGAGTGCGTTCAGCCGCTAGTTATTTATTGCCTCATCAACGAATTAGCTTTGTTTATAGCACCTACCATTCGTGGGCGAACTTCGTAAAAAGCTTATGAATATGTTATAAACAGCTGACAGTCGTGTTCATTTCCATTTACAGCAAAAACTCGATAAAATGTCAATAAATAGGCATGAGCGCGAAATGACAAGCATTCTCATTTTTATTGCTTCATAATTGTTCCAAAGCGGGTGTAAATTAGTTGATAATATACAACTGTCTATTGAGAACAATGGGCAAGTGGAGTGAGCTCCGGAATCATAATTAAAGAGCCGTTCTAAGGGCCCGTCACGTGATAGCGTTGCCCAAATTATCCGGGAGTCGTGTCATCTTGTCCCGATCCAATATGGCGCCATAAATCCTCGGAAGGAGAAAAGGGGGCGGCGGAGGGGGCACGTCACTCAAACTTTCTCTGTACTCCGTCTTGCGCTCTCGCTTAAGGGTGGGTACGGACAGCAACTACATAGGCATTCATTTTTCATTCGCGCCGTTTTGAGCACCGCAAGATATTGTTAACGTTTTTGGAGGGACCAATGAGCGTGAAATTAAAAATGATGGTGTACACTCATTTTCGGAATCGAATTGGGTAACGTTCAATGTATGCATTTTCGTGTATAGTTAGATTAATTACTTCCGAATTACCAACTAAATTAAAAACGGATAGTTATTATTATTCTAGATATTAGAATATGACACAGACATACCAAAGATAGAACCTATGAATTGTTTATTGTGTAATAAAATAATGTGTTTTTTACCTGATGGTCTCACCGGAAAATCACCATGCATTTATTTCTGTTTTGTAAGTATAGTTCTTATGCGTGTTTAGTTAGTTAAATGTTACAAAGTCTACGAATAAATTATTATTCTATTCCATTCTATTCTTTCTGTTCTATTGAGAATTATTTTTACTAACTAGTGCGGAAAAGAAAATTTTGCGCAAGCTTCGCGTGTGTTGTTGTTAAGAAAAAAGTCGTTCGATACACGTGTAAAAACTTCTTTTTAACTCGGGTGATTGTCGCCCTAGTTTCACTCGATCTCCAACTTTCAACCGCGTCGAAAAAAAAATTTTTTGCACTTGCATCGAAATGTACTATTACTATTACTTTATATGTATTGAACGGAATAAATATTCATAGGTATATATGAAAACAAGCAGGTACATAAATAATTAGTAAGTATTCCGCCCGAATCTATGAAACGCATCAACTGTAATAAAATAAACGTAAAAAAAATACAAGTATATATCAACATTACTAAACATCCACAAAAAATTAGAAATGTAGATGCTTTTGCTAACCCTACCACTTCGGAGGAAGAATGCCCAGATAGAGTTCGGCCGCGGGATGAGTAATCTCTTTTTGTTTTTCTAAGAGCGTTGGACCGTCTGATAATCGGCGGCTTTCCACACGACCTTTTAAATCCGTGTGTAAAGTATAAACATGCGAGGTGAGATTTTGCGCAAGTGCAAAGGTATCCTTTGTTTATGCGTTAGTAATCGTTTTGCATTACAAAGGTTATATGAAACAATACTTTGTTTAGTTTTTGGCGTAAATATAGGTTGTACCTACGTAGTAAGTTTGGGTAAAGGAGCATTTAGACCAAACGAGTATTCGCTCATTCTATCCCCCACTCTACGAAATTCGTTCGTTACCTACACAAAACGTGATTCGTCGAAATTCGTTGATTTCGTAGAGTGGGTAACACACTGTATACACAACACACTGGTATAACACACTGTATAAGATCCTACAAAGATATCCATATAAAAATCGAGCAACCGTCAATGCACATAATCGCCAAATGAAACAATTCAAAAACCGACATCAACTGATTTCTCTAAAATCCCATCATCAGACCCCGATTTGGTACCAACGGAACCACGCCACCTCGTTGTTATACTCGTCCCATTAAAAAAAATATTAAAATCGTTTCACGATTCTCGGAGATAGGTATCGTGTAATATACATATAAAAAAGTCTGTCGAATTGAAAACCTCCTCCTTTTTTGAAGTCGGTTATAAACAAACGTACCTAACCACAACTGGATGTAATGGTTATAATGGCACCAACCACAACGCAAAGTGGATAACTGGTCTATTAACTGTTAAATGGTGACCACCAGTTATTTGAGTGACCATTTTACCTACAACGTTACAGGAAGGTACTGCGACACACTGTCACGCTACATCGAATCGTGTCCTTTGAACGAAGTTCGAATATTTCGATTTGTGATGTTGTATATAGGTCTACTCGTTTATGGCCGAAATAATTACTTTACAAAACGGGAACTCAATTAAACCAGGCATGGAATTCATCAGTGTAATCATGGATTACGAGGTTTTTTTACTTTTTTTAAAGTTACTCTTAATTATGACCCCACATCATTTTTTTAAGATTTTCGGAGCAGCAATGTAGGCACGAACATTTGTTATTATTGATATGGCAGTTACATTATCTGCTTTTGAAACTGTCAACAAGCGTTTAACTCGCGTGCAATGTAGAGCAACACACTCATTGCTCTACATTGCACGCCGAATTATTTTGTATGGATAATTTTGTTGCTCTAATTTTAAGTGATGTCCTCCCAGACGTATCCGTCGACGGCGACACCCGGACAATTAAAAAGAAATCTATTTCGGATCGGTTTCTTTGCGTGCATGGGCTCGAAGGTGACTCGCAAAACCAAGTTTTGTCTTGAAAGTCCGGCAGCAAGATGAACAATATAGGTCACCGTCCGAGTTATAAGTATAGACGTAGGAAGGCTTGGGCCGAGATTTCCGAAGCTGGCGTTTGGCATCCAGATCTCCAAGACGGGCACTCTCGTAGTCCCGGAGACCCGTGTTGATAGCAGTTCGCCAGTCCGATCTCCTAGTAGCAAGGTCCTCCCAGATCTCGCTTGATATACCGGTTGCAGAAAGGTGACGTTTAAGGACATCCTTGTACCGCAGATATTGTCCGCCGGCCTTGCGTTTACCCGAAGCCAGTTCGGAGTAAAACACAACTTTGGGCAATCTGGAAGGCGGCATACGAACAAGGTGTCCACACCAACGCAGTTGGCCTTTCATGAGCATGCATTCCATGCCTGTCATATCAGTTCGGCGGAGAACCTCCGAGTTTGGAACACGATCCTGCCACTTCAGCCGAAGAATTGCCCGGAGACACTTAAGGTGGAAGGTGTCAAGACGCTTGATGTCTCCTTTGTATAGACACCAAGTCTCCGACGCGTAAAGCAATATGGGTAGAACTATTGCTTTATAGACGGCGAGTTTAGTGTGTAGTGTGAGGTCGTGTGATTTCCAAACCCGGAGGTTAAGTCCACCAAATGCTGCTGCAGCCTTCGCAATTCTTGCAGAGATCTCGGACTCGAGACGATTGTCACTCCGCAACAGACTGCCGAGGTAACGGAAAGTTCCAACTTCATCTAAGGCTTTACCCCTAAGATAAACAGCATCATCGTTCGCTGATTTACCTCGTGCAGGCTGTTTGAGAATCTGGGTTTTCGACGCGCTGATTACTAGCCCAAATTTGCGACAAGAGTCGTCTAAATAGTCTAAGTAGTTCTGCAAGATCTCTAAGCTATCGGCCATGAGACAGACATCGTCCGCATAGAGGATCTCTGTGATTGGAACTGACTGTAGTTTCCGCCTAGCTCTAAGTCGCGCAAGGTCAAATATACTCTTGTCCGCTCGAGAGTTAACCATGATCTTACTGTTACATTTCGTAAGTGCATCATTCATTACTACGGAGAAGTAAATAGCGAATAGGGTCGGAGCCATTACACAGCCCTGTTTAACGCCACTAGTGACAGGGAACTGTTCCGTGAAAGCGCTTCCGTGACGAACGCGGGCACGCATGCCTTCGTGAAACTGGCGAACCAAGTTGACAAACTTCACAGGGCAGCCACACTTCACCAGTACGGCCCACAGGGCTGACCTGGGGACACGGTCGAATGCCTTTTCTAGGTCCACAAAACACAAATAGAGGTCACGGTGCTGTTCTAGACTTTTCTCTTGCATTTGCTTCACAACAAAGATGGCGTCTACAGTGCCTCTATTTGGACGAAACCCACATTGAGATTCGGGAAGGAAAGTCTCGGCTAGTGTATTAAGGCGCTTATTAATAATGTGGGCTAGAATTTTGCCAGCTACTGAGAGTAGGGCTATACCTCTAAACGAGCCACAGTCTGACAGACTTCCCTTGCCTTTATATAGTTTTGTAATGGACGCATCCTTCCAGTCTTGTGGTATTGTCTCAAGGTCCCAAATTATATTTATGAGCTCAAACAGTTTAGACCTGATACTCGGCCCTCCATATTTAAAAACTTCTGAAGGTAAGCTGTCTGAACCAGGTGATTTGCCGTTTTTTAAACGGTTTACCGCGCTAATGAATTCCGCAAAAGACGGAGGATCATCCAAATCTGACACAGGTGATAGGTTATCGAGTGAACGGATGTACGACAGATCTGCTCCTTGATTACCGGGATTAAGCACCTCATTAAAGTGCTCCGCCCATCTAAGGAGTACTTCTGCAGGGTCTGTCAGCTTCTTAGTGTTATCTCTTGAAAATATTGGTGCTGTCTTTTTGCAACGAGGTCCATATACAGTCTTCAGGCATTCAAAGAACTTTGCGGTTTGACTGGAATCGGCTAGCCGCTGCAGTTCCTCGGCCTTGCGTTGCCACCAATTTTCCTTGAGTTCGCGAATTTTAACCTTGAGTTCCCGCTGAATGATGTTGCGCTGACCCACATCAGCGACACCCCTCAGTGCAAGACGAGACCTTTCTACAAGGTTCCTTATTTCCGTGTCAGATTCATCGAACCAATCTTGGTTTTTCTTCAACGGTTTTCCTATAACCTGCAGAGAAGTCGCGTACAGAGTCTCCGCGTAAGTACGCCATATGACATCTACCTGAGGAACGTTCACAATATGGGACAGCGCCGCATCAAACTCAACGTCAATCTTATGCCTCAGTTCTTCATTGTTGATCAGCTTTGCAAAGTCTAGTTGTACTGGGATTTTGTGATTTGCTCTACGCGGTGGCTTGTAATTCAGCCTCATCCTCGACCTTATCAGGCGGTGGTCAGTCCAGCCCTGCGCACCACGCATCGCTCTTGTCATAAGTACATCCCTCAGGTCTCGCCTGCGAACAATGATGTAATCGAGCAGATGCCAATGCTTAGAGCGAGGATGCATCCATGATGTTTTGTACTTGTCAGGTTGCCTGAAAAAGGTGTTTGTAATACTCAGGTTAAATTCCGAACACAGGGTTAGAAGAGCCACACCGTTGGAGTTGCACTTGCCAACCCCATGTTTACCTAGTACGTCCTTCCAGGCAATGTGCTCAGTACCGACACGCGCATTAAAGTCCCCGAGCAAAATCAGCTTGTCATGTGGCGGAATACTTTGCAAAACTGCGCGCAGATCTTCGCCAAACGAGACCTTGTCATCATCAGAAGCTGTCATAGTGGGAGCATACACACTTACAAGATGAAGATATTTTTTGGGTGCCATATGAAGCCGTAAGGTCATGAGCCTGTCATGAATGCCCTTCGGGGTCTCTAAAAGAGAGCGGGCGATGCTATTACGGATTGCAAAACCAACTCCACTAGCGGCTCGTTCATTCGCAGGCTTGCCTATCCAGTAGTACGTATATCCCCCCACGTCCTCACAAAGCTCACCGCTGTCTGCTAGATGTGTCTCACTGATTGCGGCAATATCAATATTGTACCGAGACAGTTCCCGGGCTATGAGCGCAGTTTTCCTTTCAGGGCACTGGTTGTTGTCATTGTCTAACAAAGTTCTTACGTTCCAAGCAGCAATGTTAAGGAATTTATTAATACTCTTTTGCTTCTTTCGACCGCTGTAGTTGGTGACCAGTCGACCGCGGTTAGCCGACTGGGACAAAAAGAGACGAGCTTTGTTTAGGCCACCTTTTCTAGGCCTCTCCTCGGATTGAGGAAAGCAGTGCTATCCCTAAACAGGGCTGCTTTGTCATCCAGCGAGCTGCCGAACCAGTACTCGCAGTATCGCCGCAGGACATGCATTCGTTGCCAGATTCTTGCCAGGGTTCATCAGCGCGTGAATATATTTAAGTGGGCGAGTGTTTGCGCAGACACAAGCCCACTCTCTCGTCCTCTAGCACCAGTTACCAGTGGAGCGGATGCCCGCTACGACTAGTTAGCTCTAGAGGATGCAGTAACTGACCGCATGTCTCTAAATATGAATCCCGACATGCGCCCTTTGAGGCACATTACAGATGCCCTGCTATAGCGCCTCGGTCGCCGAATCATTTGCCGTACTGGCGGTAATCGCCTTACGAACCGCTACAGACTTTTTGCACTTATTGAGGGGATTGGCTCACCGCACCATGCCGGTAGGACACAGCACAGCCCCTTCACTGGGTTTAGCCCGCAGATCGATGCGGTTTACCGGGATGTGGCCGCTGTGTGCAATACAGCTACGTGGAGCCACCAGTGAGAGATTCACAGAGTACCTGCAGTCTAGTCAGAGGACACAATCTACTTTCGTAGACCGATCCGTGCCTCGTTACCGGTCCAACTGTCAGACACTCCATATACACCCCTAATTTTAAGTAAAAGTTATCTAGATGTAGGTACATATTATGTCATAAACTAACACCCGTTAAGAGCTTCGCCCATATTTGACTTACACCCTGTATAAAAATGCAAAAAAATATGTCCCAGTGCATTTTAATTATGTGTAATAGCAACGTTGTAACTAACATATTTATAGGAAGATTCTTTCAATACATATTTTTGCACTCGAATGTACCAGGCCTAGAACCGCCCTGCTTGCTCGGATTCGTGACAATGTTATATAAGCGTTCTAGAAAAAAAAATACAATATTCCACGTTCTGAGGGATTTACCACCATACCGAAACAAAAAATACATAATGATCCTAAAATAACCTTTATAGAAGGTAGGTAGGTACTTAATTTTACAAAGTGCACTATCACACCGCCATTTTGAAATATTCATTCTCGAAAATCAATGGCAAAAATATTACAGTACCAAGTAAAACAAACATAGTCCCCATAGCAACCGTACAAATTCAATTCCAATCCCATTACTTCCAGGTCTAATTGTTACCCACATGCTCTATAATCCTATTAGGCCATTAGGACCCCTCGCGTGCTCAAGCGCCATGGAGAGACTTAGGTATTGGTTTTCAATAAAGTGGTCGTCTATCACATAGTCTTAGCGCCACGGGGGTCGACTGTATTGGAAAACCTTCGTCAGACGTATCCATCGCTTGGATTACACCTACGAGGTATGGCTTGATGAATTAATTTAAGGCCAAACCACACTAGATGCACGTGCAGCACGTACGCGCGTGCGTGGCGTGCACGTAGTGTCTAAATACATAATGTGACATTAGAATGTAATAAGGACAATAGGCCGATTACTGTACGCGAATAATATGTAATACTGTGTATTTAAAAAAATATCTATGAAAGTGACTTAGGTTGGCTATATTACGAGGAAACTTTGATATACATATACAGGGTGGTCCAAACCTTGACGTCAAAAATTTTTTTTTAGATTCCTCACTTCATGAGCTATCAGAATATACCCCATGTATGTTAGCCGATTTTTTGTAGTTTTCGAGTTATGCATTTTTGAAATTTTTTTTTTGAGTAATTCTGGAATGAAGAAATTTATTAATAAAAAAAAAAGTTTTGGGTTTTTTAACTAGTTTCTTTTTGTAAAAGTATTACTACAAATAAAGCATTTACTGACAAAAAAATTAGCGTCCTCACTTTGATACAAGTAGGATAAAAAAATACTAAATTCAAAATTTTACGCTAAAAATGCATCAAAATAGCATTAATGTACGTAAATAAAAAAATAAAACATATCCCAAGGAATGTTCGTATTCTAAAGACCGCCCTAGACCTTGAGCCTTCGTAAAAGCCAAAAAAAAGTGATACTTAATGATGAGGATTTTTCGGAGTAGTCGGTCAAGTAAACTTAAAAAAGATTAAAATTTTAAAGTAGTAAAAAATGACTTGAATAACTACACAAATTGAGTTTTCGTGGTATTTTCTGTCTTTGTTTATTGATAGGAACAACAAAACGGACGAAATTTTACTTTATTTTTAAATTAAAAATTTAGATTTTTTTTTTAAGTTTATTTGACCGACTACTCCGAAAAATCCTCATCATTAAGTATCACTTTTTATTTGCTTTTACGAAGGCTCAAGGTCTAAGGCGGTCTTTAGAATACGCAAATTCCTTGGGGTATGTTTTATTTTTTTATTTACGTACATTAATGCTATTTTGAAGCGTTTTTAGCGTAAAATTTTGAATTTAGTATTTTTTTATCCTACTTGTATCAAAGTGAGGACGCTAATTTTTTTGTCAGTAAATGCTTTATTTGTAGTAATACTTTTACAAAAAGAAACTAGTTAAAAAACCCAAAACTTTTTTTTTATTAACTAATTTTTAATTAATTTCTTGATTCCAGAATTTCTCAAAAAAAAAATTTCAAAAATTCATAACTCGAAAACTACAAAAAATCGGCTAACAAACATGGGGTATATTCTGATAGCTCATGACGTGAGGAATCTAAAAAAAATTTTTTGACGTCAAGGTTTGGACCACCCTGTATAATAAATCCTTGCTACCAAATTTACAAAACTAAAAAGGTTGAAGTCGAAACCAGAGTTCTGGTTAAATCCACAAAGAACATTGTACATTATACCAAACAACTGGTGAAATCAACAAAAAACCGGTGTAATCAACCAAATTAATTTAGTAGAATGCCAACATAAAAAGTATGGTAAAATCAAAAAAAATTGTGATAGGACCTAATTTAACCTTAATTTCCGGTTAGAGTTACGCAAGATCTGATAAATCCAACTTAGCATTTTTTTGTAATTCATATTTGTGTGCGTTGTTGTCTAATCCAATGTGTTTTAGTTAGGTACTTTAGGTATTGTTATTATTTAAGTAATCTGGTTTCTCGGTGTATTGGTTCGCTGTAATGCTGTAAACAAATTGAATACTAAAATAAAATAAAAAACGTAATAAAGGTTACAATAACTTGTTCAGTCATTTAATTTATTTTTTTATTACTCAATAATAGTAATTAGTACACTAGTTCCTTAGAGAATTTAATTATATTTGACCTAATTAATCATCCCTTAAATTTAACCGAAATAACAACCTTTATTTTAAGCGTAATTCATATAAAGGCTTAATCGAACGTAAAATAATGTTGAACATAGCGTACTGTTCATGTTACATGTTCAAAAGCTTATCAAATTAAAAATCTCGACATCGTTCTAACTACATTTGTCCATTTATTTCAAAAGAAAGCAAAGATTCCGCAGATATGAACCCCTAAAGATAACATTCTGCAGGCAGGTGGTCCCACGCGTCCAAATTATGGGCCTTCCGGTCACCCATGTGTCTAAGTATACCTACCAAGATTGTAAGTTTGTGTAACCTATGTGTAGGTACAGGTGTAGTGTAAACAGGCGCGGATCCAGGGGGGGGCAATGGGGGCACTTGCCCCCCGTGGCACTGGACTGAGGTATGCCTAAGTGCTGTTTTAATCATAAAATACTATATATTATAGGCCATTGATGTCCCCCCTTCAATGGATACTAAGGTTTATTGTGACAGCAGTATGAATTCGGACGGTTTGCAGTATATCTGTAACTACATATTGCACATAATTTAATTATTATAACTTGATTGATTGTCGGTTCTTAGAAAAACTGAATAAGTAAGTAGGGTCTGATATAATATTTACTTCAGTTACTGCGATAGACAGGGTTTGTGGTTCTGCATGACACCCGTTATAATATATTTCTTGAGTATGTTTTCCAGTTTCTAAGATAATATTAACAATATCAAATATACAAAAAATATCTAATTATTTGGTGATCCTACTGTTTTATTTGACCTACATTTATTTATTTTTCCCTGCAGGTTGGCTAAGTGAAATATGTCACACTATACCCAACCCAACCAAGAAAAACTAAGAAAATACTTGAAGTGTTTTTTCTCCGCTTTTTCACTTTCCTACCCCGATCCAACAAGGAAAATTAATAATAGGAGGTATATTTTAAGTCGAATTCACTAAAGTCCAACATAATGCAGTAAATTGGAAAGAAGAATGCGTGTCACTGTAACCTGGTTGGGTGAACCATGTTCAACATTCTCTACATTATGATATAAATCTTTATTACAACAGATACACAAGATAAAATATATTTTTTTAATTTTAATGCGATTTCAAAAAGTCATTTTCATAAATGTACAGTCGCCATCAGATGTATCAGAGTAGCCATTGTGGTAAAAAAATCTGAACATGCACTCAAATTTCTAATGTATGGGGCAGAAGCTTGGACGCTTAATAAGTCTTCAATTGAGAAAGTAAATGCGTTCGAAATGTGGTTATATCGAATAATGCTAAAAATATCATGGGTGGATAAAGTAACTAACGAAGAGGTGCTATAGAATGAACAAAAAAATGTAATTGGTTCTCACGATAAAAAGAAGAAAAACAGCATATTATAGCCATATTTACAGAAATAAAAAGTATGCCATAACAACAAACATAATAGAAGGAAAAATAAAGGGTGGAAGAGGAAGACCTATGTAGAACTACATGGAGTCAAAACATTAGGAACTGGACCAGTGCTGCTGACGCTGCCACTCTTTCAAGAACAGCAAAGAGTAGAGAAAACTTCGCATGATGATCGCCGACATCCGTTAGGATATGGCACCTAAAGAAGAAGATGCACTATTAAGGTGGGTTTACACCAAACGAGCGAGTGCTCATTCTATCCCCATTCTAAGAAATTCGTTCGTCAGACAAAATGTAATTCGTCGAAATTCGTTGATTTCGCCCCACCTTGACACTATGCCTACTGGCCCTCCTAGTCCTACTGCTGGATTATGATGGTCCCGTGTGTAATCGTTTATCTTTGTTTTAACAAGTAGATAAGTAACAACAAGTAGCACGATAAACGGTAAACTCGTGACCATGATACGCCACCTAGCCATTACGATATATCTCATCGCGACTGTAAGTTACACAATAGGTAATTTTTGAGGCTTGATATATTTTTTTATGGTTGAAGTTGAAAAATTGACCTGTAGGAAACTTATTTTCTATTGGCAACCCTGTTTCTATTGGAGGTTTTTTTGTATTTTTATTTAGGCACATCTCATTATGTTATTCATAAAGATCATTCTATTGTCTACTTTAAAAAATAGAATTATATTGCGTGAAACAAGAGCCTCATCCGAAATTACAAACTTAATCTAATCCTCGCGACATTGAAAATTAGACTGTTTGTAAAGGCGTTAACGGTGATGATGAATGTATAATACTTGGTACATTTAACACATTGCTTTTATCGGTATGTTACAGGATAGTAAACTGTATTCCTTAGCTGTAAAGGTTAAAGAATGTGCAAAAAATGTGCGTTTACGTTTGTATTAACGGTAAGGGGATCATGTGGTCCTATGTTTCCGAGTTTCGGTTTCGGCCAAGAATTAATTATGCAAACAAAACCCGGCTTTATTGTTTCTTTTGACGAAATTTTCGGGGACTGTTTGGACGTTTTGCGTAATTTTTTTCGAAAATAGAATTGTCATTGTTTTGAAACGCTTTGTCTCTGCGATGTGCGGTCATAATTGGGGCCCGTTGAGTAACGGTTTGGGATGACTTTTTTCTTTTTACACAAAAAGGTTTATGGTATCGATAATTCAACGAAAAAGCGAATTTGTGCAAGTATCGTGCAAGTTTTAAAATATAATATGTGTATTTAGGTATACATTTAATCAATCAATCTAATTAATACAGATCATGATCATAATATAGCTAACAGGCAACGAGTTGTTTAAATCATTCGTATGCAATTATTATTTTACTTTTTTGCATCTACTTCCTTTTAAATAACTAACTAATACCCATGTCTGTATACAGATGAGCAATATGATAGGTATGATTGATACAAACAAAGGCTACATTGTTAAATTAGATTTTATTAAGAGCATAGATTAAGGCATGTTATGTTATGTATTTCTCTAGATAAGAGAATTGTATTCTTTTGGAGAAATAAATTCATAAACCATATACAATATCCGAATGTATACCTAAGTATGTTTCTTATATAATCGTAATCACAAACTGACAAGCTCCCAAAGTATAAATGATATTAATGGCGTCCAAAATTGAGTAAAGTCGAGCCAAGGTCACTTTAAATTGAGTCATCAACGCTTATTACCGTTTCACCCATGCGGTCATCTGACCATATCACCCCACTATTGTTCCAGTATTAATATATTGGGCCCTAAAAATATTATTCGACACCAGTGTATTGAAACGTCACGCAGCGGGAAGTTTACGACCTCATTTGAGCAATTTGATGGCACTTCCTTGAACCATGACCAGCCATTTAATCTTGGCCTTCGTAAAACCCAAACACTGTTCGTCTTCAGATATATCAGAGCGTCCACGCCACTCAAAAATATATCAACATGCTCTCCAGCATGATATAGCAAATATATGAACAGCCAGTCATACACCTGTAAGTTCTCGTAAGTTATAGGGACGGGGCTATACTAAGGAATGAGAGGTGAATATCAATATCTTACACATGAACTTACTTACAGCATGTTTAGATTGTTTAGCCAAGTTGCCAATCGCTAACGCTTAGTAGCGCATCGTAGTTTTTCCCTCTGTCACTCTTTCATATTAGAGCAACAAATAGTTAGCTGCCTTTCGTTTAAGATTGACGATTAAGCGTTAGCGATTGGCAACTTGTCTAAGCACCCAGGTGTACGAGCGCTCTAATGCCATGACAATAGAGCTCTGTTTAGATATTTCTGAGCACCCTGGCTGCTTCGATATATCTGACGGCGATTGTACCTAATTGCCTGTTCCATCTATTGTTTGGAACAGAAGAACATCGTGAGGGCTCTTCGTGAATTGGTTACATTTTAACTATTTAGATTTTTTCCCCGTGTTCCAATTTTGAATGGTGTAAACGACGGTCGTTAACTTTACGACTATTGTGACGAGTTGCGTGAGTTATAATTGAATATAAAAAACTTAAGTATCTTAACATATAAATAGCCTTGAGACATACAGTTGAATCTAATTACGTACGGGGAAAGTGTCGCCGGAATAGAGCCGAAAGCGAACTAAGAAATAAGAGATGGCGTGGCGGCGTTATAGAAAAAAAACCTAATATCTCAAATGTCAAAATGTGACATTGAGTGATTTGTAGCTAGGCTCCGCCTGTCCTGTGTTTCAAACATCACCGCCAGACAGCTGAGCCGAAAGCCCCAAGGACGGTGCCGACATAACACTACCTATCTCCTTCCTGCTTACCGAAATTCCTATCTCCATCTCGAGCGACGGCTAAGATTCTATAGACGTGTATCATGGCGCTACCTGAGAGCTTTTGTGTAAAAGTTCAACGCTTTTTCGTGCAGTTGTTTAAAAAGATTTCGTGCATTGCACAAGGGATTTCGCACTGTTGCATTATTACTGCTCTTCTTTAATTTCCGCCCGTCCCACCGTGAGTTGAGCAAAAACATTATTATATAGTTACTTTTACGTTAATACAGCTTTGCACGTAGTAGAAATTGTGTCATATCACATTTGCACTGGTAATGCTTATTTTACTTGGTTTTTATAAAAGTGGTTAACTTCATATCTCATGTTATACTTAAATTAGAAACTTTCTTACTATTAAGGATGTTGATTACCATACTCCATGATTATAACACTTTGTCGGTAAACCTTTCCTTTTTTTTAAATTACCTAATATGTTTTTTTTAACTTTCGTATCACCAACGTACCTGTAACAAGAAAATAGGCATTGATTAAAAAAAAATTGGTAAAGCAATCTTTTAATAATATTCGTCTCTTTGATAACATGAATCTCATTAGTTCATCACTTACATCAGTACCTAATAAGAATAGAAAAAATATTCATAATTTCACTTATACTTTCTTTGCAACTAAAGCAGCTTTTTATTTTTAATAGAACTCGCCTTACATGCTCTTTTCAATTAATCTTAATTGAACTAGGCAACTATAAAAAGCTACATTGAAAACATTTGTAAATAAATTCGTTTTATATGTTAATATCGTAAACTGAAATTGTATATTTCTATAATCGCAAGAATCCGTTATGTTAAATTAAAAAAAGAATCCGAGTAGGCCAGTGATCCAATTGCTGCGATAAGATATCGAATATTACGTCACCCGTCACATGTGGCTTATGAATGGTCCTCTATGATCGTAGAAGGTTCTCACAGTGAAGCGGTGGCGGATACGATACGACTGTCCTATTTATGGAGTGCTACTCAGGAGATGAATGTATCCCAATGTTAAAATGACACATTTGGTTTGAATACATATTTATAAGGGATGCTATCTTATAACTGTTAATGTATCACCGAGGTTATTTTGGTGCTCAGATATTTATTTAATATACAGGGTCAACGATATGAAGTGTTACCAATTTCAAAGGACTGCGATTTTTTAGTTGCAAAAAGTTTAGCAAATTTATCACGGGAGAAATGACACGTAAAATTCGGGTTACGTTCTTATGTTGCGGTCTACAACCCAAATATTTGCTAGCCTAAGACTTCAATGCGGTGTCCAAAACATATATCCGATAATAAGCCGCTATTACTTTGACACCGGACTTTAACAAATCTACTTGGTAACACTTCATATCGTTCACCCTGTATAATTTTATTTAACGTTTGGTATTGGATTGCTTGCTAAACCAAGGTCTTTGTAATGGTCAGCCAATCCAATTAGTAATACAAACCTGGTATTTATCTATATATTTGTTAGTTCATCATGAGTTTGAGATGTTTTACGTGGATTTAGCCCAAAATGTATCCAAAGTGTAACGTAATAAAGTGGTGACCAATTTAAGGCAGTGTTAAGTGCAATACAGTACATTCATTTAGGTATTCTGATTGATGTATTGAGCAGAACAACCGAGTAAGTCAGCCCTCTGTGCGAAAAAAATACAAATATTTGTTGTTACTTACTATTTCCTGATCATTGTTATTCCATTAGGTATACTATTAATGACCTTAAATGTTTCATTAATTACCTACACTCTAACCTATTTTAAAGCACAATCCCGATAAGTACTGAATCACTATATACAGGGTGAAATATGAGTCGTGGACAATACGTTTTTCTAACTCTATAAACAAGAGTTAGAAAACATGAGTCGTGAACAGTAATAACTGTTCACGACTCATGTTTCACCCTGTAGAATGAAATGACAAAAACCATAATATTAATTATTCTGCACTTATCGATATCAGTTGCAAAAGATAACCTAATTTAAACCATATTCAGTGATCCCTCATTAGTCAAGAGTTTGAATTAAGAGCATGCAACGTGACAGATGCTCCGACCAATCCGTCCGAAGATATAAATAGCCTCGCTTTAAGTGGCAAAGAGAGCCGGCGACCCTCCGATAACATCGCATTAGGGTGCGGTGGGCTACTGGTTTTAGTCACTGTGAAAAAAACTATGTGAAGTAACCACTCTAACTTAAGTTTTTGGTAAATACGAGTACCTACTATATTTATGATGAGCAATAGCGAATTACATTCTATCTCGTGTAAATAATTTGTTCCATTGTTCTCAACGAAATTAAACGCTTTGAATTTTTATAGCCAGACTAGACAGCTCGTTTAATATTTATGGTAGATAAGTTAGATATACCTACATATTTACATGTATATATATATTTACATTTTATAACCCGTTCAGTAACTAAATTTTTTTATAAATATTACGTCATAAACATAAGAAAAACTACCCAATTCATTAACGTCCATGGTGGGATTTGAACCCCTCGACCACTCGGTTTCAGCGGACACCAGTTGAATTTCTAGATATGAAATATGTTTGTGGTTCAAAAACTTAAAAAATCCTGTATACGCAAGAGTGAGCTACAGGTAATTCGTAGGTATACGACACACGAAACGAATAGATACCATAGTCAAGAAACATTCAGAAATTAGAAACAAAACCAATTTAAACTATTCCGTCTCGCCTCGCACAGGCCAGTACGAAACTTCCAGAAAAAAAAACAAACTAAAATGTCCGCGATCCCCGAGGCATCGTTATAAGGCCGCCTTACTATTAAATAATGATTGCGATTCGAAGGAATCCGTAGGAAATAGCAGGCAATTTATAAAAAAAAACCTATACATTTCGAAGTTAAGTTACTTGAAGTTTCCTTGTATGACAGCGGTATACAAAAAAGTGATTTCTATATCTAATTAATACTTTGTACCTAATTAATACTGTTTGTTTGTGTTACTTATACTTTTAAAATAAAATAAAAGTTTAATTCATATTCAAAAGGTTTTAAATCTATATACCTTTAAAGATGCGTTCAAACTAAAAGAGCATTCGCTGTTCTAACCTCCCACTCTACGAAATTCGATCGGTACACAAAACGTGATTGGTTGATTTCGTAGAACGGGCGCTAGAACAGCGAATGCTCTTTTGGTTTAAACGCACCTTTAGTAGTGGAATAGTTTTTTAATTCTCATTTCTTGACGAATTTAAAATGTCTACTACTAGGTACCTCTATTCATAATTTAAAAAACGTTCACTACAAAGCCAAATTAGACATCGATTAAGTAAACTCTATCGATTTCGGTATCCAAAATACGGTTCATTCCTATGATCGGCGACGCTGCGTGACTAATGTAATGGGTGAGTCGAAAGTGCAGTGATGAAGCCGAAGCCATCGAATTTCGGCGTCGTGTGTGGCGTGCTTATATTGATATCTTTCTAATGAAGGAAAATTGATTTTATGTTATGTTATGCAACAATATTCTTAGGTTTACCAAGTATTGTTCGTTGATGATTTGTTGAGTAAACTTTAGTTAGTCAAGTAATTTTCTGAATCTTCAAACATTTTGTTTTCGTCACTCACGGCCATATTTGTAATTATCATTTCGCTGTTTTAAGGACTTTTATTGGACGTAGGTGAATTTTGATCTTTTGTTTTTGGTATGCGATATCGTATTACTATCGTTATAATCTTATAATATCCTTAAAACAAAATATATGCTCAAACTGTTTAATAAAAACAATTTGATTTGTGCCACAAAAACCACTAATGAATATGGTAGTTTCAATGACCAAGATTAAAAAAAAATCCATCCTTACATATTTAAGGCACTTCGACATGTGCAATGTGCACCTTTAAAATTACTCCAATTTCGCTAAGAAAACAAACGGAAAAATGCCTTATCAGATTATCAGCATGAGGCATCGGCAGCACGCGCCGCGGTTGTCTGACGTTCCCAGCGATTTGCGGGGCGATACTTTCGTGTCAATTAGTATACGATGGGAAATTAGTCATTTGAGCACCTTCGGGGTTCGTTTTTCTATTCGAATTTGAGTTCAGTGCTCCAAAATGAATATAAGAAATGTAAAATCCTGATACTTTTTTGGATTCAGATTTGCTCAATTATTTTTAATGTTTTTTAGAGATAAATTGCATGGGAATAAAGCACAGCATTGGTGATTTTTTGTATCAACATTTTACCAGCTTCATATGTGCCGAAGTTGAGATAACATAACGTAGAAAGGGATTCTATTTTGACCTTTTTGGGTCTTTATTTATATTAATAATTCGCACCCTGTAAATGTGCATGTAGGTATCTACCCTTTCAACCTATGCAATTTACAGCGTTCCATTTTCATCTGACAATTTGAATCACCTCACCAATTTAAAAGACTCCAACGTAGACTTGTTCTACTTGCCTATGTATTCCCCTATTTCCTCTAGCCACTTCTAAGCACATTCTCACATAGCCAGGCATGTATTCCTAGCAGTAGGTAAACAGGCGTCTCGTTTCCCGCCCTCGCTTCCGTGGCCGTCACTCGATGCCGGCACGGCACTAGCTACAATATTACGTAAAAATGGCTGTATAATTTTCCTTTGAAATTCACGGATTAAGTTATTCTAGTGCTTTGAATTCTTGAAGAAAATGAATGTATAATTGTTATGTTTTCCATAAGGGATATATTCATATTTATGACTAAAAATAAAGTAAGGCTTTTCAAATAATTATCATAAATGTTAGTAAATAATCCTGGCCAGTAACAAATGGTATTGAAATTGATGAAAAACAGAGATGAGATGAAAAACTATGTATGTATGTCCTTCGGCCTCGCAAGGAAGTGTTGTGCTTTAGAACTCGGCTTTGATTTTGTGAGGCCAAAATCTATCGTAAAATGTAGTAAGTTTTGTGTCTGTTGCGTGTGTGCTTACTAGATTGTTTTTAAATACGTTTTACTATTGGTTTATGTCCGTGCTCTGTCTTTCGGACTTTCGGTCTTGCAAAAAACACGCCTGGTTTAGTAATACAAATTGACACCCCTGTTATTTATAATTTCTGCAAGAAATGTAAATTAATGTAATGTTACGTGTTTTGTTTATATTTGTAAAGCGGTTCCATTACTAATGAGTCATTAGGCATTTATTAACGGACTCGCTGACATCGATTGCTTTTAGCGATAAGCCGGTCACTTCCTACCTATTTATATTTGTCCCCGGTATGGTCACAATTATTCTACGACGTATTAGATATTTTTAATTAAAATATTGATTAGATTCGTGTTCTATTAATTTCAATTCCCTAAGCAAAGGGCACGCGATTTTTAATACAATAAAGTAAACTCATGAGTACTACTATGTAGTTACAAGATAAAATAAAATAAGTATAAAATGGTGTATGCATGTACTTATTCTATGAACAGTTCAAAACATCTTAATTCACGTAAGAAACTTACATATTCTAATTAACAAAGGATAATTGTCTAAATCGAAAGAATTTAAATCGACGCAAAGGCAAAACCACGTAACTCCTAATAGCGAATTCCCCACACAGTTCGATCGGTCTTATTTCGTAGGCATTAAATCCACTAATACATTTTCCCGATGTCGACAACGGCAAAAATCAGGGCCGGCCGCGCCGCCCTGCATAGCAAGCAGCCTCGAAAATGTTCTTTACTTACTTAAACAGCTTTGCTCAGTTTTCTTGGATTGCGGGGAGCGATTTCAGAAATCGGAGCTTTTGGGTAAATGTATACGGTATAAGTAAGAGGCATGTTTGTATGTTTTGATTTTGTTTTGATATTTTTCACATTAGATTTCACCTAACTATTATTTTCTTAGAAGAAATTCTTACACAAATGATATAATGAAAATCCTTTGTAAAAAAATGATGTTCCAAGTAGATATGGATGTAATTGTAGAGAAACTGTTGACGTATCATATACGAGAAATAAACATTTAACATCTCACCAATAAAATTTGTATAATAAAGTTTCATGAAGGAATAAAAGCGGTTTATTATGAATCTCTAACTAAATGATTATGTTAGATTAACGGCATACCTATTATAAAACTGTCTGAATTTCATTATTAATGTTTTGATCTGCAACGACTTTTAATGAATCCATAATGATATATTTTGAATATTTTTACATTTGAAATGAACAAACTAGTGATTTATAAAATAGGTATGTTCTTCTTTATAAAATAGATACCTATCGTAAGTACTATTTAACATTATATTGTATGTTTAAGTACTCCAAGGACCATAAATAATCATAGCAAATAAAGCAGCAGCCTGTCTGTCCAAGTCGCTTTAAGTGGTTAAATTATATTTAAAGTAGCATAGTTATCTTAGTACAAGAATGCCGCCGTCAGTCACGCGAGCGCCCACAACTCCACATACTATTACTTCATTATGGGACAATCGTTGTCTGAAGCGATAAAAGTTTACTTAGTAACATGTTCGTAAGCTTTCAACATGTGTTTCGCGTGATATAAAAACGTATTTAACACTCTTGTTTTACATTTATTTTATGTTGAATATATTCAATTGAGCCTATTTAAAGTTTAATTTGTTTTTGTAAATGTATCATTTTGGACCATTTATATAAAAAAATCTTATTTTATTTTGTGTACATCAACTTTTAACTTTTTACCAATAATTAAATCGCAACTAGTGTTACATCTTTCCCCAAATGTTCCATAAAATCGTGCCTCCTAACAAGGTTACATGTAAAAATTCATAGCTCAGCGCAAGAAATACCTCGGAAGCCTGCGGCCAACAATAATAGTACATTATTGCAGAGGCCGGGAAAGCGAATTTCGTGGATGAGTATTTTTTGTCGGACGAAGCGAAGCTGAGGCCGACAATTACATACGAATCCACGAAATTCTATTTCCGTCCGAGGCACATATAGGACTTTTCTCCAAACATGCAAGGAAGTAAAACAAAATATTTTTCTTGCAAATTGAATAACAATTGAAAAGAAAAAATCTCTTATGATTCCCGCCTAAACTTTTTTTTAATGCATGGTCGTTCATAAAAAATAGTAACGATATCTATGGTTTCATTAAACCGTACCTACACGACCTGACACACCGAGGCGTTTGTAACTCATGATAGAACGAGACGGCCATAGATTTGATCGCCGTCTCTCGCTCTATCCAGACCAGGCGTTTGGTCGTGGCTTTAGAATTTGGCTGTATGCATTTTTTTCAAAGTCCAAAAGTAGTTTTTAAGAAGTAAAAAACAATACATTAATGGATTTTAGTACAATTTCGCGGCCGCAAAAACTGTACAATAATGAAAATCTTTTTTTTTAATTTGAGCTGGTACATAAGAAGGTACTTCGCGTTTCGTTTTTGCTACATTAATGCGAACATTTCCGAGCATATTGGAGAAAAATAAATATTCTCCATTGAAATAGGTATCTATTCGCGATAGTAATTGGAAAACGCGAAGTACTGAGCGCTCTAAATTCTTAAACCAGCCCCCAAAGCTCGCTATAGGTACCTATAGGTATATCTTTTATGTGTTATGTTATTGTATTAAACAAAGACATATTTTTTCTATAACCTTATAATATATCTGAGTAATTTTGTATTATCATATCTTTAATCTAACATTTGGGTCATTTGAAATATTTTTTGCACAATATTATTTTTTGTACCAAAAATTAAATCGCAGATTTCACATCTTTCCCCAAACGTTCCATAAAATAATTCCTCCTAACAAGGTTGCATGTAAAAGTTCATAGCTCAGCGCAGGGAATCCCTCGGCAGCTTGCGGCCAACAAAGAAAAAAAATCGAAATCTAAGTAGGTATCTATTCGCGATAGTAATTCGAAAACGCGAAGTACTGAGCGCTCTAAATTCTAAAATCAACCCCAAAAGCTCGCTTTAGGTACCTATACATATATCTAAATTTATGTATTATACACCGTGTTATTATTGATTTCCGTTAAATTGGACAGGATACTTGGGACATTTCTTTTGATAATTTCGTAAAAAAAATTTTGTTTCGTTTTTATACATAATAATTGTAATGGCAAGTGTGAGAGAACCTTAAGAATAAGATCTCAGGTGACTAACGGCTGCTGTCGGCACATGTCAAAATAAGTAACATTAGGATGTAATAAAGGTTGCAATACATTTGTTCAGTCATTAAACTTATTTTTTTAATAACTCAATAACAGTAAGAGTTAAGAGTTTAAGACACTAGTTTAGTATTTTTGACCTAAATAAGCTTCCCTTAAATTTAACGGTAATCAATAAAAACACGGTGTATACTTAGGAAATAAATACTAGTGCAAACTAATAAATACATTTTTGTAAAACTCTTTACCAAAAATGAAATCGCAGCTATTACATATTTCCCCAAACGTTCCATAAAATAATTCCTCCTAACAAGGTTGCATGTAAAAGTTCATAGCTCAGCGCAGGGAATCCCTCGGCAGCCGCGACCATTAAATCGCGCTTTACGACGCACTTACGGCGTTTACACAGTCGTAACTGACCTTAATTGGCATATTGAGATTATAACAGTGTAATTGCTTGTTTTACGGCCCTTTTAAAGATCAACGCTTAGCAATTGATTTCCGTTTTGCACTTTCTAACGGTTTATTTTAGTTTAAAAGTGGAAAACCGTTTTAAAGCTAGATGACGGTTTAGTAACCTATTTCTATATGTTTAGCTCCTTCAACACATGTTCCGATATTAATCCTGTAACGCGTTTATTATAGCACTGTCAAATATATAAACGGTAAAAATATGCAACATAACAGGTTATTTTTTGCATCAAATCAGCTATAGCTGCATATTTTCTTTGTGGTAGCCAGTTTAAAGATCACGCACAGTCATAAATTAGTATATTTTACGTTGGAAATTGCACGAATGTGAAAATTTTGCAACCGCACTCTTGTCAAATACAGTAAACAAGCGAATCTGACTTTCAAAAGCGATAGATAATGCGAGTGACTTCAAATAAGCTGTTTAGTAATAAAACGTTCATAGATTTGAAAAAATATATTTAAGAATATATACTTTTATCTGTAATATCATACCCGTTTTGAAAACCTAACATTATACATGATATCTTGAAGAATACAAGTATAACTATAAATAAAAAATAAAATTAGGCACCTTTATAAAATTGGGTTCAATAGCTACGATAATGAAGCTATGGATCAGTTACGTACGTTCTCATTTTTTGTAAACATTTTCTTCAAAAAACAGTTACATGTATCTACCGTAAATTAGTAGCCAACGTAAATACAGCAATAAAATTGCCAGCTGTTAAAATTATACCCCACCTTCACGTAAGTAAGTGCTTATTAAGTAGGATTCGGCCTGCAATTTCCAAGATGGCTAACACTCGACAAGATGCTTTCGTGCCTCATTATTAACACTTTTGACGTCGAATGGGTCGTAACCGACACGATCGTCAACGTGTGACACACGAACGATTCAATCGACTGTTTATTGCCATCCGATTATTACGACCTGATTAGATTTGTAACGATAATACATTGTGGGTAGCTGCTAATATGTAATTACAACCTTGTAAGGCCCATTCTATTTTTAGGACAACTGAAATAATAACCCATTGTCCTAAAAAAAGGACATTTTATTTTTAATTTTGGCCCTACAAAAAAAAATATATTTCTTTGAAAAATATGACGTCATTGGCCGTTATGAGTAAATTTTGTTGTCCTAAAAATAGGACGTTGGGCCTTACGAGGATAATGTACCTTCAGAATAGGTGATATTATTTGTAGATAATTTTTCGTCGCCCAGCCATAGCTATTTGCTTTTGAAAAAGCTCCTCATATACGAAGTGAATACGCCGAGCATGTTTCGACTTCATAAAAGTGAGTAACCCGCGTAAAATATACTTTTAGTATGGATTCAGTTGATTAAGTTTTGATACAATTTCATAAAAAAATATTGGTACTTTTTTTCTCTAAAAACTACAGGATATGCAGATTTTGGCGTAAACAAAAAGCTCGTTTTAAATCACGGCACGGCAATAACTAATTCGCAAATCCTCAAAACACGCATCAGTGGAAAAACAACGCAACTGTAAATCCAAAACAATATTTCAATTGCAGTCCACTATTTCCATATTTGTGAACGGTCGTGCAATATCACTTTCATGTTTTTCGGCTGGCGGGCGTAAATTCGAAACGCCTGATTCTGGCGTAGACCAGTATTTTAATTACTCGTTTCAAGAATGATTTATGTCATGCCCAGGCACAAATAGCACTAGCTGCCGTTGCGGTTAAGTTTTTTACTCGTTTTTAAGTGCGAATATGTATTTTTTTGGTAAGTAGATATAAAATTTGGGAGAAAAGTTCATAGCGTGTAACTTTTTTATTGCGTTTTAAGCATTCAGTTATACGTTCATTCATCTCACTAAGAACAACTTTATTAGTTAATTTAATTAGAATAAATTCACTTGAACATGACAATGAAATAAACATTCCCGATAGCACAACAACTTCTTTCACCAGCGAGCGAGTATAAAAGGTGTCTATAAATAACCTCATACGAGTTATAAACGTTTCGAAAGTGTATCAAAATTGTTGAGACATTTATGAGCCTTAGACACGATCGAACAGGAAATCTGACGGGGACATAAAAACCAGGCCACGGCGATCAAACGTATGTAGATCACGACATGTGGCCACACCAGTTTCCAGTTTGACGTGGTAGGTGGGATTCATTTAATTAGCGGCCGAACGTGGCGGATTGTGTTGATCGATTATGCCTAATTACGCTGTCTGTCGGTTAATACAGATCCATCCATGTTTAATTTAGTATTAATAATTTCTGATTGAGTATGTTTGATGATTGAAGTATATGGTTGATGGATGATATTAAAAAAAATAGGAACATTAATGATTTTTTAAAATAATTATTTAAATCCACCTATATTTTTATGTTTAAGTACATACTTCACTGGAATGTCAAATCATTAATAGTATGAATGTAAAGAATTTCAAAGAAAAAAAATGTTCCGGATATTAAGGTGCCATTGAGAAATAATATAGCCTAAAACTAGAAGGACATTATTTTGAAACCAATAAATTTACTATTTCCTGTGCCAATAAAAAACCGCTTCGTAATTACAGTTATTCGACAACACAACGCAACAGCTATAAAATTAAAAACAAGTTATGCATTCGCGGGTTCCGTTAAATACCTAAGCACTACCAACTATACAAAATCGGAGCAACTTAAAATAGCTAACATTCTAAGAAGCAATTCCTTTAAAAGTGTTCATATCTCGGTAGATTTCTCTTTTGGGTTGAAAAAAATGAATGAGACTCGCTTTCTACGGCCACCCCGGCAACGCTTAGAAAATAACAATTTGCGTTTAGAGCATTCACGAAATATCGTGAACAAAAAGTTGCGCAAGATCATTCACTGGCATTGTGGTACCGTTTCGGGACACGCTGTACCGTTACACCATAAAAAGACGTAAGTTGACCAAATTCTTTGTCAACAGACAAAAGCCCGATATGATTTAGTGTTTTCTTAAAAGTATTCTGTGTTAAAAAGTTCTAAATTGATTTACAATGTTCTTTTGACTTGTAATTTACTTGTAATGAACAATTCGTCCGGTCAGTGAAAAAAATGGAGCACTTTTTGCTCAAAACTAAACCGCAGATAAAACAATAACCTTTTAACTAGAAGCTTTATTATTTATTAATGCTGGTGATACAGCAAAATATGCTTTATTTTATCTTCTCTAATATCATTATAACTGCGAGCAATCAATTTACAAAAACAAGGTTAAAAGTCTAATTGCTTTGAAATATAAAATATTTTAAAATAAAAATATAACCTCCTTCAAAAATTCGCCCGAACTAAAAAGTAAAAAATAATTTTAGTTCCTACTTCTTAGGATTTCCTACCCAAACCTTTTACCCTATTCATTGAAATAAAATATTATGGCTAGGTATCCTACAGATTTCTTAGAAGTCGGTGCCAAGCCAAATGCGTTCATAGGTATATATTAGATAGAGCTTTGTAACTTACTGTCACTCCGATTATGCTTTTATCAACATAATGGTCTGCCTCCTCAGTCGATTTGATGAAAACATAACCGGACCGGAGTAAGTACAAAGCTCTACCAAATACATATACTCGCGAAGTGAACATATTTGGCTTGGCACCGACTTCTAAGAAATCTGTAGGATACCTAGCCATAATATTTTATTTCAATGAATAGGGTAAAAGGTTTAAAGGTTTGGGTAGGAAATCCTAAGAAGTAGGAACTAAAATTATTTTTTACTTTTTAGTTCGGGCGAATTTTTGAAGGAGGTTATATTTTTATTTTAAAATATTTTATTTTTTGCTTTTTAGTAGTTTAATTTATATAAAATCGTTATTTAGTATGCTTCAAATACTTGTAATAAGAATGTACTGCACTGTAGTAGGCCAGAAAACCTGAACTGGCTAGTGTAGGTATATGAATATACAACAAATTGTCTGTGAGATATTCAAAGAATTATCCAATTATCAAGGAGTTATACATTGTATTATCAGCAGGTATGAATAATTTCAAAGATTATAGGTAACAGCCTTAGCATGCCTATATTATTTAAAGAATCACTAACCGCTAACCAACATGTCATAAGCAAACACTTGAATAGATCTCGAAAATGTATGACAGTTGTTACATTCAATCAATTATCATCCAACTCCTAATCGTTAAGGAGTTATACCTTTCATCATCAGCTCACCAACATGAGACTATGACTACCTAAAGGCAAATACTCGAATAACTTCCTAAATACATGAAATATGATATATTTAAAGAATTATCCCCTAACTCCTAATCCCTAAGGAGTTGTACCTTCCATTATCAGCTCGTCAACATGAAAGGATGACCACCTAAAGGCAAATACTCGAATAGCTTCCAAAATACACGAAATATGTTATATTTAAAGAATTATCCCCCAACTCCTAATTGCTAAGGAGTTGTACCTTCCATCATCAGATCACCAACTTAAGACGTTCATGACTAGAAGCAAATACTTCATTAGTCTTCGAAAATAAATGAAAAGTGTCATATGTGCCTACAACATTTGAAGAGTTCCCTCGATTTCTCCAAGATCCCATCATCAGATCTGGATTCGGTGACAATGGGACCAACTAGAAGGTATACCCTTTCAAACAAAAAAATAATTTTTCAAATCGGTCCACGCGTCTTCGAGTAATCGGGGAACATACATAAAAAAAAAAAAAAGATTTCGACGAATTGTAAACCTCCTCCTTTTTGAAGTCGGTTAAAAAGAGTTACGAGCCTTATCTAAAACTGTTTCGTGTCAAAAGTCATTGTTTATTTTGTAGAAGAGATAAGGCTGTATTTTTTCTATTTTTTCTGTGGGTCTAGAGCAATTCCCATGGTCTCTGAATGCCGCTAATGAAACATTAAGCTGCAAATTAGGTAATGTGTATGTGAGAATTCAAATTATGCATTTTCTTAGTTCGAAACCATGCCGCGTTGTCGCCGTTTTATAGCGCTGCTTTTATATTTATAGTCGTTCGGTAAGAAAACATTGCTTCCGCTTGTCATGGAGATCTAAAATTTTAGGTTAACTTGTTATGTTAATCTTTGTTGAAGTTGGGACTTGGGAGTTTAATTCGGAACTTTGAGAACAGTGCACTGCTTCCTAAATTAGAGCTTGGATTAATCAAAGTTTCGTCGGCACAGCGTGCAACAGTGCTTGCTGCAAAGTTTCATTTGAGTCGAAGTGGAAACAATTGCGTTCGATTCGATCGGCATTTGTCTGTTCTATATATAAATCGCCAGGCTCGGGATAAACAATTTGAGAATTGCGCGGGGCGAGGTGTTGTCGCTCGCGTGATTTAGCGACGCCGGCGGATTTAAATCATAGTCGTCTTGTCTTTGGAAACCGGAATACGTACGCGAGTGCTGGCTGATATGAGGGAATCACTGAGAAAGTTGATATTTATGATTTGTTACGCTTTGTTTTGATGCGAGCGGATTGCCGTGAATAATGTGCATATGATACTGTTAAACATTGTTGCATGACAAGCACCAAACATATGCAACGATAATCATTTCGTTCATTTTAATCTTTAAAATCTAAAATCACACAGAATTACTACATTGTTTTGTTTTGCTGATTTATATTAGATACTTGTTTTGAATGCTGATAAACAATAATGTATATTTTCACAGTTTAAGTAGTTAAACTTACCTTAAATAAGTCTCGGCAGTTTGCGTTATGAACAGTAATCGATCTCGATTAAGCGACTTAAACTACAATCACATTGAATTCATACAAAACTGACCCTGTATTAATTCGTATTCTATCTCTACCGTGCTGCTAATATATTACATTATTTTGTACTTTAAAAAATACTAATTTAAACAAAAAGAAAAAACACAAAAAAACACTTGTCTATATAGTGGTCCAGGTAGGAGAAGGATTTGTCGAACTTATTCAGTTTTGTGGGTCGCCTTAGGCTAGAGGGGTGAGAGTCGCGTGGTGGCTTTGGCGTTTGTCGCTGCGATTGTCGCGGGCGGTACCGTAACCCGTGGCATGGCGCGAGCGTACTGGGCGGGCGGCGCGTCGGCCGCCGAGCGCGCACTGCCGCGCTAGGCCGCCCCGCGCCCCGCCCGCCCAAGAATGATTAAAAATTCCTGGGAAACTTTGTTGGGATAGCCTTCTTTGAGTGTCCTTCGTATTGGTTAGATAAGTGTTTTTTGAAACGGCATTGGGTCTTCGGGTTTAATGAGTAACTTGTGTTCAGGAAGCTAGGTAGGTATTTGTTTTTTTTTAGTCTGTAGTGCGGTCGCTCTTCTAGGTAATAGGAAGGTACATACTAGGTTACTTAAAGGTTAACTGTTGGTATTTTATTTGTTGCTTTTATGTGTTAAGTTATAAAACAGTGACTAATATTATAAAAAAGCGAACCTAAGTAAGCATGCGTTTGTTTTTAGGATATTTTTTTGATATCAATATTTGCAAGCTCATAAATGTTATCAATCATAATCTTCGCACGCACTTCGATATCAATTTGAATATTATCATTTTGTTTATCACAAACATATCGCAATTATTGATTAATTTTAATTACACCCATGCAATTAATACTAGTAGAAAGTAGAAACTCTAGGTTCACGGGGCCCCAGCGCACGTAAAATGTTAGCTGAGATCGCGAAACGTCTGGTTGACATAACTAAAGACCGAAGAGCTGGCGACTTCCTCGCACAACGCATCAGTATTGCGATACAGCGAGGAAATGCCGCCAGCATACTCGGTACAATGCCACAAGGGCCTATCTTAGATATAGGTTAGGTTAAGTAGATTAGTTAGATTTAATCTATGTACATAAATTGTAGTTTTGAAAATAAATATATAAAAAAATAATAGTTACCCTGGTAGGTATGTTAGGTAAACGTAATCTTAAAGCTTGCCAATATGCATAGATACGTTTGGTATGAGATTACAAATGATTGTAGCAATAAATCGTAACCCAGTTCAGGATTGCATTCTTAGAACTAACCGGGAACCGTACACTAATGGTGATCATCAACATTATGATGTGTCTAATAAAACATATTCCCAGAAAATTACATAGGTTTCAGGCAATTTAATAAATTAAGATATAGCGCAGCCTGCGTAGCCTAGTTGGTAATGACCCGGTACGAAGCTGGAGGTTCCGAGTTCAAAGTTTTCAAATGCAGAAGACATTATTTGTTATTTATTTATCACAAATATTTGTTCCTTTAGGTCGGGGCTCTGTATGTATTTAAGTAACTATATGTAGTTATCTATCCTGTATCGTCGCTTGGTACCCACATCACAAAGCTTAATTGAGGTTACCGTGGGACTAGGTTGAACTGTGTGAGATGTGTCACGATATTTATTTATTATAACTTATGAAACAAAATACCTAACATAAAAATGTGTGAAAAAATATATAATGATCGAACAGAAATATCAAAATTTGGATATATGTACGTAATGTATAACTACCAGTACGAGTAAATGTATTGTGTCGCCGTATTTTCAAAGAAATTAAATCGAACAATACTAACGAACCGACTAGCAATTATTAAAATTATAATCAAATATTATTTCATCTCTTTTCTTCGTTGTTCTCAGGGCTAAGGGTCCAGACTTCTTATGTGAACCGCATGATTTTGGATAACAATGTTCCAGAACTATCCAAATAAAAAAAATTTGTTTGTGTACATTTTTTTTAAAGCCTACTACCTTTTTAAAAGCTACTAAATAAATAAAACACTTTTTATCTAGCCTAGAAGTTCATTAGCATTTAGTAAGCCGTTTATAAAGCCGAGTAAATCGCGATAAGCCGCGTTGAAAGGTGACCGATTGCGCCAACTTTTGTTTCAGCTACCAAAACTACTAAAAACTACTAAAGGTTGGGAATGCGTGGCGCCCGATTGCCCCACGACTTAAGTGCTGGTCGGATTATAAATGACCCCTATTTATAGTTCGGACTATGGGACTGAATAATATTAATACTACGTAAGTAGGTACCTACTGATAATAAAATTGTAGGTACTGAAAAAAAATAGATCGGAATTGTGAAGTATTCTCTAGCTAGAAATTCCGTTCTAAGCAAGCTAGTGTCTTCAATAATCAATCAATAATTAATTAAAGTGAATTTATATATCTACCTGCTCTGCTCATTACATCCACGTAATGAATTATATAATATATGTGTTGTTTTTAATAAAAAGTACCCTCGTTATCGCTTACAACACAATAAAATAATTCACGTAATGAATTATATGTGTTGTTTTTAGTAAAAAGTATCCTCGTTATCGCTTACAAGACAATAAAATAACTCTTTATTGCACCTCAAAGAGAAAAACCGAAAAAATGATAAAAATACCATACGGAATTCGAGAGTGTTTCGTGAAATGATGATACAAGCAAATTTCATCCTTATATTCAGCGACAATAATTGAAAATAATCCATAGATCTATTTCTAACATCAACTAAGCGGAATGTCTAGTTACTATCCAAAGATTGAGCAAAAATGTTGCTCCTATGTAATAAAATAAATAGCAACAACAGTTAATTTAAATTAGGATTAGGAAAAAATTTGGATTTCGTATGTTTGTACCTTCATCGATTAAGTGATGGACTAATGACCTGATGAAGGTCGCAGGAGTCTGCTGGATACGGGTGGCGCAGGACCAGTCATTGTGGCAATCTTTGGGCCCGGCAGTGGAAGTTTTTCGGCTGATACGATGATGATATTGATGGTTGACTAATTTAACAAAATCCAACTCAATCAGCGTCTTTCTGTTTCAACACTGTCTTTGGAAGTAAGGGTGAAGACACATTTATCAGCATGTGTAATTGTGTACGCATTTTGTCCAATAAAATTGGCCGTTTAGTATGAAACGTGTGCATGCGTACGCGTGCGGAAAGCTGGACGCGGTCCCATACTAAACTGACATTTTCTATACGTAAAATGCGTACGCATGCTGATAAATGTGTCTTCACCCTAAAACTCTCAAATAGTAAAATTCGGCTTTACTTTTTAACAAGTCCGCAGTCCGCACTACACATACGGCCTGGCCCCACACAAAAGGCCCCTCTATCCGCGCAAGGGCCCACAGAGCCCCTCCCCGAACCGTGACGACCCACAAATATAATTTCACAACTCCCCCCTCGATGCCTACTGCCTCATCGGCGATGCACATTAATATGCGTTAAAAGTTTGCATGTTCGAGATCTTGGGGTGTTGGATGTGGATGCTTGGACGAAGAATGCTTCGTGTTCGTATACATTATAAATGGCTATGCAATATTAATCTAGATCGATATTGAAATCTCTTGAGAAGGTCCAGACCAAAAAATATTTTTGGCATTTTTAATACTTATTTACGAAAAGATACTATTTAAGTGATGCGATGAGGAAGAAGAGTCCCGTAGTAATGCATTTACATATGTTTACATAGGTTTTCAATTAAATTCAGGTACATATTTAAAATACGATACCTACGACTGAACGCCACAGTTTATTAAGTGCAGGTTTAGGCAATTCTATTAAGTGCAAATTGTTTGCTCAAATCTCTTGCTGACGTAACTAAAGACCGAAGAGCTAGTGACTTCCTCGCACAACGCATCAGTATTGCGATACAGCGAAAATGCCACCAGTATCCTCGGTACAATGCTTCAAGGGCCAATCTTAGATATAGGTTGGCCTAGTTAGATTTAATTTATGTATACAGGTTTATTAATATTTATTCACATTTTCTTCGAAGTTAGAACACAAGCTAATTGTCATTTACATTTAGTTCATTTCGGCTAAACTGTACACGAAATTCGGTACAACAAGCGAAATGCAAAACCAAACAAATGAACGCATGCATAACGCACACATACAAAACAACATACACGAGCAGAATATGATAGTCATAGAGCGAACACTGCACAAACGTCACCGGACGCTGTTCGCAAAATCGCGACACACTTTTTAATTTATTTCGTCCACAAAAAGCTATTTTGCTTTATTTTCATTTCAACGGAGACTTGCGCTGTAGCGGGATCTCTATTTTTATTTATTCCGTGCTACAGTTTTTTCTTTTTTTTTCAATTTTGCTCGATCGACACGGGACGGGGCGGAACGTCGGATCTCATTTTAAATTGAATTCGTCTTTGCATTTTTCTTTGTTTCTAATTGGTGTTATTTGCATGTTCCTATTGTTCCGGTTTGATTGGAGTCCGTTACGGTAAGAAAAATACGACTATAAATAAGGAACAGAGTAATCGATACAGTTGCGTGATATCAGAGACTTAAGGTAGCTTGAAGGCTCTTTGCAAATTAGTTTCTTTCTTTCAATTGTAATAAGAGTTTTTTTACTTCCGAGTCGTGATGCAATAAACGCTACCCTAATCGACTTTTACACCTACCTAACTACGAGGCAGCTGCTTTTATAATTCTGTATACGCTACAGGTAGGTATGCCTTTCGTATACCTATGGCACGTGAGAACTGAATAGGGAAACCTTTTCACAACATATTCGAATGGTATCTTCATATCACATAAGTTTTTTTTATTTGTATTCATTAATGAGGCACCTAATTCCGTTAAGTTGGCAGTTATTTTTTGATTAGGTACATATTACAATTACAATCACGCAATATTTCTCTAGTTGAGAAAAAAAAACATGGCGGCTATTCCGACATGTTCTAATGTCGCGCGATCCGAAATCCGATTTGAAATTGACGCAATCGAATAGATTGTAGTCGTTGTAGCGATGTCAGGGCGAATCAGAAGGGACATACGGCCGTGTGGGATGGTGGGGATGCATTCAATTGGCATGTCGCGTTATATGTATGAAAGCTGAAGTACACTTGAATAAGAAATGCATTTTACTCGGAAACCTTTCCGCTAAAAATGCGTTCCTTACATAATTATTAAGCATACCGATTCTTATAAATATTATCAACATTGTTTTGTTGAGTTCAAAAGTTCAAATGACTTACGTTATTGAATTATTACTGTTTTTTTAAGTCTCAATTTCTTTCCACACATACAGCTACACTTCTCAATAATGTTTCGAAATTAAACTATCCATCTTAACTCAACATATTTAATTTATTCCACCTACATTAATCGATACCTTTATTCGTTTTTCTGTTTGTGCGAAACAACCAGAAAAACGTACACTACCCGTAACCCTACACTTTTGGACGCACTTTCGACTCGTAGACCTAGGTTTTACTTACATCAAAATCGCAACCACTAATTACTCCAAACATTTACATCCAAAAACAGCAAATCGCAAAACTAAACCTCAATCGGCTAAAGCCACAATATTCCATCGACAACCCGCAACAGTCATTGATAGTGACTGTAGCGATACGAGCTAATGAATATGTATGCAGGCAGGTGCGCCAACATGATTAACTGGGTGCCGCGGTCGATTTTTGTTCGATAGTTTTATCGATTGGATTTTATCGAGCGCTTTGATAATACACTTTCATTTTCTATTTTTAATTTGCAACATATTTTAAGAACGTTTTTTTGCGTTAGAATGTTTATAATTAATAACTATGTTAAATAAACAGGTACATAGGTACAATACCTAACATATAAATTATATTATCATATCTTAATATTCAGCTTATATACTGAATAATATACTTATGTCAATATGTTTTTTATTATAATTATTTCGATGTTCTTATTTTAATTAGGTTTTTTTAATTTAAAATTTAATTCTTTAATTTTATACTCTTGAATTGTAAGAAATAAATGTAATTCCTTAGTAAAAAGCCCTTTTTTTAGAAACAAACAGTCATACGAGTATTCAAAAATCTTACAAAATTTTACAAAATAATTTACACCTGGAGTTTCCTAATGTGACAAATTATCGATTGATTTTTTCGAGGGCTCTGATACCCTGTTGTTTTTAATTTCCAAGATATTTTATATTTAACTAATAGGTACTGTATGAGTAGGTGTAGATGGATGGATATAGATATAATTGTTATATGTTATAGTTTCTAACAAATTGAATTCCTTCATCGGGTAACAATGCATGAAACATTTACCAGCTCATATAAAAAAATATCACAATAATCTTGATTTGCATGTCCTGTTTTGCGATTGTTATAACCGATTGTTTGTTGATCTACAAAAATACCGTAAACAATAGCGTTAATAACATAACAATTATCAATCATTTATATATTACTAATCGACAGTTGCCAGTCGTTAGATATATAGTAGCGTCCGGAGCGCTCAAAAATATCAGCAGTGTTATTCACTAAGGAAACCGCCTTGCTATCAGCGCTGTGTGAGCGCTGCAGCAGCGTCGAGCCTAAAAATGGTATTAACTAATGCACTTTAAACGACACTATCGCTCGGCGACGAATGCGGCGTGAGCTGGAACTAAACTGCGTCGAGAGTTACCACCTATGTAGTTCGACGACGAGCTGTACTACGGTATTACCAAAATCATTTTTCTCTCTCGCCATGCCCATGGCAAATCTTCCTTCAACAGCCTCTCATCTCCGTCCCCAAATGACGGTGCAACGACCGTCCCACCCTTGTGGGATGCGACCCGGCCACAGCTGCAGTAGCGGAAACGCGGGAGCAGCCACACATACTCCAGGAGGAGTATCGTTTGTATTGTATATTCAGTCAGTTCAGTCACTACGTTATTGAATACCGTTTTTCGCAGCGCTGCGCTCGACGTCGAAGTGAAGGCTGTCTCGTCGTCGAGCTCGTTGACGAACGCAGCGTCGAATGTGTGAATAAGAGAGTAGCATAGCTGAACAACATGCTTAGCCGAGTTGCCAATCGCTAATAACGGCGCTTAGTTAGTAGCGTATCGTAGTTTTCCCTCTCTGTCACTCTTTCATATTATTGCGACTAAGACAGTTAGCTGCCTTTCGTTTACGATTGACGATTAAGCGTTAGCGATTGGCAACTTAGCTAAGCATCCTGTTCAGATATTTTTGAACGCTCTTGACGCTACGATATGTCTGATGGCAATGTACCTATCAGCATAACTACAGAAGCCGCTGATAACGCAGTGTCGTTAAGAAACGAGCGTAAGCGTTACGAGTGTAAGGGAAATACTGAGTAGCCAGCTTCTCAGCCGGTGGTAGGGTATTTTTACTAGTACCCGCCTGGTTGGCTACTACCGTACATTCGGTGTAAACGCCCGTGAAATGACTTACCTTCGTGTTTGCCGTGTTTCGGGGTCAGCCGGTGTATTTACCAGCATCTAGCGGGCCAGCAAGGCGGTGGCAACTAACAGGTTACTGATTGTCTCCTGTTCGTTGCCGCCGCGATTTGGGCGCTACTTTTCACTTACGATCAGGTGGAGTGGAGCCACTTTGTTGTGCCAACGTTATTTTTATTGGGTCGGTAACGCGCATGTGACACCCTGAGGTTGCAGGCGCCCATAGGCTACGGTGACTGCTTTCCATCAGGCGGGCCGTATGCTTGTTTGCCACCGACGTGGTATAAAAAAAGCCTGGTACCTATTTATTTACTCTTGGCACTAATAATTTCTTTGGTCTATTCGTACTGTTCATGTATCTAATTACGTTAAAAGTCTTCGGTTGCCGGCAATTCCTCTGAAATTCATTTAAAAGCTAAACAATAACACGATCTTTCCGTAAAACCACCTAAACATACTTATGTTTAGTCTGAAAGCTCCCAACTATGATCTTGATCATAAACTAAATCGAATATCTTCGATTAGATTTATTTCTTATATTAATCGTACTGTTCTTAAGAATTAAGCAAAAGCTCCTCATTAAATAAAAAAAAACTTTGGCAAAACTAAAAATCAGTCATATTGTGACACCGTGCTTGGACACCGTTCGAACAGACTTGACATTTTTTACCCGCCAGAATTCTCCTGACGTCACAACCACAGCTTATAAGCATCACTATGCACACCCTCCTGTCTTTCGCGGTACAGAAACGGTAACACATTTAATTTTATAGCCTGTGGTCTGATTAATTAGTATGTATCAGAAGCGTAATGGTCGCTAATTAGATCAGTCAGTTTGTTCAGTTTACTTAAGATAGCGAAGACTGATTGTTGGAGTGAAGACACGTGATAATATTGAGTTTACTTTAATTTTCGTAATTTATGACTCGTTTAATTTATTACTGGTGTAATCTTGGTGTATACAATTATGTTTTTCTTGTGATTTTGGCCGTTAAATTACTTTGTATACATCCATCATCTCAGCTTATGAATAAATTTGGTACCGCTATCGCTACCGAGTTTCACTCAGTTTTACGAATTATTTTCGTGGTATAAACATACTGGAAAACATCTAATTTTACAATCGTAGATATCTTTTAAATCTTAAGCTAAGTCTATTTAATTAACTTTTTAAATAATATCTACTACCCAAGATGAAAGTACCTTTGAATATGTAGTTAGGTATAGGTCTAGTACCTAGTAGTAGTAGTAGGTACCTAGGTACCTTGTAGGTAATATCATACTTATTACTCGATTTATTTTACATAATAACTAGAGATCGGATGGATTTGCGACATTCTTAGTGAATTACGTCATTTTGATGACATTTAGTATGAGATGTCGCACAAAAATCCGATCTCTGATAATAACATATCAAGCTGAGATTATCAATCTGATAAAAAATCGAACTCAAAATAGCCAAATACCGAAAAAAAATCCGTCAACCCGTTAGATGGCATTGATTCGTAAAATACAGCATCATAAACTCAGCATGCACCGTGCGAAATTTCCAATGAGGACATCTCATTAGGTATGTAAACAGCTCGGATACATTTAAATCGGCCGATAGATAACAAATCATTTAAATAATTTAATATACAAGTTTATTAGGAAAGCGCCCGTTCTCACGCTAAATAAACTAACACTTTGGTAGAGAAACAATATCCAATATTTAGTGTATAAATACTTGTATAACTCTTCTTTAGATACCTACATTTATAGTATACTCGTATTTTTGTGACAGTTTTATTTTAAGTTAAAAAAGAAAGAGATATAGATTATCGGCCGATTTGTAAATAATTATAAGTAATAAAACCAATATTAGAAATCAATTACGTAGGTACCTTCTCACATTAATTTTGAAAGACGTGTGTTGGAACTATTAGTGAAAGGTTCTAGTTCTAGACTTCCAATTTAAATAAGTATAAAAAACTTAAAAGAATAACCGGCAATTTGAAATTACGTTGATCACCAATATTTGGGACTAGAGAGAGATTATCAATTGAGTTGAATTAAATTCCCAAATATCCCCAAGATACTGATAGTTCCAAAAAGCAGACCAAGATTCTAAAGACTATTTTGTCTACCTTCAACTGATTTTATTCCTAAGGGACAGGTAAACATAAAGCATGTAATTTTGTGTTAGTCGTCATAAAAACTGCTATACATATTATAGAAATAAAGAAAGAAAGAAAAGAAAGCAAAAACATTTATTCGTGACACAACATAATATACACATTAAAACACAAAATAAACAGGAATATAAAAAATAAACTACGTGCCACAAAATGGACTCCAATTCAGCATATTGCTGTGCTGTAATCACAGCCCAGCGCTGGTCTTCCATTGGAGCCATTAGTGAGGTCACGGTTGGTAACATAACATAAAACTGGCAAGTTGGCAACCTTAAATTATAACGTAACAAAAACATTAAATTATTATATATGAGCATTTTAAAGTAGGTAGGTACCTAGATCTAATTTCAAGTGTTTCACTATCAAGCATCCTATTAAATGTTACCTCCTAATGTTTCCGCATTTCATTTGAATTAGTATAACTAAAACACTATATCGGCAGCATTTTCAAAGTGACATTCGGTTGCTTATTTCTGATTTTTCGACCAGGAATGCATAAATAGACCGAGATTTACGTTCAACCGAAGTGCTATTTCCGTCAGACGATCCGAGCTAAGATTTATACGAATTTGAAACAAGCCAGGACAAGTCGAAGGGAAATTTTAATTGAATTATTAACTCATTTCGAGATGAGTAAGTCAGGTTTGGTGGAGTCGAGGCGTAGATTGCGAATCTCGGAAAGTGATAGCTGCTTGGGTGTTGCCAATTTCGAGTCTCACTTTACTCAGACAACTTGAGACTGCAAAATTTTGTCACGTTCTAGTAAACACTAGTGTTAAAATATGGGATAAGAAAAGATGAGCTGTTAGAGTGATTTTAGAGTTGGCAGCCGTTTATATACGAGCATAAAGCCAGTGTTTTGATAGGATTAGGAATTTGTATTCCTAATTTTATCAAAACCGTTACAACAGTGAGTCAGAGGAAGCAGAAAAAAGGACGGCAACCGAAGAATCAGAAATTACGACATCCCAAGAAGGGTCTGCACCGGTACGACGAGCATCATCACATCAACGCTCTCCCTCAACAGCATAAAGCATAACCCTTCCTCCTATCTTCCTGTATTGCTTAAGGCTGCATAGTCGGTCGATTCTAAGCATCCTACCCATCCCAGAGCGTGTCTACCCCCAAAAAAACCACGTGCCGCCTGGTATGCCAGCTTGTCCGAAGCAGGCTTGTTCCTGGCTGGGTATGATGCCTATGTTCATGTTCTAATCATATTTAAACCGTCACAATGTCACGAAAGCTCATACATTTCGTATATAGTTAATATAGTAGAGATAGAGCTTTTAATTTTATGTATCTTAGCTGCGCGTCATCCTTTATTATTCATTCCAGTTGTTTTGTAAAAACGTACGGTTTATTTAAAAACAATTCAATCTAATCTACGTTTACCTTTACCGGGAGCCAGTAAACTGCTGGCTATCTTCCGTCCTACATCACTATCTCAAAGGACAGAAAAGACTCAGGTTTTACATAAGATACTCCTTTTTGCTTTCAGTGAGTTACATAAAGTTTAAGAAGCACTCGAGAATTGCCGGGACCAGTGCCCCTACCATGGCTTTGCAAGTATTGGTACGAGTAAAAACTCGGTACGGAAAGCAGGCCGTCTCGCTTGCTCCAATATGCCAGTACGAGCGCGATAGAATGCATTACAGATGTAGTGAGAAATGACTTGCCTTCGGAAACGTTCGTCAACGTCATGCTGTTTCAGTCTATCTCACTGAGTACAGTAATAGCTGTCATGCTACTTCAGTCAGACTCGATGACATTGCCTGAAACAGCATGTGTTTACGAACGTTTCCGAAGGCAAGTAATTTCTCACTACACCTGTACGTATCGGGTAGAAAGAAACTAACGTATCTTTTACTTTCCATCTCATGGTACCTCAAAACGTCTCCTAACTTTGTAAGCCATTAAGTATTATTTGTCCTTTTCACTCTTATCAATATGTCTATAAAACTGAAAGGGACAAACAATATTAACCGGCTTAACACGTTCGCCTCCAGTACTGTTTCACTAAGTGCTAATACTATGCCGAACAAAATTATCTTATATGACTCCTATGCCATTGACACGCATGTGTGACTGAACAGATTGTACTCTTATGCCAGTGACACAGCACTTGTGTCTAAAACGTTCGTATTTCTATGGCACTGGCATAGGAGGAAGAACTTGATTTATGCTAGTGGCATAAGAATAAGGTTACTCTGATCACTATGTCTGTCACTGGTATAGGAATCAGATTGTTTTTATCATATCCGGCGACGAACGTGTTAATAAGTTAGGAGTCGTTGATGAATAAAGGGGTAAGACACTGTCGTCTGCGATAAACTCACGGAGTCAGCTCATGGTAAGTACATCGAGTAAGCAGACGTAGCTGACGCGGGTTTCTTTTTGGCATGAACTGAGCGAAAACTAACTGGGAAAAGGAATCCTGTTCACTTTTACTTCGTTCTCGAGTGGGATAATTATTACGTACCTTACTGCTACGAAAGGTATGTAAGGTCTGCATGCCTAGCTAAGCTCTAAGATAGCATTCTGTAATCGCATACGATAAATCGACCATAATGTATGTAAAACGACTGAATGACTTTTATCACTTTTCGCTTATCGCTAATAGGCCTGCTTGTAAACATACTTAATTGCAGATAATTAGTACATTACGAAGTGCGAAAAAAATGAAGTTCGAAACGAGTGGAGATAAACTAAAGCACGATCGAAGGGAGTGCTTTAAATCGACACAAGTTACGACGTTTTTCAGTACATACAGTCATATGGTTTTCCGAAGATTTCGACCTGACGTTAAATGCACTAGCGCGTAAAAACAGCGAGATCTGTACTAAAAAAACATAAATGTACTGGCAATCTCTAATGCCGGGACAAGTCAATTCGTAAGCCGGAATAGTATGAAATTAGCACGCTTGGTTAGTTCCTGTAAATTGATCTATAGATCATAATTGCGATCGTTGTGAAATGCCCTTTTCAGTCGATTAATTTGATGTAATTGGATATTATTGTTTTCGATAACGTCACTATAAATACCAACTTTTCTTTTTTTTATACTTTTATAATACTTGGTACTGTAAATTCTCTTCAACCGTAAACTTAATATTCATTACGACCCGAATGTCCTATATTTATTTCATTGGCAAAACAAACCTCTTATTTTTTTAATAAACAACATACACACCATCCATTTTCATTAGAATATTAGGCAAAAAATTGTGACAGAAGTTGGGGGTGGCGTTTAAAATAATATAAATTTAGATGTGGTGTATAAAGCTTTCAACGCCCGCCAAATCCGACTCAACTGGTGTAAATCACAAAGAGAAGAAAAGAAAACCGCCGCTCAACTCACGTGACTCCAAAATACCTGGGAATAATATGATACAGTACAGTTATATATATATGATTTCTAATATATATAACTGTACCATGTAGCTATTAGAGAACAAAGATATACAGAGAGTTTTTTTTTAAGTGAGACAGTATGGGGAAATCGAAAACTATAGAAGATACAAGGAAGCTGTCTTAGGAGAAATTAGGTATTTTTTGGAGATAACAATTTTGGCATTTTCATAATTTTGGTCAAGTGCGAGTTGTACCTAAAAATTTATAATATTTATAAAAAAGATTTTTGACACAAATCGACGTGATTTCATGCGTAGACAATTTTATTGTATTATATTGGATAAAAAAATCGGAACAGCAGAAGTTAGTCAAATTTAAGAAAACCATTTCTCATATTACATCCACTGTGAAGTGTCTACTACCTACTGCAAGGTCAATAATTATTAATACCTATAGGCCTTAACGAACATGTTATAATTATAAAAGTGTTGACAATTTTTTAAAGATTTCATCTCATGTATAAGCACCCAATTAGTCCTGGGGGATGATCTGCTAATGCGATTTAATTTAGGACCTAATCTGAATCGCTATGACTGTGTCAGTTCCATGTAATAACTGTAAAACTGACTATCGGATCCGAAACTGAATCGTATTGACTGTCCAATTGTTCAGTAAACATTTCAAGACCATTTTACCATCGCTTCAACACAACTTTAGCTGTATATAAATAATAGATCTAACGTGGAGTCGATGCGGTGTATGAATTGCAAATACCTGTCCCAAACTTGGGGCGTATAAGTTAAAACTAAGTAGGTTTGGTGACACGCTCTCTTAGGCTTGCGGGATCTTTCTCAAGTTTCACGAAAGTTTTTTTATTATATCCATAAGAATGATCAGGTCTGAAAATATAATTTATGATACCTATCTAAAGGAACTTTATGTTTTCGGTATCTGATTTATATTTTTTACTTGCAAATTAATATTTATATTTACCTACTTATTACAAACTTTGCAAAAACATGAGTCGAGCTTACACTGAATTACCGACTAGTAACTATCAAACTACTTCGAGTGAAATAATATTGATTTACTTATTCGATTATACTTTATACAAACATATTCACTGAATCCATACATTAAAAATCCTAGACACTAACAGTATTTTTAAAAACATGAATAAGTCTTACGTAATACAAAAAGTTTGTTACGCAATTTTTTCATATCCGATTTCAAACAATAGTGTTTCAGAAACTAAGATGGTTATCGCTTGACGTATAACAATTAAAATGGTAATTAAAATAAGTAGGAAGCGAACCCGAAACAGGCAGTAAACCTGCGCGTGGGCAAGCCGCGAGGATCGTAAAATGTTTTATGCGGATACAGACTAAGGAAAGATCAGAGACTTGCTTTTTGGCTGACTTTGCTTTACCTTCCAAGATATTGTCGTGTACGCCGTTCTTCGCATACTTATAAGAAAGTCAGGAATAAAATCCTTGGTGTGTCCGTTAATTCCGTAATTATTAATATAATATATATAACATTTAACTTTTTCCTATATTCCATACAAATAAACAAAGAATATGAATTGATGTATCTTAATTTTATAATTAGGTGTTAGTGTCACTCACTGAAAAAAAAATTATAAACTATTTTCCTTTTTATGAAATAACACGTCGTTTATTTTCTGCGCCCCGGTTAACCCCACGTCTCGTAAACAAAACGCTAAGTATTTTTTCTCCCTTTCGAACTTATCAAAATGTCTATAAGATCAAGAGGGATAAACAATACTTAGCGGCTTGAGTTAAGGTGCATTCAGACCAAACGAGCATTCGCTATTCGAACCCCCTACTCTACGAAATTCGATCGTTACACAAAAAGTGATTTGTTGATTTCTACTATTTCTAGGTGCGGTTAAACTAAACGAGCATTCGCTGTTCTAGCGCCCGTTCTAAGAAATCAACCAATCACGTTTTGTGTACCGATCGAATTTCGTAGAGTGGGAGGTTAGAACAGCGAATGCTCTTTTAGTTTAACCGCACCCCACCACGCAGAGTGGGGGATAGAATAGCAAAGTTTGGTCTGAATGCACCTTTAGAAGACTTTTATAAATAAGGGGATTCATCTCTGTTGCGTTCTTATAACCTACGTCATTACCGAAAGCAAGCTATAATATTGCGTGAAGTAGTATAATACGAATTGTATTAGCCCGGCCATACATATCCGACTGTTTTACTAAAATACAACCTGGGAATCGAAACTTGCAACATAATTCGGCTTTCTTTAACGAATGCTTTCACTAGGCGTTATTTATGATAACTTCCGCATTATAAAACTTATAAATCAGATTTGGGCACTCGCATTAGTTACGAAACGAGATTATTTAGTTAGATTGTAATACAGATTTACAATGTTGCTCAAAACATGCACCTGTTTCCTACAGCAATTACATTGTAAACATCAAGCTTTCGGATTTCCAAAATGATTACAGATTTAAAATAACATTTTGATAAAGGCAGGTCTAGCTGTAGCATTTCGAAAATCGTTAAAATATTAACTGAGAATCTGTAATAAGATCATAAATCCAATAAATCAGATTCTTCTCTTATTCAATGAAGCGCTATAAGAGCCAAATTGTGAGATGTCTTTTAAGTAGTAGAACCGACAAAATCAGACCTATTGAAATACCGTTAAGACCAATTCAAACGTCGTAAATATACCTAAAACTCGTCTTTACAAATAAAATAAAACGAATCAAACTTCCTAGGAGTTTAAGGTGCGCTAAAAATCCAGACGATTTAAAAACATTTGCTAAAAGCTTCACAACTTGGAAAAAACAGGGAAGGAGGAAAGAGGCAATAGACTTTGGGATGCTCGTATTCGCATCGCCTACTGGAGGCAAGCAACCTATTTGCTATTGTGAGCCTATCCCACTGCTGGGCAAAGGCCTTCCCCCATTTTCTCCAATCTGCTCCATGTGGACCTGCGGCCACTCTTTTAAAAAGGAGTCTAGCTCGTCTCGCTATCGCCGATGAGGTCTGCCGCGTCTCCGATTGGAGCTATCAGAGGGCCTAGTGTAGGCAATAACTTATAAAAAACGTCTCGATCGCGTTTACGTTTTTCATCGCCATTTCATACAAATGACGATGAAAACGTAAACGCGATCGAGACGTTTTTTATAAGTTATTACCTACACTAGGCCCTCAGGCTGCCAATCTGTGGCTATCCTGGCCCACAGCTCATTCGGTATCCGACAGACCTGACCAGCCCAGTCCCACTTCTGCTTAGCCTGCTTCCAAGTTACATCTACATCTACTATCTTAGTCTGAGAGTGAAGCGTAGTGTTTCGGATTCGGTCCTGTAATTTCACATCGCGAGAAGTATGCATATTCCGTGATTATCTAGGCTCTACACATCCCCTTGCTTATGACGGTACCGTGTTTAATCGTTTGTCGTTGTTGCCGTCAGGTTCTAACAAGTATGTAAGTGCGAAAGTGACGAGTAGCACGATAAACGGCAAACACGTGACCATTATAAGCCACCTGGTTCACTAGTTCTCGGTAGTTCAGAAGGCGATTGGAACAATACCGTAGGTTCTCGGAGACTGAAGTTAAATATCCATTTAAATCTTCGACGCTGCGTGGCCCCATGAGACTCAGCGGTGCAGCGTAAAGCGCTTCGCTGGAGAGTATATTGGATTATGTTCTGCAGTCTTGGGCAATTAACAAGCATCGTATAGCTGCTGAATTTAGTTAACAGTCTGTTGAGCGTGCTTTGTTCTTTGGTCGTATCAAAATCCAGGTTCTTTTATTACGCTTCGTCTTTGATGAATTGTGTTTTAAGGCGAGCCCTAAGGTAAACTGATTGACTAATGATTAGTATTAGTTACGTTGGTTACAACTAATATAATAAATGATTAAGTTTGATTTGATTTCATCGGCAAGTCGTTTTGTAAATATTTAGGAACGATTTACCGCTGTGCCATCGCTCAAACAATACCACCTGTATCATGGTCATACCTAATGAAGTTTGTACGGACGGAATTACGTATCACTCAAGTTAGTCTTTTTCTCCGGGTATTTTTTTTAAATCTATATCACATACTTAGTGGACACACTGCTGCGATTGCCACCTGTGCTTACCTAGCGTGGTGATTATGGGCATTTACCTCCTAATGCGTGCATACGCATAGGCAATAGGAGAGGCCGTTGTCCAGCAGAGAACATGATAGGCTGATGATGTGATCTGACATTTTCAAGGAATCTCGACAACCTTAAGCTAATTCAAGGGAATGAGATCTTATCTGGGTATCATTTTCCTCATGAATAAAAATTATAATTTTTACTAACGTTCCGGAAAATGCATAGAATAGACCAGTTACCAGCCAAGATGCGAGACTTCGTCAAAAGTCGCAACATACGTAATGACCATTGCTCAAACAAAAACCCCTCCACACACATAAAGAAAGCGCATCAAACGATAGCACAGTCGGCTACCAGCCAAGAGAAACCCTACACCTGCAGGCCTAGCCAAGATACGATTCTGCAATCGTATGAGATAAGCGAAAAGTCACGTGACCATATTAATGTATGGGAATGGTCACATGACTTTTCGTACATTCGCCGTCAGATATAATACAAGCGTGTTCAGGATGCTTAGCCAAGTTGCCAATCGCTAGCGCTTAGTAGCGCATCGTAGTTTTCCCTCTCTGTCACTCTTTCATATTAGTGCGAAAAAGACAGTTAGCTGCCTTTCGTTTACGATTGACGACTAAACGTTAGCGATTGGCAACTTGGCTAAGCAAGTAAGCACCCTGATATTTTTAAACGCTGCGGACGCTACGATATATCTGATGGCGACTAGGTATGTATACGAATCTGTAATTCTCATACATTTACGACTAATCGCTTATCGTTTAAGATTGCAGAATGGCATCTAGCCCTGCACCTCCAGCTCAAAAATGACGTACGAACTGACCATCGCTCAAACAAAAGCTCCACACTCATAAAGAAAGCGCATCAAACGACACAGTAGGTACCCACCTAACACTCGGGCCGACGACGGCACTAAATCAATACAAGCCCCCCCGCCCCACCCCTCGAGCTGAGCTCCTACTTCTGTTCGGCTTTGTGGACGTGTAGCACGAACGTGACGTCTTGGGATTTGCCCAATTGACAGTTCGATATGCGATTTTTTTATTCGTTTTTGCAAGTTTTTCACGTTGCAGTCACTCACAGAATTAGATTTGGATAGAAGAAACATTTCATTCATTTGTATGGCGGCCTAGCGTGTCAGATTTTGTACTGAAGTTGTTACTTGCCTATGATTTGAAATATGTCTCAGGCCCTTGAGTATTCATATTTTTTTGTGTTGTTGTAATTAATATTACTAAAGGAGGCATTATTAATGTTTTTGTTCACTTCAACTTACAAAATTTGACGCCCGAAAGCTGCAAGCTGCGATTAAAGACGGACAACTCAGTGGATTTCACTGAGTTCATTTAACACGCTAAGTAGATACGTTTGCTTGATCTATGGTATATATGACATCTGTGCTGTCACTCGTGGAACTGATATAAAAGATTAAGTGACTTTAGTTATCGTAATAAATTATGACTTGATTGACTTTGGCTTGATGATTTCCGGTTAAATTGAAAATTTTAAAACGCGTTATTCGTAATACATTTAATTCATAATTGTCTCTTAACTTAGCGAGCTGCTAAGCATTGTTTGTCCCTTTCCGTCTTATCAATATGTCTACAAGAGTAAAAGGGACAAACAATACATAGCGTCTTGCTAAGGTAGGAGACCTTCATGAATAAGGGGGTTAAGATTTGCCTATTTCATATGCGATTATTTCGTTGGTTGTTGTATTCTTTATAGGTTGCAGTCTCTGGTGGTTAAAAGTGACTTTATGCTGAGTTGATGACGATTCGATGAGTAAATGGACAAGATTTGAATGTTTTTTGTTCGTTAGATAGATAAATACGAAAATCTATTTGACGCAGTGCGCTCAAAATTTTGCGGGTTCACTTCAGTTGCGTGTTTTTTTTTCCCTTATACTTAATTTTTTTTAACAATATTTTTTACAATTATTTATTTTACATGAACAAAACAAGCCCTTCTACCATTTTAGATACAATTTTTACAAGCCTCAAAACTCGACCTTATCTATGTGGCTACCGCTACAACCATTACCAAATTTCCCTTTGCAGAAAGGACTAAGTCTATTCGGTCGGCGTATAATTATCCGTAATGTTTCTACTAAGCGACTGTATAAGTAAATCAAACATGCGCCGCTATTGTTCGATTCGTGTAAGATTGATAAAGTTATTCGCGAGTGTGAAGGAGACGGATATCCATTCATCGCTTTCTATTCATAAATGTTTGTCAAGTCAACTGATACCGCGTATATGTAAAAAAATCAGAATAAACATTAAAATCTTAGGGAAGTAATGTAGGTGAGCGTGAGTGGTGCGATGTTCTTTATGAAAGAAAATTCCTCTAAAAGCATTAACGAAAGTAAAGAAAGTCGCTTCTGAAGTTTTGAATGTACTGTAATCTCACTGGGAGGCCATCAAAAAGTTTTTGCGCGCTTTTACAGTTTGAAAACGATTTTCGTTCTATTAACATAACGTTTTAACCCTCTCGGGTTGTCTCGTTTTGAAACATAGCCCGTTTACAGCCCTGAAGGATTTTGGGGTAAGTAGAGGATGAGTTATAAGCTTTCTTACTTTTTTCGACTTCGCGAAGTTGTTTCATAAGTACAACTAAATCACAGTAATATATAGCTTTAACCATGGTCTGAAACGGGTTTATAAAGACGTATTAAAATAAATTATACCTATTTTAGTCCGTACGATGAAATATATCGAATTACCTGAAATTAAAAAAAAAACAGTTAGCGAACAATATAATTGAGTAATTACTTATATTAACGTTGATTTAGTTCTTATGATAGGACGAAAATAGCATCGAGTTTAAATGTTTAAGCTAAAAAACAGTCGCATACGTATTGTTTTCAGACTATTTACCTAGTAACGTATATTGCATGCCCTATTAAAATAAGTGTTATCAAAAATTATGATCAACAATTTAAACATATGTCGTCATTTTCAAATATTCTATTAGAGCCTAAAAGCCTAGAACCCAGTTTTAAAAAGTTGAATGGGAAGGGACCCTCCCAGCAATAATGAAATAAGCGTAGGACAAATATAATAAATCAAGCGGTTATTTCCACGAAGGCATATCTTGTCTGTGAAGTTCTAGCCATATGCAACCTTACACGTATTGAAATTAGGTGGCTTTGGGTAAAGCCTAATGGTGATATATCGTGTTGAGAAAATAACGAAATTTCATCGAGACGCAAGGGCGACTTCCATCGATATTTGAATTTAATTTAGCACTCTGATTGTCGTCGCCCAAGCGTATTTAGCGCAATAATGAGTCAGCACATTTGGCATAGCAAAACCTTACAATTAGGCAACATTTAAAAATTCAAGGTCTTTTGGCCCAAATAAGTATAATTTGAAGTGAAGAAAGCCAACATAGGTGGGGTGGAAACAATTTATTTTCAGATATCACCAAAAAACTTGTTGCTCAAAACGAACTCTGACAATAAAAACATAGCATGTAAGAAATAAGGTAATAAACCAGACTAGATATTTGAATACTAACGATCGTTTTAAATTTAAAACACTCTACAATGGTGTATAAAAAGCTCAATGGTTAATTAATCAGTCATATTTCCATCTATTTCTCATACATTTGATATTTTTCCGCATCGATGATGAAATATGATTTGACTGATAAAAAGAAATGCAATAGTACATTAAGACACAAGTGCGAAAAACATGAAATTAGAAACGAGTGGCGATGTTTTAAAACACGACCGACCGTTTTAAATCGACACGAGTTACGAATTTCGTTTTTGCACTTGTCTCGTACGACGTTTTTTAGTGCAGATGGCCCTCCGAAGTTTTGGATCTGACGTAAAATGACACACTTCTCGCACTAGAGCCTAAAAAAGGCACCATCTGTACTAAAAAAATATTTGAACTAAGTTGTACTACAATGCATCCTGCCTGTTCAATAGTAGGTAACTTATTGTAGTTTTTGTAGCCTTAAAATGATTCGCTCTAACTACATGTTTTAATATGATATATTGATCGATTTATTTAAAAAACGATAGTTGAGGCCGGCAATTTGGTTTGACGTTGAAGGATTGTGTTGATAAAATGACGATGGAAAATGTATGAAATTAACCTATCACATCAATTTAATTGATAGCACTGGGTAAAGTCGTTGCATTTGGGAATACTACCTACTTTATTTTTACCTACTCAATTATTTTCGGTGCTTTAATAAGTTATTAAGTTAACCTTGGTAGATGCTTAATTTATTTTTCTTTGGATTATCATGAAACAACTAGTTAATGACAAATTTTCTAGTGTATGATATTTATTTGAGTAGTTGTATACCGATTTACTTTTTCCTATGTTTATTTATCACTTTCTTTGGTATATTAAGGTATATAATTATTTTAGCATATGTAATACATTTATTTATTTATCAAACAAATGAAAAACCAATTAAAATAATGCACAAATACCAATTACAAATAAATTAATAGAAATATACCTACATACATCAATAATTCCTATAAAATTTAATTCAAGTAGGTAGTAAGCACTAAAATATCTTCATTCGTTTCAGTAGAAATGTGGAAAAAGTAGTCCATTACGAAGAAAAAATGCAAAAATATACAATAAAACTCTAAAAACGGTAAACCATAACTTTAGACGCCCATGATATGCTACGTACTAATGACTCTGTTATTCAAATGTCGTGCTTCAACCCAGTAGTTGTGTATGTAAATATTGACATGTTAAAATGTTAATTTGACTAACTACGCCATCATTAATAATGCACAAGTGACTATTATAGTTTTATTTTTACACTCGATGCTAACGGATCATTCATTTGTTTTAAAAACCCTGTCCTAGTTACACCATTGGTTACAGTATGAGTAATTAAGCTTTTATTTTATATGAGTTGACGTTTTAGCCCTTATTGGTGTACATTTCTTTGGTAAATAAATATTGATAGGCATTAGCTTATTATGTTAACAAGATTTGACTGTGTGTGAAATTATGTTGTTGCTAAGATTTTGTTCTAAACATTTAATTGGCGACACATTTTATTATTTTCATTTAAACAAATATGTAAAGGCAGTAGAGTGACTATTGGTGAACGCACAGAGGGCCTATACTAATAGTGTAATAATTTATAAAAAACGTCTCGATCGCGTTTACGTTTTTCATCACCATTTCATACAAATGACGATGGAAACGTAATTTATAAGTTATTACCTACACTAGGCCCTCAGATCAGTAGGTGAGGTGAACGCAACTATTAAATTCATGCAGAGGGCTGCAATACTACCGAATGTGCAGGAAAGTTACCAGCTATAACTATTACATTTACGCTTGTAACAACTGGCCCGACTGACAAATACAAGCTTCTTTTCTATTTACTTCTACGTAAATCTGTTACAGAATTGTATTTAAAACATTTCAGGGCGGTTATTCTGTCGCCGGTCGGGGGGCGATCGTGTTTCGCGTGTTCACCATCCGGGATTATCGGCCGCCTTAACTCACGGTCTAAATGCTGGGCCGGGGGCACATCGGGACGGGACCACTTACAAAATTATAAGTGCATGTGTGTTGGATTGTCCCATGGTATTTATTTATTTTATAAAAATAATTTCAGCCTCCGTAGCCTAGTTGGCAGTGACCCTGCCTACGAAGCTGAAGGTTCCGAGTTCGAATCCCGCCGATTGTTCCTTGGTCATGGGTGTCTATGTATTTAAGTATCTATATGTATCTATCTATTATACATTGAGCTTACCGTGGGACTAGGTTGATTTGTGTGAGATGTCCCAAGATATTTATTTATTTAATGTTCTACAGTTTGAGTACAGTAAGGTGCATTGCAGAAATCGACCATTTCACCATACAGTTATTATCAAGACCACTAAAACTGAAGTCTATTTAGTGGAATTTGGGTATTTTTCAAAAAATCAACAATCTTATTGCGTGTTAGTCCATCATAAGGCACGCCGCCATGCATAACCTAGCCAAGATGAAATCATATATCGGACCAAAAATAATGTACAGAAATTATCCCACGCCTGTTCGTTCGATTAGTTTTTCATACACACTTTTATATATTTTGACTGACATTTCCATTTAGATTCCTACCGAATGAACCCACCCAGTAATCCAGCATGACGAGTACACTGTGATCCACAGGTTTAAATTACTTTAAAGCATCAATCCTAATTATTCATTGGTTTTGTCTTAAGTGTATTTAATCATTTATGAGATTTGCCTTAGAACTGCACCCTTTACCAATACCTAATTTAAAATATTACTTTGGGATATGCGAGATTTTGGAGCATGGTGGTTTTATCGTGGGTAATGCGATTGTCATCATCAACGTGTCATGAAGCTAAATAGCGAGCAGTTGTTCTGTATGCCTACAATGAGCAGCCGCGGCGTTTTCACTAACGATCAGGCCCCTATAGGTACCACAAAACTTTACAAGCGTACAATTCTACAAAATTGACAACTTTTTGTATGGGAATTTATATAATTTTGTAGAATTGTACGCTTGTGAAGTTTTATGGTATAGGCAACAGGTGGAGTGGAGCCATTGTTGTGCGAATAAAAAAATGTAGCGTAAGCTCGTGGTAGGGCTACAGAATTACAATTGCGCCCTGTGTGCCCTCAGCTCAACGCACAGCGGCGATGATATAATCAGATTCCGTCCACGATACTCGTACTTATATCTATATAGTGGGCTAACAAGCAGTTTTAAGCCTCCCCGCCTTAGATAGTCCGCGTCGTGACTACCACGCTAGCTGCTTATAATTACTGTAGCTACATGATTTTACTTTGTGATGATAAATTTATTTTAGAACATGGGTGAACAATATTCAAGTACCTATATTAACCTTTCGTATGCTTAGGGGCATATATGCTCCATAACAATTTGACTTCATGAAACAGCCATCAAAGTCTAAGAAGTATTTTAAAAAGACTAGTAAGTATTTTGATTCAAATGATTAAGTACCTACATGAGATTTTTAATTTAATGCGACAATTTGCTACCTATGTCGCGAACTTGCAAATGCGTTCTTGTTTTATTTTTGGCAAATTTTGTTTGACTGTCCAATGTGTTTTTAATATTTAAATCAATCATACTGATGTACTCATTTGAATATTTTACTGGTTTATTTCAGGTGGGAATTGTCAACTGTCAACAGAAAATATCAGAAACTGCATTTAAATATTGTAGATTGAATAAAAGTGTTAAATTGTGTTCAAATCGGTTTCAACGTTCTTAAGCATCCATCAATAAATTTTAGTTGCAGATTTCAAAGAATGAACTTTTGACAGTTATAGATTAATCCTTATTAATATGAAGGTATATAAGGCTAACCGTTTTTCAGATAGTCTTAACGTCATATAAGGCTCATTTCTAAATCTGTCAAATGTTCATTCTTAGAAATCTGCAACTATTATTTCATACGTGTTGTTAAATTTTGCGTCATATTTCTGACAAGACCGAACCAATATTTTTTAATTTTACCGGCCTAAAGAAATGAAGCTGTCAATTTGTCATAGACTAACTTCACACCGGACACCCAGTTTCCATATCCCAAATTCAAACGGGCATGGCGGCGGGTAGGTGCGGCATGGGCGATGGGGTGACAGTGTTATTATTAGTTTTTTGTTCCCGCTCTCCCCACCGCTCGCCCGCCGCCATTTTAGCGTTAGAAACGGTTTTTGTGCGTTTTTTTGTCGAGATGAGATCCGTTTTTGTTGCGATTGGCGATGGCGGGATATTGAATTTTAGTTGAACGTTCAACTACTAGTGTCGTATAATTGTATCTGTAAGTAGATATGACTCCGTAGTGGATATCATGTGACTGCGTATAAAATAGATTCCTATATTTATGAAATGGAATATGTGTGCCAATTTTTTTTTCAATAAACGTGACTTATTAAAGTAGGTACTATCAATTTATTAAGAAATACACGTAATCATGTTTTTTAATTTTTATTCGGTGCTTTCAATAACTCGTATAAAGTGCCAATCTTCTCAAAGATTAAGTAGAATAACCAGTGTGACTCAGACGACCGTAATCATCTAATCATGGCAATAACAGACAGAAAAAAGTTGATTCAGCCAAAACGCCCTACTTTGTCGCTTACCTACTATTTAAATTGACGAAATGTGCTTATATGGCTATATTACGAATTAAGTATTTGTCTCAGAGTCATTATGTTACTCGACAAAGTAGATGTACGACGCGTTACTAAAAAAACTCACATTTCGTTTGTCAATCAATGAAGTTAATTAATAAAATAATTAACCCTCCGCATACGGGCTAAAAAATGTTTATATGACGTTTCCATACATCTGAGTTTAGTATAGGTATACCTACCTCGTATGCCGAAGGTTTGATTATCAATCGGTCATTATTCCATTATATTAATTTATTGAACATTTATCATGGTGGATACACGATCGCCAACTCGCTTATCCAGTGGAAATGGCGATTATGGAAATTTACCTCCTAATGCGTCCATAGGTAATGGAGAGGTCTTTAACCACCAGCCGATCGATATAAGCATTATAGACTAATGAAGTGAAGAAGTGAAGTCATTGTTAGCCCTAAAAACTTACATAACTGGGGAGAAATTAAAAAAATTACATCAACGAATTTATTCTCAGTTTCATTAGATTACTAACCTCATATTAGTTGAAATCCATTACACCACACTCACTTCATTCATAACTATTTGCGCAACACTTGTTAATTATAAAACTTATCAATTATATTCCACATTATAACTGAAGCACATCAAACTGATAAATAATCATACAAAAGTTGCACAATATCCGTATTCACATCATCCACCGAATTTTATGGCAATTTCATTCCAATAACGTAAACCAGTTAAGCTATATCGTAAATCGAACTCGCTAACGATTCGTGTACCCGCTGAATTTTAATACAACATTTATCATTTTATTCCAATAAATCCACTTTTATTTGCACGCACCTTTACCGGGCGGCCGAAAAATTTATACTAAAAATCTATCACTTCGACACCTTGCAATGCAACTCTCATTGTTTTTAAACAAAAGTTACGTAAAAGCCATTCCATACAAAACTCGTATTATTTACGCGTGGACCTTGAAATGTTTTGTTTATAAACAATGTTATGCAAGAGGGTAACAGCCAGGTTTATGGCTCTTTTACGAGATAAAGCGTTTGTTTTGGGTCGTAAATAAGGCAACAGGTACGCAACGGGATTGAGATTCCACCAGTATAAGTCAGAGCCATGCTTGCTAAGAGTTGTCATACAATACCAATGTCAAATATACTGGTTCACCTCAGGCAACGGGAACAATAAGGACCCAATATCGCTTTCACTTTCGTGTATTATCTTTGTGCATTGATCTTTACAATGCAATGTTGTTTAAAACTGGCTACTGGAATCGGGCGACGAACTCGCAGATAGCAACGGAAATATAAACAAAAACGAATCGCATTCGTCGCTCGATCGTCTTTTATTTATATTTAGTTTTATTGTCAAATGAAAGTAGAGATATGTGTCAGTAGCTCAGTGAATATAAGCTCTTTCAATTTTTAGAGTCTTCGTAAAAGCCAAGTACCGAAAATGGAAAAATAGCTTAGATTTAGAATTTCCTGCTTATTTATTACTAAAATGTTCCAAAAAGCTGAAACCTGTTTCGGTTGCGTGATTCTGAGCTTCCGTTCATTTGCAGTCGAAATCTTTCGTAACAACAGAGACCAGTAAATTATAACGACTAGCAAGGTCCGAAAAGATCACAAATGACGCCTATAAGCGACATCTTTGATCAATGAAATAAATTGAAGCAATGATACTTAGCGTTGCTGTAACTTTGTTGCCAAAAACATTTCAATGCTAAGCAGGCCAAGACATCTAGAAAGAAGGGCTTTCGAATCGTCTTTACAATTAACACATCTCTGTTAACAACAACGCAGTAAATAACCGCTCCCGGCGACCCACCTACAAACTAGTAATTGAAGAGGTCGTATTATGAATAATATTTGGGCGTCGTCACGAGGGGCTCGAATCGATACGTAATTATAGAGTGAAAACGTACTAACCCTCATAAATATTATATCCAGGGCGCGGCCGGGCCCGTGGCGGCAGTGACGTGCAGCGTATGGACTTGCGTTTCGTCTAGGAGTAAGTTTGGCCGTAGTAATGGCCGCTCTTGGTTTCATAGATGGACCCTAGCGTTAGCGTTTTTAACGAAGGAGGTCAAAACGCTACCGCTAGGGTCCATTCTCAAACATATTGAGTTGATAGAAGAATCTCTGGGGTAGGCGAAAGGGGGGGCAACTACACAAAAGACCCCAATGGGTAGAAGTGTATCCGTAAGAGCCCCACCAATAAGATGAGATAAGATAATGGCCGCTCTACACGTTGGACCAATATGGGCCAATCTAAGTGATACGTAAGAGGAGCAAAGTAATCTCGCGATCTCGCTCCATCGCATAGTACTGCCCCTTAGATTGGCCATTGGGCCAATATGTATAACATGCGTCAGTAAAATTAAAAGAACAAACCTAAAAACTTGCATTATAACATAATCACACAATTTTAGAACACAATATTAGTTTTATTACGAACTGAAAACCTTGGGCTTTGAGTTCACATACATTTTTAGTCAAAATTATTGACATTTATTACCTAGTATTAACGTAAAATATATCTGTCAACATGTGTTACGAATGTTTCGATATGTGTCAAAGATGTCCAAAGCTGTTTCCGTTTACTTTTTTTAGATTCTACTGACGGTTAGTATAGAGTGGTCATTTGTTTAGGTGCATCGCTCGCTGACGTCGGTTAAACGCTCGAAACATGTGAGCGTTCTTTAGGCTAATGTCTAATTAATGCGAATCCGCATGCGGTAACGGCGTGTTAGACGACCGTCGCCGCATGCGGTTGCGGCGCCAGTGTGGCAGAAGCTTTAAGGCCAGGCCACGACTTTGGGCGACCAGCGACGGCGGCGAGCAAATCCATAAGTTAGAGCGAGAGGCCGATATCAGAACTCCCTCTCGATATGGTTATCCGCCCCGTCGGTCGTCTCAGACCAATATCATGGCCAGGCCATTATGCTACCACCACACAGCAAAGCTGACGGTCAGCCGCTAATTCTGCGTGCATGGGCAATGTGCTGAATGTCAAGATTAGGTATGTGAGATATGAGCTTATGATAATTGCTTGTAAGTTGTAATATGTACATGTGATCTTGTATTTTTTTATAATTTAACCGATCTAATGATGATAGTAGCCCTGTCTAGGTTAATGTGCATAACACTTGAGTCACTAAACTAAAAACTTCCATTGTTTGTAAATATGTGCCAATTTTTTTTTATTTGTGTACTTGTATTGTAGTGAGTAGGTACCTATAGTTATACGTAAGTACTGATATTTACTTATTTTTCCATCTTAGCTAGCCGTAGATTAGTGTGAATTCGTACTAGAAATGTAAGTCCATCTGCTTCGTTAGTCTACGATGTCAGCCGAATGTAGTTACTAGACTCTGTGTTGGCTGACGTCATATACAAATTTAAAAGTAAAATGTAGGGAGCACTTCCGTACTTTTAGTGGTCGAAATGTAAGTAAATAATGTACAGTTGCTATAGGTAAGTATATATGTAAGTATATTGGCGTCTAACCCCCTAATTCGTCTTAGACGTATTCTATCTTAGCAAGCCGATAGGTAAGTATTATTGTTTGTCCCTTTTGCTCATACAGGTATATTGATAAGACCGAAAGGGACAAACAATACTTAGCGACTTGCTAAGTTAAGAGACATTTATGAATTAGGGGGTTAATTTAATATCTGAACTTTGATTAGATACGTCTGTGTTAAAAAAGAAATACAAGTACACAGCAATCCATGGCAAACTTAAACTTTTTTTAAAGCCCACACGTACGGTGTTCCCTTAATGAACTATAAATAAAAAAGAATACATTTATGGACATAACTGTTGTATGTTACATATCGTTATGTATACTTTGTAACGTCAACATCAACTACATCATACCTACGTATACAATCGCATACTACGTTTGATTTCACAGATAATCCACTGTTACATACGACAATAATCATTAATCTATTAGAGACACATATTCCTTATGAACCATTACACAAGAAAAAGTAAACAAATTACTTCATCTAAACATTAACGCACGCGCCACCTGCCCATTAAGAGACAAATCAAATTCGATTCCCAAACGACCAATAAAATTTTACCGTCAGATTCATGTAACAACTAATTGTTAAATTGAATTCCTTTATAATTGAAAATATTAATTTAAATACAGTACAAGCTCGCATGTCTGTATGCAATTAATATTTTCACATCAAACCGGAGAGCAAGCTACTTCCATGGACGTAAAAATCGCCCATGAAATCGATTAGAATCGGATTTTATTAGAGAGTTCGTTAGAGATTTTTTACATGAACGTGTATTTTAATCGAATGATTGTTCCACTTTGGTCGATTAGTTCCGATTAGTGGAAGTGGGTACACTAATAAACGTTGCTTGAGGTATTGGGGTCCAGATCACGCAAGCAAAATATCTGTTTTACAATTTGGAGTAAGAACTTTGACCTTTACATACAAGCAAAGCTCTTGTACAAGTAAGTAGTGTCATACAGCCTTTTTACAGAGATGTGCTTGAATAGGACATTACGACACAAGTGCGAAAAACATGAAATTCGAAACGAGTGGCAATGTTTTAAAACACGACCGACAGGGAGGGTTTTAAATCGACACGAGTTACGAATTTCGTTTTAGCACGTGTCTCGTACGACGTTTTTTAGTGCAGATGGCCCTCCGAAGTTTTGGACCTGACGTAAAGTGACACACTTCTCGCACTAGAGCCTGTACTGTAGGTACCATCTGTACTAAACATGTATATATTTAGGTACGTACCAAACTGAACGTCCATTTCATAAATGTTCTTTCAAAATTTGCAGCATTAACTTAGGTGTAAATCTGGATTTAGTTTTTTTTTGTTGTTTAATATTTATTCATGTCACTGAATCTGTTATTACGGACGCTTTCGGGAAAACGATGGAAAATTTTAATGTATTTAATAATTCGTTCTTTTAATATGTATATCTAGTACAAGTATTTGTATATGTAACTTTTTTAGTTTTAAACTTAAGTAGGTATTTAATGTCGAAAGTTGTAGCTAACTATTTAATGGCAATTTTATCAAAGCGAAGTAGTGTAATAAAAAAAACGTATATGTTATCAACAAGTTACGACCACTCAGGTGTTTAATTGCATCTTAATGCAATGTAGATACCTAATTGAATGTTCATTGCCATGAATGAAAAAATCAATTTGCCAAGTGATCGATGAAAGTCATAGAAAAGATATCTTAAGGCGCAGATGTCGGGAGTAAAAACGTCAAGTAATTATTCTATTTGTAAGTGTAATAAGTGTTGTGTAAGTCGCCCGCATTGCGGAGGGGTCAATCGTTTGAAGAATCAGACAAAAACGAAGGATGCGGTACTCTATAGGGGCCTTCTAACCCAAGGACTGCTAACATAATTCTGCTAAACTGCAAACAAGGATATTATTTTTTAATAGATAGGTAAATATTGTTTAGTTTAGAATCATGTCGTTGAATTTCTTTTGTAGTAAATTTAAATGCCTAATATCCGTAACAAAAATTATTTTGTTATTTGACACGGTCTTCACAAAAAAAAAAAACAATGATTTTGCTGAAGGAATATGAGAATGTAACTATAGTTTTTCGCCTCCTACGTTTTTGCACAGTATTTTGGACTTACAATGAATTAATCTGAAAAGCGTATTGTACAATGATTAAAGCCTCAGTAGTAGACACATTACATATTTCAGTACTTCAACCGCTTTTATCATTAAAATATATACACGATAGTTTAAACTTCTTTAAACACCTTTACTTGGTACCTAATTAGTCGCATATTAGGAGTTTGGATCACTCCGTAAAATATTTGTGTAATTAATCGGGGATCCTCATATTGAAATCATTAGTAGTTCGATGCTTTTATACAGCTTTAAAATGTTCACCAAGTTAAGTCAGATATAAAGAGTAGGTGTCAAATTTAAAATTCATCTTCAGCCAAACTTAAATTGTCGAGTAATCATTATCAGGTACAATTACAATATATTAGCGCAGGTATATTATTGAGCTACAATAAACGGTCATCGTCATCAGGCCGTAGACATTTGAAGGATTAAGCATCTGCTCAAAGAATCCAATGTCGCATCTGTTCTGGCGTCTCCTTTTCGATACATGCGTGCGCGCAAACCGACGCGTCAAGCAGATGTTCAGTGCTTCAATAAAACGACAATCCATATTGAACCTTACCACGAAAACAATACAGACTAATTGGGTAACCTTGGATTACTTTTTTAAACGCTGGCTTAGATTATGTTGTTCGAATTTTAAATTTGCCGGCATTTTAGGCTGTGGTAGATCATAGATAGCGCTAAACGGGTCATTACGACCCTTCCGAGTCTTCCAACCCACAGGTATATTGCAGTAATGTGATGCATTTGTCAGACTAAGCGGCAGCGTTTTTTAAAAGGTTTGGCACTATTTTATTGGATGTCATTAGTCATTTAACTCCCTAAATGAAAAAAGTTGTTAGAGACTCTTTTCAAAGTCGCCGAATTATGATGATATGACTTTTGAATAAGTCCTGACCGTATCATGTTTTGGGTTCGTTAGACTCGTCTAAAGATTTCTAGATGAAATTACTAAAGAAAATATATACCTAGTCGGCGTAACAGCTTGTACCTACTTAATTGATCTAAAATACCATTTTTCATAGATTTTTTGATCGGTAATAACTGCAGTAAGCCATGAATACTTTTCTTACGAACTGACAAGAAAACTGAGCTCTTCAAGAATCTCATTCATACGAAATAACAATACAACGATTTAAGATATAGAGTGAGAAGCCCCCAAGGGCTTCCACTAAGCTGCTTTCCCATAAATTGAACATCGACCACTTATACACAGAAAAACAAAAAGTTTCACACACCCTACACACGAAAATAATCCCTTGTAAGTCAAAAATAAGATTGTGTTTGGCTTGGGGAGTTTTGGATGAAGAGTAATGCTTTACTCCACTTATTTTGATACAAGGGGAAATGAATAAATATACTGTGATACGTATATGTACAACTCAATCATTGTAAGCTTTTTAATCTGTTTGAATTTAGCAGGAGCAGCTGTGTTCCTCAAAATTGTATTTGAATTTTCGTTTGGCATACCTTAATGAGTTCAAATCCTGGTTTTATAACTAATTGTTTACTTATTACTATTAAGTACATAAATACAATTGATTTAATTAGAAACTACCCATGTGCTTGAAAGTAAAGATTATTTTATCCGAATCTGTTATTTAATGTTAAGTTTTACTAACAAGCTTTGCTCTTGACACATATGCAAGATTTAAACATTATTTCATTTGAACTTCTTTTACCCTCATTTATGTCATTAGCACTCGCATTTACTAGCAGAACTCAGTTCGCCATTCTTTCATTCCATTTCACTGCCCCTAACCTCTGCACCTATTGTGTACTTAGACAATAGTTCACATTTAAATCAATCGGCCTCCCTGTTGTGCCTGCAGAAGACTTATTTCTTTGACCCTCAAATTTGGTAGGTAATTTAACTTTTCCCCTCCGAATAGCATTTCATTTACCTCTTCAACCGATACGCAGTGTGGGACGAACTAATCTGGCATAAGAAATGGTGTAGAGAAGGCATTCGTTTGGATAACTCATTGTATTTAATTACGAGTATGTGGGAGGTAAGTACATAATGAAAAAACACATGATAGAAAAAAAAACTAATTTACTTAATAATATTGTGTAATATACCAAAAAACTTTTATTTATTTTATTTTATTTATTTATTGAAGAAACGAACAGTCTTACATAGTTATAAATAACATCGTAACGTTGCTTCAAAAACTAGACTTACAGTTTCCTTAATGAAAATATTTCAACATCATATGATTCATGTGTTTTAAGGGAACTCGTGCTCTACTTAAAATAAAATAAATAATATTTATGTAATTCATATAATCGATAAGTACCTTATTTCAGTCTAAATTCCTTAAATGTATTGCTTTATAGGGTATTTGGCAAAAATATTACTTTTAATCCGATTTGGGAAGGGAATTTAATATTTATAATATGAGTAGGTAAGTAAAATATACGTGTTAATACTTATGGGTATTTTTATTTATCTTATATCTACTTGAAATATATGTATAAGCTTAAAACAAGTAGATCTGTATACAATTTTCAAATTATTTCTCTGGCAGGCACCACAGATCCTGTCAGATCTCAAGTTTTCCTATATGTAAGTTTTTTTCATTCAAATGAATACGTTTCTGTAAGGAAAGTAGGTGGTAGGTGTTGCAGATCTACCGTTCAACTTTTTTCAATTTTCATAAACATATAAATATTTGAATTTATGTAAATTATGTAATATTTTTATTTTCATAAAAAATTGTTTTGTTCACAAAAACTTCTGTTCAAGCAAGTAATAATGTCATTTATATGATGTCAAATGGAAGACTTCTAACACAAGTATTTATTTACTTAAATGAAGGCCCTTGTTTTCATTCTAGAAGTACCTACTTATCTTTTTATCCTCTAACCTAAGAAAAACTTCGTAAATAATTGCTAAATTTAAATATTTCAACACCGACTTCTCCAACATTTCCATTTTTTTTATCAAACCGGTAATTATAATAGTTCGATTAAAAAAAAAATGAAATCGCTTCACCGTTCCCGGAGATATTGAGTAACGAACATACAAAAAAAACAGTCGAATTGAGAACCATCTCCTTTGAAGTCGGTTAAAAAAATTAAATAAACGCACTTATTTATTCATCTTCAATAATCAAATTACTTCAAGTTTATTTTTTTTAATATTTTCTTCGGTTACCGCGAGGATTACAAATGAAATATATATTCATTTATTTTTTTACCAAAACTTCGACTCCACGGAGTCCCGAGTGCCGATAATTCCCTCCATTGATTCGTAACGCCTCCCGCGCCACGCTACAATGCTCGCGAGTGAGCCCGACATTCGCCATTGTGTCTATGCCCCGCTTCCCGCCATGTTATTTATGTCATAGAGCATAGAGCGTTGAAAAGCTTGTAGTTCAGGAAATTAGTCTTACGGCTTACATGAGTTCGGGCTACCGAGTTGGCTATAGGGCCTTTATAGGTCAGAATTATATTTTACAAATTAAATATACCTTAGAAGTGGTTGTTCCATTCTCACCATAATATGGTATATAGCATATATTATATGCTTAATTGAAATGCTTATATAGATTTTCATTTAATCTTATTTTTTTCTGACGAGATGATTCGGTTTTTTTCTTGAGTTTTCATATTTGATCCCATAGTAAAAGTTGTTCGAAATCATTAATAGATTCATGTTTTACTATCTTGTATCACCATTATTGTAACACCCTGTATGTCCATGCCCTGCTTCCCGCTATGTTATTTATGTCATAGAACATAGAGCGTTGAAAAGCTTGTAGTTCAGGAAATTAGTCTTACGGCTTACATGAGTTCGGGCTACCAACTTGGCTACAGGGCCAAAGGTCACAATTATATTTTAAAAAAGTAAGTAAACTTAGAAACGGTTGTTTCATTGTCACCATATGCTTAATTGAAATGTTTATATAGATTTTCATTTAACTTAATTTTTTTTGACGAGTTAATTAGAATAGTGTTGCGCTTGCATTTTCAAAAATCTTGAAAGCTTCCGTAAGTTTCGGTTCAAGTGACATTACACGATATCCAGGCTAAAATGAACACCAATTTTTTATAGTACAAAGTCTGACGGAACTTTATTATCTACTTATCTTTTTCCTTTGATAAAAGCCTAATCTTAGAAAGTGTGATACGCATTATGACATTTAACCGCAGTCGTTAGTTGTCTCGGGAACTACATGAATAAATAAATAAAATATCTTGAGACTTCTTACACAAATCGACCTAGTTCCTCGGTAAGCTCAATTAAGGCTTGTGATGTGGGTACCAAGCGACGATATACAATAGATAGATACATATAAATACTTAAATACATACACAGCCACGACCAAGGAACAAATATTTTTAGTTAATAAATACCACAAACAATGCCCTCGCCGGAACCCGAAACCTCCAGATTCGTTGGGAGGGTCACTAGTAACTAGGCTATGGAGACTGTAGTAGATTTATGAATATGAATAGAAATCAAGTCAACCACTGAAGGGGCTGCAATAGACGTCGTTTGTTAGCTGAGTATGTGGCCGTTGAGAATAAACAATTATTTCCTTGCAGCACGGGGGGCAGCGCGTGGCAGCGACGCTGGGGCCTTAAGGCCCCACGCTCATGAGAAAGCAACGAAAAAATCATTATTTGTGTAAGATGTCCCAATACATTTATTTATTTATTGGTTTAACTATGTCACTCTATGTTGTTCTAAGTAATATGTGACCGTCAAGAATAAATAATCATTTCCTTGCAGCACAGAGGGCAGCACGTGGCACGTAGCAGCGACGCGGGGGCCGTAAGGCCTCTCTCTGACGAGAAAGCAACGAAAAATTCATTATTTCTGTAAGATGTCCCAATACATTCATTTATTTATTGGTTTAACTATGTAACTCTATGTCGTTCTAAGTAATATGTGACCGTCAAGAATAAATAATCATTTCCTTGCAGCACAGGGGGCAGCGCGTGGCAGCGACGCGGGGGCCTTAAGGCCCCACGCTCATGAGAAAGCAAGGAAAAAATATTATTTGTGTAAGATGTCCCAATACATTAATTTATTTATTGGTTTAACTATGTCACTCTATGTTGTTCTAAGTAATATGTGACTGTCAAGAATAAATAATCATTTCCTTGCAGCATAGAGGGTAGCACGTGGCAGCGACGCGGGGGCCGTAAGGCCTCTTTCTCACGACAAAGCAACGAAAAATTCATTATTTGTGTAAGATGTCCCAATACATTCATTTATTCATTGGTTTAACTATGTCACTCTGTGTTGTTCTGAGTAATATGTGACCGTCAAGAATATACAATTATTTCCTTGCAGCACAGGGGGCAGCACGTGGCAGCGACGCGGGGGCCTTAAGACCCCACGCTCATGAGAAAGCAACGAAAAATTCATTATTTTTGGAAGATGTCCCAATACATTCATTTATTTATTGGTTTAACTATGTCACTCTATGTCGTTCTAAGTAATATGTGACCGTCAAGAATAAATAATCATTTCCTTGCAGCATAGAGGGCAGCACGTGGCAGCGACGCGGGGGCCGTAAGGCCTCTTTCTCACGAGAAAGCAACGAAAAATTAATTATTTGTGTAAGATGTCCCAATACATTCATTTATTTATTGGTTTAACTATGTCACTCTATGTTGTTCTAAGTAATATGTGGCCGTCAAGAATAAACAATTATTTCCTTGCAGCACAGGCGGCAGCACGTGGCAGCGACGCGGGGGCCTTAAGGCCCCTCTCTCGCGAGAAAGCAACGAAAAATTCATTATATGTGTAAGATGTCCCAATACATTAATTTATTTATTGGTTTAACTATATATGTCACTTTATGTTGTTCTAAGTAATATGTGACCGTCAAGAATAAACAATTATTTTATTCCAGCACAGGGAGCAGCACGTGGCAGCGATGCGGGGGCCTTAAGGCCCCACGTTCATGAGAAAGCAACGAAAAATTCATTATGTGTGTAAGATGTCCCAATACATTCATATATTTATTGGCTTAACTATGTCACTCTATATTGTTCTAACTAAGTAGTATGTGGCCGTCGAGAATAAACAATTATTTCCTTGCAGCACAGGGGGCAGCGCGTGGCAGCGACGCGGGGGCCTTAAGGCCCCACGCTCATGAGAAAGCAACGAAAAAAACATTATTTGTGTAAGATGTCCCAATACATTCATTTATTTATTGGTTTAACTATTTCACTCTATGTCGTTCTAAGTAATCTGTGGCCGTCAAGAATAAACAATTATAATTATCATTGCAGCACAGGGAGCAGCACGTGGCAGCGACGGCCTTAAGGCCCCACGCTCATGAGAAAGCAACGAAAAATTCATTACTTGTGGAATATGTCCCAATACATTCATTTATTTACTGGTTTAACTATGTCAATATATGTCGTTCTAAGTAATATGTGACCGTCAAGAATAAATAATCATTTCCTTGCAGCACAAAGGGCAGCAAGTGGCAGCGACGCGGGGCCACCGTAAGGCCTCTCTCTCACGAGAAAGCAACGAAAAATTCATTATTTGTGTAAGATGTCCCAATACATTCATTTATATATTAACTATGTCACTCTATATCGTTCTAAGTAAAATGTGGCCGTCAAGAATAAACAATTATTTCCTTGCAGCACAGGGCGCAGCGCGTGGCAGCGACGCGGGGGCCTTAAGGCCCCACGCTCATGAGAAAGCAACGAAAAAATCATTATTTGGGTAAGATGTCCCAATACATTTATTTATTTATTAGTTTAACTACGTCACTCTATGTCGTTCTAAGTAATATGTGGCCGTCAAGAATAAATAATCATTTCCTTGCAGCACAGAAGGCAGCACGTGGCAGCGAAGTGGTGGCTTTAAGGCCCCTCTCTCACGAGAAAGCAACGAAAAATTAATTACGTGTGTAAAATGTCCCAATATATTCATATATTTATTGGTTTAACTATGTCATTCTGTGTTGTTCTAAGTAATATGTGGCCGTCAATAATAAACAATTATTGCCTTGCAGCGCAGGGGGCAGCACGTGGCAGTAATGCGGGGCCTTAAGGCCCCACGCTCATGAGAAAGAAACGAAAAATTTACTTTAGCTGTAGTATTTTACTTATAATAACTTCTTATTATACCAACCAGCGCACTAGAATCTATGCAGTTCAAAATAAAATATATTTTTTTTACAGGAGAAGGCAATGCGTAGTTGCTACGCTCAATGAGAACAGAAAATTCACTTTACTAGTAGAATTTACTAGGAGAACATAAAAATATGTTAAATAAATGTAACTTTAATTATGTTCTTAGAGGAAGCTGGACGTGGCAGCAATGCGAGGACTTGAATGGCCGTATTTTCGTGAGAAGAGAGCTAAAACTCTACCATACTAGAGACGAAGAATTACAGCCGTAGTAAAAAAAAACATGAAATAATTGAAGTCTATGTGCAACCTATTACAGTTATTTTCTTGTCGTTTTAATAATAATCAGGTACGAAACATCGAATTAATTTGAAGTTTAGGATCGTGCTCCACATAACGGAATAGACATTCGAGGGTTTGCTTTCAGAGTAACTCATTTCTTCATTTAAATTAGGTATGTATGAGTCAACATTTCTTTTTCAAAATTTTCAGTTCCGACCTTCTGCCCGCGACGCGCACACCGCTACCCGAATCTGATCACTGACCCATGAACGAACAGAAAGGAAATTTTCTCTTACCAAAGAAAACACGGCCTTATAAATAACTCTATCGACCCCACTCCTACATCACCCTATGACAAAAGAGTTATCGGTGCGTTGAAAACAAAAATGGCAAAGTGATTTATATGGAACGCCGCATTAGCTGTGTATTGTGGCAACTGTACTTTTCGGCAACCTGCTATATATATTATACCAATATTGCTTATCCAAGAGTAAGATATTATATTTAGTTGGTCGTGCTTGAGAGAGCCACGTGACGACCAGATAAGATGTAGCAAGAGGTAAGATTTTGTTGACTTTGGATGAAGAACTGATACTGAATATAATTAGATACCTACTAACATTGCGTTTTATTTGCATGTACCTAGTTGTTCATACAGTTATTTACATCACATCATCAACCTATGATAGTCCACTGCTGGACGTAGGCCTCTCCTATTAACTATGCGTATAGACGCATTAGGAGGCAAATACCCATAATCGCCACGCTGGGCAAGCAGATTGGCGATCGCAGTAATGTGTCCACTATGATAACGCTGCTGCCCATCACCAATATTTTGTCAAATAATGGTCAGTGACACTTCAATCCCTTAGTCGACTCTTACGACACCCGAAGGAGTAGTTGGGGTGGTGACAAATGTACAGTTATTTAATTTCGTATAAAAGTACAAATTAATAAATAAAATTTAGGCCTTCGGAGTATTGTACCAAGGATTGTCGATTATAGTACCTACAGTCGAGGAATTTAATTTCCTACCCATTTCGTACCTAGTCACAGTGACAATCAATATGAAAGCTGCTAGTACTGTCATATTATAGCTACTATGACAAGGTACGTACGAAATGGGTAGGAAATTAAATTCCTCCTTACCTAAGTATCTTTTTTTTCTTCTAATTGAGTTTAGGGCGGTGTTGCCCGTGTTTGCCCATAGTCAAGTAGTAACCGAGTATCTAATTGAATTTAAATATGTAATTTTAATACGAAAGTAGTCACGTCTGGATTTTTGTATAAGTGTCAAACGAATTTTATCCACTTATCCAACGGACTGTAGAACAAAGATGGTATTAAAAATGGCTTACTTTTATTTAATAAATTTCATGTATTCTTAGTTTTAATATTCTTTTTATGATCGTAAAATGTGTGTACGCACGAGTAAACTTTTTTATTTCTATTGACTGCACTAATTACGAGGGATGTAGACACTGTAAAGTTTTTTACTCATAATTATTATCTAAATTGCGAATGGAAACTTATTAAATGCATTATTCATTATAATAATCTGAATAATTATGTTTTATAATTCAATTGATATTAAATCTGTACTTGAGCAGTAGTTTCATAACCAGACCTTACAGGGTGTTTTTCTTGTCATTTTATCCTTTATAGTGACCTTGGCGACACAAAAGTGATTGAGATAAAGCTAGGTTGGCAAAAGGTTACATTTCTAATCTACTGGCTGCTGTACACATTGGGCAATCTAAGGGATGCCGTTATACGTAAGAAGAGGAAATCAGTCTCACGATCTCGCTCCATTGTATAGTTGTGTCCCTTAGATTGGCCCACATTGGGCCAATATATAGAGCGGCCATACGGCGTGGGCATTTGATACGGGCGAATAATTAATGCAGCTATAATAGGTATCTGATCTTACGAGTCGTGTAAGATAATCAATTCGTTAAATTTTGTTGTAAATTAAGTGTAATTATTTTTCTAAAGTACAACCCAGCAGCAATGTTTGCCGGCCAACTGACATGAGACTCGTATGACGTTTAAATACTTATGTCTACTTTAAGATACTTACAGGTGTAGTGAGAAATTACTTGCCTTCGGAAACGTTCGTAAACACATGCTGTTTCAGGCAGTGTCACCGAGTCTGACTGAAGTAGCATGACAGCTATTACTGTCAGTCTCAGTGAGATAGACTGAAACAGCATGACGTTGACGAACGTTTCCGAAGGCAAGTCATTTCTCACTACATCTGTAAATACATAGACAGCCATGACCAAGGAACAAATATTTGTGATAAATATGTAAATACACAATAATGCCCTCGCCGGGATTCGAACCCGGAACCTCCAGCTTCGTAGGCCGGGTCACTACCAACTAAGCTACGGAGGCTGACAAGCCGTAAGCCGCATACAATCCGGAACTGCAAATGAAGACATCACAACGTATGATTTATTCTATATCAGGGCCCCGTGACGTTTCCAGCCCATAAATATCTGCCCAAGGCGAGTGGACATATCGGGCCGCAATGAAGAGGCTGTACTCGTCGACAGCGGGATGCGAGCTACTGTCGTTATGAATTGGTGGGGTGGAGTGTCTCTGCGAGCGGTTATAAGACGCGAACCGCTTTTATACACTTACTGTGGAGATACACGCTTTAACTAGCAGCTCTCTCTCTCGACCAACGGGGCCCTGCCTGGGTGCCCCCGCTGGGTCAACATTTTCTCTCTTCCTTAGCAGCAGACTCTCAACGACGAGCCAGCACTGCCGCTAGCGACGCGCCGACAGCCGCGCATCGAGCAGCGAGCACCTCTCTCTCTCTCTCCATCTGTCTTCCTTTTCAGATCTCTGTCAGATCGGACTTTGCCTTGCCTTACCGCATCATCATCACCAAAATCTCTCTCGCCATGCCCATGGCAAGTTTTCCTTTAACAGCCTCTCAATACCGTCCTCAAATGACGGTGCAACGACGTCACGATACCTTAATAGCACAAAATACGTAACTTCGGTTGAGGATGACATGACTGTTCTTACAAAAGTAGTAAAAATAGTTTTCTAGTTAAAATGTAAGGCAACGTCATTGTATGAATGACACCACAACTGTTAGTTTTTTTAGTAAGAACTGTAATACGTATATACTGTAAGCCCATAGCCGTAGAAAAATAAGACAATTTTTCCTTACGTCTTAGGTACGCAACCCTTTCACAATGTTTACCAGAAAAAAGTAAGCCAATGTCATTGTATGAAAACATCACAACAATACGTTTTGTAGCAAGCACTGGAATACAGGCTTTTATGCCATCATGCCATTCCATGTCGTGGAATGGCACATTGTTTTCTAAGCGCAGGTTGCATCAACCATGCTTGACAGACTGATCACGGTTCGGTGCAATCCATCCTTCATTGGGGCGTGAAGCGTTGCGTCGACCGTCCAAAGGATTTGAACAGCGAGCACTCAGGCTACGCTCATACGGTTGCATTTGTTTTAAACAGGATGCGTAGCCAAGTTGCCAAGCGCTAGCGCTTCGTAGCGTATCGTAGTTTACCCTCTCTGTCACTCTTACATATTAGAGCGACAAAGACAGTTAGCTGCGATTGACGATTAAGCGCTAGCGATTGGCAACTTGGCTAAGCATCCTGGTCGCCACGCCACACGCTCCACTCGAGCGTCCGCTCAGTTTGCACACGAAGACGCACATCCCCGCTACAACTGTTTCCGCAACTCATGTCACAGGCCGGTACACCCGGCTACGTCCGGGTACCCGGTACCTACCCGGGTATAAATCTGGCGCATCCGGCCGGCCGCCACGCCGGTAGTGGCGACGATTATTCACCCAATATCGAGTTTTGGCTTCACTTGCTCCCTCCTAATCTTCAGTTTCGTCGCGGCTGAATTTATGTGCTGTGCAGTCGTCTTGTTGCTTTATGCCTACGCTTATCGTGTGTGAAGGTAAACATTAACTTATGCAACGTGCAACGGGAATGCACAAAACATACTATAGAACTCTGAAAGTTGAAGTACCTTTACACATTTTGGCATATGCGAGCGTATCATGTCATGGCTAGCACTCTTGATCAATCTATGACATTAAAGCAATCGTTAGTGTAAAACACGAAAAAACGTAATTATTTTATTTTAAAGTACAAACATTTTTTCGTAAACTTTTATAATCATGTATTTATTGTATTTAGGAACGGTACCATATCGTACCCCGTCTTATTTTAAAATTATATAAGACGGCTTTCTTATGGATATTTGATTTCACTATTGATTCACAATAATATTTGTCAAGTCACTAAATGAGACCTACACAATCAACAATATTTTTTTAATCTTCGAATTCCCTTATTTATTATCTTCATGCAAAACATTGTCGACGATAGTAAAACTGTCAACGGTTTACAACTTGTCTAACGGATAGTCCAATTCACCTTTGACCTAAATGTAAATTTGTACCTTTTCGCATTTTTACTTTCTACTACCACCAAAAGCGTCAACAATTTGTCAATTTAGGGTGCGGTATGTACAGTCGCCATCAGATTTATCGGAACAGGGTGCTTAGACAAGTTGCCCATCGCTAACACTTAATCGTCAATCGTAAACGAAAGGCTAGCTGTCATTGTCGCACTAATATGAAAGAGTAACAGGGAGGGAAAACTACGATACGCTACTAAGCGTTATTCCGCGGCCACGACATTGGTCTAAGGCGACCGGCTTAGCGGAAAACTGCGAGAGGGAGTACCCATATCGGCATCCCGCTCCAACTCATGGATTTGCTCGCCGTTCGTCGCCTTAGACCAATATCGTGGACCAATAGCGATTGGCAACTTGGCTAAGCATCCACCAGCTATTGTAATATGTTTAGGTATACGTATATAGTGACATCAAAAGCGGATTTTATTGTTAGGTATTTTGCAAGTTACTAATTCTATAAATTTGTTAAGTGACCAGTGTAATAAAACTACCATAGAAACTACAGTTTACTAAATTTTATATACGTAGGATTGGAAGGAAAATATCGCTCATGCATGCATGCATGCGCTTGTTCATAAGTAATTGAAATCTTAAGAGATAGACCTATCTTCCTGTACGATGTTTTAAAGCATTAAAATCAACAAACCAGACATCATCAAACATACATAATAATAAAGTTTGCTAAAACAGTTTTTTTGCCGTCCAACAGGCTTTAAGGAATGATTTTGGAATCACTGCCTAATCAATTTAGTTATAGGGACATATTTGGACCATTAGGTACAATAACGCGTTGAATAAGCTTCAACTAGCGATCCAAATACTGTCGATTGCACAAACATAACAATTGGCAAGAAGTCTTTCAACATCTTAAATGGTAAGCTACCGTTCCTTCGAATGACAGGTAATGTGTCGGCTACAAAAGACACAGGTAAGTTCGCAAAATATACGACTTTTATTGTTATCATTGTCTTGCATTGTGAATAACTACAATACGGAAGGACTTAAAATGTTTACGCGATTTTAAATTTGCATGAATTCAGCTTTCACTTTTCTTTTGAGGATTAGAATGGTATGTTGCGTAAAACTTTTTGCTTTCAGACTATTGTAGGTGCATTTAAAAACTGGGTTAACGTTATTAAAAGAAGCGTTTCATAACAAGTTTTAGTCAATTTTCTAATGCAATTAACTTTAAACCGTCTCAATTTATTATATCCGGATTAAGTTGTTATGATAGTAAAAACTTGAATAAGGTAATTAAAACGACAACTGTTGGCTATATATTATAAATAATTTATGTCTATTGAATAATTAACTTGATTTTTAATCGAATCGTAACTATCGCACCTAATTTAGTTAAATGCATAATAATGATAAAAGTAATGAATACGTACCTACGTGGGTGACACAGCTAGTTAATACTACTTACAATCATTTAAAAGCTAATGGATGTTTTAATCATTTGTAATTGTCAAGTAGGAGATGCTACTAGATTGCCGAACGAACTTATAATTCATATAGAATTATGAGTTCGATAAAAATGTAGGCTGTGACATCCTAAGTTTTAAAATATCCATAAACATACGCGAACTATTTTTTTGTTTGACTTTTCTTTCATATTCGCTAAGCTCGATTGCTTAGAAGACTACGGTAAACTTTTGTGGATAGCAGCGTAGCGCCATCTACAGTTTCACCCTTAATCTACGTTGTCGCATCTAAAACAACCCTCGCTCGCGTCAGCTCGAACCATTTCCATCCCCTGAGCTACCCTAAAACGAGAAAGCTTTCGTCGCTTACACAGCGCCATCTCTGGGATGGTGCGTGAACTTTCGGAAAAGCTCACAGTTTCGAAAAAGTTCCGCGCTTTGCCGCCGCGGCAGCACCATCTGAAAGCTTGAATGAAATATCAGGGCCGTAGGAGAATAAATCGTATAAGTCGGTGAGAGAGTTGTTTTTCGGCTGTAAGTTGTTATCGGTGGGCAGAGTATGCAGATTAACGGGCTATTACATGGTAATTTATTTGAAACGAATGACCACTTTGCGGTGTAGTGCATCGCTGAACGTTTATACGGACCCTGACCTTATGTCGTCAATTTATGGCGAGCCGTTAAACTCTTTTATGTAACAGCTGGCTTCTTAGCACACTAACCTCGTTTGGTAGGACTTTCACCTTTCGATAACAAAAAGCGGCGGCGTGTT